>CM054060.1:390018175-390618175 GCA_028641055.1 Alopecurus myosuroides
GCCCATGGCGCCGCTACTGCTCTTATAAACTTTTATTAACAATATATTGAATTTTCTAAAGAGGCCTCCGCAGCAACGCGCGGGGTATCCTTCTAGTTTCTATAAACGTTCCATCCAACTCATGCAACACTCTCGCGACCACGGCACTTGAAAGCACCATCACGAAAGATACTCGATGGTGATATGAGTGTTGGCCGATAATTCCATAGATTCGTCGAAAGATTTTTCCTTGGCCAGATGTATTCCTTCTTCGGTCAGCTCAGAGCCGCCAGCCTATTGTTAGTGCTACCTTCTCTCTTCTCCTCGACATCCTCATCAAGATTGTACATGTAGGCACCACTGTATTTAAACTCGGCAAAGACAAGGCCACCTCCACAGTCCCAGATGCCCATCAAATCATCCATCAATGGAGAGCTTTCCTTTATCAGAATATATAGCTGCTCCCACTGGTGGTCGGTTGTGAGTAACCAGAGCACGGTGTCCTGGCCCTTCTCTGCATAGATGCACGGGCGGCCACGTACCTCCAAAATCTTGTTTGAGATCTCCTGCACTTCCGGAATGGCAATCCTGGTCACTGCCTCGCTATCAACATCGAAAGCGAGCACCCACCTTTGCCAATTGTCGTCAAAAAACCTCATTATATATGCAAAGAAGTACACTTTGCCGTCGGCCGTATGTAGATTGTGATCATAATTTGAATGGGGATCGGATAAGAATACCGTCCTTGGTTCTTGGCCGCCGCTGCTGTCCAATGATACCACCATCAACCTTGTGCTGTCGTCGTCATTCTCGAGGATGACAGCCTTGTAGATCTTGCTTGCTGGTCCGTACCACAACCCCAAAAGCTCGTGATCCACGTTCTTCTTGACTGGGTGCGCCAACTGCAAGGAGAGGTGTGACTTCTCCTTGGTGGCCGGGTTGAAAACAATGCCGTCGATGGAGATGGACGACTCCTTAGGGTAAGAGTACATGATAACGAGCCCGTTGCATGTGTTGGCGGAAATCATGTAGTACTCCATGCTGACCGCGTGCTCGATTGCGAACGTGGAGCCGACGGCGGCGTGGAACTGGCAGTGGAACGTGCAGCAATGGTGTTCCTCGTTGTATTGGAGGCGAGCAACATGCGGGAGCTCGAGCGGCTTGCCGAGGCGTAGCTACCGAAGCCAGAAGTGTGGGCTCGCCACGAGCTGCCGGAAGCGTTTCGACAGCACTGTGCAGGTGCGGCACACCGGGCCGGCAGACGCGCGAAGATCTCGTCGGCCAGGAACTCTTCGTCTCCGAAGAGGACGGCCTCGTCCTCGATTGCCTTATCGGACGCCATGTTTTTTTTTTCGAGGGTACGCAATTGCGCACCTGATCTTTATAGAAGGAAAGAGGTTTGAGTACAAGAAAATGACAGTCGTTGCGCACAACACTGTCAAGAACACAACACTCCACACTGGCAAGACCAAGGACAGCCTCCACACACACTACAACCAAACACGGTAAAGACCTATCCAACTAGAGAGCAAGGCCGCGTCCCAGCCGAAGCCGCCGCCTCCAAGAAGAACCGCTCCATCTTGACACCCCTTGTCGACGCACCCACCTAAGGAGAAGGAAGGCGGGACATGGGCCGTCCCGAGAAAAGGCTCCATCTTGATCACGCTAGCATGGTGTGCATAGCGCCCCTGCATCTCATCAATGGATAATGGCGAGCACCGATGGAGGACAACATAGAACCTCCAGGCCTCGTCTCCAAACGCGATGCTCTCACCAGAGGTACGACGTCGGGGACATCGCCAACGCGCCGGTCCGACTCTGGACCTAGGCTTTCGCCCGGAGACATCTTCCAGACCCGCGCAAGGGCGAGGGATGCGACAACTCATCTCGTCGACACCTCCAAGAAGGGGACGACACCCGCAGGCGCCGTTGTCGCCGGCACCGGCAGAAACCGGGCAGGACTTTCGCCCGAGTTGTTGTGTGCCTCCCTCTCTGCGCGGCTGGGGCCAATGTCCATGTTGTTTACACCGCCGCCGCCGCAACCTTCACCTCCGTAGCTGTAGCATCGTGGCCCATCGACAACCCGCTCGACGAGGGCACACAACAACCCGGCACCCCACCTTTCTTCCACCTCCAACCTGGACGTGACTGCAACCAATTCCTCCGGGCACGGACTAGGCGCCCACGACAGGACACCCACTCAGGGCACAGTCGTTCGACGACCCCAGCCCGCAGGCCCAATCAGGCCATGAAGAACCAGATCGGCCCACCCCAACTCCAGCACACCATCGAGCCCCGCCGCACGCCTGCGACACCGAGATGGCCGGCTGCCCGCTGCTGGCCAAGAACTCCTCCTGGCCGAGCCTCGTCAAAGCCGGCGCCCCCAGGTCGTGGCCTCGCATCAGATCCCGCCGTGCAGCCATTGAACGGGGTACCCAGCCCTCAGACCAAGCCGGCACCGGAAGGGGAGCGCCACCGCACGTCCAAGATGCAGAGGTGCCCGGCAGCCCGCTGCTCGCCAGGATCTCCCTGGCCGAGCCTCGTCGGCGCCGACACCTCCAAGACCTGAACCCGCGCGGCCTCTCCCCGGATGGCGCCGTCCTCGTCGTTGCGCTCCCACCGCTGCAGCCCCGACAGGAAAAACCGAGCACCTCCCCGGACGAGCACCTCCCCAGGCGAGCACCACTCAGCGAGCGCCTCCCCGGACGAGCACCTCCTTCCCGCGCCAAACTCGTGCCCCGCCGAGCGCCATCGCTGTCCGCTCCCGCGCAGCCCCGGTGACGTCCCTCCTCCGCGCGTAGGGGGCCCGTCAGGGTGCGCTACCCTCACCCGCCGCCAATCGACGGCCGGACGCGGCCGCCACCGCCGGCGCCGGCGGCGGCAGCGGCCGGGAGTGGCAGATCGAGGCTGGCTTTTTCTAGGGTTAGGTACTCCTCCGGAGCCGCCACGCGCGAGCGGCCCGGGAGGAAGGTAAAAGGGAAAAGGAGGGCTAGCAATGCAAAGGCCAACGTGCAACGTATACCGGCGGCCGGCCGGTCTAAGATGATTTTGGCTGTCTTTGTGATGCGCAAGATCAATTCTGGGCCTTATTTGCTCTTTGCTGACCCGAGGAGATATTAAAGGGGACACGGCATCTCGGAGTTGGCCGTCTCCAATACAACTCTGGTGGGTTGGGACACAAATAATGGGTTGTGAGTTGAGCTGATGAGTCCAGCACCAATACGATATTCCATAATTTCTCGCAAAGAAAAAATCTTCCATACTTGATGTGAGAGCTAATACGGCAAGGTTTTTTTTCCATGGTATATATATCTAGTATTTGTGAGACCCATGGATAACAGGGTATCCTGGACTGTCTACTGCGGGTCCGTCCTATCTCTGCGCGACGGTGGTCCACATCGGATCACTGCGAGAGATGGGCGCCCGAGCGCCTTTCAGCTGAGAAGGCCCCCTACGAGGGAACTCCCTTGTGGAGATCATCGCGGCTCTAACTCGCCCCCGCTCCCCTCCAAAAGGACCGGCATTCGCTAGGGAACAGCCGATGTGAAGATGACGTCTACCTCCCTGCGGAATAACGAAGGTGTCGCAGGGCGACATAGATGCTTTGGGCGCAGTTACCATTCTCGTGTATAAAGCGTGCGACACGGCTGCGGGCGCCAAAACCCTCACCGAGGTTTTCCTCTTTGGTGCAAGAAGACCGGTCCTCCACTACAAGATGGAGGAGACGTCACCGGAGCCCCCACGTCCCAGCCATGTACGGTGGCGCTGTCCTCGGCGACCGACGCCAACCGGTGGCGAAGAGTCCTGATGTACACGCTTTGGCACCTTGTGGTAGCCCTTTCCCGCCCAATGAGCGGGAAAGAGGCCCAAACGCCGGTATAAGAGGCGTCCCTCGGTCCTCATAGAAGGGAGGGAACTCGACCAACCAGAGCTCCAGTAGTCCTTTAGCACAAGCTCACATCTTGTACAGTAACTCATCGCAGTGCAATACACAGATAAGCGGAGGGTTTTACACCGCAAGGGTGGCCTGAACCTGGGTAAACTCACCGTGTCACCATTCGTTGTCGTCCAACCTTTCCTCGTGAGGCCTCTCGAGGTGCGTTGTGAACGTAGTTAGCCCCTAGTGTTCGAACCTCTAGAGGTGACCCTGTCTTTGACAGAACCACCTCTCCGACATTAGGCACACCAGGTAGGGGGCTAAGGAGTTCTCTTGCATCCTCGCCGCCATGGTCACCTCCCGCACCAATCGCATCAGCCACATGCCTGATCATGGAAGCGGACAACCATCGGTGGCCTCGCTTCCAGCCTCTCTAGCAGCGGAACTTGCCGCTCCATCTCCCTCGTGATGTGTCGCGGACATGACACGACGCCTATCGGCGAGTCCCATATGGTTCAAACTCAAACTCTAGAACCTCTAATGATGTTAAAATGCTTGTTAACCATTTTCATATGGTTCAAACTCAAATTGATCAACTCACTAAAGTGCAAAAGGTTATGCTAGCTAATGTTTCTGGAGAAAAACATGTTTGTGAAATAATTATTAGAAGTGGTGCTTCTACTCAGGACCCCATCCTAAAGACATTCTAAAAGAATTGAACAAGACTCTCAACAACCTATAAGTAATAGTTCTCCTAAGAAAAATAAGAAGAGACATAAAAATGTTTGAGAATCTCCTGAACCTACTAAAGATCCTAATACTATATCTATTTCTAATTCTGAAACTGAAAGTGGTAATGGTAAAAGTGATGCTTCTGACAAAGAAGAAACTGTAGCTGAACCTGAAAACCAAACTAAAACTATGAAGTATACTAAGGAGGATTTCATTGCTAATAAACATTGTAATGAAAGAGAGCTTTGGGTACAAAAAGCAATATCTTTTCCTAATAAGAAACACAAATCAAAGGAAGAAGAACATTATTACAAGTTTTGTGAGTGGATGAAACCTCTGTTTTTGCAAATCTCTTTGACTGATGCTATTAAACTGCCTCCTTATTCTAAATATATGAAAGCTATAGTCGCTAACAAAAGAAAAATTCCTAATGAGGAAATTTCCACTATGCTTGCTAATTACTCTTTCAATGGCAATGTTCCAAAGAAGCTTTGAGATCATGGCATTCGTACTATCCCTTGTTCTATTAAAAACAATTATGTTAGAACTGCTTAATGTGACTTGGGAGCTGGAGTTAGTGTTATGCTTTTCTCTCTCTATAAGAGGCTCTCTATTGAAAAATTGATACACACTGATATATCTTTGCAAATGACTGATAAATATACTGCTATTCCTGTTGGTATATGTGAGAATGTTCATGTTCAAGTTGCTACTAGTTGTTTAATATTAACTGACTTTGTTGTGTTGGAAATGACTGAAGACGATATTATGTCTATTATTTTTGGGAGACCTTTTCTTAACACTGCAGGGGATCTTATTGATTGCAATCAAGGAAAAGTAACTTTTAATGTTAATGATAAAGAGCATACTATTTACTTTCCAAGAAGATTGATAGAAGATATGGTGCAAATTCAATTGAAAATATTGAGACCATCAAGATTGGAGAATTTTATTGTCCCGTTCCAATGCCACCAAAAGAATATGAAATTATTATGATTGGGACTATGTTTATCAAGGTTGAGGTAACATTATTATTTAGTGATATGCAAAGTTTTTCGTCATATAAAAATTGTTCTGGTAACAAGACTTGATCACCCTTGTTAACAAAATCATTTTGAATGAAGAGGACAATGTTTTCACTATGTTTGCACCTTCCCCATTATGCTTTCACCATGTTTACTTCTATTATCACCTTGCTACTTCAGTATAATAATGTTTTCCATCATCCAAAGTCATGTTTTCCTCATGTTTTCACCCTAATTACTGTGGTTATGCATGTTTTCACCACCCATAATTTTGTTTTCACTACTTCCACATTTGTTTTATTTGGTTATCTGCCTATTGGAGTGTCATAGAACCTCTGTAGTTTTGGTTTTGGTTTTGTTTTCCACCTTTCCACCTTTGGTTTTTCTGGGTTTTCATTAATTATTAAATTCTGGAAATACCTCAAAAATATAGTTTCTTGAAAAATTCAATAAAAATTATAATAAATTTTTACGTCAAAAATGATGCAGAGAGCCACCTGGGATACCGTAGGGGGACCCACCAGTCAGGCACACCATAGGGGGCGTGGCCTGCCCCCTGGCGCCAGCACATGGTGTGGGGCCCTGGCCCTCCACTAACTCTCTCCCTTGCCAAAGATTCCTCTCTCACCCCAAAAACTCAAAATATTTCCCGGAACCCGTGTTCTTGCTGTTCTTCATTGGATTTTCGATCTCTTTGCTCAGCCCACCATTGTTGCTCAAATTTTGTGCATTTGCTCTCCGGTATGTGACTCCTCTGATTATCCAAGTAGAATTTTGTTTGGTGGAGTATTTCTTCAGTATTTTGGTACTGTAGGTGACAGCTTATGTGAGTTTGCATGCTTGATTTGAGTGGAAATAATATAGTTTTGATGCATGTTTATCTCTCCTATAAGTCTCTATGGTAGTTTCCACCTTATAGTTGCTTGAAATCAATTTTGGTGATGATTGTTGAAATTTTTTAGAAATGGACAACCATAACTTTGGAGAAATATTTAGGAGTGATGCTCCTGGAAGAACAAGGCCCTCACTTTCATCCACCTTATTGAGGCCATCCTATAATGAAGACCTTATTGCACCGAACTTCGATGATGCGGGAGGTGATGGAATTGCTAATTCGTCTAGCTTCCCATGTTTATACATTTTTTGAGAAGTGCAGGTCTAATGGATGACTTCTTGATGCTGATTGAAAGAGTTGGTTTAACCAACTATACGGAGGATGAAGATCTCCAGTATGCTACTCTCAAAAAATCTTTTGTTGAGATTTTTAAATTTCACAACTCAGAATATAGCCCCACTATTGCTTTTAAGATATATGGTAGTTCTTTTTCTTTGCCCTTGGAGACTTTTTGTAACATTATAGGTATCAAAACTTCCAGGACAGCGTGCAAGATTCAGGAGAGATCGACCCGCTGATCTTATGGAGCTCTATCGAGGAATCACCAATGATGATGGTCGCTTGTCCCAGCGTCGGAAGATAAGAAACATCCAACTTCTTGCCTTAAGATATTTCACTTATCATCTCGCTACTAGTATCCTTGGTAGCGAGAACACTAGCAACATTTCTAGCTATCACCTTGGTTTTATTGATGCTGCACTTAACCGTAGCAACAAGTATAACATTGGTTCTCTCACTGCTCACCGCCTAGCTACTAAAGGACCCATTTATAGGGGCATTATTGCTACACGTATAGTAACTGCTCTAGGCCTTCCTGTTCCTCCCGATGATGATTGATTGCTCCTTATAGACTTAATCTTGCTGCCATTAAGGCTCATAATTTTATTACTGCTAACTCTATTGCTGATCATTTAGTATATAGAGGTTTATTTGTTGACGGAGATGAGCGGGAAGTTATTTTGCCACAGTGTGTTTTTTTCAAAGTTGACAGGGCACCATGGTCGCACCTCAAGGGAGAGAGAGATAAGCAGCTAAGCTTGATGGAGTTCCACAGGCAGCAGGCGAGGCGAGATACGACTTCCAAGGACTACACCACGGAGTACACCAGGGTGTCCTCGAGCACATATCAGGAGGAGGGCTCCTCCTCGGCACCCGACGGGGGCGCCACCTCATGGTCTCCTTGGGGATGATCTCCACTTTGTCCAAAATCCTAAACTTGGGGTGGAGGTACACCGACATCATACTCATCTATATATCATGTTTCCGTTGGTTCTTTGTGTATCCATATTTTCATTTCCTTCGTTTGTTTTTGTTTCCTTTCGCTTCTTTCGTTTCTCTTTGTTTTTTTTTTGTTTTGCTCTTTCTTTCCAAAACACAAAAAGACCAAAAATATTTCTGTTGTTTCTCTTTATTTGCTTCTTTAGTTTATTTTGTTGGTTTGCTTGTTTCTTTCTGTTCTTGTTTTAATTCAAAAACTCAAAAAAAATTGTTGTTTTTCTTTGGTTTTGTAAAGTTTGTTGCAGAGTTCACCGGACTTGCATGTCTCCATTGGATCTTGGTTATCATTCTATATTATTGAATTCACAAGTGAAGAGAAATAATGATGATTTACGACAATTCAAGTTGTGGTGAGAGGCTGGTATGAACTCTATTTTTTATATTTTTTTACATATACTCATCCATGTGAACATGCTTAGTTCGTTCGTGTAAGGTGTATGTTATTTTAATTGATTCTTAGTAGTTCATGATCTGACGTGTTTAGTTCCAACTTATTAATATAAGATAGCATGTCGTATGAATTTTTCCTTGCATTGTTTTATTCATAGAAGGGTATGACACTGTGGTATCTCCCTCTGATTGTTTCGCTTGAATCGACTTGGCACATGCTCACGCATGCATATGATTAAAAACAAAAAGTCAATTAAGCCTCGATGATTTATTTTGCCTCAGAGTATTTGTATCATTTTTATGCCCCTGTTAATTTTGTTTTGTCACAAGCATGATTATGACAGTTGTTGCTCTCTTGATTGTCGCTCCCCGTCTATTGCTAGCCTTCACCTGTACTGAATATGAGCTCAACTAGTGCATCCAACTCCCAAAAACTAAAGTTTTCCAAATGTGTCCAGCATACCTACCTCTATATGTTGTATTTAACCGCCACGCCAAGTAAATTTCTCGTGTGCTACCTTTAAAACCTTCGAAAAAATATTCCTGTTTCGTGCCCCTATGTTAGCTCATGAGGACGTAAATAGAGAATCTTTATCTCACATGTTGATTGGATTTCACACCCTTAACTAGTGGCTTCATCCGCTTATCCAAATGATAGAAGAGCCGCAGCGGTGTGCCCAGCCCCAAATTAATACAAAAAAATTCTTCACTATTTTTGCCCCTGATTTCTCAGTCAAAGCATAATTGTGTAAACAAAAAAGAAAGAGGTACGACCTTCTACCCAGATGCGTCCTTGTATGGGAGTGATGACTCCCAAGTGCAGGAGATCAATTGTAGTACCTTTCGATAAGTATTTGAGTGTCGAACCCACGAGGAGCTGAAGGTAAGCTATCTATTCTCTAAAGCCCTATAACCCTCTTATATGGCTGTTTATGCAAAGTAATAAGTTTGACTAAAAGGAACTAACTAATTAAAAGTAAGTGACGTGGAGTGTGGTTTGTCTAGTAACTAGTGAAGCAAGTTTAAAATGCAAGTAATCCTAAAGAAAGTTTCTAAAGCAAGTTTCTAAGCAAGTTTCACAAGTAGCAAGCAGCAAATATCTCAAGTATCTCAAGGGAGCAAGTGTTCTAGCAATAGGTGTTTCGTTCGTGTGGTTGTCACAATTAGTGAAGCACATGTTTTAGTCTTAGTTGTTTCTTCTAGGAAGGAGCCATGAATAGGTATAAAGATCTACAACCCCTTATGGTGGATCATGTGGCCAAGTAAATGAATGCACAAGATTGATTAAGACATAAAGTCCCACCATAGCCTTACGTTCTAAGGTCCCCTATATATATCCCCCAATAACTTAACTTTGTGGCTCGGTCTCAGGTTACTGTCACTCCCAAGTCACCACCACTCCATTATGCTACCGGTGATCACCTTACATGCATTCCCCAACATATGCGTGCACTCATATATTGTACATAAAGACAATCATAGAAGATAACAAACTTGTATGCAACCAATCAACGAACTATTTCACCATTGCCAAGAACAATTCACTACTCAAACATAGACGGGGAGACACAATACATCAAGGGAATATATTATTGCATCATACATCGTGTTTGCCAAGAGATTACGGTGGAGAGATGGAGCTGATCTTGCTGTAGATGTTGATGATGAACACGCCGGAGGGGGTGGAGCCCTCCGGGGGTGATCCCGGCGGTGTTTCCCCCCTCCGATCTTCTCCGGCGGCAGCCTTCTGTCTCTCTGTTTCATGGTTTCGTCTCTTGGCGCCGCCTCCTCCTCGAAAATGCCAGGGGACCCTTTATACAGTCGTTTTTAGCTCACGAGACACTCGGGAGAAGAAAGATCGACGACATCGGAGCCACGGGGGCAAAAAGGGGGCCTCTCACGCGGCCAAGGAATCTGGCCGCGTGGAGGGTCCTCTTTGCCACTTGGTTGGCCTTTTGGCCCTCTAATTTGGCCCATGGTATTCGTCTCGAAAATTCTGAACCGTGCTCTTTGGCCTTTCCCTTTTTGGAGTCCCGAAGCTCCCGGAAAGTCCGAAACACTAAAAAGTAATAACATGCAAAGTACCAAAAGAAGGTACCAAAAGAAGGGGGATTGTTTAGAAAATCCCCCAAATCATTATAAAACATGAATATAAGTTGCTAATATGTAGGAAAAACAAGTAATAACATGCACAGTTCATGTATGCATTTTACATGCATCAACATCCCCAAGCTTAACCCATGCTCGTCCTCGAGTATGAAGGTGATAAAACTAACATGGACTTTGCATATTGAAACAATCATGGGATATCAAGGAGGATTATTCATGCTACATATAATCAAATGATTAATACTAGAAATGAGTAGCAATATACAATTCATGTTGTAAGAAATATCAAATATGCAAGCAAAGATGCTTCATGAAAGTTCACAAAGTGTATAATGAAATAAAAGCACTATGGACCAAATGCATACACAAAATGAAAAATAAAATCCTATATTGGTCAAAGAATAGCATAATGGAAAATAGAAAATATGGTGCACACTTTGGAGAAAATTGAGTAGAGGTAAAACATGATCAAGTCTTATTTAGTGTCGTGGTGGCGTCACGGCAGATGCCATGGGATGGCTAAAGATGTGGGGACGATGGACGCTGGAGGTGTCCGGGGAGGGATCACGCGACGAGTAGCCGCGTGAGGTAAGATCCACACGACACAAACAACACGATGTACCCAGGTTCAGGGCCCTCGTGAGGAGGTAAAACCCCTACTCCTGCCTTCCTCTATGTATTACGATGCCTCTCCGAGTAGGTACAATACAAATGATATCGCTACCGAGTAGCCCCTTGCTCCTTTCCGAGTAGAGCTAGGGCAAGAACTTAGGGTTTCTAGGGTTCACTACGAGCCTAGAATGAGATCGTCCGTGTGCGTCCCTCGCGCAGGAGGCGGCTGGGCACCTTATATACATGGTGCCCTAGCCGGATACGTCCAAATCTGGACAAGTGTCGACATAGTGTCCACACTGTCCTTTCTCCGAGTACCCGCTGACAGCTTTGGTCGTTGGTCTTGGCTGCTTCTGTAAAGTCGTTGGGCAAAACTAGGGGACAGACTGGTATCACTGTACCTAGTCACAGAGTAGGCCCCCCTTATCCTGCCACCGACTGCTTCCATGCTGTCACTGTCAGGCAGGCCGTCCCTACGTGAACAGTAGTTCGAATGCTGCCAAGTACGGACCCAGGATACGCGGGATCCTGTGTCAGAACGGCTCCTTTGACTTCCTGCCCGAGTAGTTTCCCGCCAAAGGTTCCCGCCAATTGTACTCGGGCCAAACCTTCTACTCGACAAGGTAAAACTTGACTGATATCTCCTTCTGGTCATCTTGAGGTGAAACCGGGTAGCAGTCGACCGGGTAGCGAGTACCCGGTAGTCGGCTACTCGACCAAACCTCTCTTCTGTAAGCGGCCTTTACCACCTGTCTTTACCCTACTCGGGGGTAACCCCCCGACAGCAGTCCCCGAAGCTGGTTGAGTCTTGCGAGCTTGTTCACTAGGCTCTGCCAGCTTAAAACCAGCCTTTGCATCTCAGCCATCGAACCTCAAGATGCCGAGTAGGTCCTCCGAGTAGCTATCCGGAAAGTATCCTGAGTCTCCTCTTTCCGAGTAGCACTTGCTTTCTACTCTGTATCCGAGTAAAAAGACTTAGCGAAATTTCGCAAACTGAGCCTCTGCAGCGCAGAGCAACATCCAGCCCTTCACGCAGGCACTGCCTACGTGTCAAGCATCCACGACCTTGTCGTTTGGTTGCCCAGGACACGACGCCACGTGTCCAGTTCTCATGCTGTGGGCCCACTGGCCGTCATGTCCCATCACGCGCAATTACTGGCCACGATCTGAAGGTGGGATCAAATGCGGCCGTTACGCGCGCAGCCCGCGCTTGTGTGCGTTTCTATCCGGCCACAGGACCCACCACACGCCACAGTCGATCCCACTCCCATGGTGGTAACGGTAATCCCGCGAGGGAGGTATAAATACCCCTGCGGTAATTTCCTTTTCTTCTTCCCTGCGCTTTTCCCCTTCTGCCTCCTGTTCTTCTTCTCCACCGAGCCCTCCGCCGCCGCGCAAGCTTCCGCGCCGCCGCGGACTCTGTCCACCGAGCAACTCCACTCGAAAATCATCCACTCCTCCCACTCGCAAGGATGGCCAAGGCTAGCTGGGCGGGTTCCTCCGTCACCCAGGCCAATCTCGCCTGGCTCGTGTCCAGCAGGAGGGTTCCCCCCGGCGTGGAGTGCCGGGCACCCGACGACGAGGTCGTGCCAACTCCGCGAGACGGCGAGCGGGTGGTCTTCATGTCGCACTTCGAGCGCGGCTTTGGACTGCCCGCCTCGGACTTCTTGCGCAAGTTCCTCGACCACTTTGGGCTGCAGATGCATCATCTGCCGCCCAACGCGGTCGTCTTCCTCGCCTACCACGTCGTCGTCTGTGAGGCTTTTCTCGGCATCAGGCCCACGACTGATACGTGGCTCAGGTACTTCAATCTCCGCCAACAATCAGTCGGGAAGAAAGAAGGTGCAGGTATCGGCCGCGCCACCGACACGGGCTGTGCCATGATGGTGCAGCGGACGGGTACAAACCATCCCCGCATCCAGGGGCTGGATTCCTGCCGAATGTGGCAACAGACATTCTTCTATGTCAAGAATGTCCCCGCCACGGAAGGAGGTGTGGTTGATGACCGAATCAACCTGCCCGCTTGGAGGAACCGTGCTCCACTCGGGTCGAACTGGAAGGAGAAGCCCAACATCGACGAAATCGCCGTCGAGATAGAAGATAGGCTCGGCGAGTTGAAGAAGCTGGGCCTCAAGAATGACGACCCGGTGATATGCTGGATCAAGCGCCGAGTACTCCCACTGCAGGAGCGCTGCCATCTCATGTGTTACATGGGAGGCCCGCGCGACTGCACCAGGACCACCACCATCGAAATTGACGACGTGGATGTTGCCTATCATGCCAGGAACATGCTGAAGACAAGCCTCACCGAGAGGTGGCGGTATGGCTTCGCTCCGTACAGCCGCACGCTACCGATTGCCCGGGTACGTTCTTCCTTCTCTGTTTTTGCCTCTGCTTTCCGAGTAGATAGCTTCCCTTTCCGCCCCGACTAGCAATCACCTGATGTGCCGAGTAGAGAACTTAGTCGACTCACGCTTAGGCCTAGTATGCTTTGTGTGTGCACGCCTATCCGGGTAGAACACTGGGAAAACTGCATAGGCTTAGTGTGCTTTGTGCCTGCACGCCTGTCCGAGTAGAATACTTAGAAAACTGCATAGGCTTAATGTGCTTCGTGTTTGCACGCCTATCCGAGTAGAGTTCCATCCTGATACTCGGTTGACTTATGATCCTTCTCTGTCTTTCAGACTCTTACTCGACAGTTGATTGAGAGTCGCGAGGTTTTTGAGGAGAACTGGTTCGCCGATCGCGAGGAGGATGACATGTTGCCCTCTGATGACGCGGGACAGAGCAGCCCCGCTCCTGACAAGCGCGATGCTCTCCGCACTTGGTCAGATGAAGGCTCTCACGGTATTGTTATTTTTCCTCTCGTTTGCTTCCGAGAAACACCAGCCCCTTGTATTGCTGTTTCTGATTCTTCCTTCTTCTCTTTTGAATTTCTCAGATGAGGCTGCTGCGGAGAAGGAGGACGAGGATGAGGGCGAGAACGAGGGCGATGCGCCCCTCGTCGTCCAACCTCTGTCTACTGCCCCTCCCGAAACCCGCAAGCGGACCGGGATCGAAGCACAGGCGCCTCCAGCCAAGAAAAGGAAGCCCGCCGAGAAGGAGGAGGCCGCCGAGAAGAAGAAGAAGGTTACTGTCAAGAAACCCCGACGACAGCTTAAATCCACCACTGCGTGAGTTCTCTTCTCGTTTGCCCTCCTTCTCGCGTAATACTGTTTTCCTCCAAACCTTCTTCCAATCCTTAACTCCTTTCTTCTCTGCAGTCCTGCCATGGATGCGAACGCAGCCCTCGCATCCGACCCAGCCCAGAAGAAACCAGTACCTCTGGTCAACCTGGACGATGATGATGAGGACCGCGACGCCAATGCTGCTGCTGCCAACCCAGCACAAGGAGCAGCGTCTGAACCAGCAGCACATGACACCGCCGCCCACGACGAGAGACCCCCTTCTCCTCCGGCTAGCAACGCCGAGGAGAATCAAGAACAAGAAAAGCAAGACGCCGCCGCCCTTGAGCGGCCAGAGGCAGAGCAACCCACCACCGAGGCTGCCGCACAAGAGAACGTTGCTGCCGAGCAGCTGGTGACAGATGACCCCGCCGCGGATGCTACCGTAGCAGATGTCTACCCACTGCCAGGCGGTGGATCTGCGGCGCCACCAACTGCGCAAGGCCCTACGCCACCAACTGCGCAGGGTCTTACACCACCGACTTCCTCCTCGTCTCCACAGAGCAAGGACACATCCAGCTCTCCTGGGCGAGCAGCCAAGCAACAGGCCCTTGATGCTCTGAGGGATTACTGTTCCAAGAAAGGTCTATCCGAGAAGGAGACTGCCGATAAGGTGGCTGCCGAGGAGGCCAAGGCCAAGGAGGAAGCCGCCGAGAAGGCCAAAGCCGAGAAAGAAACTGCTGAGAGAGCCAAGGCCGAGCGGAAGAAGGCCAGGGCTGAACAGAAAAAGACCGAGAAGCGAGCTGCCGAGGAAACAGTCGCCGAGAAGGCAAAGGCCAAGACTGAGGGGAAGAAACCCGAGGATCTCGAGAAGCAGAAGATCGAGAAGGAGCAGACGAAGAAAAGGGCCAGAGAGCAAGGCGCATCCGCAGGCGGAGCACTCGCGATCCGCGACTCCGGCCCGATTCCTGCTGCACTCTCTGCGGGCGCTCGCGCTGCTGGCCAGCCTTGCTACCCGGAATATATGATTGAGGTTAGCCACCAACATAGCATCGGCTTCCCTCCCCAAGATAAAGCTGTAGCTATTCAGAAGGGGAGGAAAGCAGTAGCCAGGAATACTCCTCCCTTCGATCCAGCCCAGAATAAACCCGTCAATATTGCTTCTCGGGGACCCCAAGACAAGCCAATAACCTCCAAGGGTCTTGAGCAGGTACTGGATACTGTCGGCTACATCAGCGCCAAGTGGGACAGCGGGGTTCTCGGAGAGGAGAAGTGGCACGGCTTGACCCTTGGCTCCGTCGACCACTACCGCGTGGAATGGAACAAGATCGACCTGGGACACCAGCCCATGTCCGTCTCCACCGATACCGCAACCCTCGCAGCCAAGATGTTCTTGCACCGCAAGAACGCCGAAGATATCGAACAGAGCTACGCAGTAAGTCTTTTTGCCTTTTCCGAGTTGAATTTTCTTCTCTTCTACTCGCCCTTCTTCTTTCTCACCCTCACTCCCAGTCCCCGAGAATTGGGTCGAGTAGGTGGATACTCTCCGAGTAGCCTCCTACTCGGGCCGAATCTTCTCTGCATTGCCTGACTCATTTTCTTCTCGGTTTTCAGGATAGTGTTCTTAAGCGGACCAACTTGTACCGCATCCTTCTCTGGAATCACTCCATCGCCAGGAGGCGTATTGCTGCGCTGGAGAAGGAGAAATTAGCTGCTGAGGTCGCGAGCAAAAATGCAAACGACAGCACCCAACAGCTGGCCGAAGTGCAAGGTACGCCTTTAGCCACGCGGTTCCTGCGTTTTATGGTTACGCCCGCTTCTGCTTTTTCACGCATTAACCTTTCCTTCTCTGCAGAGAAACTGAAAGCCTTGGCCGATGAGCATGAAAAATGCCGTAGCTTCGTGGAGAACGCCGAGGCCACGATAAAGAAACTTGAAGGTAAGTTTGCTGTTTACTCGGTGTGACCTTGAGTTTGGTTCTTCTTTGCCCATTTACTGACCTCATCTTATCTTTTCGCAGAAGATTATAAGTCATTTGCTGAGGCGCACCAAGATTGCGTCCAGCCAGCAGAGGTGGAGAAACAGCTGTCCGACCAGGCCATTACTCTGATTAAGGACCACACCACCGAGATGGAGAAGCTGCAGGTCCAGCTTCAGAACGCGCTCCAAGACGCCGTGAAGATTGGCGCCGAGAGGGACGCGGCCATCGCCGAGAAAGCCAAGGCCGAGACTACTTTCAAAGCCAAGGAGAGGGCCCTCGAGGCTGAATGCGAGACTCTGAAGAAGACCAATGCTGATCTTTTCGCTCAGATGGACACCCTGCGCCAGGTCCAATCAAAGCAGATTAGCAACGAGGAATCCTGGAGAGCCAAACTGCAGCAGCTGCGCCGCCAACTGATTGGTAAGTTCTTTTCTTCATTGCATCTTCTCTTCTCGGTCTTATTCCTTCTCGGCTTCCTTTTTTCTTTCTCGGTTTTCGATCTTGCCACTTGCTATTTCAGAAATCTGGCCTCGTCTTGAGTCTACCTCTGCGCCCACGATAGCCAAGGCCCGAGCAGTTCGCCTCTCGCTGGGTGAGCCGATTGACACCAGGGCTGATATCGAGGACAGCTTGGTGGTGCTCAAAGGTTACTTCGAACAGCTGGCCGGCTGCGGGACTGATTTGATGCATGCGGGCATTGAGCTCCACCGGCTGTTCTGGCCCCATGATCCTGAGCCAAAAAGCATGCGGGCGCTCGCCCTCAAGCTGGAAGGCGTGAAGGCCGAGTTGAAGAAGTGGCGAGCCTCCGGAGCCCGTGCTGGTGCGGACGTGATGCTTCTCTGCATTGCGTCCTGGTATGAAAACTTGGATATGCAGCTCATCCGCGGGAAGCGCAATGACTCCAAGTGGGAGACTGACGCCGATAGCGTGGCCTTGCGCAAGCAAATTGCATATGATGTCGCAGAATGCGCCGAGACGGAGGTCTACATCGACGGCGTCCCCGAACCCGACACCGAGTACGAGGACGAAGAAGATGATGACGAGGCGGAAGAGCTTGGTGATTTCTTCGAATCTCCCAAGGGCAAGGCCGGGAAGGGAAAAGCCACTGTCGTCGCGAGTAGCGATGAAGACGAAGAGGCGCACATCGACTCCGAGCCACTCGACTTCGGCACTTCCTCAGGTGCTGCTCTCGACGACACGGTGCCTCCTCCTGGCCATGCTTCAGGCTCCTCCTCGACTCCAGGACCCGTCTCGGTGGCCACGGCCACTTCCGAGCAGGCGGTCACCCAGGAAGACGCCGAGATGGAGGAATCCGCCGCCGTGCAGACGGGGGCGGATGCCACTCAAGCCGGCCCCGAAGAAGCAGCTACCGCCAGCGCCACTGAAGAAACTGCTGCCAAGGCCGCCGCCGAGGAAACATCAGCCAAGGCCAGCGCCGAGAACATCTCCTCTTCAACTTGAAGCAACCTGCAATCTTTTCTTTCACTTGAACATTTTATCAGATCCCCGGGATGCCGGGAGCAGATGTAATAGACTACCTTTATCTTGCTTGCTACTCAGTTTTTATGCCCACTCGGTTTATGTTGACATTAATCAATTTGAACGACACTGGCTTAATGCCGAGTTGTGTTTCCATGCGAGTCCCCGAGTAGCTTTTCTCATTCACCCTGTCTTTTCATCTCTGCTCTACCTGCGACTTGTCGCTTGTTTGGTATTCGAGTCACAAGAATCAAAGAACAAGGCTGCAAATACTTAGCCGCTAGAAAACAATCATGATAACGCAGCCCACCACCTAGCCGAGAAGACGAAAACAGGGAACAAAAAGTAACCGACAATCTACTCGGTTCCTGCACTCTTTCTTCCTTAGTGATTTTCGTGTGCTCATTGACCTTTTGCTTGTTCTCTTGCTTGCCATGAAGCCGGGTTTCGGACAGCAGCGGAGTCGAAGAGTTGGCATATAGGTTTAAACACAGTACTCAATGCACTTTTGAGTTCTGAAGTGAAGCAACCGAATAGACAAAGGAACAAGCCGAGTAAAAACACTTAGAGCAATTTTGGACGAGGGCAGTCCCCGAGAACAATTTTAGATTGCAGAGTAGAATTTCAACTCGGATGAAAGGGTACATACACATCTTTGCTTGCGAATGAAAACGACGAAGTAGAGCTACATTCCAGGGACGCTTGGTTTCCTCTCCAGCTTTATCTGCCCTGTTCGCCTGCGATGGGCGCACATCTACAAGATAGTACGCGTCATTGTGCAGCGCTTTGCTGACAATGAAAGGCCCTTCCCATGGAGGAGACAACTTGTGCATCCCGGCTGTGCGCTGCACAAGCCTAAGGACCATGTCTCCTTCTCGGAAAACCCTTGGGTTCACCTTTCGGCTATGATAGCGCCGCAGGTTTTGCTGGTAGATAGCCGAACGTGACAGAGTCAGCTCTCTTGCTTCTTCAAGCAGGTCAACGTCGTCTTCTCGAGCTTCTCTCGCCTCCACCTCAGTGTAGAGGGCTACTCGGGGGGAGTCATGCTCTAAGTCTATTGGCAACACGGCCTCAGCCCCGTATACCAAGAAGAATGGCGTGTAGCCGGTTGACCGGTTAGGGGTAGTCCTTAGACTCCACAACACCGCTGGCAACTCTTCTAGCCAACACCCAGGTGTTTTCAGCAACGGCTCAATCAGCCTCGGCTTGATGCCTGCCAGTACCATTCCATTTGCCCTCTCAACTTGCCCATTGGAGGCAGGGTGCGCGACTGACGCAACGTCTAGTCGGATATGCTTATCTCTGCAGAATCGCACCATTGCCCCCTCTGCAAAGTTGGTGCCGTTGTCGGTGATGATACTGTGCGGGTAGCCATATCTCATGATCACATCCTTCACAAATTTCACAGCTGTGACCCCATCGCACTTCCGAATAGGTTTCACCTCGATCCACTTGGTGAACTTGTCCACCATGACCAAGATATGTGTCATGTTGCCCTTAGCCGGCTTGAAGGGACCAACCATATCCAAGCACCAAACAGCAAACGGCCATGTGATAGGAATTGTTTTCAACTCGGATGCTGGCATGTGAATCTTACTTGCGAACATCTGGCAGCCGGCGCACTTCCTCACAATGTCCTCAGCTTGCTGCAATGCAGTGAGCCAGTAGAAGCCATGCCGAAAAGCTTTCTTTACTAAAGCCCGAGAAGAGGCGTGATGCCCACATTCCCCTTGATGTATCTCCACCAGGATTTCTTCTCCTTCCTCTGGGCTCACACAGCGTTGCAGCACACCAGTGGCACTTCTCTTGTGCAGCACGTCTCGGACTAAGGCGTAGCCCTTGGATCTTCTCTGAATTTGCCTCGCAGTCACCTCATCTTCAGGTAAGGTACCGTCCCTTAGAAAGGACAATATGGGCATTGCCCAGCTCGGTGTCTCCCGCACGGGAAACACTGGTTCGTCCACTTCCATTGGGACAGGCTCTGGTGGTTGCACAGGAGGAGTAGGAGCGCTTCTCTGCAGCCCAGATCGATTGGCGAGAACTTCTTCAATGAGTGCAACAGCTTCTGGGTTGAGGGCGGCAGTCCCCGAGTAAGGAGTGGCAGTCCCCGGGTAAGGAATGGCAGTCCCCGGGTAGGGAGTGGCAGTCCCCGGGTATGGAGTGGCAGTCCCCGAGTAGGGAACGGCAGTCCCCGAGTAAGGAGCGGCAGTCCCCGAGTTCCCTGCAGCACTCTCCCAGTCAATCTCCATAGGGTCTGATTCTTCACTTGGCAGAGAGGGAACAAAGATAGATTCCGAGTTGGGGGAAGGCTTGATGGATGGCTTCCTCAAATGTTCCAAGGCAATCCCTGCCGGGATGGACTGCCGAGAAGATCCCAACTTGGACAGCTCATCTGCTGCTTCGTTCTCTGCTCGGTGAATGTGCTGGAACTCGCAGCCTTCGAAAAACCCAGTCATTGACTGCACCAGGAAACGATATGATGCCATGTTGGCATCCAAAGCATCCCAGGTACCTGAGACTTGCTGCACCACTAGATCTGAGTCACCATAGCATATAATGCGCTGCACGCCAACCTCCTTTGCTACTCGCAAGCCATGCACCACTGCCTCATACTCGGCTACATTGTTGGATGCCTTGAAGTGAATCTGCAATACATACTTGAGTTGATCCCGCTTGGGTGACGTAAGCACAACGCCAGCCCCGAGGCCTTCTTTCACCTTTGAGCCATCAAAGTGCATCTTCCAATAGTTGGAAACTGGAGCGGGAGGTTCATACTGCATCTCGGCCCAGTCCACAAGAAATTCCGCCAGTACCTGAGACTTGATTGCTTCTCTTCTCGTATACGCGGGAGCGTACGCGGCTAGCTCGATCGCCCACTTGGCTACTCTGCCACTCGCCTCCTTGTTACCCATGATATCCGAGATGGGAGCTGAGCTCACAACAGTGATGGGATGCTCCTGGAAGTAATGTTTCAGCTTCCTGGCGCCCAGGTACACACCATATGTCATCTTCTGGTAGTGAGGATAGTTTTGCTTGGAACTGGACAGCACTTCACTGAGATAATAGACCGGGCGCTGCACACTCTTGCCTTCTTCTTCTCGCTCCACCACAATCACCACGCTGACTACTCGGTTAGTCGCGGCAATGTATAGCAGCATAGGCTCCTTGGGTAGCGGACTAGCCAAGACGGGAGCGCTAGCCAACATTGCTTTCAGCTCATTGAATGCCACATCCGCCTGCGGAGTCCAGACAAACTTGTCGCTTTTCTTCATCAGCTGGTACAGAGGTAGAGCCTTCTCGCCCATTCGGCCCAGGAAACGGCTCAGAGATGCCAAACAACCAGTGAACTTCTGCACATCTTTCAATGATCTCGGCAAAGACATGCTTTCAATAGCTTTTATCTTAGACGGATTGGCTTCAATGCCCCGACTAGAAACCAGAAAACCGAGTAGCTTTCCAGCTGGTACACCAAAGGTACACTTACTCGGATTCAGTTTCATTTTGTACCTGCGTAGGTTAGCAAAGGTTTCCTCCAGGTCGGCAAGCAGAGTATGTGTTTTATTCGTTTTGATGACAATGTCATCTACGTACACCTGCACATTCTTGCCGAGCTGGTCATGCAAGCATTTCTGCATGCATCTCTGATAGGTTGCACCCGCATTCCTCAGGCCAAAACACATGACACGATAGCAATAAGCCCCGTACGGGGTAATGAAAGCAGTCTTTATTTGATCAGCAGGGTTGAGTGCAATCTGGTGGAAACCAGAGTAGGCATCTATGAAAGACAACAGTTCACAGCCGGCAGTGGAATCGATCACCTGATCGATGCGAGGTAGCGGGAAAGGATCCTTGGGGCATGCCTTGTTCAAGTCGGTGTAGTCGACGCACATGCGCCATGCGGTGGCAGCCTTGGGATCTTCCTTTTTCTTCTCGACCATGACCGGGTTGGCCAACCAGTCCGGGTGCAGCACCTCCATGATGAAGTTACTGACCAGCAGCTTGGTGATTTGATCACCGATGGCCTTCCTTCTCTCATCCCCGAAACGGCGTAAAGCCTGCTTCACGGGCTTGGCGTCAGGACGCACATGCAAAGAGTGCTCAACCAACTCCCTCGGGACCCCTGGTAGATCTTCATTGGTCCAGGCGAACACGTCCCGATTCTCACGGAGGAAGTGGATGAGCGCGCTTTCCTATTTCTCCGCCAACCCGGCACCAATGATGGCCACGCGCTCCGGGAACTCGGGGTCAACCTGGACAGTCTTGGTCTCCTTGGCCGCTTGGAAAGCAGTACCATGCTGAGTACTCGGCACACCTTGTGCGCCAGCTTGTGCGGACTGAGCCATGGCCACCACCTCGTACATCTTCTTCTTCTCGGCAGCAATCACCATTGACTCCGCCAGCTGGGAGCTAGCAGAGGCACACTCCATGGATTTCTTGTAATCTCCCGAGATGGTGATGATGCCATTGGGCCCGGGGATCTTCATTTTCAGGTAAGCCACATGGGTCGAGGCCATGAACTTGCTCAGAGCAGGCCTGCCGAGTAGAGCATGATAGGGGCTCTGATGATCCACCACTTCAAACTGCAGGCGCTCAGTGCGGCAGTTCTCCCGAGTACCGAATAGCACATCAATCCACACTCGGCCAATCGGGTTGCATGAGATCCCGGGCACAATGCCATGGAAAGTGGTCTTGCTAGGCAGCATCATGTTCTCGGCCAGGCCAAGCTTCTCGAGTGTGTCCTTGTACACAATGTTGATGCTGCTGCCGTTGTCGATCAGCACCTTGCTGAACCTCACGTTCTTCTCGGGGCCCAGGAAAGTGGGATCTAGCACCAAGGCATAGGTACCCGGATTGGGCATCACCTTGGGGTGATCTGCCCGAGTCCACCTGATCTCCTGGTCGCACCAGTACATGTAGTGAGGGACAGCCGGAATTACTGCATTGACCTCCATGGCCCGCCTGTGCTGTGACTGCTTGTCGACTGCCTCAGAAGTGAAGATCATATAGCTCTCATGGTGCTCTTGGTACTGGTTAGGGCCATTGCCCCCGTTGTTGCCATTGTTGCCATTGTTGTTGCCCTGATAGTTGTTGTTGCCTCTGTTGTTGTTGTTGCGGTTGTAGTTGTTGTTGTTGCGGTATCTCTCGTTGTTGAAGTTCTGGTTGGCTCCTAGAGCCACCTGGTTGACATTTTCTCTTCTCGGGTACACTGGCGGCCGAGCTGCAGGAGCGCGAGTAGGCTGAACAGTGGCATTCGCGGCTGGCAGAGGAGGTGGAGGAGGCAAGCCATCACTCTTGATCACATCCCACCATTCGCATTGCCGAGTAGTGTGGTTCGCAGGCCTTGAGGGGTGATGAGTGTGAAAGCTGCATGGGCCATCCTCCATGTCATCGAAGACAAACTTCTTCGGCTGCTCGGAGTTCCCGCTACTCGGCTGCGCAGTGCGGAACGGTTTCTTGTTGCCTTGGCCCTGGTTCTGGTTCTGCCCGTAGGCTCCAGCAGGTTTTTGCCTTTGGCCACCGCCGCCTCCGACGTTCACTGCATTCACCTCCTCGGGATCATACCGAGTATCTACTCGGCGCTTGTTGCGGAACTCGTTGCGCTTGCTGCTGTTGAAGTTTCTTCTCGGCTCAGAGGAATCCATCAGTGGTTGAGTAGGATCGCCGAGTGCGTACTGATCCGCGATCTTGATGGTCTCGGCCAGGGTGTTGGGCATCTCCCTCTGCAATCTTTGCCAAAGCATGCTGCCATGTCGGCAACCCTGCGCAAACCAAGTGATGGCCTGCGCTTCATTCACACCCTCACAGGTGTTCCTCAAGGTGCTCCACCGAGTAAGGTACTCGCGGTCCGTCTCGTCTTCTCGCTGCCGGCAAGCCGACAACTGCTGTGGCCTATTCGGCCTCTTGTAGGTGCTGGTGAAGTTGCTGATGAAGGCATCCGAGAAGTCCAGCCAGCAGTTAATGCTGTTCTTGGGCAAGTTGTTGAGCCAAGTGCGAGCTGGACCCTCTAGCATCTGCGGCACATAGCGCACCGCCCATCTCCTGTTGCCGTTCGCGATATGGACCGCGGTGACGTAGTCGTTGAGCCAATCTTCAGGCTTGGTGCTACCATTGTAGCTCTTGGTGCCTCTCGCGAGCTGAAAGCCCTTCACGGAAGGCTCGTTCATGATGCGCGGGCCAAAGCACTCGGGGCCAGGAGGACCCGTGCTCTCAAGCCGCGCCGACAAGCTGATACGGTCTAGCTGGTGCCTTGCATCTCCAGGCGCCAACACGCGCTCACCCACGCGGTCATGGATGTCATAACCAGCCATCTCCATAGCCGAGTAACCATCATCATACCTATCCACCTGCATAGCAGCAGGCTGCTCCACCGGGTTGACGACTGGTGCCACTGGACGTGGCTGCTGCCTCTGCCGAGTAGGCGGAGCTGCGGGTTGCCGAGAAGTACCCGGACGTGCGGCTTCTCGGACACGGCTTTGAGCTTGGTGGGCTTGAGAGCCTGCTCTTGCAGCGTTGTGTTCCTGCCCGGGCTGCTGCGGCACAGCAACCTGTTTCGCGGCAGCAGCCGGGTCATACACCTGCATTTGCCTGTCTCTACCCGTACGCCCGCTGCGGCTCTTCTCGCGGCTGGGATGCGGAGATGAGGCTTGATCGTTAGATCTAGCCGCGTGCGAATGAACCACTTGCGAAGCTCCAGCTCCCGGGTTGGCCTTCCGGAACTCCTCGTTCTGCCTGGCGGCCTCCAGCACCAGCTCGCCTAGCCTCTCCTGCTGCCTGCGACGCGCCTCTCCCTCTAGTCGCGGCAACTCGGCAGCCACAGCCTCCGCAGCTCGCAGCGTCTTGGCGGGTGTGCTATACCTTGGCCTTGTGAAGGTGTTCGCGGTGGCGGACTGCGCGGGCTCCTCCGCAACAGTCGCCATCTCGGCGCCTAGGTTGCGCCGCGTAGCGCCTACCCTGCTAGGCCTCCTGGCGACCGGCGTGAAGCCGTGAGCCTTGTTGTACTCGAGCTGGTCCAGGCTCAGCTCCAACCTGATCTTCTCCAACTCCGCCTGCTCGGCGAGCAGCTCCTGGCGTTGCCGCTCGAGCTGCTCCCTCTCGGCTAGGAGCTCGAGGTCGGTGGGAGTGGGCATCCCGGTTCGCGCAGCTGACGCGGGGATGACCGTAGACGTGGAAGGCGGCAGGTTGCTCTCCTTCTCGTAGGGCCGGCGTGTCCTGCCACCCGCGGGCGGATCGTCGACCTCCTCAACGACGGCCGCAGCGCCAGTAGCAGCTGCGCCAGTGTTCGCCGCCAAGCCAGTCACCATCACCTCAGCGCAGCATGCAGAGCTGCGCGCGGGCCTTCCACGAGCAGCAACAACCGCGGGAGGATCCTCCGCGTCGTGCACCAGCTCGGGGTAGGTGTCGT
Organism: Alopecurus myosuroides; assembly: GCA_028641055.1. NCBI lineage: Eukaryota > Viridiplantae > Streptophyta > Magnoliopsida > Poales > Poaceae > Alopecurus > Alopecurus myosuroides. The sequence continues at coordinate 390,043,099 of CM054060.1, forward strand.
TGGCGACGGTGGCGACGTAGACGAGGTGAGAGCCGAAGGAGATCACCGAGCCGCCCTCCGGCATGGTCTTGCCGCCGAAACAGCCGGCGTTGTCGGTGACGAAGTCGAAGGAGCCGAATCTGTGGACAAGGCCACAAACTACGCGCTCCGCTGATGAAGATCCCGTCCGAACAGAAACTCCAGCCAGCGCCGCTGGTTGCCCCACGGTGGGCGCCAACTGTCGTGGTGGCGTCACGGCAGATGCCATGGGATGGCTAAAGATGTGGGGACGATGGACGCTGGAGGTGTCCGGGGAGGGATCACGCGACGAGTAGCCGCGTAAGGTAAGATCCACACGACACAAACAACACGATGTACCCAGGTTCAGGGCCCTCGTGAGGAGGTAAAACCCCTACTCCTGCCTTCCTCTATGTATTACGATGCCTCTCCGAGTAGGTACAATACAAATGATATCGCTACCGAGTAGCCCCTTGCTCCTTTCCGAGTAGAGCTAGGGCAAGAACTTAGGGTTTCTAGGGTTCACTACGAGCCTAGAATGAGATCGTCCGTGTGCGTCCCTCGCGCAGGAGGCGGCTGGGCACCTTATATACATGGTGCCCTAGCCGGATACGTCCAAATCTGGACAAGTGTCGACATAGTGTCCACACTGTCCTTTCTCCGAGTACCCGCTGACAGCTTTGGTCGTTGGTCTTGGCTGCTTCTGTAAAGTCGTTGGGCAAAACTAGGGGACAGACTGGTATCACTGTACCTAGTCACAGAGTAGGCCCCCCTTATCCTGCCACCGACTGCTTCCATGCTGTCACTGTCAGGCAGGCCGTCCCTACGTGAACAGTAGTTCGAATGCTGCCAAGTACGGACCCAGGATACGCGGGATCCTGTGTCAGAACGGCTCCTTTGACTTCCTGCCCGAGTAGTTTCCCGCCAAAGGTTCCCGCCAATTGTACTCGGGCCAAACCTTCTACTCGACAAGGTAAAACTTGACTGATATCTCCTTCTGGTCATCTTGAGGTGAAACCGGGTAGCAGTCGACCGGGTAGCGAGTACCCGGTAGTCGGCTACTCGACCAAACCTCTCTTCTGTAAGCGGCCTTTACCACCTGTCTTTACCCTACTCGGGGGTAACCCCCCGACATTTAGCCTCTAAATTATTCAACTAAAATTACTAATTGAAATGTGGTATCCATGGATCTAGGACTCTCATTGCCCTTTTATCACTAGCATCTTAAATGGTGAATGTTGAAGTAATGTGAATGACAAGTTGGTTCAAAGCCTCATGCCCCGTGAGTGTGAAAACCTACTCCATGATTACTCAACTTAAGATTCCTAATAAGCTTTGTACAATCATAATAAGTATTAATGACATCATAGAGAACCGCAAAGAGGTACCTCTTGCCCCATGACATGGAAACAAGCCCATGTCACAATGACAAGACAAACAAACGGAGTAGACTCATCATCCTTTTTATTTTCATTCACTATTATGCATAGCTTCTTATTTTATTGTAGGATGTGTTGTAGAGTCACTCAAGCTGTAAGTAAATTTCCACCATGATAAAGCATGGCTTGGGTTAGCGGCCCAATGCGTGTAACATCCCAAGTATGAAAAAAATAGCCATTAGAATGTTTTGCTCTCTGTTATTTTATGTTTTGCATCATGACATCATGTTCATTGCATTTGTTCTGCTTGTTTTCCATTTGTTTTTCTCTGTTTTGCTTTGTTTTCCAACTGTTTTCATTTGTTTTCCTTTGTTTTCTATTTGAATTTAAAATCAAATTTCAAACCTTTTGTTTCATACTTGTGATGTTACAATTTCCAAAATGATATTTCAAATCAAAACAATCAATTGTTTCCATTAAAGTTGTGATTACAAAACTGTTGTTTTGTTTCTATCAAAATTCATTTAATATCAAACCCTTTTCAAATTCAATTACAATTTCTTCCAAACAGCAATCCCTTTGGAATTAATGAAATTTACACAACAACTCTAAGCAATTGTGCAAATAAAATTGAGGGTTCAATCTATTTGAAATGTTTGTTTTTAATAATCCACTTAAGTCAAATTGCATTCAAAATTCAAATCACATTGTCCAAAACAACCACCATGTTAAACTTATGAAAAGTACACAACAATTATAATCTTTTGCTTCCAATTAAAATTATATGTTCACCCTAGTTAAAATCTTGTTTTCAATAAATCTCTTAATCTCAAAATTCTTTCAAATTTGAATCAGATTACAAACAGTTTTATTTTTGAACTTTTATGGAAAACAAAGTTGTCAAATGGGTACTGACACAATAACTAAGCAACACAATTTTTTCCTAAATTTTTCCTAACTCAAAAACCCTCTATTTCTTCCTATTCCTATTTCTGCAAAAAAAAAGTAACAACACAATTAAAAAAAAAAGGAAACGCTCACAAGAGAGGGGGAGAGGCAGGCCCAGCCCACCCAGGCGCTGCAGCCCGCTACCTTCTCCCCCAACCTCCGTACGATGATGTCGTCCATGGGGACAGCAACGTGCGCTGCTCCACCCCACCCCTCCCTCCTTTATCTACTCCCCATTCCCGTGGAAAAACCCTAACCCTAACCCTAGCCGCACCCTCTCCCTTATCTCCCCATCTCCGCCGCCATCGAGAGGAACACGCCGCCGTCTTCCCTCTGCCACGGCCGCCACTCGCCGGAACACGGCGCCGCCGCCTCCGTCTCCCTCCGGCCGTGCAGAGGGCACCCCTGCGAAGAGGGTAATCTCCTCTTTCCATTCCCCTACTCTCCCCTCTCGTTTCTGTGCTGGTCATGTCGTGATCTTCCATGCCATCGCTGCCTGTTCGTGCTTGTATTCCGTCAGAGAAGAACAGCTGCAAGTGTTCGTGTGCAGGTTCAGTTCGCGCAGCGTATTTGGTTCAAAACCAAACCCGAACCCTATGCAACCAAACAGACGCAGCAGCCCATCTGGCTGCGTCCGCGCGCAGCGAGCCAGCAGCTCCCAGGGTCGAGTCCTCGCAACCCCCTTTTTCTGCTCCTTATTTCGATTTGTTCCAGTGGTCAGGTTCTGAACCTTAACCCCCCTCCGATGCCCCATTCTGTCAACATAGCCGCACCACCGCAGTGGTTGGCGTCGAGGGCAGGGGTTCGAATCCCCCCTGCAACTAAAACCAATCTTTTTTTCATTTATTTTCCCAGATCCAGATCTATCCCAAATTGCTCACAGGTCCCTGCTAGTTTATCTAGGTCCCTGTTATATTTCTTTCCAAGTCCCTGCAACTTTTTTCTAGGTCCATAGTTATTTCTATCACCCATAAATATGCTTAAACTTGGTAATTCAATAACTTTTGTTTGGAAACTCCAATTGCAAAACTTTAAACATGTAAAACACTCCATTTTAAATTCTCTACCCAAATATAAAATTTGTTTACTGTTTTGAATATTTTAAATTGGTGAAATATTTGAATTCTTGTTTAATTCACTTAATTTCGCAAAATTCATAACTTGGGCATAAAAATTCCAACTTCAACAAACTAAATATGTTTTCCAATCAACTTTTCATGTACTTTCCAAATATCAATTTTGTTTGCTGTTTTGAATAATTTAAATTGCTGAAAACAACTTTTTCTTATTTATTGCATTTAAAATGGCCAAATTAATAACTTGCTCATTTTAAATCCAATTTCAACAAATGAAATATGTTTTCCATGCAAAATTAAACCACCTTTCCAAATATAAAATTTTTTCCATGTTTTGAATAATTAAAATTGGTTAAATGATTTAAATCTTGTTTAAATCATTTAATATTGTTAAATTCATAACTTGATCAAATTGAATTCTTTTTGAACTTATAAAATATGTTTTCCAACCATAAAAGTATAATCTTTTCAAATATGAATCTCACTTAATGTTTTTCACAAATAAAAATTCAATTAAATTCAAACTTGAATTAAATTCATTTAATTCTTGCTTAAACTTGTTTAATTCATAAATAATTCATTTGAAATCCTTTTTCAACAAGTGAAACATGTAATCCACCTAAAATTGTGTGTTATTTTCTAATATGAGCTTTGTTATCTGTTTTGAACAATTTAACTTGATGAAAACAACAAATTCTTGTGTGACACCTTTAAGAAACCAAAATTTCTTAACTTAATAAACCAATTTCCAAACTTGGTAAACCTTATTTCTAATTGCCTCTATTGTTGTTATTTTGTTGTTTTATTCATCCATGCATCATGCTAATCCACTTTCACCTATTGGTTAGTTGTAAAACAATTGTTTCACCCTTAATTCATGGGCTTTCCATATGCAATCCAATTGCATGTGGGTCCATTTAATCATGTTATGTTATCTTGTCAACTAGTTTATTTTGTTGCATCAATTAAATGGTCATGCATCATCCCATGTTTGTGCACTATGCCATGTTATTGATTGTTTATCTCTCTGCGTTGTTTGTTTGCTTCTTCTCGGATACACGACGACGTTGAGACCGACAATACTTACGACACCCCTTCTAAGGAGTTAGCTCAGTACCAGGCTACTGGGTTTGCAGGCAAGTTATCACTCACGTGAACCACTGTGTTCCTTTCAACATTGGTTACCGATACTTTCCGTTGTCTATTTTGCTAGCCCTATGTATAGTTGCTTCTGTTACGAACCTATCACATGTTATCCTTTAACCCTGTTATAGCCTCACCTCCACACCTATAACCCCTTTGCTTGTTGCCCGTGTCTTACTAGCATGCTTAGGGTTGTGTTTGCTCGAGTCTGTTACCCGTTACTTTCTGTTACTATATTTCTATTATGTTCTGGGGCTCGATGTTTACACAATCAACCTGTTAATGTTTGAGGTAATAATAATTTGATGATAAGGCACCGGCAGGAGGCCCGGCGTGGTTTTGAGGCCTGCTAGTGTCGACCCTAATTAGGAAAAGGGTCTTGTCTACTGATCCATGATGAGCGCACTATCCGCATGTGGGAAGCGTGTATGGGCGCCCCCCTCAATTTGATTCGATTCGCATCTCGTCCAAATCGCCTCATTTAGTTCGGGTTTTCCATTTGCCGCATGCATATTGAAGGCGCGAACCCTTGGCGCCAGGGTGGAACTTTTGTAGTCGGCATTTAGGGAGACACGTTCTTAGAGTGCTATGAGGGTCCCCTTTTCTTCGTGGGGCTTGATTAGCCGTGCGCTCAATTGCACGGGGTTCTTTGGGCTTGATGCGCAGAAGAGTTGAGTTGTGTTGAGTGCCCCGCTTGGTGGGAGGCATTCCATCTGGCGGGTTATTCTTACGTGTACGGCTAAATTGGTGCACCCCTGCAGGGATAAATCTTCTCGAGAAGCCGTGTTTTCCGCGGTTATGGTTGACTTGGTGAAAGTACTGGCTAACAAGTACTCGGAACAACTTACACCTAACTAATGATAACTTGACTAGTAATAGTCTTATTGACACAATAACTTGAATCATCATTAATCCACCGGTGTGAGTTTATCCTCGGATTGCTTCTTTGGATAAGGGGCGAGATCCAGGATGGGTTTTGTTTGGAGTTAGTTATAGTTGGTTACGATACGCTATCTCATCTTCTTTCTGTTAGCCGGAAGTTATATCATGTTTCTGTAGTTGGTTAGTGCAGCCAGCTGCCGCATCTTTTGTATCACCCCTTTCCTCCGTTGACCCAAAGCATCTGTGCTTGGTGTTGACGGGTTACACTTTGGTGAACTGTGAGTCTTGCTTGCCAGTACGTTTATGTACTGACCCCTTTGGGGTTGTGGTTTCTGCAGACTACATTTCCGAGGATCCCCATGGTGGCTACTACGTGGAGTTTGACGAGGCTGCTGACGAGTAGATAGCGGACCCGGGCAGGATCCGAGACTTCGTGGATGGGCTCCGTCTGTTCGTTTCCGGCCTCTTAGGCCTATTTGGATCTTGTCTGTACTCAGACCTTTTGAATGCTTCCGCTGTGATGTAATGATGATATGTTGGGACATGTGTCCTCTGGATGATTGTATTTGCTATCTCTGCTCTAATGAGAGCCATTTGCAACTTATTTAAATCTTTTGTGTCGTAGAGATATGTTTTGCTACCATTTTGTTCAACGTCGTTGACGTACCATGTGTGTATGGTTTGAAGTACGTCAATGGAAGTATCCTGATTTTTATGGGATGGTTTACGTAGACGATGAACAGTAGAGTTTGGTTGTCACACATACGTGTGTTGGCCTACTCGTAAGAGATGCGGGTGTAGGTAGGCCCCGTAATCCAATCATCTGCTGTTCAACGGAACTGCGAGTATCCCCTAGAAGTCCGGGTGCGACAAATGGTATCAGAGCCTGTCTGCCTGTAGGATCCCTTTTTACTGGTCACAGTTGAGTCTAGAAACTATTTTTGTAGCTATATAGGAAAAATGAAACATGAGAGTAGGAATTCTGCCATTTTTCTTCTTTCCCCACCCACCCACCCTTTTCTGGTAAGGAAGTGCAACGTTGTTTTCTCTTCTCACCTAAACTTTCAAGTTAGATTTTCAAGTATCCTGGTTTCTCTAGGATGGTTATATCTACTAGACCATAGGAATGGAGGTGGTTGTGACATGATTTATCATGTTGCCTACTCACGATTGAGAACGGAGGCGTGTAAGCCCCGGAAGCAGATCCTCTATTCCTTAAGTAGTAGATATTGATCCTCTAGAAGCCTAGATGGGTTTCCGTAGTACCTCAGGAGTGTTTTGATCTCGTGTTTTTCCCGATGTTGATATCATGTTCTTCTCAACATCCTTTTCGTCCGTTGAAACCTTGTTGTTGCTTCTCACTTCAGTTATTCTACCGGTGTCTAATCAAAACTCTGTTCCACCCTTCTGGCCAGAGAGTCTATTCTCCGAATGAATCAAATTCTATTCAGCTATACACCCTCGATGCAAAACCTCTCCCTTTACTTGAAAATGTTCCGGTGGTTTGCAAATTCCCTGACGTCTTTCCAGAAGAGTTGCCAGGAATTCCTATCGTTTTAAACTTCCAGAAAAACTATCCAATGGGCACGATGTGTTTCACGTGTCACAGCTCAAGAGGATCTTCGCAAGAAGTATCCGGACCTTTTCTTTTCTCAGTAGGAATCTCGGGGCGCGATTCCTTCAAGGGGGGGGTGTTTTGTAACATCCCAAGTATGAAAAAAATAGCCATTAGAATGTTTTGCTCTCTGTTATTTTATGTTTTGCATCATGACATCATGTTCATTGCATTTGTTTTGCTTGTTTTCCATTTGTTTTTCTCTGTTTTGCTTTGTTTTCCAACTGTTTTCAGTTGTTTTCCTTTGTTTTCTATTTGAATTTCAAATCAAATTTCAAACCTTTTGTTTCATACTTGTGATGTTACAATTTCCAAAATGATATTTCAAATCAAAACAATCAATTGTTTCCATTAAAGTTGTGATTACAAAACTGTTGTTTTGTTTCTATCAAAATTCATTTAATATCAAACCCTTTTCAAATTCAATTACAATTTCTTCCAAACAGCAATCCCTTTGGAATTAATGAAATTCACACAACAACTCTAAGCAATTGTGCAAATAAAATTGAGGGTTCAATCTATTTGAAATGTTTGTTTTTAATAATCCACTTAAGTCAAATTGCATTCAAAATTCAAATCACATTGTCCAAAACAACCACCATGTTAAACTTATGAAAAGTACACAACAATTATAATCTTTTGCTTCCAATTAAAATTATATGTTCACCCTAGTCAAAATCTTGTTTTCAATAAATCTCTTAATCTCAAAATTCTTTCAAATTTGAATCAGATTACAAACAGTTTTATTTTTGAACTTTTATGGAAAACAAAGTTGTCAAATGGGTACTGACACAATAACTAAGCAACACAATTTTTTCCTAAATTTTTCCTAACTCAAAAACCCTCTATTTCTTCCTATTCCTATTTCTGCAAAAAAAAAGTAACAACACAATTAAAAAAAAAAGGAAATGCTCACAGGAGAGGGGGAGAGGCAGGCCCAGCCCACCCAGGCGCTGCAGCCCGCTATCTTCTCCCCCAACCTCCGTACGATGACGTCGTCCATGGGGACAGCAACGTGCGCTGCTCCACCCCACCCCTCCCTCCTTTATCTACTCCCCATTCCCGTGGCAAAACCCTAACCCTAACCCTAGCCGCACCCTCTCCCTTCTCTCCCCATCTCCGCCGCCATCGAGACGAACACGCCGCCGTCTTCCCTCTGCCACAGCCGCCGCTCGCCGGAACACGGCGCCGCCGCCTCCGTCTCCCTCCGGCCGCGCAGAGGGCACCCCTGCGAAGAGGGTAATCTTTTGGTTCAAAACCAAACCCGAACCCTATGCAACCAAACAGACGCAGCAGCCCATCTGGCTGCGTCCGTGCGCAGCGAGCCAGCAGCTCCCAGGGTCGAGTCCCCGCAACCCCCTTTTTCTGCTCCTTATTTCGATTTGTTTCAGTGGTCAGGTTCTGAACCTTAACCCCCCTCCGATGCCCCATTCTGTCAACACAGCCGCACCACCGCAGTGGTTGGCGTCCACTGCGTGCAAACAGGAGGGCAGGGGTTCGAATCCCCCCCTGCAACTAAAACCAATCTTTTTTTCATTTATTTTCCCAGATCCAGATCTATCCCAAATTGCTCACAGGTCCCTGCTAGTTTATCTAGGTCCCTGTTATATTTCTTTCCAAGTCCCTGCTACTTTTTTCTAGGTCCATAGTTATTTCTATCACCCATAAATATGCTTAAACTTGGTAATTCAATAACTTTTGTTTGGAAACTCCAATTGCAAAACTTTAAACATGTAAATCACTCCATTTTAAATTCTCTACCCAAATATAAAATTTGTTTACTGTTTTGAATAATTTAAATTGGTGAAATATTTGAATTCTTGTTTAATTCACTTAATTTTGCAAAATTCATAACTTGGGCATAAAAATTCCAAATTCAACAAACTAAATATGTTTTCCAATAAACTTTTCATGTACTTTCCAAATATCAAATTTTTTTGCTGTTTTGAATAATTTAAATTGCTGAAAACAACTGTTTCTTATTTATTGCATTTAAAATGGCCAAATTAATAACTTGCTCATTTTAAATCCAATTTCAACAAATGAAATATGTTTTCCATGCAAAATTAAACCACCTTTCCAAATATAAAATTTGTTCCATGTTTTGAATAATTAAAATTGGTTAAATGATTTAAATCTTGTTTAAATCATTTAATATTGTTAAATTCATAACTTGATCAAATTGAATTCTTTTTGAACTTATAAAATATGTTTTCCAACCATAAAAGTATAAGCTTTTCAAATATGAATCTCACTTAATGTTTTGCACAAATAAAAATTCAATTAAATTCAAACTTGAATTAAATTCATTTAATTCTTGCTTAAACTTGTTTAATTCATAAATAATTCATTTGAAATCCTTTTTCAACAAGTGAAACATGTAATCCACCTAAAATTGTGTGTTCTATCCAAATATGAGCTTTGTTATCTGTTTTGAACAATTTAACTTGATGAAAACAACAAATGCTTGTGTCACACCTTTAAGAAACCAAAATTTCTTAACTTAATAAACCAATTTCCAAACTTGGTAAACCTTATTTCTAATTGCCTCTATTGTTGTTATTTTGTTGTTTTATTCATCCATGCATCATGCTAATCCACTTTCACCTATTGGTTAGTTGTAAAACAATTGTTTCACCCTTAATTCATGGGCTTTCCATATGCAATCCAATTGCATGTGGGTCCATTTAATCATGTTATGTTATCTTGTCAACTAGTTTATTTTGTTGCATCAATTAAATGGTCATGCATCATCCCATGTTTGTGCACTATGCCATGTTATTGATTGTTTATCTCTCTGCGTTGTTTGTTTGCTTCTTCTCGGATACACGACGACGTTGAGACCGACGATACTTACGACACCCCTTCTAAGGAGTTAGCTCAGTACCAGGCTACTGGGTTTGCAGGCAAGTTATCACTCACATGAACCACTGTGTTCCTTTCAACATTGGTTACCGATACTTTCCGTTGTCTATTTTGCTAGCCCTATGTATAGTTGCTTCTGTTACGAACCTATCACATGTTATCCTTTAACCCTGTTATAGCCTCACCTCCACACCTATAACCCCTTTGCTTGTTCCCGTGTCTTACTAGCATGCTTAGGGTTGTGTTTGCTCGAGTCTGTTACCCGTTACTTTCTGTTACTATATTTCTATTATGTTCTGGGGCTCGATGTTTACACAATCAACCTGTTAATGTTTGAGGTAATAATAATTTGATGATAAGGCACCGGCAGGAGGCCCGGCGTGGTTTTGAGGCCTGCTAGTGTCGACCCTAATTAGGAAAAGGGTCTTGTCTACTGATCCATGATGAGCGCACTATCCGCATGTGGGAAGCGTGTATGGGCGCCCCCCTCAATTTGATTCGATTCGCATCTCGTCCAAATCGCCTCATTTAGTTCGGGTTTTCCATTTGCCGCATGCATATTGCAGGTGCGAACCCTTGGCGCCAGGGTGGAACTTTTGTAGTCGGCATTTAGGGAGACACGTTCTTAGAGTGCTATGAGGGTCCCCTTTTCTTCGTGGGGCTTGATTAGCCGTGCGCTCAATTGCACGGGGTTCTTTGGGCTTGATGCGAAGAAGAGTTGAGTTGTGTTGAGTGCCCCGCTTGGTGGGAGGCATTCCATCTGGCGGGTTATTCTTACGTGTACGGCTAAATTGGTGCACCCCTGCAGGGATAAATCTTCTCGAGAAGCCGTGTTTTCCGCGGTTATGGTTGACTTGGTGAAAGTACTGGCTAACAAGTACTCAGAACAACTTACACCTAACTAATGATAACTTGACTAGTAATAGTCTTATTGACACAATAACTTGAATCATCATTAATCCACCGGTGTGGTTTATCCTCGGATTGCTTCTTTGGATAAGGGGCGAGATCCAGGATGGGTTTTGTTTGGAGTTAGTTATAGTTGGTTACGATACGCTATCTCATCTTCTTTCTGTTAGCCGGAAGTTATATCATGTTTCTGTAGTTGGTTAGTGCAGCCAGCTGCCGCATCTTTTGTATCACCCCTTTCCTCCGTTGACCCAAAGCATCTGTGCTTGGTGTTGACGGGTTACACTTTGGTGAACTGTGAGTCTTGCTTGCCAGTACGTTTATGTACTGACCCCTTTGGGGCTGTGGTTTCCGCAGACTACGTTTCCGAGGATCCCCATGGTGGCTACTACGTGGAGTTTGACGAGGCTGCTGACGAGTAGATAGCGGACCCGGGCAGGATCCGAGACTTCGTGGATGGGCTCCGTCTGTTCGTTTCCGGCCTCTTAGGCCTATTTGGATCTTGTCTGTACTCAGACCTTTTGAATGCTTCCGCTGTGATGTAATGATGATATGTTGGGACATGTGTCCTCTGGATGATTGTATTTGCTATCTCTGCTCTAATGAGAGCCATTTGCAAATTATTTCAATCTTTTGTGTCGTAGAGATATGTTGTGCTACCATTTTGTTCAACGCCGTTGACGTACCATGTGTGTATGGTTTGAAGTACGTCAATGGAAGTATCCTGATTTTTATGGGATGGTTTACGTAGACGATGAACAGTAGAGTTTGGTTGTAACACATAAGTGTGTTGGCCTACTCGTAAGAGATGCGGGTGCAGGTAGGCCCCGTAATCCAACCATCTGCTGTTCAACGGAACTGCGAGTATCCCCTAGAAGTCCGGGTGCGACAATGCGTTTCTCTAGTCATATAGATACTTACTCATCAAAATTTACTATTCCTCTATTTCATTTCGGCATGGCAGGAGTCCAAAAACAAAAGTATATGATATCAACCAAATGTAAATTTTTGTGCAATGTTGAAAGCTTTCCGGTGATACACGTTTATAGCTAGCTCCCAACCACACACTTGTCAAACGCAAAACTTGTGGCTCCCATTATTGGGTCATGTTTATTAGATGCATAAAAAGTAAAGTGTTCCTTCAAAAGTTCGTGAGAGTCCTATCCCAAGTTCAACCCATGACAATTAATAAAGTGAATATCTTAATTTAGAATATAAATAACACAATAACATGGTGAACATACTCGGAATAGCAATGAAGCTAATAGGAAGATATGGTGGACTCACTGGAAATACTTGGCTAAGGAGTGTTGGAAACAAGTTTTTACTTGTTGGAATTTTTAAATTTTTGGCTAGCAAGAGGGAGATAGTTGACCAGCTACTATACATGCATATGTCCATAGAACTACTCATTTCATGACAAACTAAATAAACCAGCAATTAACATCAAGGACATGAATAAGAGATAGCTCAAGACAACATTATTGCAAATTTCTACACATAAAAAGCCTATAAATCATGCAAACATATGTAGCTCTTCAAATCAACCATGGCATCCCTATTCCAAGTCATAATACTAGCATACAATACATTCCAACCCCAAAATCCAGTATCTCAATCTCATATAAAATGATGGGTGTGGTCTTATCAAAACAAAAATAAAAACAAAAACTAGACGCTTCAAGTCTCTACGATAAATGCTTTGCTTAGAAAAACAGAAAGTAGACGTGTGCTAACCAAAAGAGTGTAGCTCCAGTGGGGTGTTCATCACATCCCCAACCTTATGGCTTTCACCATTCTTGGATGTCTTGAGGCACAGCTCCTCTATTCCCTATGAAAAAACTTCACAAAACATGTTTCTCCCATTCTTTTTCTGTGGGGTGAGATTAGCAAGGAGAAACAAATCACATGCTTGCTATGCAGAATTCCAAATCAAATGCTCCAGTAGATAGACAATAAGGTTAATTATTTTGTATGTTCACTCTCTTGCTTGAAATAATCATGGAAATTCGATTCCCCCAAAGAGTGCATAAAACAAAAGAAGGCAGAATCTGTCCAGAAAAGCAACAGCAGAAAAACGAACGTTTTTCCCTAAGCTAGACTCGTCAAAAAATGAAGCCAGTTTTTGTGCTTACAGAGGACGCAAAGTTGCAGAACATACTAAAAAATTAGCTCAATCCGACATACCAATAAAAAACGTAAAATCATACGGTGAGCAGACTCGTGCTGAAACAGAAATTTCATGCCCTAGGATAGCAACTTATAAGTCCAAATGGGTTTGACTTGACTCTTTATTGAAAACTCCAGAATTAAAAAAAAAACTAATCTCTTGAGACAGCAAGAGTACACTAGGAAAATCCAAACAAAAACAACCGGGTTGCCTCCCATAAAGCGCTTTCTTTATAGCCATATATCTAGGCTTTACTTACTTAACATCATGATGGTTGGAGTGAGGTGGCTCGGCACCCCCAAGCTTGGATTCTTGTACTTATTTGATACATGTAGGGTGAGCCCAGGGGTACATCCCCAAGCTTGATTGGTTGTCCCTCTTGATCTTTGTTCATCTCACTCAACTCTTCCTCCTGAAAAATTCTTCTTACACAAATCTCAACATAAAACTTGATTAGAGGGGTTAGTGCCTCCATAAATAAAATCCACATAGGTACAGCAAAGACACATCATGAGTTGATTCTAAATATTAACTATTGTTACTACATTTGTGCATTGCTCCTTGATCAAAAGAACCACACAAAACACAAGTAATGAGAGCAATGCAAAATAAAGACATAATCTGCCAAAAACTGAACAGCCCGTAAAGAGTGAATTTTTAGAGGCACTTAAGTTGCTCAATTCAGAAAACTTAAAACTAATGAAATATGTAGTGATAACTAAATATTTCTTTCGTAAATTACCAGGTCAAAATTCCACTTCTGTGATTTTCAACATTTTTCGTAGTGAAGTTCAGGAATCTGTTTTCTTGACAGCTAATTACTATTGTTTAATCATATCTCTCATATAAGATTATTCTTGCCATTTAAGATGAGAAATAAGACAGAAATGTGATGTTACAGTAGTGAACTAATATTTTTATTATTTTTAGCTTTGGAAAAAGTTTTAATGATAGAGACTTTGCAATGGTTTCATTGGCCTGAACAACACATGTTCAAGGTCGACCCCAACTTCTCCATTACTCATCCTTCTCATTTACTTTCCCAAATTTTTTATAAAATGAAAATCTTAAATTAAATGATACATAACAGTAGGTAAAGGCATTTTACATGTTGTAAATACATAAATGTGTGCTCAAACCGAATATGAAATTAAAGCATAAGGAACACGCCCAAAAAATATTAAACAATTTATTTTTAAGTCTAACCCATTTCCTATGCATTGGCATTTTGTAATGAAACAAATAAAAGAAGCACATAATAGCAAGCATAGAAAGGTAGATCAAGTGCAACTTCAATACTTTCAGCATAAAGAGGGGAAACTTAATATTGTTGAAATATGTGTAACCATGTTTCCCTCTCTCATAATAATTTTCAGTGGCATCATGAATAGATTCAACAATATGAATATCACATAAAACATTCTTATCATGAGCCACATGCATAAAATAATCACTACTCTCCACATAAGTAAAATCCTCATTAGTGATAGAGGGAGTTAAACATTCATAATTTTCATTGCAGTCATCATATATAGGAGGCATAGTATCATCAAAGTGAATTTTCTACTCCAAGCTTGGGGAACTAGAAATATCATGCTCATCAAAACCAACTTCCCCAAGCTTAAAACTTTCCATAGAATCAGCAAGTATATCATTTTTATCCTCAATAGTAGGGGGACTAAAAATATCATATTCATCAAGACAAACTTCCCCAAGCTCAAGGTTTTCCTTAGCAATAAAGGTGTTCAAAGAATTAGTACTACCACAAATATGATTGTTGTGCAAATAATTTTTCAATTTGTCCTCAAACACTTCATGTCCTAATTCAAGGTAGATATTATACAGTTCTAAAATTGGTTGGTTGTTTTCCATTTTATAATTTTTGTTTGTGTTTTAGGTTTATTTGTTAGTATGCAATGCAAAGAAGAATAAAAGCTTAGCATAACGCTCCCCGGCAACGGCGCCATAAAAGTGCTTGATGACTCCCAAGTGCAGGAGATCAATTGTAGTACCTTTGGATAAGTATTTGAGTGTCGAACCCACGAGGAGCTGAAGGTAAGCTATCTATTCTCTAAAGCCCTATAACCCTCTTATATGGCTGTTTATGCAAAGCAATAAGTTTGACTAAAAGGAACTAACTAATTAAAAGCAAGTGGCGTGGAGTGTGGTTTGTCTAGTAACTAGTGAAGCAAGTTTAAAATGCAAGTAATCCTAAAGCAAGTTTCACAAGTAGCAAGCAGCAAATATCTCAAGTATCTCAAGGGAGCAAGTGTTCTAGCAATAGGCTTTTCGTTCGTGTGGTTGTCACAATTAGTGAAGCACATGTTTTAGTCTTAGTTGTTTCTTCTAGGAAGGAGCCATGAATAGGTATAGTCAAGTAAATGATCTACAACCCCTTATGATGGATCATGTGGCCAAGTAAATGAATGCACAAGATTGATTAAGACATAAAGTCCCACCATAGCATTACGTTCTAAGGTCCCCTATATATATCCCCCAATAACTTAACTTTGTGGCTCGGTCTCAGGTTACTGTCACTCCCAAGTCACCACCACTCCATTATGCTATCGGTGATCACCTTACATGCATTCCCCAACATATGTGTGCACTCATATATTGTACATAAAGACAATCATAGAAGATAACAAACTTGTATGCAACCAATCAACGAACTATTTCACCATTGCCAAGAACAATTCACTACTCAAACATAGACGAGGAGACACAATACATCAAGGGAATATAGTATTGCATCATACATCGTGTTTGCCAAGAGATTACAGTGGAGAGATGGAGCTGATCTTGCTGTAGATGTTGATGATGAACACGCCGGAGGGGGGTGGATCCCTCCGGGGGTGATCCCGGCGGCGTTTCCCCCCTCCGATCTTCTCCGGCGGCAGCCTTCTGTCTCTCTGTTTCGTGGTTTCGTCTCTCGAAGTCGTCTCCTCCTCGAAAAGACCAGGGGACCCTTTATATAGTCGTTTTTAGGTCACGAGACACTCGGGAGAAGAAAGATCGACGGCATCGGAGCCACGGGGGCAAAAAAGGGGGCCTCTCACGCGGACAAGGAATCTGGCCGCGTGGAGGGTCCTCTTTGCCACCTGGTTGGCCTTTTGGCCCTCTACTTTGGCCCATGGTCTTCGTCTCGAAAATTCTGAACCGTGCTCTTTGGCCTTCCCTTTTTGGAGTCCCGAAGCTCCCGGAAAGTCTGAAACACTAAAAAGTACGTTTTCTGGAAAAACAGGGTTAGAACCAAAAGAAGGGGGATTGTTTAGAAAATCCCCCAAATCATTATAAAACATGAATATAATTTGCTAATATGTAGGAACACTGGTAGAAAAAAGGCCTTCCATACGCCCCCATCAGTCCCCAAATTTTGCGCACCGTGACTAAAGGGGTTTTAGTCCCGGGTCGGGAGGAGACCCGTGACAGAAGGTCATGCGTCGTGGGTTGGGAAGCGCGTGGAGGCGCGTGGAGGGCTTTAATTCCGGTTGGCGTGGCCACCCGCGACTAATGATCCAGTCTGCTGGCCTCCCTGTCTTTAGTCCCGGTTGGCCTGGCCACCCGGGACTAAAGATACAAACTGCTCGCCTCCCGCGCGGCGGTTTTATTTCGCGAGCGAGAGGCAGAAGGGCGCCATTGCTACAGTGCGCACCCGAGTCTCTGTTCTTCTTCTCTCTTCTCTTCTCTTCCTCTCTTCGATCTTCCTCCACCAAGCACCCATGGATGAAGTTTGGAAGACTGTCCGTGTGGCCACACCATGCGGCAAGAGTCTCGACGTGGCCTACACCAATAATTGCGAGAGGCTCCCCGGTCTTCTTGAGCATTTCAGCTATCTCTATGAACAAGCCGATGAACACCATAGGTTCTTCGGGCTTGATCTAGAGTATACGGCGGATCAACGGGATGTTGCCGTCATCCAGATTGCGCTCAAGGAGTTCGTTTTGGTCTTCCAATGGTCAAGGTAACACACACGTACAATCTTGCATTTTCGATTTGTTTGTTGCATCAGAAGAATAAATGTGCTGCAACATATCTAACACGTGTTCTATTTTTATTGTTGCAGTAGTTCAAAGCATTCTCCGGCACTTGTTGATTTTCTTGTCAACAAGGGGTATGACTTCTCCAGCGTTGACATCACTCAAGACCGTCAGAAGTTGATGCGCTTGGGTATTGTGATACCTGAAGATCACTACATTGATCTTCAGGACCTTATCCATTTCGATGAGTTGTACGGGCCCAAGACCGGGATGGCTCTGATGGCAACTGCCTTCATCCACGAGGACTACGAAACCATGAAGTCTCGTTTCCCCTCCAAGAATCATAGGTATTGGGAGAAGACCCCACTGGACCGGACCAACGTCAACTATGCAGCCATAGATGCATACGTTTCCTACGAGTTGTTCCGCATCTACTCGACGGAGCTCGAGTAGATGTTGTTTGTGTACCGCATCTTGCGTTCGATATATGCATGTAATGGATATATTAGTATGTAATGGATATATTATTATGTAATGGATATTATTTCTATATTAATTCCTAGCCATACTATTTCTATATTATGTCAAACACACATTTCAAAACAAACAAACAAAAACACATCAAGAAAACAAACAAAAACACATCAAGAAAACATATATCTAGTCAATACCAAACTCATCCAGTTGGATTTACTTCAAAATACATTTTTGAACTCATTCTAAAAATAATAGAAGAGCATGCTGGTCTTTTTAAGATTTTAAAATGAATTGGTATTATTTTTCTTAATTTTTTGATATATTATTTGTATTTTTAAGATTTTAAAATGAATTAGTTTTATTTTTCTTAATTTTTTGATATATTATTTGTATTTTTAAGATTTTAAAATGAATTAGTTTTATTTTTCTTAATTTTTTGATATATTATTTGTATTTTTAAGATTTTAAAATGAATTAGTTTTATTTTCTTAATTTTTTGATATATTATTTGTATTTTTAAGATTTTAAAATGAATTAGTTGTATTCTTCTTAATTTTTTGATATATTATTTGTATTTTTAAGATTTAAAAAAGAATTAGTTTTATTTTTCTCAATATTTTGATATATTAATAGTATTTTTAGAAATAATACAAATTAAAAAGTTAATGTTTATTTATTTATTCAAAATTATTAATTACATCATTACTTTTGTTTATTAAAAGATTTATTTGAAATTCAAACAATAAAGAAATGTGGCATCGACCAACATGTTAATAGGATTGATATGATACTACTATCACATACATGCGTGCGAAACACTTTGATGCGGGACGGGATGGAACTCGGAAGTTAAACGTGCTAGTGCTAGAGTAGTGGGAGGATGGGTGACCGAGCGGGAAGTTTGACCACGAGTAAGTAATTTGACTAGAGATAATTGTAGTTAGACACTAAGCAAATAATACAAATTCTGAAGAAAAAAAAGGGAGTGAAAAATAATTAGAAACCCAAATGAATTAAAGAAATTACGAAATAAAGTTTAGTCCCGGTTCGTGTGGCCAACCGGGACTATAGGTCCTCCGCCCCCCGGCTCACGCCACCCGCCCATGTGGCCGGGCCTTTAGCCGCGGTTCGTAAGAGGCGTGACTAAAGGGGGGGCCTTTAGTCGCGACTGTATTGTATGTTTACCATTGATTAACATAAGCATACAACTCTCTAAAAACGGTTTTCAATACCTATATTTAATAAAATAAAAAGCTCTTGTACATGAGTTAATCCCTCATTCCCTCTGCGAAGGGCCTTTCTTTTATTTTTATGTTGAGTCTTCACCTTCTCACTTTATGCACCTTCTTGAGAGCATGGCTGTTATTCTTAGTATAATGTGCTTGTCCCAAAACACGGTTGATTGTGGTATTACTTTGATGCTTGTATCTTTGATATCTTTAATTCTAGTCTTCTTTTCAACTTCAGATGTGCCCTAGCATTTATGTTTTGCTCCATTATTAAGGGCAAGCGATTACACTTTATCATACCCTATTATGATCATTGCAATCCTGTAGATTTATATACTTCATGTTGTTTATTATTAGTTTGTTGGCATCTCTTCATGGTTTGCATAACTGTTAGGTGACTTTTATCTTGCATACATCTTATTATGAATTGCCTTAGAACTTGATCATATAGTGAGTATATATACATCATATCAAACAAATGTGTTTGTGAAAGTCTTTTATCGCACTCAGTTGTCACTGAATTGCTTGAGGACAAGCAATAAGCTAAGCTTTGGGGGAGTTGATACGTCTAAAAGGTATCTCCCTTTCCGAACACTTTTTTTTATTGTTTGCCTCTAAATTTGTGAGTTTTGGATACCACTAACACGGACTAACGCTGTTTTAGGTAGAATTACATTGGTGTCTCGTTTTTATGCAGAAAAATGAACTTTTGGAAAATTGCCCAAAAAGACCCCATTGAGCTTATATCACCAGAAGACCCCGGGAGCCAGAAGGACACCTAGAGGGGGCAACGAGTGGCCCAGACCACCCCTGGGCGCCCCTCTAGGCCGCACCGCCTGGTGGTGTGGGGGCCACCTCCACCCCCTCGGGCTCCCCTTTCGACTACATATGCCCCGTAAACCTAAAATGCGAGGGGGTTCGTCATATTCCACATAAACACAACAGAGCATCGCCGCCACCTTGAAACTCAATTCGGTGATCAGAAGTTCCTGTTCTGGTGCCCTGCCGGGACGGGGATTCGAAGGCGCACCGGTATTACCTCGGGACTTCGTGGTGCTGGCATTCACTCATGAGGAAGTGACGTCCAAAACGTATCTACTTTTACGAACACTGTTGCCGTTGTTTTCCTATAAACTTGTGAGTTTTGAATAGAACTAACACGGACTAACGATTTTTTCAGCTTAATTTCCCTAATGTCTCGTTTTTGTGCAGAAAATCAGCTTTCAGGGAAATTCCCAAAAAATATCACAATTATCTGTTTTACCCAAAGACCCCCGGAGCCAGAAGACGAGACGGAGAAGGGAGACGAGGCGCCCACACCACCTGGCGGCGCCCTCCCCCCTCCCAGGCCACGCCAACACATGGTGTCCCGTCTCGGGTGCCTCCTCGTGTCCCCCTTTCGACTACATACACCTCTTGACCTAAAAACACCAGAGCGCCGCCGCCACCTCGAAACCCAATTCGGAGACCAAAATTTCCTATTCTGGCACCCTACCGGGATGGGGACTCGGAGGAGATCATCGCCATCTTCATCGCCACCACTTCTCCATCAACCATCCATGATTCCCTCATCCATGTGTGAGTAATCCCCGTTGTAGTCTGAGAGGGATGGTAGGGATTGGATGAGATTGTTCATTTAATAATAGCCAGATTATTAAGGCATGGTGCCTAGTATCCGTTGTTAGTGCTATCTATCATTGTTGCAACTTGTTATGCTAAATGCTTGTTTCTAGGGCCCGAGTGCCATGATCTCAGATATGAACATGTTATTGTTTCATGAGGATAATTGTGTTTTTTTATCTTACGTGCAAGTTGTTTACACGTATCGTTATCCAGAACCCGAGGCCCCAAAGTGAGAGCAATTGGGATAACCAGAGGGGTGGCTGTGATGTGAGGATCACGTGTGTTAACGGAGTGTTAATGCTTTGCTCCTATGCTTTATTAAAAGGAGCACCTTAATTACCAGTAGTTTCCCTTGAGACCCCGCTGCAAACGGGCTGGTAGGACAATAGATGTTGTGCAAGTTTCTCATTGCGAGTATGCACTACTAAATACGGAACACATGTCGTCTGACTTACGCTCCACTTTGTGTCACCGCAACAACTTGGCATGCTCTTTGTTTTTCAACAAACATTTCAAAAGTGGTATTATAGGAGCATACCGCATCGCCTTGGCAGGAACCCTCTTCCGAGGGGGATCGCCCTCAACATCACCAGGTCATCTCGTCTGATATCATACCGCAATGCAGTGCATACTGGGCATGCATTCAAATTCTCGTAGTCCTGACCGCTGTATAGGATGCAGCCATTAGGGCATGCGTGTATCTTCTGAACCTCTAAACCTAGAGGGAAGACAAAACTTTGCTTCGTACATACTTGTGGGAAATACGTTCTCCTTTGGAAGCATATTCTTCATCATTTTCAGCGACTTTTCAAAACTCTTATCAGATAAACCATACTCTGCCTTGCATTGCAGCAATTCCAGTGTGCTACCCAGCTTTTTCAGACCATTTTCACAACTTGGGTACAACAACTTTTTTTGATCCTCTAACATGTGATCCAACTTCTCCCTCTCCTTTTCAATATAACGGTTTCTCCATGAATCAGAAATGGTCCGACTAAGATCATCAGCGGGCTCATCATGTGCCTCTTCTTCAGCTTCCCCTTCAGTTCCCCCCATGAAAGTGTCACCGTATTAAGTGGGGGTAGTTGTAATCATCCTCTTCTTCTTCATTCTCTTCCATTATAAACCCTCTCTCTCCATGTTTGGTCCAACAATTGCTGGGCATGAAACCCGAACGAAACTGGTGGATGTGAAGGATCTTTGAGTCAGAGTAATAATTCTTATTCTTACCGACACTACATGGACAAAATACAAAACCATTCCGCTTGTTCGCATCAGCCACACGAAGGAAATCACTCACGCCATTAATGAACCCGATAGAGAGTCGGTCAGTACCGTACATCCATAGTAAGTGCATCTGTGTTAGTGTATAAGTATATCAAATGAAATTACGATCTAAAATTAGTGTTTAGATTTAGGTGTTAACCTCTTGGAACACTCTAATAGAAGAGGCGACACCAAGTCTTCACCAATCGTGGAGAAAATAGGGATAAAATCGAGCTCGGTGGTGAAAAACAGAGGAGATCCAAGAAACTAGCTAGCTCGGGAATTTCATCGAACACCTCTAGTGCATAGGAAATGAAAAACAAAGTAGCACACACCTCTCACTTCTAAAATGGAAAAAACAGAGTAGATGGAAGAGGCAGCGCCGGTTATATAGGAACAGAGGACCTCTAGTCCCAGTTCGTAACACGACCCGGGACTAGAGGTTCATGCACCTATCAGAATGAGTCTAGAAACCTATATTCCTGGGTTATGTTACAAACTGGGACTAGAGGTCCCGTTCGGACCAGGACTAGCTCACCCGAGCCTTTTCTTACGATTGTGGGCGATGGAACCGGAGCACTAGTCCCGGCTCGTAATGCAACCAAGACTAAAGCTCTGAACCAAAGCCCTAGTTTCTACTAGTGAATACATGCGTTGGTGTACTACAACCTGGTAGAAAACTAGTCCAACATTCTACACATTTGCAAGTCAAGGATATGGAAACTGATGTTGTGTATGAACCAAAAGCCGAAGAGCTGTTGAATGCTGAAGAAGACATTGTTCCAGAATTGGAGTTGCGCAAGGTAGTACAATATTCAATACCATCACCTTGTGAACAAAGAAGGTGCTAATTGATTCATATTAATTTCTTGATCTATTTACCACGTGATACGTCGCAAACGTATCAATAATTTCTGATGTTCCATGTTGTTTTCATGCCATATACTACATGCTTCTTATACACTTTATGTCATTTTTATGGATTTTCTGGGACTAACTTATTGACAAGATGCCATAGAGCTAGTTCATGTTTTCTGCTGTTTTTAGTTTCAGAAAAGTTGTTCTCGAAATTTTATCAGAATTGGACGAAACAAAACCTATAAGTCTTAGAAAGTCGTCACATACATGGAGTCCGGAGGAGACCCGGAGGGGGGCCTCAGGGGCCACACACCATGAGGCGGCGCCACCCCCCTCTGGCTGCGCCTAGGGGTGGTGTGGGCCCCCTAGCTGTCCACCGACGTTTCCCTCTGGACTATTTACACCCCTCGTAGGGTTAACCCTAAATAGAAGAGCCTTTTCCACAAAAATCATCCGCAACCTTCGTCATCGTCAACCCTATTTCGAGAGGGTTCTGGATCTCTCCCCGGCACCCTGCTGTGAGGGATAATCATCACCGGAGGGCTCTACATCACCATGCCTGCCTCCGGAGTGATGCGTGAGTAGTTCATCCTTGGGCTACGAGTCCATAGCAGTATCTAGATAGTTGTTCTCTCCTCTCTATGCCTCATGTTTAGATCTTGTGAGCTGCCTAACATGATCAATATCATCTTATTGTAATTCTACATGTTTTGTTTGCTGGGATCTGATAAATATTGAATGCTATGTCCAATGATTATGAATCTATCTTGTTCAGTCATGTGTATGTTATTTATGATCTTGCATTCTCTCCGTTACTATTAGATGCTCTAGCCAAGTAGATGCTTGTAACTCCAAGGGGGAGTATTTATGCTCGATAGTGGGTTCATGCCCCCCTTTCACTAACGCTCGAGTGTCGAAAATGTAACGGATGGGGATGTGTTGTTGCCATTAGGGAGAAAACAACAATGCTTTGTCTAAGGATAATTTTATTATTTACATTACACACTTTTCTTAATGCAATTATGTGTTTCTTGCAACTTAATACGCAAGGTTTGCACACATGATACTCTAAGGGTGGATTATTAGTCATAGATGCAGTTGGACAACGGACTAAATATCTTGTTGTAATGCCCGCATGAATCACATAGTAATCATCATGTCATGCCTATGCACTACGGTGCAGCCCTTATATCTGTCAATTGCCCAACTGTTATTTTTTTACCCATCATGTTATCTATCTGTTTTGGAGAGACACCGCTAGTGAACTGTGGACCCCGGTCCATTTCTTTATACTGATATGCAAGCACTTAAACCACGGTTTTCCTACTGTAATTATTGTTTTTATACTTCCATCATTGTTCTCTTTCATCTACTGCAAACAAGTACTATTTTCCACACTATACGTCCAATCCTTTGTTTCAGCAAAACCGGTGAGATTGACAACCTCACTGCTTCATTGGGGGAAAGTAATTTGATTGCATTGTGTGGATTCCACGTTGCTGCTGAACCGGTAGTGCGCCCTGTCAAGATCAGCTGCATCAACCTTCGGAAGTGATTTCTTTCTCCTACTGGTTGATTCAACCTTGGTTTCTTTCTAAGGGAAAACTTGCTACTGCACTCTTCACACCCTGCACTTGGGGTCTCCCATCAAGCAAGCATCACCGTCAACTCTTGCACCATCAAGTTTTCTGGTGTCGTTGCCGGGGAGAGAGAGGATTTCTTTAAGGGGAGTCTCTCACTCCCAATCTCTTTACTTTGTTTTTGTTTTGCTTAGTTTATTGTATTTTTTCTTGTTTGTTTCTCTATATCGAAAACACAAAAAAGTAGTTCCTATTCTAGTTATTATTTTTCATCATGTTTCTCCCTAAATTTACCTTGAAAGATCTATCAATTGGTAGTGGTTCTATAATGGGAAAGGATACTATTGAAGAATTCTTTAATCATGTTAGTAAGCATGAGAATTTTGAGGAAAGACCCATAGTAGAACTTGCTCCAAATTATAAAACTGCCGTAGCTTCTTTAGTTCACATGTTAGAAGCTAGGATTGTTATCCTTCACCCCATAATGCAGCAATTGTTTCTTAACGTGAATATTGAAGATATTGAACAAAGGAAATTTATCTTGGAAGCCATGTTTAAAGAATTTGGATATGTTGCTATAGAAGCCAGGAATTTTTTTTATCGTTTTAATATGTTGGGATCAAGTGTAGATGTTATCGATGCTCTTAAAAAACTAGACAAGATTGAACCTAACAATGGAAAGGAAGGGAAAATACCAATACCCTTTAAACTGGTAGCACTGCATGAAACCTTGGAAAAAGAATTTTGACTGGATTGTTCCTGAAAACCTATTTGATGAAAATAGTCAACCTAAAAGTGTGGAGAGAGGAACATCTAGAACTTATATAGATAAAATACAATGCATTGTTGAGGAGTTTTCTTTTCTCGATTTGGATGCTTCTTCACTTGAAAATACTTGATTCTAGTTTTCTGGGCCTAGCTAAATGGCGTTAAAGAAATGCATTTCTTGGGAGATAACCCATGGTTTTATTTTTGCTTTGGTTTTCTATGTTTTCTGGAGAGTCAACGTGTTGTTCACTTCTGTAGCAACTCATTTATATCTTCATTTTCTCGCATTTGTTGTTCCAAGTAAAGTCTCTAATGAAAGTTGAGGTTAGATTTGGATTTCTGCGCACGAAATAGATTTCTAGCGTCCACCGTATAAAATCAAATAAATTACACAAAGATCAAAATGACTTGAATTTTTTTTCCTTATTCCTCAGCTCATTCTGAAACTTTTTATAGCTTTGTATTTTTCGATTTGAGCAAGGTAAGTGCCCCCAAAAAATTCGTCTTTACTGATTGTTCTAGTTTGGAGAGATTCTGCCTTTTTATTTGCATTCTCTCTTTTACTATGTCGAGTAGATTTCTTTGCTCCAAAAAACATTAGTGGCTGTAAATAATGTTTAAAAAGTTTTTAATAGTGTTTGTGTCCATGGAGAACATGCAAATTTTTGATTATGCACTAACCCTTTAATGCGAATTACATTGAGTTTGGTGTGAAGGAAGTTTTCAGGGGTCAAGAGAAGAGGGTGATATAAGGTGATAACGAAGAGTGCAAAGCCAAAGCTTGGGGATGCCCCCGTGGTCCATCCCAGAAAATTATAAGAATACTCAAGCATCTAAGCTTGGGTATGACCAAGGCATCCCCTTCTTCATCAACAATTTAACAGGTCACTATTAGTGAAACTATATTATTATTCGGTCACGTCATATGCACTTTACTTGGAGTGTCTGTTTGTTTTTTGTTTTGTTTTATTTTGTTTTCCTTGATGTAATAAATATAGTTGGAACCTAGCATTCTTTGTGTGGGAGAAAGACACGCTCCGCTTTTTCATATGAATACTCGTTTTCTTCATGCTCGTATTCTTAGTTTTTTTTTCTAACTGCTGTAAATCCTTTTAGCTCATGTTTTTCATGCGTCTCTTATCCAGAGCTGGTAGTTCTAGTAGAGTTATGTTAGTACTCTATTGTTTCATTTCTATATTAGTTGGAGAGTTCTTTTTGTTTGGTGCTTGACGAAAATAGAATTGCTAATGTGGTAGACAAAATGTTGGAAAAGTTTTCCATGCTCTAGTTGGTCATTAAACTGTTTCACTTGATTGTTAGCTTCATTTTGAGATATTATTATGCTTAATGTTAAACATTTCGGTCTAGTAAAGTAAAAACAATTAAGGGTTTGTCTAGAAGCTTGAAAATGTGCCACAATCGAAAAACCAGTTGATAGTATGATGGTGTATGACTTCCCATGTTGATAATAATCTGATGTATTTTTGTTACGCACTATTGTGGGGCCAGCCAACAGTGACTAGTCACTGCCACAGAACCTCTTGGAGTGATTTACATGAAGCCTTGTATAATCGAATTTTTAGATGTAATATTTTAACTTGTGAGTTCTAAGTTGCGGTTTTCTGGCACTTCCACCATCCATATTTGCTAGCCTCTTTGGTACTGTGCATTGCCCATTCTCACATTGAGAGCTAGTGCAAAATTCGCCAGTACATACAAAACCCAGTGGGAGGACTTTGTTCTTCTACACATAAGCCTAAAATATCTCCTTCAAAATAGCCACCATACCTACCTATCATGGCATTTCCATAGCCATTCCGAGATATATTTCCATGCAACATCCATCATCATTATGTTACTTGTTACATGTTCCATTGTTATTTTGCATACTGCTACACTAGCAGGTGAATTTAGTTTTATATATCAGAGATATTTTAGTTTCAGTTATGAGTACTAAAAGTGTGATGATTCATTGTAAAATAGAGTGTTGCCCCTACCAGTGAGTTTATAAAAAAAAATCCCCCCAAAAAAGAAAGAAAGAGGGTAAAAGATAGATACTAAAGATATAGGGGGCAGCACTACTATCATTTATTCCACACTTGTGCTTGGTTAGCATCATTACTTTAGTTTGGAGAGATTTTTCATTTTATGACTCGCAGAACTATGTGGAGAACTTACATTATGGAACTTGGTTTGTATGTTCCAATGACGAGCCTCCTCAAAAGTGCTCTAGATCTTCGTGAGCAAGAAAGTTGGATGCACCCCCACTAGTTCCATTGGAGATCTTTCATACACTTATAACTCTATGTGCATCCGTTGTGTGGCAATCACTACTCCTTGCATAACTTCGATTATAAGACTTCCTCTTGTCTAATGATCGCTTTCAGCTATGTGAGACTTTCTTCTATTGACCTTTCAAACCCCCCATAATGTTCTTTTAGCCATAACATCCTGGTGCAGGGAACCAATACAAAACGCTTGTTCGTTTCGCGTGACCAAATAGCTTGCTATTTTTTCCATGTGTGTAGTGTTGTCACTTGACTTTATCCTAACATGATTTGTTGTGAGAGTTGGATGCTTAGGATGATTATATTGTTGTTCTTCAAGATTAAATCATCTTTAATATACTTTGCACAGTGGATTTTTTTAGTATTGATCGCTATTTTTTTTTACTTTGTTCTTTTTAAATGGTTTATACATTACTATATATCAACTATAAATTACAGCCTTTACTCATTTTATCTTAGTTTACACAGTTTACATTATGATGATCAAGTTTATGTTGGTAGCATGTCAGCTCAAAAATTATTTATTTTTATCGTTTACCTACTCGAGGACGAGTAGGAAGCAAGCTTGGGGATGCTTCATACGTGTCAAACGTATCCATAATTTCTGATGTTCCATGTTGTTTTCATGCCATATACTACATGTTTCTTGTACACTTTATGCCATTCTTATGGATTTTCTGGGACTAACCTATTGACAAGATGCCATAGAGCCAGTTCTTGTTTTCTGCTGTTTTTAGTTTCAGAAAAGTTGTTCTGGAAATATTCTCGTAATTGGACAAAACAAAACCCAGAAGTCTTAGAAATTTGTCACGTACACGGAGTCCGGAGGAGACACGGAGGGGGGCCTCAGGGGCCCCACACCATGAGGCGGAGCCCCCCTCTGGCCGCACCAGGGTTGGTGTGGGCCCCCTGGCTGCCCGCCGGCATTTCCCTCTCGCCTATTTATACCCCTCGGAGGGTTAATCCTAAATAGACGAGCCTTTTCCACCAAAGACATCCGCATCCGCTGTTATTGTCAACCTAGTTCGGGAGGGTTCTGTAGCTCTCCTAGGCACCCTGCCGCGAGGGAGAATCATCACCGGAGGGCTCTAAATCCCGATGCCTGCCTCCGGAGTGATGAGTGAGTAGTTCATCCCTGGATTACGGGTCCATATAAGTAGCTAGATGGTTGTTCTCTCCTCTTTATGCCTCGTGTTTAGATCTTGTGAGCTGCCTAACATGATCAAGATCTTCGTATTGTAATGCTACATGTTGTGTTTGCTAGGATCCGATGAATATTGAATGTTATCTCCAATGATTATCAATCTACCATGTTCTTTCGTGTGTATGTTATTTCTCATCTTTCATGCTCTCCGTTACAAGTAGATGCTCTAGCCAAGTAGATGCTTGTAACTCCAAGAGGGAGTATTTATGCTCGATAGTGGGTTAATGCCTCGCTTTCACTCATGCTCGAGTGACAGAAACGTAACGGGTGGGGGATGTGATGTTGCCATTAGGGAGAAAACAACAATGCTTTGTATAAGGATAATTTTATTGTTTACATTACACATTTTTCTTGCAACTTAATACCCAAGGTTTGCTCGGATGACACTCTCAGGGTGGATTATTAGTCATAGATGTAGTTGGATAACGGTCTATGTATCTTGTTGTAATACGCACATGAATCACATAGTAATCATCATGTCATGCATATGCACTACGGTGCAGCCTTTAAAGCTGTCAATTGTCCAGCTGTAATTTGTTTACCCAGCAGGTTATCTATCTGTTTTGGAGAGACACCTCTAGTGAACTGTGGACCTCGGTCCATTTCTTTATGCTGACATACAACCACTGCAACCACTGTTTTCCTACTGCAATTATAGTTTTTATACTGCCATTATTGTTCTCTTTTATCTACTGCAAACAAGTACTATTTTCCGCACTATACGTCTAATCCTTTGTTTGAGCAAAACCGGTGATATTGAAAACCTCACTGCTTCGTTGGGGAAAATTAATTTGATTGTGTTGTGTAGATTCCACGTTGCTGCTAAACCGGTAGTGCACCCTGGCAACATCAGCTGCATTAACCTTCAGAAGTGATTGCTTTCTCCTACTGGTCCATTCAACCTTGGTTTCTTTCCGAGGGAAAACTTGCCACTACACTCTTCACACCCTACACTTGGGGTCTCCCAACAAGTAAGCATCAGCATCAACTCTTGCACCATCACCATGCAGGTTATGCACGATTCTGTAACCGAACCGCACAAGAAGCATTCCATGCCAGTTGTATAACCATCCAACATCGCAGAAGATCAAAAGCACATAGTGGGCCTCAAGGAGGGCCATCTAATAAGCCTACTAGCGCAGTCATTGACAACTCGCAAAAACAAAGCTCACCTACTCAGATTCTGACATCTAGAGACAACAACTCGTTTGAGGGCAATCAAATTGTAAACTTTGAACGCGAAGGTATTAACTAGTGGATTTCAATGTGTTTACAGCTTTAAAGTTCTAACTATTTCAAATCATTTTAATCATTTCATCTGTCTTATTTCATATGCAATCAGTAAGTCTATCACATTGGCAACACATTGGAAACTATACACAAAACATGGAAGTCTACACCATGTGATTCCTGGTGTTAAATCAGTATCACTCAATCCACACACACTTGTAGAAAAAGGGCCTCTAGTCCCAAGCCGTAACAAGATCTAGTCCCAGATTTCCATTCGATATTAGCAAATCGGGACTAGAGGCCCCCACCTTTTGTCTCGGCGGGCTACGAACCGGAACTAAAGACTTTCCACGTGGACGCGCCCAGCGCTGTAGATAAATGCAGAGCAGGTTGTACAACTCTCGCACATAAAATTCAACTGCATTTGGGGGGAGGGGGTGGAAAGCCGGTTTAGGTTGCATAATTATGACAGAGATAGTTGTAACTTGTTGTCATTTAAAGTGCAACTAAATTTCAGGTGGCAAAAAGGGCTGGGTGAAGTTTTCATTTTTGGTGTGGCGCAATACTCACACAGATTAATGCAACTCGTTGTCGGTTGACAGTTGCATAATTCTGAACCAGAAAAGTGCAACTAGATTTCACGGGGGGGGGGAGGGTGTGGGGGTGGTGGTGGTGTTGGAGGCTGTATGAAGTAGCATATTTTATCAAATGAAAACACCAATAAAATGCAGTCAAGTATATTTTGGGAGGTGGAAAGCCGGTTAAGGTTGCATAATTCTGACAGAGAAATATGTAACTGGTTGTCATTTAAAATTGTCGATCAAAGTTGCGGAATACTAAAAAAGAAAAGTACAACTATATTTCAGCATGAGGGAAAATCTCTAGGTTGTACAATTCACACACAGAAAAATGGAAGTATATTTTCAGGAGGGGGACGCCGGTTTAGGTTGCACAATACCCATACAGAAAAATGCAACTCATTGTGTTTCAAACCTGCCGGTTAAGGTTGCATAATTCTGACGGAGAAATATGTAACTGGTTGTCATTTAAAATTGTCGATAAAATTTGCGGAATACTAAAAAAGAAAAGTGCAACTATATTTCAGCATGGGGGAAATCTCTCGGTTGTACAATTTGTTAAGGAGTATTAGTATAGGTATAGGAGTCCGTATTAGTCTAGGTTTCCTTACTTCTATCTCAAGTCATATGTAATATATATATGCCCCATGGGCCTCCTAATAATACAAGTTGGCTATTCATAACATGGTATTAGAGCCTAGGTTTAGGGTTTTTTTTCGTGCTAGGACGCGCAACTCGTCCTAATTGATTTCTCCCGTCTACTGCTGTCGTCGCCGACGCTCTCCGGCCGGCCGGCCGGCTGGCCGATTATTCCCGCTGGTGTGTGGTGTTCCCACGTTGCCTAAATCTTCCACACGTCACAGATCGGATCGTGCCTTGAGCTCTCCTGATTGGATTGGCTTGGACGTGAGCTATTCCTGATTGGATTGGCGTGGACGTGAGCTGCTCCTGATTGGATTTTGCTTGGACGTGTTCTACAGGCCCGTGTTCTCCTACGCGCCGTCTTTCAGCTTGTCTGCCATCGTCGACTTGATGTCGTCCGTACCGTCACCAGGTTGCTCCCTCTCCGCTTCGGCCGCCGTCGCCATCCAGGATGCGCTGCTCGCCGGATCGGCTTCTCTCCAAGATCTATGGTCTTCTGCGCTGCCATCCGGCCATCCGCGTCGCCCTTCGGTTGTCTGCGCCACCATCCGGCCATCCGCTCCGGCCGCCTCCGTCTGGTTCAGCCTTCTTCAATACAGATCGATCGATCGATCTCTTCCGTCGCCTCAAGCTGCAGCCATCGTCTGCCGTCTATGTCAAGGCCGCCCGCTGTCCCAGGCCGCCGCTCGCTGATCTCCGGTGTGGCACATCGTCTAGTGGTCTGGCCAGATTGGATCGGCTGGGCTGATCTGATCCGCTGTTTTGGTTGGGCTCGGTTCGCATGGGCTGCCTTGTTTAGCTGGTTTGGCTACCGTTATCTAGCAGACTAGCACCATTTCTCTTTACTCTTTCGGTGATTTTCCATGGTGCAATGTGCTTTCTAGTTTTTCTATATTTTCCGCTGCGTCCACCAGATCCGTCGTTTCTTCTTGTGTTTCTGATGTCATGAGAGTCCAGTATACCTTCATTTGTCAGCCTATATTCTCGGTCCGTTTGTGGCCTCCTATTCTCGGTCCGTTTGTGGCCTCCTATTCTCGGTCCGTTTGTGGCCTCCTATTCCGGTCCTTTTGTGGCCTCTTCTTATTGGTCCTTTTGTGGCCTCCTATTCCGGTCCTTTTGTGGCCTCTTCTTATTGGTCCTTTTGTGGCCTCGGTCCTTTTGTGGCCTCTTATTCTTGGTCCTTTTGTGGCCTCTTATTCTTGGTCCTTTTGTGGCCTCGGTCCGTTTATGGCCTCCTATTTCGGTCCTTTTGTGCCCTTCTTTTCTCGGTCCTGGTTCTTCTATGGGATTCTTGTGGCCTCATTTTGCATTCTCATTGATTTACGCACATTCTTTCGCCGTTGGACCTCTTATGTCGTGGGCTTCTTGTGCTATGATCGTTTGTGACTTCTCTTGATCGAATATCGGTCTCTATCGGTCTCATTGTTCGATCGACTCTATTCGCTCTTCGTTCTGGCTTGACTCTACAGGTTTTGAAGACTCTTCATGCTACAAGACACTTTCAAGACGTGGATTCTGGATTATCATTTTGTTTTCTAGTGTACACTTCTTCAAATGCAATGCTATTGCATACGCTTTGCATTTGAGGGGGGGGGGGTGTTAAGGAGTATTAGTATAGGTTTATGGAGTCCGTATTAGTCTAGGTTTCCTTACTTCTATCTCAAGTCATATGTAATATATATATGCCCCATGGGCCTCCTAATAATACAAGTTGCCTATTCATAACACAATTCACACACAGAAAAATGGTAGTATATTTCCGGGAGTGGGACGTCGGTTTAGGTTGCACAATACCCAGACAGAAAAATGCAACTCGTTGTGTTTCAAACCTGTCGAGCAAAGGTTGCGTATTTGGGAAGGGGAAAAGTGCAACTATTTCTCAAGGAAAAAAAGAAAGCAGAACAAAGAAGGTTTTAGTTGAAGAAAAAATAGGTCGGGTTTTGGCTGCGTACGTCTGTTACATAGATGTCGAAGTAGCTCTAATTGCACAAATCTCTAGTGAAAAAGTGCAACTACATTTTGACGACTGGTTAGCTAAATTAAATTGCACAATTCTAAAACGAAAAAAATGATCTTGTATTCATTCAAAATTGTTCAAACAAGTTTCATAGCTCTACAAATGGGAAGACTGCAACTATATTTCAGGTGGAAAAAGGGTTGTATTAGGTTGCACAATTTTCACAGAGAAAAATGCAACTCGTTCTCATTCAAAAATTGTCGAGCATAGTTGCAGAATTGTGAAGATGAAAAGTGCAAGTTTTTCTGTACTAGCAAATAATTCACACATGTACAAAAATAAGTAGCTAGAGAAAACAAAATTATGTACTCTCTTCACTTGTACAAAAAGCAGTCTAAATGCATCAGCTATTGCAACCGAAAAAAGGCTACTGAAAAAATAAGTAAAAGAACAAATACACACCTTAAAATATTCAAAATTCATGTCTTCAAGTCTTTCGTATGTTGAGTTGGTACTGTTGCTTCGAACTCTTGACTGTGAACTAAACTCTGAATTATTTGCACATGCAGAAAACATGTTGTGCAAATTGATCCGTGGAAATAACTGGTTCTCACTGTCAGGTTCTCTCTGACCACATTTTACTAAACTACTCCTTCCATAGATTGGGGAATGCGATGATATTTTTCCTTCAAACATAAATTAGTAGTGGACACAGATAAGCTTCAATTCAAAAAAAATGTAGATAAAAGTGAATAACTATATTGGAATATATACAAAAATCTCTTGCACACAGAAAAAATATTGGATGTGATTAACTAACCCCTATTATCAATGGCACTGAACATAGCGTGAGTTTTCCGGGGGGTTGTGTTTTCGTTGTTCATACAATTTTCTTCGTCATCCACTATAGTGGTCCCTTAAACTTTAACTAGAGCTGCAACAAATTAAAACATGAAAACAGAACGAATGAAGGGAGTGTATTGTTTTATCTTTAAATGCAAAGAAAATAAAAATTGCAGAGAAATAGAAATCACACAAACAAAATGAGATGTACCATTGGATGTTTGTGCATCAAAATCCCCCCCGGGGCCGTCTTTGTCTTCATTCAATATATGGTCAAAGCTAGCATTGTTGGCTCCTGAAGCTTGTGCCTCTTCTGCAATTTGATTCAGTTCACCCTAATAGCCAAGAAAATCAATTCAGTAGAAAAAAAGCATAAATTATTTTGCAAAAGGGGCATAGTTGGAAGATTAAAAAGAATAAAATTGAGAATTTGTGTAAACAAAGGTAGAATATAACTTGTTGGAAGATTAAAAAGATTAACAAAATATCTTGTGGTGAAAATTCACCTTTCTTTGCTCTAGGCATTCGTTTTCAGTAAGCTTGGTCGTTCCTTTTAAATTTAACTTGCACAATGCAGAGCTGACGTGATGGAGTCTTGTGTCTACTTCTTTTTTGTTAATATTGTTCGACGTAGCTATAGGAGTTGAGGTCATTGTGTTTGCAACCCCGCCCACTGTCTCAATCATTCTTGCGATAATCTGTGCGTTGAGAAAATATGTACAACACTTATTTTCAAAAAAGGAAATGTACCAGCAAAAAATGATCCATCACATTAACAATTGAGCTGCAACAAAAAATCTTGATCATAAGTACCTCATTTGTTGATGCACGGATTTCATTGTCTTCAGTTGTTGCTTATTTCCCTTTATTGACAGGAGAATTAGTCTCAGAATTCTGGCTTGAACATTTTAAATTTGAATCATCCTTGTTAGGTAACCCAACACCTGCATGTGCGATAGGGTAAAGGAAAACATATCAATGAAGCACGCCAAAAACAACGATTACAGAAACATTTGGTCAAGGTTGTATATAAAAACGGCACCTATTCAAATTAGAATGAAACATAAAATTCGAAAAAATAAAGAACTAAGGAGCATACCTTGTTTTCCTTCTGTGTTGTTGCTGGCATCAGTTGATGGTAACTTTACAGTGCTATCAGACCCATTTGTAACTCCATTTGACTTTATTTCATCCCCATGTGAACAATTTTTTTTTTGGTGCTTTGTGAACTTCTTGAAATACATTTTTTCTGTATCAAGCACTCCAGTAAACTGATAACAAGTTCCTGAGCCTTGGAACAGCTTCTGAAAGTTTCATCCTTGCTTTAATGTTCGAAAGTCAAGCATATATTCTCTTTTACATGACGATAGTGATGTGTTTCTGTTAGTCAAAATGATATAAAAACGTAGGAACCGCGGCGTGAGAAACAGAATATACATGGGAATTACCACAAAAAAGAAAAAACAAACCTTATCATTGATAGCAGAACTTTGGAATGAATCGATTCATTGCCTCAGGTGATCAAGTGAGAACTTGCTCTTTGGTGATATGTTTGATGTGAACTGGGCATAACATGATTCGCTTATATTCTTGATCAATAGAAAAAAAATACGTCCCAGATAAGGTTTTGGTTCACATTTATATTTCAGACGAACAAAATGTATGTTATGGCGCATGACTAAAAAGAACATAAACTTACGTGTAGCTTCCCATAGAAGTTATCCTCGTCCATATCCTGGTTGATATAATGTTTAATCATGTCACCCTTCCATACAGATATTCTTGGTATATCTCTTGGAATTTTAATTATTCCAAAATCCAGGAAATCTAAGTATCGAACCCGCCATTTGAAAACTGAAGTGGAACAGAAACATGTTTACATACAAAAAAATAAAAAATAGTGCACTTATATTGAAGAAGAAAAAAAATATATCTACTAACCGCAAAATAGTAGTTACAAATAGCTAGAGTAGATGAAGATGCATGGTGCTTCTTTATGTAGAATTTTTTTTGACTCCTGAACAAACTTGCCCCAATTGAACGTCTTGATCTTGTTGAAGCCAATGAGCGCACCAAGGTAAGCTGTGCTGCGGTTCATGCCTGAGGTTGGATAGTAAAAACATGCAAGAGCTACGGTCATAAAGCACCTTAGGAACTCATCACTGTCCTTGCATTGCTTCCTGATTATCTTATCACCAAAAAACTTGATGGATGGCATCTCTGTTAAACCAAATAACAATAGAAACTCGAGAGTTGTTGCCTTGCTTTCTGGCGGAACAGATGCACCATTTGTTGGGATCCCAAGAACGTGACCAAATGACTGGATATTTAGCTCAATGAAGCTTTTCCCAAAAACCATGTCTTCATTTTGAGCATCCACATGGTCAGCCAACCATTGAACAAACGGCCAGGGCACAAAACCTCCATCCAGATCTAACAATGCACCAAATTCTATATCCCTTGAGATCTTACTTTGGTCATCATCAATAGCCTTCATTACTTCAACCAGATAGCTTGCATTGTACCTACTTTTTGGAACATAATTATCTTTGTCAAGAACATGTCTACCTTGTCTGCGATCACGTGTTATCCTCTACACACAAAAAATAAAAAATAAAAAATAGATAGAAAACAACAAAAGGTGAGTCGCATGACGGATGTTGTAAAACAGATAGAAACTAAAAAAACGTAGCACAAAAATTATAAGGTAGTTATCACATGTAAACCTCACCATCCTTTTCTTTTTTGTAGTTTGGTCACCCCACGAGTCCGCTTAAGACTCCTTTTAACCTGTAAGATTTTAAAAATAAGTAAAAGTGACATAAAAATTGATGACAACAAGCAGGCTTTAAGTACGGCTTTAGAATTGTAAAATCATCTTTGTTTTTTGTCTTACAAAAAATAGAATTGCCTTTCTTGATTAACAGACAAGCACACCGACACACGTGAGTTATGACTCCTAAAAAATAAATTACAATTTGTCAACGACATTTTGTAAAAAGAATATAGAATGCACACCAGAATTAGCCAACTGAACTCACATGCGGCATCTGTGCTGTACTAGCTAGCTGATCCAGTGAGAGAGATATGACACTGTTGTGCAATTTTACACTTTGTTATAGCGAAAGCACGAATTCTAGTGATTTTTAATGACTGAGTTTGCTGCATCCGCTCAGAAGGGCATGTGATAGAAGTGCATAGAACTGACGGGGATACACAAAAAAACACACACCCCGTTACAGACCTGGTATCTAGTGCACAATACATGTATCCATGAGTAAAAATTAACAAAATAAATCAATTCCTCCAGCTCTGGCAGATGATCGCGGACACCATCCTCACCGAGGACACTGGTCGCTTGTTATGGAAGTGGACGAGAACAAGCACCTACTCGGCACAGCCCGGCTACCTCGCCACGTTCCATGGATCAGTGACCTGCCCCGCTTGGAAGATGATATGGAATGCATGGGTGCCGCCAAAGGTCAAGTTCTTCCTCTGGCTTGCGCAGCAGGACAGATGCTAGACCGCAGATCGGCTAGCCCGCCACGGCCTGCAGCACCATCCACGATGCCCTCTATGTGACTAAGCCTTCGAGATCATCCACCACATCAACATCGAATGCCCATTCACACAAGAAAATTGGCATGAGACCCTTACGTGGCTTCGGATGACATCATGAGGCCTAAACCAGGAGGACTCGCTGGTGGACTGGTGGAGCCGCGCGCGACACAACACCCCCAAGCCACAGAGAAAGGGGCCGACATCTATCACCCTGCTACTTCCCCTGGATGGTATGGAAGCAACGCAACGAATGTGTTTTCGATCGGGCACAGCCCTCAACTGCTGCACTTATGTCGAAGATCAAAAAGAGGAGGCTAGCTTATGGGCAAGGGCTGGTGATGTCGGGCTTCGAGCTATGCTACCACGGACATGGGATGTACACTAAGTACCATTAGAATGCTTGTATTCCGCCTCCTAGGAGGACCGTAAAACGAACACTATCTTTCCAATAGAATGAAATGCAAAGGTCCTTTGCGTTTTCTCAAAAAAAATTAACAAAGAAGAAAAGAAACAGAAAAATATACAGAAAAGGATATACTGAACTCACAATTGTGTTCTGCATTATATTAAATGCCATATCAAAAGACAAAAGGCAGCGTATCAAACAAAAAAACAGGGGAAACATTTAGAACAGAAAATTTTACGCAAACAAATCAAAAAAGTGTATCAGCCTTCTCCATCTAATTTGTTCTTCATAACACTGAGTTTACCTCTTCGTTACTCTCGGAATGGATATCATCACTCTCCATGTAATTTATTCAAACCTATTGCCTCCCACCCTCCTGAAAAAATAACAAAAAACAAATCTCTCGATGATCAACAGAAATTAGATGGTTTGATTGTTCTTTCACTTTAATGAACCATATATAAACACCTGTTGATCAATGTGTACTCAATTCCGTTTTCACCTCTTACAGACAAATGTAAACACAAGCTACACGACCAGTTTAGCGACATTTTACGGAACCTGTTTGCAAAGTAACACTGCACATCATAGCCTAATTTGCAGATGTGGAATGCATATCAATTCCACATCCCCCTACTTCTCCCCAAAAAAAACACGGATGTTTCATCCCAAATTCACGCACAAAAAAATGCTACTAGGTACAATTACTACTACTGTCATCTCAGCACCTTGTAATCTACTCGACAATATTTCAAAGCTACATTGCAAAAGCATAATGCAAAAATAGAATTCCACAAGCTACTTAGTCATATTGGTGTTCTTCCCAAATTCACATATAAAAACACACATGGGTCCTGCTGCTAGCTCAATGGGGGTGTACTTAACATCTTGTAACCAAATGGGGGTGTGCTTTTGAAGCTTACAAACCAGACACGCTTGCACAAATACACGTGCTACAGAATCAGCAATCTTCAGTACAGAAAAAATTGACATAAGAACTAGATCTCCGCTGTAGAATCTACACTGAATCAACACATG
The DNA here is from genome assembly GCA_028641055.1 of Alopecurus myosuroides. Lineage (NCBI taxonomy): Eukaryota > Viridiplantae > Streptophyta > Magnoliopsida > Poales > Poaceae > Alopecurus > Alopecurus myosuroides. The sequence goes on from CM054060.1 coordinate 390,081,611, forward strand.
ACATACAGAAGAAACCCATCATACATTAATCCCTAACTCGAATCTAGCAATAACTGACGCGAATGCAAAGGCTCAAATGTAACATCCCAAGTATGAAAATATCCCTTAGAATGTTTGATTCCTTGTTTTTTAAAGTATTGCATCAGGTCATCATTTTGTTTGCATTTGTTTCTTATTTGTTGCATCTGTTTTTCTCTGTTTTCACAATTCAAATTCAAACTTTATTCAAATGATTATTTCATACTTGCTCTGTTACAATCTTTTTCAAATTATAATGTCAAATTAAACCCTTATTTTGTTTCCAATTATTCCATAAAGATCACTTATTAAAATGATAGTTTTGGTCAATCAATTGATTCCAAATTGCATTCAAAAATTCAAATCAAAGCACCAAACAGAACCACTTTGAAATTATGAATGTTATCAAAACAAATCAACTCATTTTGTTATAATTAAACATAGGGGTCACCCTATTTAAAAGTTTGTTTTAATAATGATCACTTAAATCAAAATCATCCAAATTGGGTTTAAATACAAACAGCAAGTAAATTTCAAACTTTTTGAAAACAAAACTTAGCATTTGTTTGCTATTAACCTAAATAGCTTACCCTAATTTTTCTAACATGTTTACTAACTTAAATCTCATCCTTTTCTTCCAATTCTATTGTCAGCAAAAAAAAAACAGGAGAACAAATTTTAAAAATAAAAATCTGGCGCCAAAGGGGGAGTGGGCTGCGCCCAGCCCACCTTTCTTTTTCTTCCGCGCCAGCCCGGCCCCTTTCTCTCGCTCCCAGCCCGCGTACCGGTTCACTTCTAATTTCCCGTCGTCTTCCTTCGGTACGGCGCCCATCCGAGCGTGCCACGGCGGCAGCAGCGCCCACCGACGGCCATCCTCGACCCGTACCCCCTATAAAGCCGCCCTAGGGCCGCGCGCCTTGCCCTAGCTAACCCTAGAACCTTCCCTCGAGCTCCCGCCGCCAAGTTTCCCTCCCCCCGTCGTTTCCCTCATCTCTGTCACCTCGCCGGAATTTTTCCCCCGACTGAATCCATGTTGAACGCCGCCGCTCCCTGTCACCACTCACCCACCTAGCTTCAGAAATCGAACCACCACGATCCCCTCTTCCGATTGGACACCAGAGCCATCCCGGAGACGCTCGGTAGCCGCGCCGCCGACCACGACCCCTTCACTGTCGCCGTCGAGCTCGCGCCTCCGCAACGCCCACATCCTCAGTGAGCCATCGTGCCTCCTCCCTCTCTGTTGTTCGCAAGCACCACCGCATCCGTGCACACATCCAGCACACGTTTCACTGCCTCACCGCGAGCAGCACGGCGCAGCAACCACGGCTCGCCGCCGGCGTCTTCGTTGTCTGTCAACGTTCAGTCTTGCGCGCGCGTTAAAAGTTCAGTAACGCGCAGTGGAAGCTCAACCTCTCTGCGTATCTGAATCTGTCACCAAACTGAATCCCACCGCACTGGTTACTGCACTAACGAGCGCGCAGCGAGGGCACGGGTTCGAGCCGTGGCTCTGTGGATTAAATCCACACTTTTTCGCGCGCTGGCTGACAAGCGAGCCCCACCCGTCAGCGGCCCTAGCTGCCACGCACGCGCGCGCATGCCACGCTGTCCCCAGGCCCACGGTCAGTGGCTAGGGGTAGACAGCAGTGCGGTGCCAATTAGTTTTCCAGCACGTTTCTTTTAAATCTAAGTCCCTCAATTTTACAGATTAGTCCTCTGTTTTAAAATTGTTAATAACTTTTAGAATATAACTCCAAATAACAAAAGTAAAATATGTTTGTTGTTCTAAATTAAATTGTCTATCCATTTATGCCATTTGTTTCCTGTTTTGAAATTTCCAAATGCATTTAAATTTCAAATTCAAATAATTCAACTGTAATTTGTTAAATTGCATAACTAATTCATAATAAATCCAAATCATGCAAATAAAATATGTTGTCAATGCTATTTCAAATAACCTATTCAAATATAAATTTTGTTTCATGGTTTGAATAATTTAAATTGCTTAAATAATTTACACCTTATTTAAATCATTTAAAATTGCTAAAATCATAACTTGCTCAATTTAAATTATTTTTTTGGACATGCAAACTATGTTTTCAAACCACCAAAGTATAAACTTTTCAATTGTGAATTTGAATTTATGTTTTGAACAAATAAAATTCAAATAAAATTCATGCTTGTTTTAAATTCATTTAAAACTTGGTTGATTTTGTTTAAGTCATAATAAATTCATCCTAATTCCTTTTTCAATATTTGAAACATGTAATCCACCCAAAACTTCATGATATTTTCAAATATGAATTTTGTTATTTATTTTGCACAATTTAACTCGGTGAAAACAACAACTATTTGTGTGATCCCTTTAAGGAACCAAAAATTCCCTAACTTAATAATAAATTTCTAAATTGGTAAACCTTATTTTTAATTTGGTGCTATTGTTGTTATTTTGTTGTTTTACTCATCCATGCATCATACTAATCCACTTTCACCTATTGGTTAATTGGAAAACAAATAATCTAACCAAAATTCATGGGCTTTCATATGCAACTCAAAATTGCATATGTGTCCATTTAAATTGTGTTACCATGTCAATTAGTTTATTTTGATGCATCCCTTAACTTGACATGCATCATCCCATGCTTGTGCACTGTGCCATGATATTGATTGGTTATCTTTTGTATTGTTTGTTTGCTTCTTCTCGGTTAGACGACGACGCTGAGACAAATGATACTTACAGCACCCCTTCTGAGGATCTAGCTCAGTACCAGGCTGTTGGGTTTGCAGGCAAGTTATCACTCACATGAACCACTGTGTTCCTTTCAACATTGGTTACCGATACTTTCCGTTGTCTATTTTGCTAGCCATATGTATCGTTGCTTCTGTTACGAACCTACCACATGATACCCTGAACCCTGATATTGCCTCACCTCCACTCCTATCACCCTATTGGTTGAGCCCGTGTCTTATTAGCATGCTTAGGGTTGTTTTTGCTTGAGTCTGTTACCGTTACTTTCTGTTATCATATTTCTGTTATATTCTGGGGCCCGGCGTGGTTTTGAGGCCTGCTAGTGTCGACCCTAGTAGGAAAAGGGTCTTGTCTACTGATCCATGATGAGCGCACTATCCGCATGTGGGAAGCGTGTATGGGCGCCCCCCCTCAATTTGATTCGATTCGGATCTCGTCCAAATCGCCACACTTAGTTCGGGCTTTCCATTTGATGCACTCATATGCAGGTACGAACCCGAGGCCAGGGTGGAACTTTTGTAGTCGGCATTTAGGGCGGCGTGGTCTTAGAGTGCTATGAGGGTCCCCTTTTCTTCGTGGGGCTCGATTAGCCGCGCACGCACAGCACGTGGTGCTTTGGGCTTGATGCGAAGAAGAGTTGAGTTGTGTAGAGTGCCTCGCTCGGTGGAAGTGCATTTCCATCCTGGCGGGATATTCTTACGTGTACGGCCAAATTGGTGCACCCCTGCAGGGATAAATCTTCTCGAGAAGCCGTCTTTTCCGCGGTTATGGTTAACTTGGTGAAAGTACTGGCTAACAAGTACTCAGAACAACTTACACCTAACTAATCATAACTTGACTAGTAATAGGCTTATTGACACAACAATTTGATCCATAGTTAATCCAACTGTGTGAGTTATCCTCGGATTGCTTCTTTGGATAAGGGGCGAGATCCAGGATGGGTTTGATTGGTGGTTAGTTATAGTTGGTTACGATACGCTATCTTATCCTCTTTCTGTTACCCGGAGGTTGTAGTATGTTCTGTAGTTGGTTAGAGCAGCCAGTTGCAGCATCTTTTATAACCCCTTTCTTCCGTTGAACCCAAGGCATCTGTGCTTGGTGTTGACGTGTTACACTTTGGTGAACTGTGAGTCTTGCTTGCCAGTACTTGGATGTACTGACCCCTTTGGGGCTGTGGTTTTCGCAGACTACGATTACGAGGATCCAGGTGACGGCTACTACGTGGAGTTTGACGAGGCTGCTGACGAGTAGATAGCGGACCCGGGCAGGATCCGAGACTACGTGGATGGGCTCCGTCTTCCTTTCATTTGCCGGCTTCTTAAGCCTATTTGGATTTGTCTGTACTCAGACCCCTTTGAATGCTTCCACTGAGTTGTAATGATGTTATGTTGGGACATGTGTCCTCTGGATGATTGTATTTGCTATCTCTGCTCTAGTGAGAGCAATTTGCAACTTATTTCCATCTTTTGATTCTTAGAGATCTGTTGTGTTATCATCTTGTTCAACGCCGTTGACGTACCATGTGTGTATGGTATGAAGTACGTCAAGGGTAGTGTCCTGATTTCTATGGGATAGTTTACATCGACGGTGGATAGTAAAGATTGGTTGTCACACATAAGTGTTGGTCTACTCGTAAGAGATGCGGGTGCCGGTAAGCCCCGTAATCCAATCAAAATACTGTTCAGTTCGTACGGTGAGTATCCTCTAGAAGTCCGGGTGCGACAAATGGTATCAGAGCCTGTCCGCCTGTAGGATCCCTTTTACTGGTCGCAGTTGAGTCTAGAAACTATTTTGTAGCTATATAGGGGAAATGAAACGTGAGAGTAGGAATTCTGCCATTTTTCTTCTTTCCCCACCCACCCACCCTTTTCTGGTAAGGAAGTGCAACGTTGTTTTCTCTTCTCACCTAAACTTTCAAGTTAGGTTTTCACGAATCCTGGTTTCTCTAGGATAGTTATATCTACTAGACCATAGGAATGGAGGTGGTTGTGACATGATTTATCATGTTGCCTACTCATGATTGAGAACGGAGGCATGTAAGCCCCGGAAGCAGATCCTCTATTCCTTAAGCAGTAGATATTGATCCTTTAGAAGCCCGGATGGGTTCTTCCGTAGTACCTCAGGAGTTTTGGTCTCGTGTTTCCCGTTGTTGCTTCGATATCCTGTTCTTCTCAACATCCTTTTCGTCCGTTGAACCTTGTTACTGTTTTCCACTTCAGTTCTCTACCGGTGTCTAATCAAACTTCCCAATCATCTGCAGATGGATCTCAGGTTCTACCCGCAGATGGTTAGGATGACTCGCTGTGAGAGCACCGCCGGTTATCCGGAGATGCTGAGGGACATGGTCACGTATCTGGGGTTCCATTGGGCACGAGAGTACCAGGTCTACGAGCAGCAGCGAGAGTTTGACCAGACCTACTACCAGGCTATCGTCTACATTCTGTCAGATGATGGCATGAGCGTTGTCCACCGCTACGAGGCAGTAGTTTCCACAGTGGATATGGTCGTGCAGCAGGCAGCTTACGTGAGTCTCACCGTCCTTCGTGCTGACTACTGGGGGTTTGACGATTCCATCTATCGCCACATCCCCCGTGGTTACATCACTTCAGCGGGAGCTCACTTCACTCTCTACGACAACTTGGATGTTTATGAGCATGATAGCTCCAGACTGCACACCACCGCTCAGTTTGTGAGGTACAGTGACGCAGTTGCCATCACCCTTTCTCAGGAGTTGGCTTCAGTCAGAGAGCAGCCTACCTCGCGTTGACTCGTCTGGCGACGTACACCACAGACTTTGTTGGAGATGAGCGCTTTGCACGTTTCCAGCAGCCAGTTGGTCGTACTCTGCCAGATGCCGGAGGTTACGAGCCGATCAGAGGTCCACTACTCCACCTCGGTGCTGGTTACACTGGGATTCCTCGCTTTGGAGCACAGGGAGCCGATGCTATGTACTTCACCACCCCGAGAGTCGCTCTCAGAGCAGTTCCACTCTACGTGGATCGTCGATCTACGTACTTTCGTGGGATTCCTCCTCACCGTATCTCTCGCCGTACTCCTAGACGCCGTCCTGCGTGATGAGCATGGGAGTACCGATGTATCCGTTCCTAGCTATGTTTAGTTATCCTTTGGCATTCGAACCATGTATGGTGTGTTGGATATTCTGATGTATTTGAACTCATGATGTACCTGTTGGTTGTCTATTCATGCGTCGGAATAATCTATCCTTCGGTTACCAAGTCTATCGTTTTCTATTGTTGTGCTAAAATGCTTTTCCGTTCAGGATGCCGCCAACAAGGAACAGCCCGCCTGAGCCACCTCCGATCACGGAGCTGTTGACTCAGATGACTCAGGTCGTGACGCAGATGGCCCAGTTCCAGGCAAATCAGCACAACAACCAGAATGCTCCAAGAGTCAGTATCAAGGAGTTTCTGAGTCTGGGGCCGAGAGCTTTCGTGGCAACACGCGAGCCTCTGGATGCTGATGACTGGATCCGTGAGATGGCCAGAGCTCTGGACATTGCTCACGTTGCTGAGGAGGACAAAGTCAAGTATGCCACCTACCTACTGAAGGGTCAGGCAGCTACCTGGTGGGAGAACTACCAGACCATGAGAGCTGGCTATCCTATCACCTGGGGCTGTTTCAAGGAAGCTTTCCTGAAGCACCACATCCCAGATGGTCTCATGGAAAGGATGCGTGAAGAGTTCTGCTCTCTTAAGCAGGGCAAGCTGGATGTCATTGGCTACCAGAATGAGTTCAATCGCCTCGCTCGATATGCTGGTGATGAGGTGTCCACTGAGGCCAAGAAGATGGCAAGGTTCCGCCGAGGTTTTAACCCGGAACTGAAGTACGCACTCACCAACATCAAGTGCAAAGACTTCGAGGAGCTCGTGAACACCGCGCTCAATGAGGAAAATGGGCGCAAGGCGTTCGAAGAGTCTCGGAAGCACTCGCGTGAGGGTGGTTCCTCCTCCAACATGACCACCCCTCCGCAGAAGCGCCGCATCTGGGTGCCAAACAGTGCTGTCACTAGGGCTCCATATGCCCAAGCTTCTCCAGGCTTTGGTCCCCGCCCACCCAACCCATCTTAGATGCATGGTCAGAGGGTTCCAATGGGGCAGCCAAGGCCAGGTCCTTCTCGTGTCGTCACTTGCTACAAGTGCAAGGAGACTGGACACTACGCCGACAAGTGCACTCAGAGGCAGCTACCTCCACCACCTCCTCGCCCCAACACCAACCAGGCAATGGTGCGCGCTCCTCCGGCTAAAGCCTTCAACTCCAACAACAGGCCTGTCGGGAGGACCGCGAGGGTGAATCATATCAAGGCCGACAAAGCTGAGGAAGCTGCTGACGTCGTTCTCGGTACATTCCCCGTAAACTCTAACCCAGCTAAAGTGTTGTTTGATACCGGAGCATCGCATTCTTTCGTGTCAAAGATCTTTGCGACAGCAATTAAGCTCCCTTTTGTTGGTTTGGGTTCCCCGCTAGTAGTAAACTCCCCTGGAGCAACTATGCAAACTTCCAAGATCAGTCATGAAAATCAGATCTTAATTGGAGGCCACATATTCCTTGCTTCTCTCATTCTGCTTGGCAATTCTGACATTGATGTCATCCTTGGCATGGATTGGTTGAAGGCCAATAAAGCTACGATTGACTGTGCTAAGAAGTCAATAACTCTGTTCCACCCGTCTGGCCAGATAGTCTATTCTCCAAAGGAAGCAAGTTCTGTTCAGCTGTACACCCTGGATGCTAAACCTCTACCTCTGCTTGAAAATGTTCCGGTGGTTTGTGAGTTCCCTGACGTCTTTCCAGAAGAGTTGCCAGGGATGCCTCCGGACAGAGCAGTTGAGTTTGTGATCGAGCTTGAACCAGGTACTGCTCCAATCTCTAAGCATCCATACAAGATAGCTCCTCCTGAACTAAAATTGTTAAAGGAGCAAATCGATATGTACATGGAGAAAGGTTACATTCAGCCTAGTTCCTCCGCTTGGGGTTGCCGAACTCTGTTTGTTGCCAAGAAGGATCAAACAAAGAGACTCGTGGTTGACTATCGTCCTCTCAACGAGAAAACCATCAAAAACAAGTATCCAATCCCTCGTATCGATGATCTTTTTGATCAACTTGCTGGAGCCTCAATATTCTCCAAGTTGGACTTGAGGATGGGTTACCATCAAATAAAGATCAGAAAGGAAGATATTCCAAAAACCACTTTCACCACTCGGTACGGTCTATATGAATACACCGTCATGTCCTTTGGTCTCACCAATGCACCGGCGACTTTCTCTAAACTCATGAATTCTGTCTTCCATGAATACCTCGACAAGTTCGTTGTGGTATATCTTGATGATATTCTGGTCTACTCCAAATCCGAGGAAGAGCATGGAGAACATCTTCGTCTCACTCTCATGAAACTTCGCGAGCATCGTCTGTATGCCAAGTTCTCCAAATGTGAGTTCTGGATTCCAGAAGTTGCTTACCTTGGTCATATCATCTCTGCCAAGGGCATAGCCATTGACCCAGAAAAGGTTAAGGCAATTGTTGATTGGAAACCTCCTAAGACGGTGAAGCAAGTCAGAAGTTTTCTTGGCTTGGCTAGCTATTGCCGTCGTTTCGTCCAAAACTTTTCCAAGATTGCCAAACCTCTCACTGATCTCACAAAGAAGGACAAGAAATTCGTTTGGTCTCCACAGTGTGATGAAAGTTTCAATCTCCTGAAGACTAAACTCACTTCCACCCCAGTTCTGGTTGGCCCAGATACTACCAAACCTTTCCAGATATTCTGCGATGCATCTCTCCAAGGCCTAGGTGCAGTTCTTATGCAAGAACGTCAAGTTGTGGCTTATGCTTCACGTCAGTTGAATGCCCATGAGCAAAACTATCCCACTCATGATCTTGAACTTGCAGCAGTTGTGTTTGCCCTCAAGAAATGGAGGCAATACTTGTTGGGTAACCGCACTGAAATCTTCTCCGATCATAAGAGTCTGAAATATATCTTCACTCAACCAGATCTAAACCTCAGGCAAAGGAGATGGATTGAAAAGATTAAAGACTTTGATCTCACCATTTCTTACACTCCAGGCAAGGCTAATGTTATGGCCGATGCTCTCAGTCGCAAGTCGTATTGCAATAATCTCATGATCATGGAAAGCCAACCTCCACTTCATGAAGAATTCCAGAAGCTAAACCTTGGTCTTGTTCCTCAAGGTTATCTTGCTAGCTTGACAGCCAGTCCAACTCTCGAGGACAAGATTCGTTCTGAACAACTTCGTGATGCTGAAATCAAGAAGATGGTAGAGCACATCAAAGAAGGCAAGGATAAATTCAAATCCTTCTCAATTGATGACAAGGGAACTGTGTTCTTCGAAGGATGCATTGCAGTTCCTAAGATTCAAAGTCTCAAAGATGTCATTCTCAAGGAGGCTCATGAAACTCCTCTCTCCATCCACCCTGGAAGTACAAAGATGTACCAGGATCTTAAGACACTGTATTGGTGGCCTGGCATGAAACATGAAATTGCTCAATACGTTTCTGAATGCGACGTTTGTCAACGTGTTAAGGCAGTTCATCAGAAAACAGCCGGTCTTCTCCAACCTCTGAAAATTCCTGAGTGGAAGTGGGACATGATTGAAATGGACTTCGTCACTGGTTTTCCAAAGTCCAAAAAGGGCAACGATGCAATCTTCGTTGTTATTGATCGTCTCACTAAGGTAGCTCACTTCTTTGCTGTCAAAGAAACAATCTCAGCTAGCTAGTTAGCAGAACTCTACACAGCAAAGATTGTTCCTCTTCATGGTGTTCCATTGGAAATAAGCTCAGACCGTGGAAGTATCTTCACTTCTCATTTCTGGAAGAGTTTTCAAGAAGCATTGGGCACCAAACTTCTGTTCAGCACAGCTTATCACCCTCAGTCTCAGGGGCAAGTCGAAAGAGTCAATCAGATTCTCGAGGATATGCTCAGAGCATGTGGTCTCTCCTTTGGCATGAAATGGGAGGATTGCCTTCCATATGCTGAATTCTCCTACAACAACAGCTACCAGGCAAGCCTAGGCATGGCACCATTTGAAGCACTCTATGGCCGCAGATACAGGAGTCCAATCAATTGGTCTGGAGCTGGTGAACGTTCACTCTTAGGCCCTGACATTGTAAAGGAAGCCGAGGAGAAAGTTTGTATCATTCGTGACAATCTCAAGATTGCTCAGTCTCGTCAGAAGAGCTACTATGACAGCAAGCACAGGGATATGATCTATGCACCTGGTGACAAGGCATATCTCCGTGTAACTCCCCTCAGAGGCACTCATCGTTTCGGTGTGAAAGGAAAGCTTGCACCAAGATACATTGGTCCTTTCAACATTCTCTCAAGGAGTGCGGAAAATGCCTATCGTCTCGAACTTCCAGAAAAACTATCCAAGGTGCACGATGTGTTCCACGTGTCACAGCTCAAGAAGTGTTTCAAAGATCCAGATCGTGCAGTTGATCATGATTCCATTGAACTGCAAGATGATCTATCTTATGAGGAGCACCCTGTTCGTATTCTCGATGAGACAGAGCGTAAGACTCGCAACAAGAGCACCAAGTTCTTGAAAGTGCAATGGTCGCATCATTCCGATAAAGAGGCAACGTGGGAGACCGAAGAGGATCTTCGCAAGAAGTATCCGGACCTTTTCTCTTCTCAGTAGGAATCTCGGGGCGCGATTCCTTCAAGGGGGGCGTTTTGTAACATCCCAAGTATGAAAATATCCCTTAGAATGTTTGATTCCTTGTTTTTTAAAGTATTGCATCATGTCATCATTTTGTTTGCATTTGTTTCTTATTTGTTGCATCTGTTTTTCTCTGTTTTCACAATTCAAATTCAAACTTTATTCAAATGTATTTCATACTTGCTCTGTTACAATCTTTTTCAAATTATAATGTCAAATTAAACCCTTATTTTGTTTCCAATTATTCCATAAAGATCACTTATTAAAATGATGGTTTTGGTCAATCAATTGATTCCAAATTGCATTCAAAAATTCAAATCAAAGCACCAAACAGAACCACTTTGAAATTATGAATGTTATCAAAACAAATCAACTCATTTTGTTATAATTAAACATAGGGGTCACCCTATTTAAAAGTTTGTTTTAATAATGATCACTTAAATCAAAATCATCCAAATTGGGTTTAAATACAAACAGCAAGTAAATTTCAAACTTTTTGAAAACAAAACTTAGCATTTGTTTGCTATTAACCTAAATAGCTTACCCTAATTTTTCTAACATTTTTACTAAATTAAATCTCATCCTTTTCTTCCAATTCTATTGTCAGCAAAAAAAAACAGGAGAACAAATTTTAAAAATAAAAATATGGCGCCAAAGGGGGAGTGGGCTGCGCCCAGCCCACCTTTCTTTTTCTTCCGCGCCAGCCCGACCCCTTTCTCTCGCTCCCAGCCCGCGTACCGGTTCACTTCTAATTTCCCGTCGTCTTCCTTCGGTACGGCGCCCATCCGAGCGTGCCACGGCGGCAGCAGCGCCCACCGACGGCCATCCTCGACCCGTACCCCCTATAAAGCCGCCCTAGGGCCGCGTGCCTTGCCCTAGCTAACCCTAGAACCTTCCCTCGAGCTCCCGCCGCCAAGTTTCCCTCCCCCCGTCGTTTCCCTCATCTCTGTCACCTCGCCGGAATTTTTCCCCCGACTGAATCCATGGTTAACGCCGCCGCTCCCTGTCACCACTCACCCACCTAGCTTCAGAAATCGAACCACCACGATCCCCTCTTCCGATTGGACACCGGAGCCATCCCGGAGACGCTCGGTAGCCGCGCCGCCGTCCACGACCCCTTCACTGTCGCCGTCGAGCTCGCGCCTCCGCAACGCCCACATCCGCGGTGAGCCACCGTGCCTCATCCCTCTCTGTTGTTCGCAAGCACCACCGCATCCGTGCACACATCCAGCACACGTTTCACTGCCTCACCGCGAGCAGCACGGCGCAGCAACCACGGCTCGCCGCCGGCGTCTTCGTTGTCTATCAACGTTCAGTCTTGCGCGCGCGTTAAAAGTTTAGTAACGCGCAGTGGAAGCTCAACCTCTCTGCGTATCTGAATCTGTCACCAAACTGAATCCCACCGCACTGGTTACTGCACTAACGAGCGCGGAGCGAGGGCACGGGTTCGAGCCGTGGCTCTGTGGATTAAATCCACACTTTTTCGCGCGCTGGCTGACAATCGAGCCCCACCCGTCAGCGGCCCTAGCTGCCACAGACGCGCGCGCATGCCACGCTGTCCCCAGGCCCACGGGCAGTGGCTAGGGGTAGACAGCAGTGCGGTGCCAATTAGTTTTCCAGCACGTTTCTTTTAAATCTAAGTCCCTCAATTTTACAGATTAGTCCTCTGTTTTAAAATTGTTAATAACTTTTAGAATATAACTCCAAATAACAAAAGTAAAATATGTTTGTTGTTCTAAATTAAATTGTCTATCCATTTATGCCAATTGTTTCCTGTTTTGAAATTTCCAAATGCATTTAAATTTCAAATTCAAATAATTCAACTGGAATTTGTTAAATTGCATAACTAATTCATAATAAATCCAAATCATGCAAATAAAATATGTTTTCAATGCTATTTCAAATAACCTATTCAAATATAAATTTTGTTTCATGGTTTGAATAATTTAAATTGCTTAAATAATTTAAACCTTATTTAAATCATTTAAAATTGCTAAAATCATAACTTGCTCAATTTAAATTATTTTTTTGGACATGCAAACTATGTTTTCAAACCACCAAAGTATAAACTTTTCAATTGTGAATTTGAATTTATGTTTTGAACAAATAAAATTCAAATAAAATTCATGCTTCTTTTAAATTCATTTAAAACTTGGTTGATTTTGCTTAAGTCATAATAAATTCATCCTAATTCCTTTTTCAATATTTGGAACATGTAATCCACCCAAAACTTCATGATCTTTTCAAATATGAATTTTGTTATTTATTTTGCACAATTTAACTCGGTGAAAACAACAACTATTTGTGTGATCCCTTTAAGGAACCAAAAATTCCCTAACTTAATAATAAATTTCTAAATTGGTAAACCTTATTTTTAATTTGGTTCTATTGTTGTTATTTTGTTGTTTTCCTCATCCATGCATCATACTAATCCACTTTCACCTATTGGTTAATTGGAAAACAAATAATCTAACCAAAATTCATGGGCTTTCATATGCAACTCAAAATTGCATATGTGTCCATTTAAATTGTGTTACCATGTCAATTAGTTTATTTTGATGCATCCCTTAACTTGACATGCATCATCCCATGCTTGTGCACTGTGCCATGATATTGATTGGTTATTCTTTTGTATTGTTTGTTTGCTTCTTCTCGGTTAGACGACGACGCTGAGACAGACGATACTTACAGCACCCCTTCTGAGGATCTAGCTCAGTACCAGGCTGCTGGGTTTGCAGGCAAGTTATCACTCACATGAACCACTGTGTTCCTTTCAACATTGGTTACCGATACTTTCCGTTGTCTATTTTGCTAGCCATATGTATCGTTGCTTCTGTTACGAACCTACCACATGATACCCTGAACCCTGATATTGCCTCACCTCCACTCCTATCACCCCATTGGTTGAGCCCGTGTCTTATTATCATGCTTAGGGTTGTTTTTGCTCGAGTCTGTTACCGTTACTTTATGTTATCATATTTCTGTTATATTCCGGGGCTCGATGTTAATCAACAACCTGTTAATCTTGGGTAATAATAATTTGCTGATAAGACACCGGCAGGAGGCCCGGCGTGGTTTTGAGGCCTGCTAGTGTCGACCCTAATAGGAAAAGGGTCTTGTCTACTGATCCATGATGAGCACACTATCCGCATGTGGGAAGCGTGTATGGGCGCCCCCCTCAATTTGATTCGATTCGCATCTCGTCCAAATCGCCACACTTAGTTCGGGCTTTCCATTTGATGCACTCATATGCAGGTACGAACCCGAGGCCAGGGTGGAACTTTTGTAGTCGGCATTTAGGGCGGCGTGGTCTTAGAGTGCTATGAGGGTCCCCTTTTCTTCGTGGGGCTCGATTAGCCTCGCACGCACAGCACGTGGTGCTTTGGGCTTGATGCGAAGAAGAGTTGAGTTGTGTAGAGTGCCTCGCTTGGTGGAAGTGCATTTCCATCCTGGCGGGATATTCTTACGTGTACGGCCAAATTGGTGCACCCCTGCAGGGATAAATCTTCTCGAGAAGCCGTCTTTTCCGCGGTTATGGTTAACTTGGTGAAAGTACTGGCTAACAAGTACTCAGAACAACTTACACCTAACTAATGATAACTTGACTAGTAATAGGCTTATTGACACAACAATTTGATCCATCATTAATCCAACTGTGTGAGTTATCCTCGGATTGCTTCTTTGGATAAGGGGCGAGATCCAGGATGGGTTTGATTGGTGGTTAGTTATAGTTGGTTACGATACGCTATCTTATCCTCTTTCTGTTACCCGGAGGTTGTAGTATGTTCTGTAGTTGGTTAGAGCAGCCAGTTGCAGCATCTTTTATAACCCCTTTCTTCCGTTGAACCCAAGGCATCTGTGCTTGGTGTTGACGGGTTACACTTTGGTGAACTGTGAGTCTTGCTTGCCAGTACTTGGATGTACTGACCCCTTTGGGGCTGTGGTTTCCGCAGACTACGATTACGAGGATCCAGGTGACGGCTACTACGTGGAGTTTGACGAGGCTGCTGACGAGTAGATAGCGGACCCGGGCAGAATCCGAGACTACGTGGATGGGCTCCGTCTTCCTTTCATTTGCCGGTTCTTAAGCCTATTTGGATTTGTCTGTACTCAGACCCCTTTGAATGCTTCCGCTGAGTTGTAATGATGTTATGTTGGGACATGTGTCCTATGGATGATTGTATTTGCTATCTCTGCTCTAGTGAGAGCCATTTGCAACTTATTTCCATCTTTTGAGTCTTAGAGATCTGTTGTGTTATCATCTTGTTCAACGCCGTTGACGTACCATGTGTGTATGGTATGAAGTACGTCAAGGATAGTGTCCTGATTTCTATGGGATAGTTTACATCGACGGTGGATAGTAAAGATTGGTTGTCACACATAAGTGTTGGCCTACTCGTAAGAGATGCGGGTGCCGGTAAGCCCCGTAATCCAATCAAAATACTGTTCAGTTCGTACGGTGAGTATCCTCTAGAAGTCCGGGTGCGACATCAAAAAACAGAGAGAACCGGCCCGATTTGATGTTCCAGGAGTTGAATAGAGGTCGGGAACGTTTAGAAGCGGTACTACCTTCTGAAGTTCCGCCGGTGAGCCGCCGCCAAGGATGCACAGCAGTCCCCTCTCCCCCGCCATGGAGCTTTCCTAGGCAACTTCCTCTGGCCTCTCTTCTCTCGAATCAAACGAAGCAGGAGCTCCGAGGCATACACAAAGTTGTGGGTTCCGCCAGTGAGTCGCCGACAACAAGCGCAGACCTCCAAATCGCCTCTTCGCCTCCGCGGCGCGGAGTTCACCCCCCTCCCCCCCAGCAGTGCGGGAGCAAGCAAAAAGACACGAGATAGAGATAGCCGTGGCTACCAAAATATTGGCTTGGTCGCGATAATTGGGCTTCAATCCAAACATTAGCCCACGCCGACAGGTCAACTCCAAAATTTTGGTGCGGCAACTGCAGGCTACCATCCAAACGGCCCCATATTGTCCAGAACTGTTTATCCTTCATGTGGCGCGGGCAGAGATCATACCGGATCTTGGCGAGTTCCTGCGCACGGTTCATAGTTGAGAGCCGACACTCCTGGGAAAAAAGTGCCACGCGAGACGAGATCCGCAGACAGCCTACCTTTGCTCTGCCTAGCACCACGACTACGTGCCGCTGCTGCCAGTCCGAGAGCTCGCCGCCCGCCGCCGCCTCGGAGCCATCTGCGGGTACACGGCATCGCTGCCAGTCAGCAATCGAGACAGAACTCGAGCGGGGAAACGGAATCGGGAGGCGGGGGGCAAGTGCCTTGGTGGAGCTGGAGGACGGACGACTTGAAGGCGTCGGCGGAGAGCGTGCGGAGGAAGTCGAGGAGCTGCGGCGTCACGCCGAGCTCCTCCTGCCCCTCCGTGGTGGCGCGTTTGCTCGGGCCGCTGCCGCGGAAATGCCATGGAGCAGGCGCGGCGAGACGCGAGCCTCCCGCGTCACGGCCGTCATTGCCGATCTGATTGACAGTCCGGCGGTCGTGTCCGCGTGACACAGCAGAGAGGTAGAGCAGGAGTTCGTCAGCGAGAAGCGAAGACGGAACCGGTGCATTTTTTTTTTCGAGTTCAGCTCCACAAAGGAAGAAGACGGTCACCACATTGGGCCGCAGCTGAAACAAGCCCACGGGAAGTTGGTCGAAGTCCAGCCCAGCAGACCCAGTGCGCCGATTCCAACACCACTTTCCCTTCCCGTGCTTTCCTCTCCTGGGCGCCGCTGCCGTCGTTGTCGTCGTCGCCGTGCTCGTGTGCGCCGCATCCCACACCTCCCCCGCGCGCCGCCGGCCTCCCGTTCCGACCACCCGTCACTCAAGGTAATTCCTCTTTCCTCTCCGATCTCCGCACTCGAATGTTCGTCTCTCGTCGAAGAATCACGGGGCACTTGCTCTTGGATCCCAATCCCTGTCCCGGTGCAGGGCGGCGTGGCTGTAGGGTCTCCGGTCTCCGGATGGCAAGTATTGGGTTACCCATGCATAATTCCCTCATGCCTCGAGCTCTGGTAGGATCCCTGATCCTCAGCCCCTGCTCTGCGCAAATCGTAGCAAGTCACTGCAGGCACGCTGCCGCAAATGCGCATCGCCTGATCAAATCGGCAGCATGTAGCAGTGCGTCCTTCTAGTTCTATGCTGAGATCAAACTACTCTTGGAAGACAGTCTTCCAACATTAGGTTTTATGGTGTCCTAATGATATCAAATGAACACACCAGAAAAATTATGGTGGTATTTGGAACAATTACCACTGTATTTCTGTCAGTTATGCCAAGTAATATGTTCAACTGGTCACTAGTGGCAGTAAATGAATGTATTTCAACAATCTGTTTGGAATTCGGAACCATATCCGCTACATTTGTGTCAATGATTATCATGGATTCTAGTAGTAAACTTCCTTCTCTTATCGGTGGATCTGTTTTTGTGTTAATTATCATTACACTTAAGTGTCATCGGTTGCAAGTGCAACAAATAAATTGCACTAGCGCTTTGCTTCTCCTCAAGATGCTACATTTCCAAAGCTGCAGTAACTGATTCAAACGTAACCCTAGTTCCTCTCGGCTCCCGTCTCGGTCCCTCGTGCGCAGAATAAGGCGAGATGGCAATGACGTCAACGTCGGCATACCCTCCGCCCCCTCCATTTTACCGGCTATACAAGGATTTCGAGCAGGACCCCTCATCTGCACCTGAACCCCCACCCCCGATTGATGGAGCATACCAACTCTTCGGCGCTACCTACACAGTATGTTGCTTGTCACATTTTTCTCGGCAGTGTGACAGTGTCTGATTACTTGTGTAAAAGCTGACTCTGGGGTTTGCCTCTCTAGACAGATGTGGTGCTCCCGAGTCTGGAGGATCAAGGTGTTCGGCAGCTCTATCCAAAGGGCCCAGTTATCGGTGCGTGTCGTTCCTGTTGCGTTGTGGTCTGTTAATGATTATAGCTGCCATGGCAAATCCAGTTGCAATTTCGATGAATTAAAGCGATTGTTCTTGTAAAGTTAATTTGAGCGCATAATAAATAAATACTCCCTCCGTTCCACAATGTAAGCCTTTTTAGCAAGCTAGTTTAGCTTCCTAGAAAGGCTTACATTATGGAACGGAGGTAGTATTTATCTTATTTAACTTAATTTAACGGGCTGGCTGTTTGTAAAACTGATTCACCTTCAGACTTCAAGAAGGAGCTAAGGACCCTCAACAGAGAGCTCCAACTCCATATCCTGGAGCTAGCAGATATTCTGGTGGAGAGGCCATCTCAGTATGCTCGCAGGGTCGAAGATATATCGCTCATTTTCAAGAACCTGCACCATCTTCTTAACTCTCTACGACCACACCAGGTGTGAACCGCAGTTTTTGCTTCATGGGGTGGATTTATATTTCTACTATCCACTAGCATCACTCATTTTGGAGTTCCTTTTAGGCAAGAGCGACATTGATTCACCTTCTTGAGAACCAGATACAGCGTCGTAAGCAAGCAATTGAGGATATAAAACAGTGAGTAACTGAAGTTCCTTTATATTGACTTGGTTGCTAAATGAACATACCGTTCTTCCATTGGATCATCACAAGAGGAAATGTTTCATGTTAATAATCATGTTATTCTATCATCCACATATCACAAGCACGAAATTTTTAACCAGCAATGCTCTTGCTGTTTCTATAATTTTAGCCTCTTGTTTTGCTCATACCACTGGTTGGGTGAAAGCTCATGCTATAGCTATTAGCTGCAGCAGCTTAGGAGGCCAGAAGATGCTCCCATCGATAACTTGCTGCTCAGTTCGAAAGATAAATATACTCCCCTCTGTTCCATAATATAGGTCGATTTAGCAAGCTAAAGCAGCTTGCTAAAATGTCTTACATTGTGGAACAGAGGGAGTGGTTCAAAGGATGGTAACTGGTAAAAAAATTGTCATCAAAACAAATATTTGTGATTGATTTGCAGAGAGCATATATGTTTATTAAACCACACCTGCTGTATACGTGAACAGACAGTTTATATGTTATGAGTATATTTGTTTGGATCATTTAACGAGTATAATTACTTTAACAGCCCTAATAAGTATATTGTCTCTATGGTTATTTCAGGAGGAGAGAGGAGGCACAGAGGCTGCTTGGGGAATCACTGGTTATTATAGATGGAAGCCAGCAGGTTATGACTCCAATGTGAAGGCCTCTGGTAGGCCTTCCGTAATGTATTGTATCTTAGCGCGACATCCTAGGTGGTGGAGAATTATAAGAGACAATATTCCTAATGCATTGTTTCTTAAGAGGTGTATCTAAGCATACTTGTATTAAATGATTTTGGCCTTATCCTTATATGTGATTGGCCTAACAACATTTTTTGCCTATGATACCGTGCTAGAGCTGTAGCTTATATAAGATACAAACTCAATCTCTTTTTTCATTAAATATGGTGCCACATCAGTATATTGCCTATGATACCGCGCTAAGATACCACCATTACGGAAGGCCATATATATGCTGAACTTCCTGGTGCCAGATCGACTGGATTAAGCTCAACTATAGGTGTTTGAGTGGTGAATGCGTTTCACGGTTTGCACTTTAAGCCATTTCGGAGATAATTTCTAGCTTGTGAAGTCACATTATTTGTCTCTGTATTTTACGAAACTTCTAAGCTCCAAGGCTCGAACCCGGCATCAATGTTGCAGGTTTAGGAGTCATAATGACAATTGTTGATGACATGGGATTCAGTTAAGCTGGTGCGCATCACTTTACCTCTTTTTTCTAGAACATATGCCTCTCAGCTTTATTCACTAGGGAAAAGGACCCTTTTACTTCTTGTCACCATAATCTGGGCATATTTTCATTGGGTTTTGTGGATCATAGTTGTTGGTAACTGTGTTGTACTAAATTGTTGTTGCTGGAAGTACCGTCGTTGGTCACGTTTGTCACCGTTTATAGGGACCTAAACTTGCTTCAGAGTTCTGTCTTTCTTGTGATCACATGGTTCTTTCGTATTACTTCCCGAGATTTGCTTGGCTAAGGAGATCGTGCTGCAATGGTGCCCATCATCAAACAACGTCTAAAGCTGGTGCAAACTTATAAGTCAAGGGTTCAAAAAAATTACTAAAATTTATCAGCAAGGGTTCAAAAAATTTACGAAATTTTGTCAAAATTTTGGCTGGTTGCAAATTATAATTATCTGAAACTTCCGTCCTAGATTTAGAAAAAAAATTCAAACCGAACAAAAAGTTGGTCAAAATTCCAAACCCTGGCCGCACATCCATCTGAACTCAGTTGCTATTGCTGATCGAAGTCGTATCGGAAACAGAATCCGCACCAGTATTTCTACGTGGACACCAACTAGCTAGAAGATGTTCCTTCATATATAAAAGGCCCAGAGTCGACCTAGCACAAACACAACCAATCACCGCCGCACCGTCGGTGCTATAGGCTCGCCGTCTGTGTACGTTGGTCAAGTAAACATGGCGTCCATGGCAGCCGACGACAAGGCCGTCTTCGGAGACGAGTTCATGGCCGACGAGATCCTCGCCCGTCTGCCAGCCCGCTGCGCCGTGCGTTGCACTGTTCTCTCGAAGCGCTTCCGGAAGCTCCTCGTGAGCCAGCACTTCTGGCTTCGCCAACGGCGTCTCGGGGCGCCGCTGGAGCTCCCTCACGCCGCTGGACTCCAACACCATCGTCATGGCCACGGCTGCAACACCTTCTACTCCCAGTTACATGTCGCCGGCCCTAAGTTCGTCATCCAGCACGCCGTGCAAGTCGAGCACGACAGAAGGCACGCGAGCACGTGCAACGGATTAGTCCTTCTGTCCAGCACTTCCTACCCTGACGAAGAGCGGTCGTCTCTCGACGGCGTCATTTTCAATCCGGCCACCAAGGAGGAGGCATGGCTGTCCTTGCAATTGCCGCACCCTGGAAAGGAGGGTGTGGAGCGCGACATCATTGGGTTCGGGTACGGACCATCCACCAACGTATACAAGGCTCTCATCCACCAGACCGGCGGTGATAGCGCAGTGTTGATGGTGGTATCACTGGACGGAAGAGGTGGCCTAGAACCGAGGACGGTCTTCTCATCAGACGACGATATGAACTGTGAGCACAGTCTACACACGGCCGATGGCAAAGTGTACTTGCTTATTCACAGCGTTAAATTCTTCGACAATTGGAACATATATGTGCTTGCTTTCGATGTCGATAGCGAGACCGTGATCAGGATCACCGTTCCCGAAGGGCATTACATAGCAGACAGTATGTTACAGGTACATGGCCGCCCGTGCATCTACGCGCAAAAGGGTCAGGACACCGTGCTATGGTTACTCACCGCAGATTACCGGTGGGAACAACAATATATTTTGGTCAAGGAAAGCTCTCAGATAGACGATTATTTGAAAGGCGCCTGGGAGTGTGGAGGTGGCCTTCTCTTCGCCGAGTTCTATTATAGCGGTGCCTACATGTACAACCTCCACAAGGCTGTCAGGGAGGAGAAAGAAGGAAACAATGGCAGCAGGCTAACGGCCGTGGGCTCAATGAAGATCGAAGGAGCATGGCTTTGGCTAAAATCTCAGAGGAATATATGGGATTACCAGCCAACACTCATATCACCGGCGAGTATCTTCGGCAATGATGCCTTCTCTGCTCACGATCATGCTAGTGCTGCACCGAAGGATGAGTTGGTTGAGAAGTTGCTGGAGATTACACAACAGTCGGTGGCAAGTCAGATGGTGCGTTACATCGACCGTGTGGTTAGCTTGATTGACCATTGTTGTCCCCGTCGTTAATGACACAAGACGAGTCCAAAGCGGTTGGTGGTGTCGCACAAGTAATAGATGTGCCAGCAACCTCTGTACACCTCTTCTTATAGGCCTTGACCCATCCAAGAGTGAGTGTTGTTGAATATATGAGAAAATTAATACACGATTTAATCCAATAGTTTCAGCAAGTGGCCTCATGTCGTTGTTTGTCGCGATAGGGTTATATATGTCGCCCCCATTTAGATTGTCTTCTTCATCGAGAATAATGATTGTGAGAACATAACAATATATCTGTACGTGGGAGAACGAGAATGCAGTTTACATGTGCAATGCTTCTCAACCTGCCTGATAACCGCAAGCGCAAGCTGCTAGCATCTAAGTGATATAACAATTGGTATCACGAATTAATCCTGTCCCCTGTGAGAAATTCCGAATAAAACATGGGCAAAGGGTGTGATAGATAGTGCAAATAAAGGAATAAACCTCCTAGGTAAACTCAGTAATGCATAGGCACATAGCCAAGATTTCCTAATTAACAATGGTGTTGCTGGTCGAGATAAATATATAGTAGTACTAAAGCTTCCAACATATGCATGGAGACATGTTAATATGTTATCACCCTTAATTTGCAGAGAGTGCCGTTGCCTTATAACAATTTGCAAAACTTCTCATTTATTAATTCAGTAAGATTGTAGGATGTGACAAAAAATAAGTAGCTCTCTGTTTATGAATCAATGTGCAGCTAACCTAGCATATGCGTATATGTGTAGGAGGGAGGAAGGGAGCGTTTTGGATTTTCCGGCAAGGCTGGTGCCTAGCGCTCCCATGGACGCTGGTGCCAAATACAATTTGGTGCGACATGAGTTGTTCCAGTCGGCCAACATTAATGTGTTGGAGGTACCCGTGCACCGTGCTCAATTTTAGACCATTGATTTTCATGATCACATATTCATGTTTTGTTTCTTGCAATCTAGCATGACGGTGAACAATATATGAAGGAAACATTGTAGAGAAACGCTAAACTATAATAACTGTAGTAATGTAGCATTGAAGCTCCAGAAATTTCGTGGATAATAAATGGCCTTCATTTGGTGGAACATTGAACGATGCAACCAAACCATGTTTATATAAGAGATGTCACCAAGCAAACAATGGTACGTAGCATGCTATAGCTAGTTATGCAAAGTTCATGGTGTACAAAAATTTTGCAAAGTGAATAAATGAATGGAAGATATAGTTTTGAAATTCAAAACATTAACAAGAAAGCAAGGGAGGGAGACAAAGTTGTGCTTGGCAGACGTCAGAAACTCAGTTGTGACTTATCAGCATGCTGCCCGTGTAGTGGAACCATGAATTTCTACTTCCCTTCATGCTGTCCCGAGTGAACATAGATTCAAGTGTACTAAACATTTTATGATGTTGTTTAAGCAGCCTATTTTTCGGTCAATCGACCTAATTCAATGCGTAAGCTCAAGAATGAAAATAGAGAACAACGATGCTGCATATACGGATAGATCCTACGAGCTAGAAGTTTACGGACTGAGGTGTCATAATTTGATTGGAAGGTGGATGGGCCCACCCGGTGGAAATTCAGGAGGCAGGGCGAATTAGGAAGGGCAAGTCATCCCGTAAAAAAATCCGTACGTGTATTCCGTAGGTGTAGCATTTCGGAATATAAGAATGATCTTTTTTTTTTGACTAAATAGAATCGTGCGTCTCTAATAGCATGTACATTCATTGCCCATACAAATCTTATACTGAAATGATGATAGTTCCATGGCCATTCTTCGCTATACGTACATCTTTATTTTTTGGGGGGTTACTAACCTCTTTTTAACAACAGTTCATTGATATTTTTATAAGTTCAGTTTGTAAGAATGTTGTTAGGCCAAAAGTTTAATTTTCTAGACCATAGTTCAAAATAAATTTAAAAATGTTTTGAAACTAAAATACTCGCTCACACGTCTCTAGATTGTCAATTTAACCAACATAATGCATGGTATATGTCACAATAAAATAAACCATTCAAAATCAGATGTTATATCTTTTAATGATAAAAAAATTGTTTCATACAATTCTTCGTGTGGTTAGCTTGACTGATCATATTGTTGTCCCCGTCACTGATGGCACAATACGAGCCCAAGGCGGTAGATGGTGTCACCCAAGTAGTAGATGTCCAGCAACGTGGACTATATACCTCTTATTATAGGCCTCTTCTACGCAATTATCGACCTCAAATCATTGCATCATAATCATCCAACAAACCGTTATACTCCATGACCTTCTTCTTGATCTTCGAGGTATCCACCCAGGTGATGAAGTCCTCCATGTTCCTGGTTACAAGAAAAGCCGGATCGGTGACCGTCTCCGGTCCAACACGCACATGCCCTTGTTCGATGTAGGTGACAGCCTCTTTAAGGTGTTCTGCAAACTTGATCTCCACCATTATTGTTGCAAGTCTCCGCCTACAATAGTTGAGCGAACGATATGGTGAGTGGAACACAGCATGTCATATTGCTTTACGCAATACTGCAACTACGGTTGTCAAGTGATTCATGGCAATAAACATTTGTACAAATTAATTACTAAAAATGAAAATATACAATTTAATTACTAAAGCTAACAATGGTTGAAGGGAAATATCATTGCTATAACCGTGGGAGAGGTTAGGGACCTGCAGAAGGCGCTCACAGAAAGCTTCTCGCATTTGACCAAGCTCTTCTTAGTGTGAATTACACCCATATTATACCTGAAATTTAAGAAAAGTGTCTTAGACTGTAAGAATGAGCAGGTGAGTAAAGTATCGAGGAGAAAACTGTAGGCACGATGTATAGACGATATTTGTGTCGCTTTTCTAATGCCTCTGGGAGAGTATCAACGGTGGGGTAACCAAACAAAAGTAATAGATTGCCATGTTGAGCGAACTTACCTTTTTCAGTGCATGCTCAGAGATTAGCAAGACCCTCAAGAATATGATGAGAGGCCGATGATCGATCATGGAAAGGGTGAGCAAGTCTTTGCTATAATTTCGTTACTTAACTATTATTTTTAAATAACTTGGGTTGTTCTAATTTTCATATATAGAGAGTACAATGCATTGTTACAAGGTAAAACTGAACTAGTAGATGGACGGGATGGATCGCGACGGCGGATCCGTGGAAGCTTACAGCTTATCGATGAGCATGTCGGTCATCTCGATTCTGAAAGGGTCCTCGGATCCATCTGCTTTATGATGTTGACGAGCTTCTGCGCCATACAGCAGATCCCATTGTACCTATGCCGGCCGGGACACACAACCATCATCACCAATTTAGTTAGAGATCGAGCACAAATCAACACAAAATTGCTCACGAGGAGTTCAACCAACATCGATATCTCTAACTGAAACAGAGAGGGGATTCATCAGGCAAGAGAGGGGGTATATACTTACTTCTTGTAGTCGTCCCTCTGGATGAGGAAGTAGCGCTGCGTGACGGCGGCCTCGCGGTGGCCGTCCTCCGTCTCGTAATCGAGGAGGTTGGCCTTCTTCACCAGCTTCTTCTCGTGGACCTTGAGCTTCCTCATCGTCCCTCCCTGTAGCGGCGCCGGTGTTTGTCGAGCGGCGGCGCTGGTGGACGGTTCTGGGAGGCGGCGAGCGTGCGTGCGTACTTGATGGCGACCTTCCTGGGGCCCTTTTTTCGTATAGAGGGATCCGGCCTGGGCCGAGTAGGTTAATTTTTCTTGTTTGGGCTTTGCAGGACCCAAGACGAGTAAACGGGAATTACAGATACCACGACAATGTCACTCTGTTTGTATTTATCCCACTAATAATTTCTCTGATTTTCTATTCATGACACACATTTTATTTCTCATACCTTATCAGTAAGACAATCACTATCTCGGTCCCAAACACACGCACGAGATGCTTCCCTGATAATTCTAGCAACGGACAATAATAAAGCATCTTTATGTAGTGTTGAGACTCCAACTACATTTATAGTTGCACTTATCTTGCAAGATAAGATAAGCATGCAGATGTAGGAAAACAACCACTCTATGATCAATGCATGATGATAGGGAGTTATGAACATTAGTAGAAACATCACCTTTCGTTCAGAGCCCAACAGGGCATTCGTCCCGGTTTTCTCACGAACCCGGACGAATGCAATGCTATGCATTCGTCCCGGTTCGGGCGGACATGGTTGCGTAGAGGCCTCGTAGAGCATTGATCCCGGTTGGGTAGGTGCATTTGTCCCGGTTCTTGGTATGAACTGGGACCATTGCCCTGCCACACCCCACGTGCCCTACGCAGAGGCATTGGTCCCGGTTCATGCCACGAACCAGGACGAATGCCCCCTTCCATTTATATATCCTCTTCCCTTCTCTGTTTTTTTCTGCTAGGTGTGAAAGAGAGGTGAGTGTTAGTTATTGTTCCTTTACTATGCATAAGAGGTCTTCGACGAAGTATCCGAGCCACACTTAAGTTCACACAAAATGATATTGTGACCGAGGTTAGCAATGTTATCCTTTTCATCTCTAATTGAAGATGTTATTGCAATGGTTTTTGATAAATTTAATTATTCGATGCATATGGATGCACGTAAGCGATGAATGTACGGTGACTGACGCACTTCTGAGTACAGGGCAGACCTGGATGAATTTCTCGGTGTAGCTGAGGCGAACAAACATAATGACTTTATGTGTTTCCCATATTTTGACTGTCGGAATGTCACAGAGCACTCTTCCTTGAGAGTCCTTCGTGACCACTTCCTTTGGACAGGTTCCATGCCTAACTATAATTATTGGACCAAGCATGGAGAGAGGGGTTATGATGGAAGACAATGAAGAAGAACAAGAGGAACCTATGATCCGTGAATACGGTGATACTGCCATGGAATACAATGCAGAAGAAGGAGGGGGTGATCAAGAACGGACATCAGATGAGCCCGCTGATGATCTTGATCGAGTTATTGCTGATGCAAGGGAAGACTGCGAGAGTGAATTGGAGAGGTTGAAATTGGACGACATGTTACATGATCATAGAAAGTTGTTGTACACAAATTGAAATAGGTATTTGGGTACCTAAAAATGATTTTTGCCAAAAAATCATGAGCAAAGTACGAGGCACTTGTTGTTCAAATTTGTACCGTTTCAAGCTGAATCGGCAGGAACTTGTGTTTTCCAAAAGAGGTGGATCGAAACCTTTTCCTAGGAAACAAATTGTTTATTTGTGCATATAAAATGGTATAGTATATTCAAAAAATGCATCTCCCAAGGTTTGCAACATATTTGTGGTCGTCCTTCACAAAAAAACCATTTTTGTCACTCGAAAAAAGAAAAATGTTTTTTATTCAATAAAAAGGAAAACTTCCTGCGTCAACATTGTCCGTTCTTCCAAGATGAATGTTTGTGTGGAATATGGGCACATAAAAAGAAACTATGCAATAGATTTGGCCATAACACCCGTCATTTGCACCGAAACTCTAGAATGTTCGGAGGAGATGGCTCCTTTTTGTGAAAACATTTTCAACACAACTGTCGTATTCCAAATTTATTATTATTGGTAGATACTAGAACATACGTAATGACACCACGCGAAGGTCTCACGTCATTTTGGATATTTTTTTAATTTTTCTGGAATTTTCTTAGCCGGTTTCAGGACAAAGTCAAGACGGCAGGCATTGTCGTTCGTAGCTAGGGGTTGAATAGTTAGAATAATTATTTTTGAAACAGAAAAATGTATTTGAAATAGTTATTCAATTTGAAACACTTTTCATATTGAAAGTTTTCTCAAATTCAAAACAATTCAAAAACTAGGTATTTTTAATATGTGAAAATACAAAAATTGTTAAAAGTTTGAATAGTTAGAATAAATATTTTTGAAAACAGAAAAATTATTTGAAATAAATATGTAATTTGGAACACTTCTTATATTGAAAGGTTTTCCAAATTCAAAAACTAGGTATTTTTTTACTATATTTAATGTTATAGGAGGTTTGGTAAAAAAAGGGTGGGAAATGTTTTTCTAAATAAAAACAATTCAAAAATGGAATATTCATCCCGGTTCGTGCAAATAACCGCGACGAATACCCCCGCGCGCTCCACGTGGCCCTATATGAGCACTCGAGGAAAAAAAAAGGCACATCTGTTCCGGTTGTTGGCATCCTTTCTCCTACTGGTCGATTAAACCTTGGTTTCTTTTCCGAGGGAAACTTGATGCTGCACTCTTCACACCTTGCGCTTAGGGTGCCCCAACGAGCGTGTGTCCACACTCCATCAGTGTATAATCAAATTTGACTTAGTGTAGAATTTTTAGTAATTTTTGGTGTATTTGACTTAGGTAATTTTATTATTTTTCAGTGTATTTGACTTAGGGGATTTTATTAATTTTCAGTATTTTATGTGTACGATTACTAGGGTGCACTAGTTCATAACTTTTATTTGCAGAAATTATGGAAGCAAGAGACGAAGATGCAGAAAACTTGTTCGCGGGTTTGATTGGCGAGTCCGAGGGAGAGCTCGATGTAAGCCAGTGGATGAACAACTTCGGTGAGGGAGATACGGAGCTCACCCAAAGAGACATCTCTAGTGAGGGAGATCTGGAGCTCGACCGAAGAGACGGCTAGCTCCGGAGCGGGATAAGCCGACGGCTCCGGTGAGGGAGAATCTGACGGCTACGATGAGGGAGAAGTTGACGGCTCCGGTGGAGCCTTTGAAATGACAAAAACCAACACTCTTTCTTTATTAAGCCATCCGGATCTAGCAAATCCACTTGAAAGAAGACTAAACGAGGCGCAAAAAAAAGTTGAAAGAGATAGAAAGATAGATGATCGAAACGATCGCTGCAAACGGTGCCCCGAGCTTTCCATTCATGTTGCCAAAAAAATTGTAAATCAATGCAGAGTGCTTGTTAGGGACCACATCCCAATCACCGCTCAAGAGTGAAATGAGCCAAAAGATCCGCATAGAGAAGAAATTGCATATGTCAGCAACTTAGCCAAAGAAAATCTTTTTAAAAAGATCATGGCTAGCTTCACCTTACCGACGCCAGAGGTGTATGAGAATGAGGAGGATTCTAACAAAAAGAAAATTTACTTAGTGAAAAAGTACAATGCGTGGACTCTTAAAAAGATGGCCTAGCAATTCAACAACTGGAAGAAATGATTGCACCTTGACTTTATCAAGAAAGGTAAGACTCCGGATTTCACTAGAGCGTATGAGAAAATAAAACCCTTATGGGAAGATTTTGTGAAGTACAAGCAGTCAGATAATGCTCTGATAAGATCCGTAACAAATCAGAAAAACGCCGCTAAAAAGGTATATGACCATATTATGGGGCATGCTGGCTACAAGGGTAGAAAGCCCAAGTGGGAGAAATGGGAGAATGGCCTGCTTGATAAGGGGGTCACTCTAGAGCCATTCATGTGGGCCGAGCGGGCAAAGTCTTGGTTTTGCGGGCATGTAGGCATGTTGGACGAAGAAGGAAACATCATCTATAATAGAAGACATGAAGAAAATCCTCTATCCATAGAAGATCTTAGAAACGCAATAAAGTATGTTAAAGAGGAGAGGTTCGAGCCAGATAGAGAGATCGACGAGCTCACACGTGCCCTTAAGAATAAGGAACACGTAGGGCATACTCGAACCACACCAGGCGGCGTTCCGTGGAAATATGGGTTTGCCAAGCACAGTAAGAAATATCCTGATAGAAGTCGTCAGAGGAGAAAAGACTTGGAGGCAGCCGAAGCAGTGAGTCAGGCAGACTGGAGGCGTAAACTTGAAGCACAAATAAAGCGGACGCAGGAGATAGCGCTGAAGCAGTAGGTGAAAATTGACAGACTTAGCCAGCAGCAAGGTACTACCGGCCTACCACACGTGGTAGAATTTATAGTCGATGTTAGCGGCGCTGCACAATCTAATCAGAAAAGCAGCGTTGCTTCCACGCAGCTCCAGGGTGATGTTGCACCCCCGATGATGCACCCGGTGGATGATATCACAGAGATGACAACTTGTGAGCTGCATGTGAAAGTCGTCAACAACATAACCATTAAGGACACGGTCGTCTATGCCTTACCAAATGGCACAGAACCAACTCCCTATAGTCTTATGGTTTCACGGGGCTATGTTGTTGTCGGGGTGGATGAAGTTGGCAACGGATTCGAGCGGTTAAAGCTTGAATTCCCTGAAGGTGAAGACGGAGAGGTGACTGAACTCGGAGACGCCAAGAAGTTGATCATGTTGGAACACGTAGAGATAAACGAAAACTTTTCTACGCGGTACTTTCAAGATCTAGCCGAGGTAGAAGGCCACGATGATTACCACTAGACGCGCGGTTGCGGATTATCGATGAAGCGCGTCGGGGCAGTGTAGTCCCACGATGCGATCCAGCCGATTCAATCCCTCGAACGTCGAAGTGTTGAACGTACAACACCTCTGCCGATATCCACACGTACGAGGAGGAGCTCCGACGGCGGACTGCTATGTCCGGTGCGACGGCTGGACTGAGTGGGGCTAGGGTTCCCAACGCATGGGAGTGGACTAACGTGCCCGTTGGGCAACTTGCGCCCTTCTTTATATAGCGAATGGTAGTGGGCTTCACAACACTTGTAGCTCTTTCTTGCCTCACGATATACCTTGTCGAACTATAGGCGATTTATCGTCATCCCTTAAATAGTTCAACCCTCTTCTCGATCCGTGATATATGATTCATCTGACTAACTCGTCAACAGACACAGTTAACACTTAACTGAGTCGCGCATAGCCATGCTTCCTGAATCATATCACTCGAGAGGACCCAGAGAATATGTCTCCATTCGGAGGGGCAAAATCCCATATTGATTATCCACATCACACCGCTTGCTTCTCATTCGACCCGAACTCTGTTTTTATAACTGCCTTGTCACAGAACATCGTTTGACAAAACCTAAGTCGGTGATCCACAACTCGGATTGTGCGACAACCTCAGGTCTAAGGATTACATTGATGGAGACATGCAAATGACGACTTGCTCGTTGCATCTCAATATGGGTCAGTACGACTTGCTAAACTCTTTAGCCAAGTCTGTGAACGTTGGAATGGCATCACCATGCCCATGACAAGTGGAACCGTGTCATCAGCCAACACTCACATTAGTCTATGGTGTGTGTCCAGCACAACCTTAATGACCAAGGACAATCTAGTATGAACAACATGAATATATAGTTCCACAATTGAATCACATATTCAATGTCATATATCAGATGTTTAGAACAAGTACGACTTAATAAATTTATGAATACTTTGGGAATACATCATACATGATTGCCCCTAGGGCATATTCCCAACAGTCTCCCACTTGCACTAGAGTCAATCATCCTGACATCATATGCCTAGGCATCTAATGCCCATTCCTCTCTTGTGCGCCTCATTCTTAGGCTGTGGTAGCGCGTTTGTCAACGGATCTGCAATGTTTGCATCCGTGTGTACTTTGCATAACTTGATATCACCTTGTTCGACAAACTGACGAATGAGGTGGTAACGCATGAGTACATGTTTGTTCTTCTGGTGTTGTCTAGGTTCCTTGGCTTGTGCGATAACACCATTGTTGTCACAATATACGTCCAAAGGATTGGACGCGCCCTGAACCACACCAAGATATATCAGGAGGTTCCTGACCCAAACAACTTCCTATGCAGCCTCCAAGGCAGCAATATACTCAGCCTCTGTTGTAGATGCAGGCACTGTATCTTGCTTGGAACTCTTCCAGCTCACAGCCCCTCCGTTCATTACGAACTCGTATCCAGATTGCGAACGAGAATCATCTGAGTCGGTGAGATAACTCGCATCCGTGTAACCCTTTACACTGAATTCCTCATCACCTCCATAAATTAGGAACATTTCCTTAGTCCTTCTCAAGTACTTAAGGATGTTTTTAACCGCTGCCCAGTGGGCTTGGACAGGGTCAGCCTGATATCTGCTCGTTACACTTAGAGCATAGGAAACATCTGGCCTAGTACAAATCATGGCATACATGATGGATCAGACTGCCGAAGCATACGAGATCACACTCATCCGACTTCGCTCATCAGTCGTCGAAGGACACTGAGTCTTGCTAAGTTTTATGCCATGGGACATCGGTAAGAATCCCTTCTTGGACTCTTCCATTTTGAATTTCTTCAAAACTTTGTCCAGATATGTACTCTGACTCAATCCAATGAGCCGCCTTGATCTATCTCTATAGATCCTGATTCCTAATATGTAAGTCGCCTCACCCAAATCCTTCATTGAGAAACTCCTTTCCAATAACTCTTTGGTTTCTTGCAACATCATGACATCATTTCCAATCAGTAATATGTCATCCACATATAAGATTGGAAAATTTACTTTGCTCCCACTAAACTTCTTGTATAAACAAGAATCATGATCGCTCTTGGTAAAGCCAAACGATTTGACTACCTCATCAAAGCGAATGTTCCAACTTCGAGATGCTTGCTTCAACCCATCAATGGATTTCTGAAGTTTGCGTACCTTGTCAGCGTTAGCTGGATCGACAAAACCTTCGGGCTGTATCATATACACGTCCTCAGTTAAATTTCCATTAAGGAAAGTCATTTTGACATCCATTTGCCATCTCTCATAGTCGAAATAGGCTGCTATGGCTAACATGATCCGAACTGACTTAAGCATCGCCACAGGCGAGAAGGTCTCGTCGTAGTAAACTCCTTGAACTTGTCGGAACCCCTTCGCGACAAGTCGTGCGTTATATACGGAAATATTTCCATCCATATCAGTTTTCTTCTTAAAGACCCATTTGCACTCGACGGGTCTTGCACCGTCAGGCAGATCAACCAAATTCCAAACTTGGTTTTCATCCATGGACTTTAACTCGGACCTCATGTCTCCAAGCCATGACTCGGAATCATATCCCACCATCGCTTCCGAATAAGTAGCCGGCTCATTACTGTCTAACAGTAAAATATCACGAGCATTTTGTAATCTCGCAGATCTCTGTGGTTCAGGTACTGTTACCGGTGTAGGTACCACGACCGGCTCAGCCTCTAAGGCGCTCGCCGACTCGCCCCTAGCCGGTTCCTCTCGAATTTCTTCAAGTTGCACTGTGCTCCCACTGACTTCCCGACCGAGAAACTCTTTCTCAAGGAAGATACCATTCTGAGCGACAAACACTTTGCCCTCTTCCCGGTTGTAGAAGTATTACCCCAAGGTTTCTCTCGGATACCCCACGAAAATACACTTATCCGACTTGGGCGTGAGCTTGTCCGACTGAAGTCGCTTGACAAATGCTTCACAAGACCAAATCTTAAGAAAAGACAAACTTAGCTTTTTGCCAGTCCACATCTCATGTGGTGTTTTCTCTACTGACTTTGATGGTACTCTGTTTAGTGTGAACGCTGCAGTTTCTAGACAATAACCCTAAAATGATAAAGGTAGATCTGTCCGACTCATCATTGATGATACCATGTCCAACAAGATCCGATTTCTCCGTTCTGATACACCGTTTCTCTGCGGTGTACCCGGTGGAGTGAGTTGAGGAACTATTCCACAACTCTTTAGATGGTCATCAAACTCATGGCTCAAGTACTCGCCTCCACGGTCCAACCGTAGAAACTTTATTTTCTTGCCGAGTTGATTTTGTACTTCACTCTGGAATTCCTTGAACTTTTCAAAGGCTTCCTACTTGTGTTTTATTAAATAGATATATCCATACCTACTCAAATCATTAGTGAAGGTAATGAAGTACTCATAACCACCTCTGGCTGTCGTTCTCATTGGACCACATACATCACTATGTATTAGTTCCAACAAGTCGGACGCCCTTTCACAACTCCTTGTAAAAGGTGTCTTGGTCATTTTTCCAAATAGGCATGATTCACATGTCTCGAACGACTCTAAGTCGAACGAAGTTAGAAGTCCATCATCATGGAGCTTCTTCATGCGCTTCCAACTTATATGACCAAGCCGACGGTGCCAAAAGTAAGTCATATTCAGATAATTTTGTTTCAACCTTTTAAAATTTATGTTATACACCGATTCACGATCAAGATTCAAAATAAATAACCCGTTCTGAACGGGTGCAAAGCCATGAAACATATCTTTCAAATATAAAAAACAACCATTATTCTTAATATTCGACTCATAACCTTGTCTCATCAAACATGAGGCGGAAATAATGTTTCGGCTAAGCACTGGAACATAATAACAATTATTCAGTTCCATTAAAAATCCTGAAGGTAAATGAAGTTGTATCGTGCCGACTTTCAACGCAGCGACTCTCGCCTTGTTGCCAACTTGAATATCAACTTCTCCTCTTGCCACGCTCCTAGTTCTTACCAGTCCCTGCAACGAGTTGCATATGTGAATGACTGATCCGGTATCATATACCCAATAACTGTTAGGTGCATCAGCAAGATAAATGTCTATAACATTGCACACAAGTGTACCTGAGTCGGAAGTCATACCTCCACTCTTGGCTTTGTTAGCCAAATACTTGGTGCAGTTCCTCTTCCAGTGACCTTCCTGCTTGCAATAGAAGCAGTTGGCTCCGTCTGTAGGAGATGGCTTAGTCTTTGAGGAAGCACTCTGGACAGGGCCATGTGCGCTACCTCCTGACATATTCTTCTTCTTAGTTCAAGAACTCTTCTTGAACTTAGCCTTATTCTGCACAATCAACACTTGACTGGCGCTTTTCTTTAGATCAGCCTCTGCCGTTTTGAGCATCCCATGTAATTCAGTGATCTTCTTATCCATACCATGCATATGGTAGTTCGAGATGAACGGACCATACACACTAGGAAGAGAGTTCAGAATTATATCAGTAGCGAACTCTTCGTTAATGGGGAAGCCCCACCGATCCAGATACTGTATGTAACCAACCATCTTGATTACATGCGGACTCAGTGGATCGCCGTCTTTCAGCTTACAGCCCAGCAAAGCTTGAGAGACTTGATACCTCTCGGTCTTTGCCTGATCCTGGAACATACTTTTGAGGCTTTCGATCATATCGTAGGCCTCAACATTTTCGAACTTCTGTTGCAAGTCCGGTTCCATGTGTGCAAGCATAAGACATCTAATTTCCGTAGACTCATCTCTAGTCTTACGGTAGGCATTCATGACAGCGACAGTCACATCGTCATCTGGCTCTTCTGGAAGTGGAGTTTCTAGAACATGTTCTTTTTGTCATGCTTGAGGACTATGCTCAAATTACGATACCAGTTGGTGAAATTAGTTCCATTAAACTTATCTTTCTCTAGGATTGACCTCAACGCAAAAGTGGATAACTGAGGAAGGTTGGTAGGTGCCATTGATCTACAACAGAAAATATGCAGAACACTTAAGACATGTATTCATAAAAGAGCAGGCATATTAAACGCTTTAATACTTATGCTCGCACTAGAACCAACATGCCTCCGATGGTTCCTAAGTGATTCAAAATCCTAAATAAGCAAGCCGACTAGTGAGCTTTAGCATCACCGCTAGCCGTCAAGTGATCTAGGTAGGCAACACCTTGCCAATCGCATCCAATACGACTCCTGTTAGTTGGGTGGCGTCACATGCCCCGGCTCCCAACCTACCTCGCCCCGAGCCCCCAACCGTTGTGATGGACTCGTCTAGATTACCAAGTGCTTCCGCTTGTACGAGTCAGACTCAAACCCACCTAATCCGAAAGAGTTGGTAGCACCTCAATTTCATGAGCCCACTACCAAGAATGTCCGACTTGTGATGGTGCAGCACTAGCGGGGCGACCGACTAGACCTTCTTTGAGGGATTAAAAATATACCAACTATCTAAATAGAGGTAAACAGAGACATAACAATAACACAAATAAAGCAATTATAATGTGAAATGGTATGGCTCTCTTCATGGTGATCACCTTCTCCATAAAGCTTGCAAGTCGACTCGTGCCAACTCTTGTCACGTGCCATTTTGCTCCATGTAGCCGACTTGTACATCGACTTGCATGTCTTCCGGGTTCTCCAAGAAGCTACACTAGCTAGTAAATGAAAATTTACATAGAGAATCCTACACGCAGGCCGGTAGAAAATAAAATGACACCACCTAGGCTCCAGCCGGCTGACAAAAACATGATACGCAGATCATGTATGGATTACACACATCACATGCACATAAGCCATACCATTCACAACTTCCTGCAAAAACAAGTTATGCATAGATACGATATCTACCGGCGTTGTGAAACTCACAAAGACATCTAAGGCGCTACGACAAGACGATTTCAAAAAACGCAGATCTCATCTGCATTCCGATTATGGATTTCTTCATCGGATAAAACGATTTTACCCAAATCTGATTCGTATTCCGGTTCGATCAAACTCTTTGATCTTCGATCACCGCAAATGGATTTATGTGTCACAGTATACCCCGATGGCGGAAACCGACCAGTAGGGGTAAGTTGTTCCACAACGTTAGCAGTATGATCACGGAAACCTG
Organism: Alopecurus myosuroides; assembly: GCA_028641055.1. Taxonomy (NCBI): domain Eukaryota; kingdom Viridiplantae; phylum Streptophyta; class Magnoliopsida; order Poales; family Poaceae; genus Alopecurus; species Alopecurus myosuroides. The sequence goes on from CM054060.1 coordinate 390,117,223, forward strand.
ATCATCAATTAACCCCGAGTACGATTGATCCAATCAACCTTGTACAAAACCGATCTATCTCATAGAACGACCACCAAATCAACACTTAGATCCAATCTAATGCTAACTACATATCACATATGTACGGATCTCGGGCCTAATACCATAAGCTACCGCTCTAATAGCACTGTTGGAACGCGTAGAGATAAACGAAAACTTTTCTACGTGGTACTTCCAAGATCTAACCGAGGTAGAAGGCCGCGATGATTACCACTAGACGCGGGCACTACTAGGAAAATGGCTATAGGAGTGATGATACCCGTGACGCACTAGAGAAACGGCGCGTTGCGCCTATTACCCGTGGCGCACCACGGTTTGGTGCGTCGCGCCTATAGATATACCCGCGGCGCACCAAACAGAAGGCGCGTCGCGCCTATGTGTGGGGCCGGGGTGGCGAGCCTCCGAGGCATACCCGCGACGCACCCAGGCAGTGGTCCGTCACGGCTAAGTTGGATACCCACGGCGCACCTGGCAGTGGTGCGTCACGGCTATCTTTCCCACGGGTACCATCTATAGCCGTGACGCACCGCTGGTAGGTGCGCCGCGGGTATCCAACATAGCCGTGACGCACCACTGCCTAGGTGCGTCACGGGTATACCTGGGACGAATTTAAGTGGTTGGGACCACCCCCCACCTCCCATCCCCCCATATCTCCACACCATTTTATATCTGGTCGCCCCCCACCTCCTCACCACCCCATTTCCCCCATTTTCCCAGCATTTAAAACTTATTTAACCTATTTTATTTGATATATATGTGAGGGGAATCTAGTAAACACTTCTCTCCACCCCCATCTCTCACTTTATGTGACGCCCCGGGATCGGGCACTATGCAGATTTCAGCATTCCCACCAAAATCCACATAATAACCGATTCCAGGTTGCCACGTCTGATAACATTACAACAGTTCACGAATAATCCACAACAACAACAGCAAAGATATATACAAGATGACTCAAACGAGTCAGGGATACAACTGATACAATACAAAGATCCCAAGTAACAGCGGAAGAAACAACATAGCGTCCGGCTACGGACAAGATACAAATTGGACTAAGAGTCCTGAAGATAACCGAGAGCGTCCAATCCCTGCCCAGGCCAAACCAGAGGGATTCCCAAGCTAACGTCGTCAGACTTCAAACCTGTTGACTGCAATATTGAATATGCAGCCACGAAAAAGAATTCGTGGGTCAGTACAGTTAAGTACTGGCAAGTGGATAAACCATACTCACAAGATACCGGCGTAGCCAGTCATCACAAGATACAAATACTTTGGGTTCAACGGAAAGGAAGGGATTATTGCAATTAAGCGGCAGCGGGCTGCACTAACCAACTATAGAAACACACTACAACTTTCGGCTAACAGAAGGAAGATAAGATAGCGTATCGGAACCAACTACAACTACTCACCAAACAATACCCATCCAATGTCACCCCCTACTAAGGAAGCAACCCAAGGATAACTCACACTGTTGATTAGGGTGAAGTTCAGGTTATTGTGACAATATGCCTATTACTAGTCAAATCATTATTGATTAGGTGTAAGTTGTCTGAGTACTTGTTAGCCAGTACTTTCACCAAGTCGTCACATAACCGCGGACAACACGGCTTCTCGAGAAGATTCATCCCTGCAGGGTGTGCTCCAGTACCCGTACACACTCGAGCCACCAACTAAAACTCAGGTTGGCTCGACACGACCCAAACCATCTCTACAACCCATCCTAGGAGCCACGGAGCTATAAGGTCCCAGCCACGCAGCCGAATACTCAGCGCAGGTGTGCAAAACTCCCGCAGGACACAACACCCCGGCACTACAGGCCTCACCCTATATGCATCATCATCATCATCAGTAACCATGGGTGATCAACCCATTATGCAAGGAGCAAATGGAACACCCGAACTAAGTGTGGCTCTTCGGACAAGCTGCAGATCAGGTCTAAGTCGAGGGGGGTTCCATACTAGCTACCACCCGGATGCGGTGAGCACGCTCATCATGGATCAGTAGACAAGACCCTTTTCCTAATTAAGTTCGACACTAGCAGGCCTCAAAACCCTAACCCGGGCCTCCTGCCGGTGCCTTAACATCAAATTATTATTACCCAAAACATTAACATGTTGTTGATTGAATTGAAAACCCAACTATCAAACTAAACAGGTGATAAGGCGGACAACAAGACTTGAGCGCAAACAACACTAAGCATGCAACTACGACACGAGGGCCAACAGGGTAAACAAACAACAGTTAATAGGAAGTGGAAGGAAGGCTATATCATGGCTGCAAGGTAACAATATAATAGGATCGAGACACAAGCATCGAATCAACAGGCTAGAATAAGAACAACGGAAAGAATCGGTAACAAGTGATGAAGGGCAGCCATATGGCAGCAAGTGAGTATACTTGCCTGAGATCCAGCAAGTAGAGGTACATCCGCAGAACTTGTCGTTGCTCACATCATCTCGACGTCCTATCCGGGAAGAAGCAACGAACCTCGAACAAACACCGGATGCAACAATTACTACTACGGCAAAAGATCCAGCATGATCCTATTTTATATGCATGACATGGCAAGATGCAACAGGGAAAACAATTTAAGCAATTTAATCGGAACCGGAGTCCGGAGAAATAGGAATTGGTTCAAGTTGTTTATCTAACCATCAATTTAAATGTTATTTAACATGGAAAACAATAGATAGGTGAGTGAGACAAGATTAAATGGAATAGGGCAACAATTGAATTAAATACCCCAACACATTCCATATTTATCTATTAGGTGAACATACATAACACTACTACAAATGCAACATGCAAGGTGCAAACATGAACATGGATGGCATGAACAGATTAAGTGCATTTTTCTGGTATGAAAACATATTTTATTTGTTGGATTTGGAATTAAAATGAGCAAGTTATCAAATTAGCAATTTTAATGCATTAATTAAGAAATAGTTGTTTTCAGAAATTTAAATTATTCAAAACAGCAAACAAAGTTGATATTTGCAAAGTTCATGAAAAATGGGATGGAAAACATATTTTACATGTTGGAATTGGATTTGAATTGCCCAAGTTATGAATTTTGCAATTTAAAAGGTTTAATTAAAGCATTGAATTATTGCACCACTTTTAATTAGGGAAAACAATAAACAAATTGCATTGAAAAGTTTGAAAACATGTAGCAAATGTTTCACTGAACATTTTGAGCTATTAAACATAATTTTTGGGTTATTAATGAATTTATTATGCAAGTTTTTATAATCATTCTTATTCCGCCCCTTGTTGTAAACAGAGGAAAACATGTTCAAAATTAATTCAATTGTGCCCAAATAAAATACCAATGTGTAGAGTTTGTTAAGACAAATTTTTAGAGCCCAAGTTTGCTTAAATTGGATGAGCAGAACTAAAGTTATGAAATTCCAAAGTTTCCAATTTTTATTGCATTTTCAGTAATTAATTATTTAGTGCAAAAATTGTTACAGAAACATATTGCAAACTTGACATTAACAGAAAGGGCTCAAGATTATGAATCCACAGGATTTTGAATCATTCAAATTGGAGCAGTATTTAATTTTATATGGATTTTAGAAGTAATGCCTCAGATCTCTGTTTCTGAAATTTCGGGCAGAAAAGAAAAAAAAGACAGGAAATAAAAGGGTGGGGCTTGGGGGATCGAACCCAGGACCTGGGGAGTGCGCGCTAGGGTGCCTACCAGTGTGCTAATGCAGTGTTTGTTGAAAGGTGCAGAGCGTGGGGGGTTATGAGGTAGATCCCTGCGGAAAGATATAACTGAAACGCATCTGTATGTTTACAGCGAGGACGGACAGCGATCAACGTCGGCCAAACCAGGCAGCGATCGCACACGACTCGACGGCCGGGCTCACAGCGCATGACGGGAGGAGGAGGAAGGAGCTGTGCGGGTGGGGTGAGGCTCACCTCGATGGGAGTCCGTTGGCGCAGTTGGTCGTCGACGACCGGCCCGAGGAGGATGGACGCCCTGGAGGTCACCATCACCGACGGCCGGCGAGCTCGACGACGCGGCCTATGCAGGCGTCCTCCGGCCGAGGCCTCTTCGGGAGAAACGGGGATGGAACCCTCCCGGTTCCATTCCCGTTGAGAGCGAGGGCCGGCATCAAGCAGCGAGGCGGCGCCATGGTCGCCAAGGTGCGGCCATGGAAGGGGTTCAGAGAAAAAGTTTCAGAACAGAACAAGAAAAAAAGAAGAGGGGATCATGGGGAATAGAGGGAGGTGGCGGCGCTAGGGAGGAAGAGGGAGAAGGGGGCGGCCTAGGGTTAGGGGGAATCCGGAGGGAGGGGTAGATAAGGGGGCAGGTGAGGAAGGGGGGGTCCATGGAGGGATGACAGCGACATCTCCCTCCTCTGTCCGGACAGAGGTAGGAGATGGAGATCGGTGGGCTGAGGGAGGTGGGCTGAGGTGGTGGGCTTTCTCCCTCAGCTCACCTCTTCCTTTTTATTTATTTTCCTTCTCTTTTTTTTTGTAAGAGAAGAGGTGATGGAAGAAGAGGAATTTGAGGGAGTCAAAACGACCAGAAAAAAATATGGCAACAAAATATTTGTGGATAGAAATGCCAAAGCACAAGGGCACCAAGTTGGATTTTTAAAATTGCAAACTTAGTTTGAAATTGGAATTTGAGGTGACTTTGAACCAAATTTGAACTTGAGGGATTTTTAAGATTCCAAAATTCATGGTTTTGGTTTCTTTGCACTTGGCATTCAAAATGCCCAAGTGTGGAAGTTTTTGTTTGTTGAAAATTTAAAAGTTTGTTTGGTGTGACGCCCCGAGATCGGGCACTATGCAGAATTCAGCATTCTCGCCAAATCCGCATAATAACCGATTCCAGGTTGCCATTTATGATAACATTACAATAGTTCACGAATAATCCACAATTACAACAGCAACAGATAGATACAAGATGACTCGAACGAGCCAGGGTTACAACTGGTACATTACAAATATCCAAATAACAGCGGAAGAAACAAACGTCCGGCTACGGACAAGATCCAAATTGGACTAAGAGTCCTGAAGATAACCGAGAGCGTCCAATCCCTGCCCAGGCCAAGCCGGAGGGATTCCCAAGCTAACGTCGTCAGACTTCAAACCTGTTGACTGCAATTTGGAATTTGCAGCCACGAAAGAGATTCGTGGGTCAGTACGGTTAAGTACTGGCAAGGGGGATAAAACCCATACTCACAAGTTACCGACGTAGCCAGTCATCACAAGATACAAATACTTTAGGATCAACGGAAAGGAAGGGGGTTACTACAAATAAGCGACAGCAGGCTGCACTAACCAACTACAGAGATTCTATTGCTTCCAACTATCAGAAAGGGGATAAGATCGAGTGATAGTAACCAACTGAAAGATAACTTCAAACAAACCCATCCTGGATCTCGCCCCTTATCCGAAGAAGCAATCCGAGGATAACTCACACCGTGGTATTAAAGATGAGTCAAGTTATTGTGTGAATAACCTATTACTAGTCAAGTTATTAATCATTGGGTGAAACATGATTGATCATTATGTTGAAGTTGTCCTGAGGACTTGTTAGCCAGTACTTTCACCAAGTAATCCATAACCGCGGAAAACACGGCTTCTCGAGAAGATTTACCCTGCAGGGGTGCACCATAGTAACCGTACATGCAAGAATAACCCGCCAGATGGGATGCCTCCCACCAAGCGGGGTACTCTACACAACCAACCCTTCTTCGCATCAAGCCCAAAGCACCGCGTGCTGTGCGTGCGCGGCTAATCGAGCCCCACGAAGAAAAGGGGACCCTCATAGCACTGGAAGACCACGCCGCCCTAAATGCCGACTACGAAAGTTCCACCCTGGCGCCAAGGGTTCGTACCTGCATATGATGCAGCAAATGGAACACCCGAACTAGTACGGCGATTTGGACGAGATGCGAATCGAGTCAGTTGAGGGGGGCGCCCATACTCGCTTCCCACATGCGGGTAGTGCGCTCATCATGGATCAGTAGACAAGACCCTTTTCCTATTAGGGTCGACACTAGCGGGCCTCAAAACCTCAAAGGGCCTCCCGCCGGTGCCTTATCATCAAATTATTATTTAACAATAGCATTAACAGGATTGATTGATTAATTAAGCATCGAGCCCCCGGAACATAAGGAAGTAATAACAGAAAGTAACGGGTAACAGACTCGAGCAAAACAACCCTAAGCAAGATAGTAAGACACAGGCTCAAGCAAAGGTTATAGGAGTGGAGGTGAGGCAATATCAGGGTTAAAGGATTCATGTGATAGGTTCGCAACAGAAACAACTACAACTAAGGCTAGCAGAAAAGAATCAACGGAAAGAATCGGTAACAAGTGATGAAAGGCAGCCATATGGCATGCAAGTGAGTATACTTGCCTGAGATCCGGCAAGGTAGCAGAACTTGTCGTTGCTCACATCATCTCAACGTCCTATCCGAGAAGAAGCAACGAACCTCGAACAAACACCGGAATGCAACAATTACTACTACGGCAAAAGATCCAGCATGATCAAGATATGGATGCATGACAAGTTTAAAGATGCATCAAGGTAAACTAGTTGACAAGATAAGCAATTTAAATGGACCCATATGCAATTTGAGTTGCATATGAACAGCCCAGGAATTATGGTTGAAACAATTGTTTTCCAACTAACCAATAGGTGAAAGTGGATTAGCATGATGCATGGATGATGATGATAACAAGATAACAACAAATAACAACGATGGATGCAAGTGTTAAAAGGATTTAACAAGTTTGGAAATTATTGTTACTTAATGGTGTTAAACAAGTAGTGGTTGTTATCAACAAGTTAGAGTGTGCAAAACAAATAACAAAGTTGATATTTGAAAAGGTTATCAAATTTTAGTTGGATTACATGTTTCACATTTTGAAATTGGACTTTGGATTATTTAATTAGGAATTAAACAATATTAAACAAGTTTTAATTGAGTTAAACAAGATTTAAAATGTTTAGGCAATTTAAATTATTCAAACCAGGAAACAAAAATTATATTTGGAAAGGTGAGTTGAAATGGTATGGAAAACATATTTTATTTGCATTATTTGGATAAGGGATGAATTAGTTATTGAATTTAGAAATTTGCATTTGATTTATTTGGATTTGAATTTAAGTTGCATTTTGAAAATTCAAAACAGAACACCAATTGAATATTTGAAAAGATTATAAGATTTTGAACAGAAAACATATAAAGTTTGTGTTTATTGGATTTATAAAAATAAAGATATGGAATTTAGAAGTTTATAATCAAATCTGGTATTTAAAAAAAAAAGGTTTTGGATTAAACAGAAATTCGCGCCGCACTTTTTCTACCACACTGGTCTCTACCCACGGTCGCTGCCGCGTGGGCCAGAGGGGCCAGCGTGGCGCGCACGCTCGCGTGGCAGAGGCAGTCGCCGACGGGTGGGGTCGCTGATGGCCTAGCGAATGAAAAGAAATTGCGCCGGGGGGGGGGGGGTCGAACCCGCGCCCTCCGGGCTGGGCGCAGTGGGGTGTGCCACTGCGATGTGTGCTCAATCGTGTCAGGATACACGACGCAGGTAAGGTATTATTCCGAGTTGCTAACTGAACTTGTTATCTGTGCAGGTGCTAACTGAATTTCGTCAGGAACTCGACGACTGGCCGGCGGCGAGCTCTGCTCGCGGTGCTCGCGACGGAAGTGTGGGTGCACGTGCGGGCGCGCTGGTGCGGGGATCGGTGTGTGGGTGCACGCGGAGGCGGACAGGGAGAGAGGTAAGGAACAGAGCGCTCACATCGAGATGGTGTCGAGCTTCTGACGGACAGGGGCGCCGATGCTCCTCTCCGGCGACGGCGTGGCGCCCTCGGTCGATCCCAGCTCGAGGCGAGGGGACGGGGCGGTCCAGGACGGCGGCGCGGGTCCATTCCCGGGAAGATGGAGGCGGTTCTGCGAGCAAAACGGCGACGGCGAGCTTCGTCAGGGAGCGGCCATGGCGGACAGAAGGTTTCTGTCACCGGGGTGACGCCACGGGGAAGAAAACGAAGGGCTTTCGCCGGGGAACAGAGAGAAATAGCTCACCGGGAGGTTTTTCCGCAGTGGAGCGAGGTCGAGGAGCGACGACGACGATCTCCTCGCTCTGCTTGCGTTCGGGTTCAGAGAAAAACAGGGTTCAGAGAAACAGCTGTCGGAGGCGATCAGCGAGAGGAAAAGAAATTCGGCGGCGATGGAGGGTTAGGGCTAGGGTTACGTAGCGGCTAGGGCAGAGGGAGGTAGATATAGTGGTCTCCGGGCTTGTACGGCGACGCATCGAGGGAGGGGGAAGAGATCGGGTGGTGGTGAGCCATGTTCGTACAGAAGACGACGTCAGCTCGGGGAAGACGACAGCGACAGTTATCGGGCCACCAAGTTAACGGGCTGGGCTGGGTCTTAGATAGGTTAGGTGCTGCTCTCCTCTCCTCTCCTTTGCTATTTTTGTTTTCTTTATTTTTTTTTTTTTTTTTTGTAGAGACAGGTTTTGGAAGAAAAACATGAGGTTTAGGTTAGTAAAAATATTAGAAAATTTAGTTTAGGCTTATTAGGTTAATAGCAAACAATTGCTAGTTTTTGTTTTCAAAAACTTAATTGTTTGTTGCTGTTTTGAAATTAAACCAATTTTAATTGAAATTTCCAATATTAGTTAATATTAGAAAAACAAAGCCCTTTCAATAGGGTTACCCCTAAGTTTTTAAAATGATTCAAATGGTACAAAGGTGTGGTGAACTGTATGGGTTCAAAAGGTACTGATTTTGAGAATAGATTTGAATTTGAAAATGATTTGGAGTTAATTGCTTGAATTAATGCCTTGATTAAACCAACAATTTAATGAGTGATTTGATTTGAAATTTTGGAAGTAGCCATTAGGGTTCTAACAAGAGGGGGATAAATTAACAAGCAATTGGATTAAACAATTTCAAATTATGGAAAAACAATTGAGTGATTTAGTTTGCAAGTTTGAAATTGGGAATTTTGAGCAAGTGTGAAAGTTTAAATTGTTTTGAAATTTTCAGTTGTGATGCAAACATGGTGCAATGCAATGTGATGCATATGATGCAAACAAACAAGCAGGTAACACCCCAGGTGTTACATTTGGGTTTTGAATTTAAATGACATTTGGGTGAGTTGGTTTGAGTTTTTCAATTTGGTATGAAAACAATTCAATGCATATGATGCATGTGATGCAATGCAAAAAAAAGAAAAACAACCAATTTCTACTAAGGGGGAACACCCCAGGTGTTACAGACGACACCACTAACAAGGGATTGCGCCCTCGCAATCCACCTGCTAACCCGGGAGGGGAAAGAAGTTCGACTATCGATTCTTCATGCTTCCAGTTGATCTCCTCGACACCGCTAACAAGGGTTTCTCGACACCACTAACAAGAGATTCTTGCTCGGAGTGACGACGATGTACTTCCACCAGGAATCTTCCGATGATCAAACCTATTAGGTTAAAGGCTCAGAAAACGTCCACCCACGTAGGATCCTAACACTGTGAAATATAGACAAGAGGGGAGACTCCAAAACAAATAAGATGAGAGGGGAAATAGAATAGAGATAAGGAGAAAACAAGAATCCTATTGAGATGTTTTTCCAAAATAGTTTAGCAGAAATAGTTTTTGACACTCTAGAAACAACGACCGTTAGCGAGGTTATCCTACAGGCTTTGCGGACCCGTTGCTTCGATAACCATTCGTATCGAAACAATATCGGGAATCGGAACCAAGGCTCTGATACCATTTGTGACGCCCCGGGATCGGGCACTATGCAGATTTCAGCATTCCCGCCAAAATCCACATAATAACCGATTCCAGGTTGCCACGTCTGATAACATTACAACAGTTCACGAATAATCCACAACAACAACAGCAAAGATATATACAAGATGACTCAAACGAGTCAGGGATACAACTGATACAATACAAAGATCCCAAGTAACAGCGGAAGAAACAACATACCGTCCGGCTACGGACAAGATACAAATTGGACTAAGAGTCCTGAAGATAACCGAGAGCGTCCAATCCCTTCCCAGGCCAAACCGGAGGGATTCCCAAGCTAACGTCGTCAGACTTCAAACCTGTTGACTGCAATATTGAATATGCAGCCACGAAAAAGAATTCGTGGGTCAGTACGGTTAAGTACTGGCAAGTGGATAAACCATACTCACAAGATACCGGTGTAGCCAGTCATCACAAGATACAAATACTTTGGGTTCAACGGAAAGGAAGGGATTATTGCAATTAAGCGGCAGCGGGCTGCACTAACCAACTACAGAAACACACTACAACTTCTGGCTAACAGAAGGAAGATAAGATAGCGTATCGGAACCAACTACAACTACTCACCAAACAATACCCATCCAATGTCACCCCCTACTAAGGAAGCAACCCAAGGATAACTCACACTGTTGATTAGGGTGAAGTTCAGGTTATTGTGACAATATGCCTATTACTAGTCAAATCATTATTGATTAGGTGTAAGTTGTCTGAGTACTTGTTAGCCAGTACTTTCACCAAGTCGTCACATAACCGCGGAAAACACGGCTTCTCGAGAAGATTCATCCCTGCAGGGTGTGCTCCAGTACCCGTACACACTCGAGCCACCAACTAAAACTCAGGTTGGCTCGACACGACCCAAACCATCTCTACAACCCATCCTAGGAGCCACGGAGCTATAAGGTCCCAGCCACGCAGCCGAATACTCAGCGCAGGTGTGCAAAACTCCCGCAGGACACAACACCCTGGCACTACAGGCCTCGCCCTATATGCATCATCATCATCATCAGTAACCATGGGTGATCAACCCATTATGCAAGGAGCAAATGGAACACCCGAACTAAGTGTGGATCTTCGGACAAGCTGCAGATCAGGTCTAAGTCGAGGGGGGTTCCATACTACCACCCGGATGCGGTGAGCACGCTCATCATGGATCAGTAGACAAGACCCTTTTCCTAATTAAGTTCGACACTAGCAGGCCTCAAAACCCTAACCCGGGCCTCCTGCCGGTGCCTTAACATCAAATTATTATTACCCAAAACATTAACATGTTGTTGATTGAATTGAAAACCCAACTATCAAACTAAACATGTGATAAGGCGGACAACAAGACTTGAGCGCAAACAACACTAAGCATGCAACTACGACACGAGGGCCAACAGGGTAAACAAACAACAGTTAATAGGAAGTGGAAGGAAGGCTATATCATGGCTGCAAGGTAACAATATAATAGGATCGAGACACAAGCATCGAATCAACAGGCTAGAATAAGAACAACGGAAAGAATCGGTAACAAGTGATGAAGGGCAGCCATATGGCAGCAAGTGAGTATACTTGCCTGAGATCCAGCAAGTAGAGGTACATCCGCAGAACTTGTCGTTGCTCACATCATCTCGACGTCCTATCCGGGAAGAAGCAACGAACCTCGAACAAACACCGGATGCAACAATTACTACTACGGCAAAAGATCCAGCATGATCCTATTTTATATGCATGACATGGCAAGATGCAACAGGGAAAACAATTTAAGCAATTTAATCGGAACCGGAGTCCGGAGAAATAGGAATTGGTTCAAGTTGTTTATCTAACCATCAATTTAAATGTTATTTAACATGGAAAACAATAGATAGGTGAGTGAGACAAGATTAAATGGAATAGGGCAACAATTGAATTAAATACCCCAACACATTCCATATTTATCTATTAGGTGAACATAGATAACACTACTAAAAATGCAACATGCAAGGTGCAAACATGAACATGGATGGCATGAACAGATTAAGTGCATTTTTCTGGTATGAAAACATATTTTATTTGTTGGATTTGGAATTAAAATGAGCAAGTTATCAAATTAGCAATTTTAATGCATTAATTAAGAAATAGTTGTTTTCAGCAATTTAAATTATTCAAAACAGCAAACAAAGTTGATATTTGCAAAGTTCATGAAAAATGGGATGGAAAACATATTTTACATGTTGGAATTGGATTTGAATTGCCCAAGTTATGAATTTTGCAATTTAAAAGGTTTAATTAAAGCATTGAATTATTGCACCACTTTTAATTAGGGAAAACAATAAACAAATTGCATTGAAAAGGTTGAAAACATGTAGCAAATGTTTCACTGAACATTTTGAGCTATTAAACATAATTTTTGGGTTATTAATGAATTTATTATGCAAGTTTTTATAATCATTCTTATTCCGCCCCTTTTTGTAAACAGAGGAAAACATGTTCAAAATTAATTCAATTGTGCCCAAATAAAATACCAATGTGTAGAGTTTGTTAAGACAAATTTTTAGAGCCCAAGTTTGCTTAAATTGGATGAGCAGAACTAAAGTTATGAAATTCCAAAGTTTCCAATTTTTATTGCATTTTCAGTAATTAATTATTTAGTGCAAAAATTGTTACAGAAACATATTGCAAACTTGACATTAACAGAAAGGGCTCAAGATTATGAATCCACAGGATTTTGAATCATTCAAATTGGAGCAGTATTTAATTTTATATGGATTTTAGAAGTAATGCCTCAGATCTCTGTTTCTGAAATTTCGGGCAGAAAAGAAAAAAAAGACAGGAAATAAAAGGGTGGGGCTTGGGGGATCGAACCCAGGACCTGGGGAGTGCGCGCTAGGGTGCCTACCAGTGCGCTACTGCAGTGTTTGTTGAAAGGTGCAGAGCGTGGGGGGTTATGAGGTAGATCCCTGCGGAAAGATATAACTGAAACGCATCTGTATGTTTACAGCGAGGACGGACAGCGATCAACGTCGGCCAAACCAGGCAGCGATCGCACACGGCTCGACGGCCGGGCTCACAGCGCATGACGGGAGGAGGAGGAAGGAGCTGTGCGGGTGGGGTGAGGCTCACCTCGATGGGAGTCCGTTGGCGCTGTTGGTCGTCGACGACCGGCCCGAGGAGGATGGACGCCCTGGAGGTCACCATCGCCGACGGCCGGCGAGCTCGACGACGCGGCCTATGCAGGCGTCCTCCGGCCGAGGCCTCTTCGGGAGAAACGGGGATGGAACCCTCCCGGTTCCATTCCCGTTGAGAGCGAGGGCCGGCATCAAGCAGCGAGGCGGCGCCATGGTCGCCAAGGTGCGGCCATGGAAGGGGTTCAGAGAAAAAGTTTCAGAACAGAACGAGAAAAAAGAAGAGGGGATCGTGGGGAATAGAGGGAGGTGGCGGCGCTAGGGAGGAAGAGGGAGAAGGGGGGCGGCCTAGGGTTAGGGGGAATCCGGAGGGAGGGGTAGATAAGGGGGCAGGTGAGGAAGGGGGGTCCATGGAGGGATGACAGCGACATCTCCCTCCTCTGTACGGACAGAGGTAGGAGATGGAGATCGGTGGGCTGAGGGAGGTGGGCTGAGGTGGTGGGCTTTCTCCCTCAGCTCACCTCTTCCTTTTTATTTATTTTCCTTCTCTTTTTTTTGTAAGAGAAGAGGTGATGGAAGAAGAGGAATTTGAGGGAGTCAAAAGGACCAGAAAAAAATATGGCAACAAAATATTTGTGGATAGAAATGCCAAAGCACAAGGGCACCAAGTTGGATTTTTAAAATTGCAAACTTAGTTTGAAATTGGAATTTGAGGTGACTTTGAACCAAATTTGAACTTGAGGGATTTTTAAGATTCCAAAATTCATGGTTTTGGTTTCTTTGCACCGGGCATTCAAAATGCCCAAGTGTGGAAGTTTTTGTTTGTTGAAAATTTAAAAGTTTGTTTGGGTTTTGAATTTAAATGACATTTGGGTGAGTTGGTTTGAGTTTTTCAATTTGGTATGAAAACAATGCAATGCATATGATGCATGTGATGCAATGAAAAAAAAAACAACCAATTTCTACTAAGGGGGAACACCCCAGGTGTTACACTTTATTACCACTTTCCCTTCCATCTTTTTCACTTCCTATAGCCACATACACACGTACGCTCTCGGTCTCGAGTCGGCAAGATCTATAGTTGGTGAGTTGTTGGAGGGATATGTATATGTGTTGTATGTATGTGTGTTGATCTCGCTAGATCTCTCTCGTAGATCTCGCTCGGTATCGGCCGGTGCGTCGTCACAAAAGATTCATATGGTTGCACATATACATATGCGAAATTGTGTTGCGTATTTTTGATGAAATTTGTGGATGTCTTAAAAATGAGTTGACATGTGTTGCCAAAATGTTGATTCATTTCCATTTCGGCGACCACGCACTCCGAGAATGTCCTATTTTTAGCATAGGTCATGCCGAATTTTTCCGTCGACGACCATGCATGCATCATCCATATATTACGTAATTTGATTCTAATTGTCACATCCCAATTTTGGAATACCTGTTAACACAGTTGTTTTGCTAATTGCTTGGCTAATAAACCTTGATTGTGTTTGTTTGTGTTTGTTTAAGTGCAACTAAACAAACTTAAAAAGGATAGCAAAGCAGTAAACTAAAAATATTCAACATATTGTTCCAATGACTTTGGCAATATTTTCTCAAGTAAATATTGATCAAAGAGTTTTACAAAACTATCTTATGAATCCAATACTTGTTGAATATTATTACAAGGCCTAAATTAAGAAAGAGGAAAACACTTAATAAATTTCCATAAAGGATTATCAGAAAAAGAGGCATTCTTAAATGCTTCACCAAAATATTATCAAATGTTTTTCCAACCTTGCAAGATTAAAAACAAAGGTATTGGAGAGCATTGACTTGCTATCCCTAGTCACATAAATATTTTGGCAAAGCATTGCTAAAGAAAAGCCTAGTGCTTTATTAAATAGAAATTCCAATATTTCCAGAAACAGAAAACTAAAACAAGTTACTATTGGAAACTTTCTTAAAATGATTTGAAATTCATACCATTGCTTCCTTATATCAAATAAGGAACCCACAAAAGAGGAGACCAAGAATTGAATCCATTAAAGCCCTGAAAACATGAATTTTCTCCACAGCAACATTTGGGATTTTGAACAAGTTTGTTCTACAAACTTTTTCCAAATGCCATGAAATAAATACCACATGCTCTATATCATAAATAAGGATGAAAACCAAAAGGGCATAAGTTTTTGAATTGTTTAAGTTGCCAAAAACCCCTGTTTTCTTGACAGCACCTTTTTGAAATTTGAACAAGTTTGTTCTATGAAGTAACTCAAAATGACTTGAATTTTCTACCACATAAGGAACACATTAAATAAGGAATGTGTGCCAAAAATTATCATTTTTGGAAGCTCCTAAGTAGGTTAATAAATTCAATGTCCATTTATGTAAGAATTCAAATTTGAACAACTTTGAATTATGAAGTTTATCTAATTGAGCCAATTTTCACATATGTTGGGTATCTTAACTAATAAGAATTTTGGGCAAAAGGATTTCAAATTTTGACTTTGTTTGCTTAGGAAAAACATCCATTTTCAGAGAGTACAGGGACCTACTTGTAATTTTCCAGGGACTAATTTGTAAGCTGAGTCACATGGTCATCTTCTTCTTCCTGTAGATGACGAAGTAGCAGGCATGGAGACCCATGCTTCCTTTGCCTTCGAGTAGAAGACTTCTAGGTGCTTAAAAGCCCCCATGTGCACCTCTCTACCTGCTCCCTCTCTCACCCCACGAGCTCCCTCTCTCTCTCCTAAAAATATCTGAACCCGAAACCCTAGCAATGGAGCTCGTCGTCGATTTGGCCACTGAGGAGCTCGCCGCCGCTCGCCGTTGGCTCCATCGTCTTCGCCTGGTTGTGGTTGTGCTCGGTGCAAAACGAATCGGGCCGAAGCGCCGCGAGGACCCCGCGCCATCTCATTCTTCCCCGAGCCCGACGACGACTCCGGCGAGCCATTGCCGCCGCCACGGACCTCCTCCTCCCTCCCCGAGCGTCCCATCGAGTCCATGGTGAGCACGCGACCCCGCCGACCGTTTTCCCCTCCCCCTCTCGCTCTAAATCGTGCCCGCGCCGTGGACGCGTCCGGTCGCCGCCGCCCTCTGGTCACTCCCCGGAAACGACACCACCACCGTTCGGTAGCCCTCGTCGAAACCAACGTGTAGATGCTTGTTAATCGCTAAACGGTGCTCGGAATCAACGGGATTTTGCTCGCCGGAGACCCCTCCCGCCGGCGGATGACGCATGCTGGCGTCATGGTCTCGTTGACCCGCGCGCTGTACGGTTGAACCTGCCCGTGGGGCCGCGAACTGCACGCGTGGCAGCCACCATGGCCTGCTGGCCCGCAGGTCAGCGGCTAAGGCCGGATCCGCCCGCGGTGAGAACAGATCTGGCCGGCCCATTTAGCAGATCTGGCCCTGCAGCAGTTATTTTTCTATTTTAATTTTCACAGAGAAGTACTTGTTTACTTTTGGCTCAAAAAGGCAACTTAAAATATGAATTTGACCAAACTAAAATTTACAGTGGTACCTCAACTAATTCTAAACCATCTCCAAGTTGTAGATCTACATTTGGATGGATAGAGTTGAAATGAAAAATGTTTTGGTAACAGCTACCAGAAACACCAAAATGAGCACCATTTTTATTTTACAACTCAGAATGAAGTGAGGCCAATTGCATTGGAAAGCCCTTGAAATTTCCTAACAGGATCAGTTAACCTCGTTTCCAAATTCCATGTATTTTTGAAATGGCATGCAAATTGGTAAAACACCAGTGAGCACTTTGGTGATTTTTATAAATTAATTAAAGATGAATTTTGATGCAAACTCAACTGGATGGTCTTGTATGTGTTTAGGGCTATCCAAACCTAGAAGGGTTTAATTTTTAGAGCATCCTAGAAAATTTTGTGGACAGATCCTTGTTTTGCATATTTCTGCCATTTTGGCATTTTAGTTAATTAATTTGTGTGATGATATTTTTGTGTTGCAATATTGTTTTCTAGCATGTATAAGTTGTGTGAACTTGCTTTCTAAGTATTACTTAGCTATTTTAGCATGTTAGATTGTGTGGACTTGAGTGGAGAAGAAATAGAATTTTTGTTATTAACATATGATTATTCTCTAGTAATACTTGCATAGCAATTTTTGATTGATTAACTTTGTGTGCAAGTGATTGAATTGTTTTGTTGAGAGATTAGATACAGCACCATGTTGATACTTATATTGTGTTGTTATACCCTCTGCTAGGTTGGTTTTGAATTGGTAGAAAAGCATGAGTAGCTTAATCATTACTATGAGAATGTTTGGAAAAATTCCCTCATGTGTGGAATTTTTGGTATTAATATTTGTGGTTGCATAGCCACATATTTTTTGTGTTGTATTCATAGGACCAGTAGCATTTTGATAAGGTTGTTATGAGTACTTGACTCCTAGATTTTTCACTTGTGTGAAAACAATAGCATGAGTAGCATTGCCTTGCTTATTTAAGCACCCTATTATTTTCTGCTAGTATTGTTATTGCACTAGGTGCTAGTTTAGGTTTTTGCTAATTGTTGTCAAGTATGACCAGAGGCTTTGTGACCTCTTAATGCTTTGATATGCTAGTGGAGCACCCACTGGTGTCATTGCATTTTTGGTGGAAACATTATTTCCCCCACACTAGATGTGTTTCTTTTATATATGTTTTGAGTAGATCTTTAAATGCTTTTTAGGATTTTTGCTAGATTAATTCTCATGAAACCAGTACCATTTAGGTACTGTTATTTTGGTTATAGCACCTCTAGATACTTGGTGCTTGTGTTTGAAATAGATTTAAATAGAAATGCTTAAAGTCTAAATTTCATACTAGGATATTCATGTATGCTTTTTGTCTTGTTTTCCCCTAGGGAAAAATATGAATCTTTGGTATGGAAACCAGAGGATGGAATGTCCTTGTGGCATTATTATCTTAGGGTTTTCACCTCTGATAGGTTTCCTCTTAAGTAGCATAAAAGCATGAGTAACACTTGGATGACTAGGAATTAATCTCCTCACATGTGTAGCATTTTAAGCATAGTTTTTCCTTGTTTCCTAGCTATGCTTTTTATGTTATTTTGTGGAATCCAGTAGCATTTATGGTACTGGTTAGAGGAGTATTTTGCCTCTGCTAGCTTGCACACTTGTGCATAAAATTAACTAGTGTAGCCTAAACTAGTCTAGTATTTTTCCTAAAGTTTCTACTAGTATGAGTAGGAGTTTTTGGATGCTAGATTGTTTGTTTGGAGCACTTTTATAAAAGTGACCAGAGGCTTATTAACCTCTGGGTGAGCATTTCTTTTTAGTGGAACACCCACTGGTACTTTTGCATCATGGTGGAAAATAGGCTTGACTTGTTGTCATGAGCCTTTTTCACCACTTGAGTATTTTAGCAAATTATATGTGCTAGCCATAGAGATTGTTGGGGAAGTTTTTAGACATAAAAATGTGTTTTATGTGACACCCTACTGTCTAGTAACATGTGCTCTACCCCACTGGTCCATGGTGTTCTTAACTAAAAATCATTGAATTGGCCACACATAAACACTAGGAAAAAAGCAGACTTTTCAACTATAGTTTTTATGCCAATTTTTCTTAAGGGAAAAATTGAGAACTTGGGTGGTACTTCTTGATTGCTTGCTGTATGTATTACTTGTAGCCTTGTTTGTCTTGTTTGGTTCTGAATGTGTGTCCTTTATTCTCTTCTTTACGACGTTAGAAAACGAAGAGGAAGGAAGTGTCGGGAAGCTCTGTTTCAAGTTCCAGTCACTCCAACAACCAGGGACACAAGAATTACCAGGCAAGCATCCTGATTGCTTGCTGATACAATACTTACCATTAAATATCATGCATGTTTTTACTTCTGAAGTTTTACCAAAACTTGATTATCAAAACTATTTTTGATGTGGAAATTACTACTATACTATATTATAGGTTACTATCATGCCAGTAGTTAAACTTGGTAATACCAAGCCCATAAGCCACCATATGGTATTTAATGCCATCAAATATACTAGTCCCTAAGTGGACACCCTAAAATTGTGATTCTACGAAACAAAGGCTTTACGGAAAAACCCGGAGAAAAGGCGGATCCTTGTTCTCCGGAGGAATGTGGAAGTGGTCATTTTTGAGAAGGTGGTGTTTTCAAAAATGACACATAACCTAGTCTTCGCCGGACAACCTTTACCGTACTGCCACCCTACCCCAACATGGGCACGGGGCTTAACTTGAAGTTTGTTCTTATTAGTGTGTGCTATCTCAATCGCTATAAGGGACATCGTACCCTCGAACCGAATGTCGTCAAAACTCCCAATGTTGAGACATAAAAAGTGTGGGATTAATTTTCCCTCCGGTTGCATCGGTTGAGTCTCCTGTCATGGCGATGTGCGACATGGTGCCGAGGAGATTAAAACTGAGAGATAGGCATATTCTAGCTTGAACATAGTGGATGGTTATGATCAGATACCTGATGTTTACATACTGTTGTTACAGTCCGTGGTTGTTTCACGAGAGGTGTACTGGATCTGGTGGATGTGTACACCTCTGCAGAGTACAACTTTTTCGAAGAAGCCGCGTCCTCGGATATGGACAGTTGAATGGCCATGTAGCTAGCATTGTGTCAATGTTTTTCAAAAAGAGTTTTTGAAAGGGAAATTTTGGAAAGGAAGTGTTGAACTTGTGAAGTTCGGAAAGGAAGGAACTTTGTATCTGCGAGATACTGATGATGGAAAGCCAGGTGTTGTTATACAAAACAAAATGTTTTGAAAAGAAAACCTTTTCTACTCTAAGCAAGAATTCTGGAAACTGATTCCAAGAAGTTTTGCAAAGAGAAAATATTCTTTAACAAAGTTTTACAAAACCTCTTGTACATGTGATATCTACAAGAGAAATAAAACTATATTATTTTCTTCTGAAGTATCTTTTTCAACAAAGATACAGATTAACCTGACTGCAACTGTGGTGTCATCATATATGAACACCATTGATAGTGAACCCTATTTATAGCATACCTAATCCACCATATAAGCATACTTGCATGTTGGTAAGTGATATGATGGATGTCTTGCTGAGTACATTCAAATGTACTCATTATGGTTTCGCCCCTGGTATCTACTTATCAGATTTGGAGAAGGAGCCTCCAAAGGATATCTATGAAGAGAAGTACGGAGTTGACGGCTTTGCGAACTAGGATCGTCTCCGGGTCAGCAGCCTGTAGGTTAAGGCGTGACTTGGGCTCAACTACGTTGTGTTTTATTTGTCTTCCGCTGTGTTGGTTAAGTTGCCTGCCTTTGTGGCAGTTGCGTTAAACTTTATCATGTGATCTTTTATGTAATACCTTTATGTATTCGTGTAATGGATGATGTATTTCTGTGTGCCAACTGTGTATGTTGTTCACGACTGATCTTTCTGGGATCGTGAATGTATGCATACGGAGGGTTTCAGACTGCCGGTCTGGGGTCCTTACAGAGTTGGTATCAGAGCCATCCTGACCTTAGGAGACCTTAGTTAGCATGGACGTCAGATAGGAAAGAAAAGTATTTTGGAGTAAAAACCTATTTACTATATACATTATTTTTATCTAAGGGAATTTTAGTATATTTTCCCTCCTTATTATATTTTCAAAAGATTCTAAATGCATATCAAGAGCGTCCTTGAACAGTGGTTCGAAGGGCGGGCCTTATAGAGTTGGTATGTCTCTCGGTTAAGAGTCTATTTCTTACTTGTTTGCAACTGCTCCGCTCTGTTTTTGAAACATCTATCGTCTTTGAAGTTTTCTGTCCAGAAAATAGTTGGAGTTTCAAAAACAGATTGTTGCATAAAGTTTTATCAAAACTTTACTTCTATTTATCTTGTTTTCATACAAAAACTTTTATACTTGCCGATGTCCCGAGAAGACCAAAATAATTGCCTAGCTCTACAGTGATGATGGTCAACAGTAGATATAGTTCTTCAGCCACTTCTAGGATTTTTGGATTAGTCTAGTTTGGAGTAATTTAGCGATTACCCCATGAGTCGTTTCCCCCGACGTAGCTCAAATGGAGCCTTGCTTGTGTGTTTTGGCTTGCTTATGTGTGTCCGTAGGACTTTGCGCTGTTGTTTGGTGTAGAATTTGGTTCATCTAGGCTTCTATATGTTTGTGGGGTGCTCAAAATTTACAGATTTGTGCTTGCCCCGCTCTTGTTTTTGAATCGCCTCGTGTTAAATTTTTGCAAGCAAAAATGTTTGTATAGCATTCAAAAACAAGAATTTTTTGCTTAGACTTATACTAGTTTTCGCTTCATAATGCGACCCGTCGGAACCACCACCATCTGCCCCACAAATCAATGAAAGCACCGTTGTGCCTAATAATAGAGGACCATCAAGCCACACGAACTGATAGCATTGCTACCAGTGATGCACTCCAACAGATAAAGCTCCAACAACTACAACCCTCAAAGAAAAAAAAAAAGAGGCGTGAAGAAAACCAACCAATACTGACCAAAACCTCTGTGTTTTGTCTGTTTGAAAAAGACTCTTTTTACCATGATTGGCTAAATGTCGCACCTTTTTATGTTCCTTTTTAAAAGACCAAACAAGAGAAATCCCCTTTTAAAAAGTTATATACCTCCCTCCTCTGGAGAAATTTGCAAAAGAACTGTTCACATGCCATGATGCGCAATCCCCTCAGAAAGCCAATCAAAAGAGCACAATTCAATATTCGACGTACGATGACGCTAGTTGTATCTTGTCGGATAAACATTATTTAATAGAAAGCTAACAAGACTAACATGCTTTGTCTAATCTTAGGTTGACACCTAACCAAAGCATGTGAACTACTGACAACTCTTTCTAAACCAAAGAATTAAGTGACTTACGACACCTTTTAATCTAGTTGGTGAAAAGGAGAAGTCACGAGAAAATAAGATGATGACCTATTCGTTTACTAGTCAATAGGATATCATGTGTATCTACTTTGGAAACCAAATCTTAGTAGACATCGTAGGCACTATGAGATTCGGGGTTTAGAAATTTAGTGAACGATGAAATGTTTATGATAGATCTAGGAAACAGCAGTTTTCTGGTGTTTGTTTCTTTGTGTGCTCTTGATTGAAATAAATTTGTGTTTTATTCAATCTTGCTTCCTAACTTATATGGAGTTGTTAGGACTTGTGATTATGTTGTTTTCTTACAAGAAATCTACCCTAGAAAGTGTGTGCATGATTGAAAACTCGAATAAAAATGAAATAACATTGTTACCTTCTAGTTTATTAATTGGGATTATTGTGAGAACTAGATCTTTGTGTGAATGCTTTGATAAATTTTTGTGCTATGTTTTCTTTGAGTCCAGTACCATTTAGGTACTGTTATTTTGATGCTTGTACCTATGTTAGCTTGCATGTCTCTTAATAGTAAAGCATGTGTAAGCATTACTATCAGTATGCACTAGTATTGCTTCACTAGATTAAATAGCCTTATATTTTTATCTTGTATGCAAAGTTTTTCATGAGTAATCAGAGGCTTAGTACCTATTTTTACTTGGTATTAGTAGGCCCTAGCCCACTGGTCCCATTGTATTTTGGCTTGAGGATGAAAATCCCCAACCATACACATGTGTGAAAATAGCATGTTTCACTATGTGATTGATTTCTATTTTTCACTATGGAAAATATAATTGTTTGTTTTCACTTATGCAAGTGAGAAGTTTATTTCTTATTAGTACATACTAATATGTTTAGGTGTGATCCTTTTGTTAGCATAATATTCCTTAGGGGTATCATGTTAAGAAATGTTTCACTATCGTGTGCTGAAATTAAATTGTTCGCAAATAAAATAAATTCCTCTTGATTGGTAGATTGTTTGTGAATGATTTTAAATTGAGTGTATGGATTTTTGAAAAGGTTTAGATAACTTTTCACTAATTGCATAGCTACTGGTTGTGTGAGTTATACCTTGCTTGTTTGCTAGCAATTGGTTAAAGAAAAACATAAATTGCTAGAATTAATTTATGCATGTTTAATAGTTGTTTCATGGGATTGTTTTGATGTTTGTGCTTACTAACATGAGTAAGTTTTGTGTACTGTATTAGGTACATTTATATTCATGACTTGCTTGTTTAAGTTTAAACATCATGATAGCATTGTTTGCTTCTCTAGAGTGAGACTAGTTTCACCACTAGAAAATGGTGATTTTTGCTCTAGTATTACCCTCTTTTTATTTTATGAGTATATGTGTTGATATAGCATGTTAGGAAGTTATTACTTCTGTTATCATGCCATGATTTATTTAGTTTCATGTTCTATGGTTATAGGATATGATTATCTCTTATAGCATGCTGGTATAGATTTTTCATACTAGTGTGTTATTTGTGCAGTCCTGTTTTATTTTATGCCTGTGAAATAGGAGTTTTATCTTGTGTGAAGATGGAGTTTTAGAGTATCTTTATGATTGAATTCATTGGTTTTTAGCTACTGGTTGGTTGCTAATTGTTCATGATTGATGGATTCCAAAACCCCTATTAAACAATAACCTAGTGAATAAATAGTCTATTCATCTGTGGTGTTATTTGCTTGCTTATTGGATTTTAATTAAATGTTTTACCTTAGCATGAGTTTATACTTGTGTTATGATTGTGCTTAAGAGTATCTTATGAAGCTAAAAACATCCAACTAAAATCATGAACAGAGTAAGTGATAGTTGCTTGTGGTGAGTAATGCCCACTGCCATGGGTATTATTCTGTCTGTTTGTTTTACCTTAGCAACCAAAACCTTTGCACCCACAAGCTATATTTTTAGCTTTTTATATACCTGGTTATGAGAGTGTTACACCACTCCATATGGGTTATGTAAGATGTGGGATATAGCTAGGAACTCATGTAAATAATTGACGGTACGTTTCCAGGTAGTTCTGCACTAACCTTAATTTTTGTTCAAACTAGGAAACAAAAGTTTTGGACCTAAAACAAGTACTGGTGTACTTCTTTTAATAGTGAATTCACTAATTTAGGGATGTACCCTACCTCCCAAGAAAAGTCAAAGGGGGGAAGCACCTGCACTCCAACACTAACATTGTGTTTGTTGGCCCTCCCTTAGCCCTCGCTTGTGAATCTCGGGGACGAGATTCTTTTTAAGGGGGGAAGACCTGTCACATCCCAATTTTGGAATACCTGTTAACACAGTTGTTTTGCTAATTGCTTGGCTAATAAACCTTGATTGTGTTTGTTTGTGTTTGTTTAAGTGCAACTAAACAAACTTAAAAAGGATAGCAAAGCAGTAAACTAAAAATATTCAACATATTGTTCCAATGACTTTGGCAATATTTTCTCAAGTAAATATTGATCAAAGAGTTTTACAAAACTATCTTATGAATCCAATACTTGTTGAATATTATTACAAGGCCTAAATTAAGAAAGAGGAAAACACTTAATAAATTTCCATAAAGGATTATCAGAAAAAGAGGCATTCTTAAATGCTTCACCAAAATATTATCAAATGTTTTTCCAACCTTGCAAGATTAAAAACAAAGGTATTGGAGAGCATTGACTTGCTATCCCTAGTCACATAAATATTTTGGCAAAGCATTGCTAAAGAAAAGCCTAGTGCTTTATTAAATAGAAATTCCAATATTTCCAGAAACAGAAAACTAAAACAAGTTACTATTGGAAACTTTCTTAAAATGATTTGAAATTCATACCATTGCTTCCTTATATCAAATAAGGAACCCACAAAAGAGGAGACCAAGAATTGAATCCATTAAAGCCCTGAAAACATGAATTTTCTCCACAGCAACATTTGGGATTTTGAACAAGTTTGTTCTACAAACTTTTTCCAAATGCCATGAAATAAATACCACATGCTCTATATCATAAATAAGGATGAAAACCAAAAGGGCATAAGTTTTTGAATTGTTTAAGTTGCCAAAAACCCCTGTTTTCTTGACAGCACCTTTTTGAAATTTGAACAAGTTTGTTCTATGAAGTAACTCAAAATGACTTGAATTTTCTACCACATAAGTAACACATTAAATAAGGAATGTGTGCCAAAAATTATCATTTTTGGAAGCTCCTAAGTAGGTTAATAAATTCAATGTCCATTTATGTAAGAATTCAAATTTGAACAACTTTGAATTATGAAGTTTATCTAATTGAGCCAATTTTCACATATGTTGGGTATCTTAACTAATAAGAATTTTGGGCAAAAGGATTTCAAATTTTGACTTTGTTTGCTTAGGAAAAACATCCATTTTCAGAGAGTACAGGGACCTACTTGTAATTTTCCAGGGACTAATTTGTAAGCTGAGTCACATGGTCATCTTCTTCTTCCTGTAGATGACGAAGTAGCAGGCATGGAGACCCATGCTTCCTTTGCCTTCGAGTAGAAGACTTCTAGGTGCTTAAAAGCCCCCATGTGCACCTCTCTACCTGCTCCCTCTCTCACCCCACGAGCTCCCTCTCTCTCTCCTAAAAATATCTGAACCCGAAACCCTAGCAATGGAGCTCGTCGTCGATTTGGCCACTGAGGAGCTCGCCACCGCTCGCCGTTGGCTCCATCGTCTTCGCCTGGTTGTGGTTGTGCTCGGTGCAAAACGAATCGGGCCGAAGCGCCGCGAGGACCCCGCGCCATCTCATTCTTCCCCGAGCCCGACGACGACTCCGGCGAGCCATTGCCGCCGCCACGGACCTCCTCCTCCCTCCCCGAGCGTCCCATCGAGTCCATGGTGAGCAGGCGACCCCGCCGACCGTTTTCCCCTCTCCCTCTCGCTCTAAATCGTGCCCGCGCCGTGGACGCGTCCGGCCGCCGCGCGCGCGCCGTCGCCGCCGCCCTCTGGTCACTCCCCGGAAACGACACCACCACCGTTCGGTAGCCCTCGTCGAAACCAACGTGTGGATGCTTGTTAATCGCTAAACGGTGCTCGGAATCAACGGGATTTTGTTCGCCGGAGACCCCTCCCGCCGGCGGATGACGCATGCTGGCGTCATGGTCTCGTTGACCCGCGCGCTGTACGGTTGAACCTGCCCGTGGGGCCGCGAACTGCACGCGTGGCAGCCACCGTGGCCTGCTGGCCCGCAGGTCAGCGGCTAAGGCCGGATCCGCCCGCGGTGAGAACAGATCTGGCCGGCCCATTTAGCAGATCTGGCCCTGCAGCAGTTATTTTTCTATTTTAATTTTCACAGAGAAGTACTTGTTTACTTTTGGCTCAAAAAGGCAACTTAAGATATGATTTTGACCAAACTAAAATTTACAGTGGTACCTCAACTAATTCTAAACCATCTCCAAGTTGTAGATCTACATTTGGATGGATAGAGTTGAAATGAAAAATGTTTTGGTAACAGCTACCAGAAACACCAAAATGAGCACCATTTTTATTTTACAACTCAGAATGAAGTGAGGCCAATTGAATTGGAAAGCCCTTGAAATTTCCTAACAGGATCATTTAACCTCGTTTCCAAATTCCATGTATTTTTGAAATGGCATGCAAATTGGTAAAACACCAGTGAGCACTTTGGTGATTTTTATAAATTAATTAAAGATGAATTTTGATGCAAACTCAACTGGATGGTCTTGTATGTGTTTAGGGCTATCCAAACCTAGAAGGGTTTAATTTTTAGAGCATCCTAGAAAATTTTGTGGACAGATCCTTGTTTTGCATATTTCTGCCATTTTGGCATTTTAGTTAATTAATTTGTGTGATGATATTTTTGTGTTGCAATATTGTTTTCTAGCATGTATAAGTTGTGTGAACTTGCTTTCTAAGTATTACTTAGCTATTTTAGCATGTTAGATTGTGTGGACTTGAGTGGAGAAGAAATAGAATTTTTGTTATTAACATATGATTATTCTCTAGTAATACTTGCATAGCAATTTTTGATTGATTAACTTTGTGTGCAAGTGATTGAATTGTTTTGTTGAGAGATTAGATACAGCACCATGTTGATACTTATATTGTGTTGTTATACCCTCTGCTAGGTTGGTTTTGAATTGGTAGAAAAGCATGAGTAGCTTAATCATTACTATGAGAATGTTTGGAAAAATTCCCTCATGTGTGGAATTTTTGGTATTAATATTTGTGGTTGCATAGCCACATATTTTTTGTGTTGTATTCATAGGACCAGTAGCATTTTGATAAGGTTGTTATGAGTACTTGACTCCTAGATTTTTCACTTGTGTGAAAACAATAGCATGAGTAGCATTGCCTTGCTTATTTAAGCACCCTATTATTTTCTGCTAGTATTGTTATTGCACTAGGTGCTAGTTTAGGTTTTTGCTAATTGTTGTCAAGTATGACCAGAGGCTTTGTGACCTCTTAATGCTTTGATATGCTAGTGGAGCACCCACTGGTGTCATTGCATTTTTGGTGGAAACATTATTTCCCCCACACTAGATGTGTTTCTTTTATATATGTTTTGAGTAGATCTTTAAATGCTTTTTAGGATTTTTGCTAGATTAATTCTCATGAAACCAGTACCATTTAGGTACTGTTATTTTGGTTATAGCACCTCTAGATACTTGGTGCTTGTGTTTGAAATAGATTTAAATAGAAATGCTTAAAGTCTAAATTTCATACTAGGATATTCATGTATGCTTTTTGTCTTGTTTTCCCCTAGGGAAAAATATGAATCTTTGGTATGGAAACCAGAGGATGGAATGTCCTTGTGGCATTATTATCTTAGGGTTTTCACCTCTGATAGGTTTCCTCTTAAGTAGCATAAAAGCATGAGTAACACTTGGATGACTAGGAATTAATCTCCTCACATGTGTAGCATTTTAAGCATAGTTTTTCCTTGTTTCCTAGCTATGCTTTTTATGTTATTTTGTGGAATCCAGTAGCATTTATGGTACTGGTTAGAGGAGTATTTTGCCTCTGCTAGCTTGCACACTTGTGCATAAAATTAACTAGTGTAGCCTAAACTAGTCTAGTATTTTTCCTAAAGTTTCTACTAGTATGAGTAGGAGTTTTTGGATGCTAGATTGTTTGTTTGGAGCACTTTTATAAAAGTGACCAGAGGCTTATTAACCTCTGGGTGAGCATTTCTTTTTAGTGGAACACCCACTGGTACTTTTGCATCATGGTGGAAAATAGGCTTGACTTGTTGTCATGAGCCTTTTTCACCACTTGAGTATTTTAGCAAATTATATGTGCTAGCCATAGAGATTGTTGGGGAAGTTTTTAGACATAAAAATGTGTTTTATGTGACACCCTACTGTCTAGTAACATGTGCTCTACCCCACTGGTCCATGGTGTTCTTAACTAAAAATCATTGAATTGGCCACACATAAACACTAGGAAAAAAGCAGACTTTTCAACTATAGTTTTTATGCCAATTTTTCTTAAGGGAAAAATTGAGAACTTGGGTGGTACTTCTTGATTGCTTGCTGTATGTATTACTTGTAGCCTTGTTTGTCTTGTTTGGTTCTGAATGTGTGTCCTTTATTCTCTTCTTTACGACGTTAGAAAACGAAGAGGAAGGAAGTGTCGGGAAGCTCTGTTTCAAGTTCCAGTCACTCCAACAACCAGGGACACAAGAATTACCAGGCAAGCATCCTGATTGCTTGCTGATACAATACTTACCATTAAATATCATGCATGTTTTTACTTCTGAAGTTTTACCAAAACTTGATTATCAAAACTATTTTTGATGTGGAAATTACTACTATACTATATTATAGGTTACTATCATGCCAGTAGTTAAACTTGGTAATACCAAGCCCATAAGCCACCATATGGTATTTAATGCCATCAAATATACTAGTCCCTAAGTGGACACCCTAAAATTGTGATTCTACGAAACAAAGGCTTTACGGAAAAACCCGGAGAAAAGGCGGATCCTTGTTCTCCGGAGGAATGTGGAAGTGGTCATTTTTGAGAAGGTGGTGTTTTCAAAAATGACACATAACCTAGTCTTCGCCGGACAACCTTTACCGTACTGCCACCCTACCCCAACATGGGCACGGGGCTTAACTTGAAGTTTGTTCTTATTAGTGTGTGCTATCTCAATCGCTATAAGGGACATCGTACCCTCGAACCGAATGTCGTCAAAACTCCCAATGTTGAGACATAAAAAGTGTGGGATTAATTTTCCCTCCGGTTGCATCGGTTGAGTCTCCTGTCATGGCGATGTGCGACATGGTGCCGAGGAGATTAAAACTGAGAGATAGGCATATTCTAGCTTGAACATAGTGGATGGTTATGATCAGATACCTGATGTTTACATACTGTTGTTACAGTCCGTGGTTGTTTCACGGGAGGTGTACTGGATCTGGTGGATGTGTACACCTCTGCAGAGTACAACTTTTTCGAAGAAGCCGCGTCCTCGGATATGGACAGTTGAATGGCCATGTAGCTAGCATTGTGTCAATGTTTTTCAAAAAGAGTTTTTGAAAGGGAAATTTTGGAAAGGAAGTGTTGAACTTGTGAAGTTCGGAAAGGAAGGAACTTTGTATCTGCGAGATACTGATGATGGAAAGCCAGGTGTTGTTATACAAAACAAAATGTTTTGAAAAGAAAACCTTTTCTACTCTAAGCAAGAATTCTGGAAACTGATTCCAAGAAGTTTTGCAAAGAGAAAATATTCTTTAACAAAGTTTTACAAAACCTCTTGTACATGTGATATCTACAAGAGAAATAAAACTATATTATTTTCTTCTGAAGTATCTTTTTCAACAAAGATACAGATTAACCTGACTGCAACTGTGGTGTCATCATATATGAACACCATTGATAGTGAACCCTATTTATAGCATACCTAATCCACCATATAAGCATACTTGCATGTTGGTAAGTGATATGATGGATGTCTTGCTGAGTACATTCAAATGTACTCATTATGGTTTCGCCCCTGGTATCTACTTATCAGATTTGGAGAAGGAGCCTCCAAAGGATATCTATGAAGAGAAGTACGGAGTTGACGGCTTTGCGAACTAGGATCGTCTCCGGGTCAGCAGCCTGTAGGTTAAGGCGTGACTTGGGCTCAACTACGTTGTGTTTTATTTGTCTTCCGCTGTGTTGGTTAAGTTGCCTGCCTTTGTGGCAGTTGCGTTAAACTTTATCATGTGATCTTTTATGTAATACCTTTATGTATTCGTGTAATGGATGATGTATTTCTGTGTGCCAACTGTGTATGTTGTTCACGACTGATCTTTCTGGGATCGTGAATGTATGCATACGGAGGGTTTCAGACTGCCGGTCTGGGGTCCTTACACTAATTAATTTGTCATTTGATCTTTTTTTACTATGCAGGCAACCATGTATATAAGCACAGGCACCGTGGCTAGATTTATGAAACATGCGACGGCCGAAATGTTTCGAAATAGCATGACGGAGATAAGATGTCCTTGTCGAAGATGCAAACTGAAACACTTGATCAGATACGATTGTGGTGACTTGGATTCGCACCTTATCCGTCGTGGTTTCATGGATGGCTACACTCTTTACCCGACAAGTGATGAAGATGAAGAGTCGCCCGGACATGATGAAGGACATCATGATCAAGATGAAGGACATGATCATAATCAAAACGAAGGACATCGTGATGAAGATGTCGGACATGATCATAATCAAGACGAAGGACATCATGATGAAGATGTCGGGACATCGTCGTCGGACTGGGTGCGGGACCCTCATGTCCAAGCTCTGCTTCTCAAGGAGACTAGCAACACCAGAGCTGCTGCTAGAGAGAAATCGAAGCTGTCGCAACTGGAGATAGACGCCGTTACTCCATTGTATGAAGGATGCGTGAGCGAGGATACCCGTCTGAACGTAACGTTAAGGACCCTCGAGATGAAGACAAAACACCGATGGACCGACGCGAGCTACGATGAGAACATGGCATTCTGGCACGGCCGTCTTCCCACGGGGAACAAGTGTCCAACGAGCATCGAGGAAGCCAAGAAAGTCGTGTGCCCTCTGGATTTACCTCACGTGAAATACCATGCTTGCATTAACGACTGCATCATCTATCGGGGCGCGGACGCGGAGAGAACCATATGCCCGGTGTGCGACGAAACTCGATACAAGACAGGAAAGAAGGCCTCTCCTCGAAAAGTGGTGTGGTACTTTCCGATAACTTCCCGTCTGCAGCGGTATTTCGCAGACCCCACACAGGCGAAGCTCATGCGATGGCACGCGGAAAGGAAGAAGCCAGAAGAGCATGATGGAATTGATCCGGAGAAGGATGACACGATGCTGACACACCCCTCAGATGCTAGCCAGTGGAAGGCGCTAGACATCGAATACCCCGAATTCGGCGACGATCCAAGGAACATCAGGTTGTGCATGAGTACGGATGGATTAAATCCTTTTGGCAACCAGAGCAGCACCCATAGCACCTGGCCCGTGTTTGTATGTATATACAACCTACCCCCTGGTTGTGCTTGAAGAGGAAGTACATACAGATGAGTATGCTTATTCAAGGGCCGAAACAACTAGGTAACGACATCAATCTGTATGTCCAGTTGTTGGAAGAGGAGCTAGCCACGTTATGGGACGAGCCAGCCAATACGTGGGACGCCTATGGAGAAACGTTTTTCCCAATGAGAGCCGCGCTCATCACGAGGGTGCATGACTACCTCGATTACGGATATGTCGCGGGGTAGGTGGCGCACGGATTCTGTGCATGCGTTAGGTGCATGGATGACACTACGTATCTCCAGCTAGAGAGAAACCCCGGGTCTTTGAAAACCGTGTTCTTGGGGCATCGAAGGTGGCTTCGCAAGGATGACACGTGGAGAAAACGCAAAGATCTGTTCAACAATGAAGTTGAGATGCGAAGAGCCCCACGTCAAAGGAGCGGCAAGGAAATCGACGAGCTGTTGAAGAACTGGAAAGAGTGCCATGCGCCGGGAAAGAAGCGAAAGGCGCCGGCGCCGTTGGAGGGTGTTGAAGCGCGTTGTTGAGATGCGGATTATAGATGAAGCGCGTTGGGGCAGTATAGTCCCACGATCCGATCCAGCCCATTCAATCCCTCGAACGTAGAAGTGCTGAACGTACAACACCTCTGCCGGTATCCACACGTACGAGGAGGAGCTCCAACGGCGGACTGCTAGGTCCGGTGCGACGGCTGGACTGAGTGAGGCTAGGCTTCCCAACGCATGGGAGTGGACTAACGTGGAAATTGTGCCCATCTTTATATAGCGAATGGTAGTGGGCTTCACAACACTTGTGGCCCATTCCCTCCGTGAGTCAGACTCACAACTCAGTCAATTTCCGGTTAGGGTCCAACCCGACCAATACAATTGCTCCCGCTCTTAAGTGTGCGACCCTGCAGGGTCATGGCGACTTGGACACGATTGGAGTCCAACTTCCAATCGATTAATCGGTAGCGGCTCCTAGCAGAACGTGCCGACTCCCAAGTCCCATTGAGTCATGACGACATACCTTTCAATGTGATTTACATCTTAGTCCCTTTTGCCACACAATATACCTTGTCGAACTATAGGAGATTTATTGTCATCCCTTAAATAGTTCAACTCTCTTCTCGATCCGTGATATATGATTCATCTGACTAACTCTTAGTCAACAGACATAGTTAACACTTAACTGAGTCGTGCATGGAGATGCTTCCTGAATCATATCACTCGAGAGGGCCCAGAGAATATGTCTCCATTCGGAGGGGAAAAATCCCATATTGATTATCCAGATCACGCAGTTTGCTTCTCATTCCACCCGAACTCTGCTTTTATAACTGCCTTGTCAGAGAACAACGTTTGACAGAACCTAAGTCGGTGATCCACAACTCGGATTGTGCGGCAACCTTAGGTCTAAGGATAACATTGATTGAGAGATGAAAATGACGACTTGCTCGTTGCATCTCAATATGGGTCAGTCCGACCTGCTAAACTCTTTAGACAAGTCTGTGAACATTGGAATGGCATCACCATGCCCATGACAAGTGGAACCGTGTCATCAGCCAACACTCACATTAGTCTAGGGTGTGTGTCCAGCACAACCTTAATGACCAAGGACAATCTAGTATGAACAACATGAATATATAGTTTCACAATCGAATCACATATTATATATCAGATGTTCAGAACAAGGACGACTTAATAACTTTATGAATACATTGGGAATACATCATACATGATTGCCTCTAGGGCATATTCCCAACAGATCATTCTATGAGCAAAGGAACACATTGTGCTTCCAAATCAGACGCCAAGGCCATCGACTCGTCATCAGTCTCCAGCACAACAGTCGTCTATGCCGTCTCCAGCGTTGTTGTCAACACCACCGCGTCAGCCGTCTCCGCCCACTAAGTCTTATGGATGCGAAAAGCGGAGGAGTACAACCGCATCTCTAGGGAGTCGTAACAAATCACCGAATCATCGACGGTCACCCCTCCCAAAGGTACCAAAGGAGCTACCCAAGTTATCTTACAATTGTATTCCAGAGGAAACCCGGGAGATCGCAAAGGACGAATAGGAGGCGTGGAAATCTAAACTGAAGAAGCAGAAAAAGCCAAATTTCCCCAACACCGATGAAGAGGTAGAACGAGCGTGGAAAATGTTGAAGACGCCTTAATCAACCCGAGCCGAGGCTGTCATCAGACTGCAACCGCTCTATTCTGAAGTCACACCAGGAAATTGTACGGTCGAAGAGTAATAGCGCAAGCGAAAAAAGTGGGAAATCAATTGCCTAGCTCGGACAACAGAAAAAACAATCCATCTCCCCGCTAGAAGTGTTTTCCAATATCTAGGTGGGGCCAAGCACTGTTGCGAACGAGAAAATTGATCCGCAATTTATTAAAAGTACGGACAAGGGGCCGCTGCTGTGGGTATGTCCATTGCTCAGTATATCCAAACATTAGACTACTTCCCCTCTTCTAAATGTGAGTACAAATACCGGCACGAGAATCATCTCTTCCGACCCGGGGAGAAATAAACGTATCTACCAACAAAAATACAAAGAGTGCATAATTGGTATATGGAAGCCTCTCGGGAATCTGAGGACTGGATAGTGTTGGTAGTAAGAGACGAGCATTACGGGTATGGAGATGTAGTGGTTCTGATTCAATTTGATGAATTGTTTCAGTTATTCCAGCAGAAGTCCCTCAACAAATCTATCCTTAGTTCCTATTGTCTATAAGTATTTATTTCTTTAGTTAAGTCTCTAGCAAGCTTACCTCGTTCATTGCATTCATATAATACTCACTATATTATAATTGCAGAATGAAGATTCTCGAATGCAAAAGAGGACAAATCTATGACATTTGGTTCATTGACCCATATTTTGTTAATCATAAGACTCTTCGCTAGCTCGCAAGGATACAAAAGATAATATTGTGAAGGCATTAAGGTGTCAAGAACACAAAAGGGAAATACTATTTCCTTACAACTTCGGGTGAGTGTTGCTGTCTTGTACATATTCTCTTTTCCTTACTCGATTTTAAGTGTATAATTGATGAGTTATGCGTGCGTGGATTCCACTTTATTCGGCTAATCATTCAAGCTAACAAATGAAAAGTACTGGTAATGGACCCAAAACGTAAACCCCTAGATGTCTATGCGGACATGCAGGAAATGATCGAGCGGTAATTTCAATCTTTATATATATCGACTACTTTGTTTTATTTTCTGATATCAAGTAATTAAAAAGTCCTTTTATTCTTTTTCTTTGACGAGCATCGCTTGGAAATGGTTCACAAAACAGGCTAGGAGTGAATGGAACTCAGAGCTTACATTTGAATTGTGCAAGTAAGTACTACGATCTAGATCCGCGCATTTTCTTGATTCTATTTTTGATACCATTATAATGATTGATTATTATTTTTATTGAAACCATAATTCTCGTAAAATGCTTGCAAGTGGGAGACGGGAATAACTTATGTGGATACTACGTCTACGAGTTCATTCGTCATACGACCTGTGACAAGGGCAGAGATTTAAACAAACTTCATGTACGTCAGCAATCATTTTTTTTGTTATTACAATCTATTGTAGTTACTTAGCTTCATTAATATATATTGACCACTCTTCTTTATATTAGATCGAACGGCTGCGGGCGGTCTTCTACCAAGGGACCGCATACGAGCAATTCAACAGGAAGTTGCGGGCTGCTTAGATGCGGAGGTCCTAAATGTAAATGAAGAATACTATCGCCCTTACAGCTTGCTTGGATGAACTTTATTTTGTAACTCATTCAGTAGTCATGTAATATGCTCGACATAATTTGATTGTGTAATATAAGTGTTCCTTCGTTTGCCATATATATGTATTACTTATTCACTCGAGGGATCCGGGCGGTCTAGGGAGGGGCCACCGAGGCTCCTCTTTTCTCGAGAATCCATACATCCCTCAACGGTGTATGGCGACGGAGGGATCGTACAATACAATTGATCGCAAAACATAAAATAAAAAGGAAACCAATAAATAGAAAGAAAAAAACTTTGCCATGGCAGAGAAAATGGCTAAAGTGTTGCCGCAGCAGAGGAGTCATTCATCCCGGTTCGTGTTAAGTAAGAACCGGGACGAATGGCCCTGGCCAGATTCCTGCGCGCCCTCCCACGTGGTCAACCCCATGCATCCCGGGTCCTAGCACAAGCAAGACGAATGTGGGTGGGGCATTTGTCCCGGTGGCCCCATCCCGATTGCACAACTGGGATGAATGGCTCGAAAAAACCGGGACAAAAGCCCCTGTTTCTACCAGTGGGACATTCTACATATGACCAACTAAAACTACTCCAGAAATGAATATTCCATAGTTTCAACTCCAAAGGCATAACTACAAACCTTGTTGTATGCGTGATCCACCTGAATATTATAACATCCACCACGTAATTTACCTCTACACATCAACGAATGTTAAAATAGACATGAATTAGCATCATGAATGTAGGTTTCTGCCAGCTGCCCCTAGTTCACAATACCACATGCAAAAGAATACCTTCATGAGCCGCAGAAAAGAGGGAAGGACATTAATTGGAGGTATCTGACATATAGATATATAAGGGCCAATCACACATATATTTTAAGATACTACTCAGCCAACATGTATATCTGAGATCATTATGATCCTCCAAGACTTGATCACTTAGAGAAATATAGGATTTTCATTTCATTGTAAATTGTAGAGAAACTATAATTTTATTTTTGTAATGAAAGGCAACAAACTCTTTCCTTAATTTTAAGAGATATGTAACTAAATTCATTCACATAAGTATTCTACACATGCTATATACGCCTCTTACCTCAACAAATTGACTATCATAAGTCTAGTCATCTTTCTTGTTGGATCAAGAATCCTAATAATAGCATTAGAACATATGTGGACTTTAGTGGACATTTAGAGGTCTATAAGTTCTGCGGATAACTGGGGATTATGGAATATGTGCCGATACTGCCTCTGTAGTGTAGCCTGTAAGGTCACGAGTAAGATGGGTTATATCTACAAGAATATAAAACATATCAAAACAACAAACAATACCACAAATGGTGAACATATGGAGTGAATCAGCTTGATGTACGTTACATGAGATAAAATACATCACCTAATAAAACATTAGTAAAACTGACCATCATCGGGCAAACTTAAAATAGGTATATGTGGAATTGATCATTTTATTTCTTCTATATGACTAGCATGCTCATTCCATGGGTACGGGTACCCCGCGAATACCGTACCTGCTTGGGAAGAGTATGTGCACAAGTTATACCCATGGGTAATACACATATCCTACCCGTTAATTCATGGGTAGGGCACGATTATAGCATTATACCCATGGGTATGCCCATACCCTACCCATTTAAGTTATTGAGTTTTAATAAAAAAGGTTTTTTTTGTAAATTCTGCTTTAAACCAATGTAAAATTATTAATAACTCGTATATTGGTTGATCTGCCCATTGGGTAGCCAATGGGTATGGGTCCCAGTCGGGTATGGGCATGTCTAAAGTTTCTTACCCGTGGGTTTGTACCCATTGACTACATGGGTATGAATATGGCATTTATCTACCCACCCCATACCCTACCCATTGCCATCCTTAGCGAACAATGAGATCAAGAATTGTCATGGTATCATCTATGCCTAAGAATTTATTATTTTGCTAAGATCTTATTTCGTAGCAATCAATAGCTTAAACTATCGTATAATCTGGCATAGCTGCAATAGTGAATAATATCCAAATAATAGATGTCAATCTTTTTAACTAAAGTGATGAATTTATACAAACGAGTTACGACTTTGGCTATACAAGGAGTTATGACTTTGGCTTCCTTGCGAATAAGTAAGATTAAGATGCGAGATAACCGGTATGCAGGGTTATGTGTTGTCAAAAACCTTCTGCTAACAATAGTTGATGGGAGACAATTGGGAACATGTTTTATCATATAATCGGCTTTACTTCAATAATTGCATATGCATATGAACTCATGTGAGTCAGGATGACAAGCACATGCATACCACACCGATATGCGAAGTATTCTGTTGTGGTATGAGGAATTGTTTGAGTAATACTATGCTCAATGGTTGGTTCCTATTACAAAAAAGGGGGGTTAGTTGCAAGATTTTACAAAAATCATTAGAGCAATAAGTCAAAGAGAAAAAAAAAGGGAAAGAAGGTATACTTGGTTAAGAAATAAGGGTAACTCTTTCCATCAAACTGTTCTACTCAAAATATAAAAGGAGGCATCAACTTCTCTTCACCGTTGCAATACATACAAGAACCATCGAATTTGGTGCATGTGTCATTTGCCTCTCCCATGGACCAGGAGGAGGTCGAGGACTTATGTTCTGACTTGAGAATGTATTCCACCTATAATAGTATCAATAAAAAATAAATAATGGTGGTCAGTTACGAATTCCAAAGAGCTCTTCCATTTCTGACTTGATTGACAGATTCTGGTCAAGGTAGTCGACCCCCTCTTTTACAAACTGAATGCAAGCATCCACAGGAATATATTAATTTGCATATTTCAAGCCTATTATCAAAAGTGAAGGATTAATTGCACTTAAAGTAGATTTTGTAGTTATCGAGCACGCAAGATGCATACACCTAGTGGCTGAAAGAAAGCCTACAAAAATCTATAGTTCTTAGAAAGTGTCAAATGAACATATCCATTTAGACCTTTAACCATACTCTACTCTCGATACAATGCATTAGATTCATGTGCTTACTAAAATAGTTAAATAAAAGATCATATGTAACCAGATAAACTATATAGTGCAACGAGATAGTTTTAGATTAGCCAGTAGTATTATCTTACCAAATACGTCACATATGTTACATTGAAGAGTGAAAAAGTACCGCAAAGATGTGAAAACAGAACTCCAGCCATGCAATTCCCAAGTTTTCAAAGAATAAACGTTCTAGTAATTAACATTATACATGGCAAGTATTCTAATAAACCAAATATGCACAAAACGATAAATGACTGCAAAAACATCCAGCTAGAAACAAAAGTGCTAATGTTTGAAAATATACCAACATAAATGACACAGTAAATTTAGGATTTCACATATAACAGAAGGAACATGGAAGGACAAGAGTGACCATAGTAGACCTATTTTTCCCACGTGCATCGATTGATCTGCAAATACATATGTGCGTATCTACCATAATTTTTTACAAACCCATATAAACATGTTGTCAAGTACGTGTTGCTATACATACGGTGGTTCTCCTTGTAGTGTCATTTTCCGTTTACAGGAGCCGTGCAATCTATATCCGGATGATTGATTTATTGTCTTCGCTGGAGAGGTTTTTTCAATATCCATATGTTTCTCCCGTGGTCGCTTGACCGACGTTTTTATGTTTTGGTTTGCCGAACCAATACTGGATGTGTATGCCCGTCAACAGTGCAGTGGCATGGTCGGCTGCGACGCCTTCTTGCCGAACCTATCCAGGTAGTGCCTAGTTGGAAAAAGCTAGCTAGTTTGTATGAACAGTGACTAGCGACGGGCAAGCATACAGACCCGGCACTAGTATTATATGAAATTACCAGTGACAGGCGAGGATACTCTACTGTCACTAGTACGTTCTACAACACACCTGCCGAGCTTTACCATTGACTGGCATACTGCCACCCGTCACTGATATCTGTTACTAGTAACATGCATATTTTTTACCGCCACTAATAGGTTGGTGGCTATAAGCTATTCTGCAGTAGTGAAGGAAGATCAGAGTGCGCCATCATAGACCTAACCATGTCCAATTAAGTTCTATTCCTTCTTTCAGCCACGCCATTTTGCTAGGGAGTGTAAGGTAAAGTATAATGATGAACAATTCCATTTTCCTTGCAAACATCATCTAAAATTCCTGATGTGTATTCACCGCCACAATCAGTTTTAGCTGTACCTTGAGTAGTCATCAATAAATGTAATGAAGTAGATTTTCTATCCTATTGTAGGTGTAGACATTTCTCCACATATATCTGAAGGAATTATAGCAAGTGATTCACTTGATCTCGCCACCTTGGGAAAAGGCGCCATAGTCATCTTTCCTACGACACAAGCCTCACAAATGCCATAGGCTTCCCATTTGAATTGTCAAATTCTAGAACTAATTACCTTTTAATTATGTTCTTTGATATGTGACCAAGCCGAAGATGCCAAAGGTATGACTCTAAAAAAATATTTTCACCATTTATATTCCTCACTACGGAGTTTTGTCCGGTGATCATTGCAATCCATTTTATCAACATGTAGGAAATCTTCAGTATAATAGAGACCATGAAATCTATTTCCTCATTGAACTAAATTTCCATTCATCAGTATTTTAACTTTGGCATCTCCAAATAAAACCTGAAAACCAATTGATTCCAGTCAAGAATCAGAGATCAAATTCTATCTCATGTTGGGGAGTAGACGGTGTCTTTCAAAATTAAGTTTCCTCCTTTTGGGAGTTTGAGAACATAATCACCTATGCCTAGTATATCAGCTTTTGCGGTTGTTCCTAGATAAATATATCTAGTTCCATTCGGTATAGGTGTTAACGAGGTGAAACAATCACTATTCCTTGCAATATGTCAAGTGGAACCAAAGTCTACTACCCAATGATCTGAAGCGAAGTAGTAAACAATGATTCAGAGCATACAAATAAAATCACACATACCATTAGGGGAAGAATTATCCTTCTTCCCATCACGACGCTTCTCCTGATGATGCTTCCTAGACTTCTCACTTGGTGTGTACGACTTCCTCTTCTTTGGGAAATCTGTACAAAAATATCTAGAGTCCCCACAACTATGACACCTGAACTGTCTCTTGTCAAAATCAGAGTTGGTTCCTTTAGTAGCGTGATCATCCCAGCCCATCTTCTTGTTGATTTTGTCCCTTAGATCAGCACCATGACGCCTTTTCTGCCACTGCCTCCTTTCTTCACCAATGTGCAACTCTTGATTATGCGAGTGTTTCTCCTTCCCTTGTGAAGACATACTATCTTCCTCCATGCAGATGAGACCTCAAATTGCGCATGTTTATTGTTGTCTCTGAATGGCAGAATGACATATTGAATTGTTCCCAAGTGTGCGGAAGGGTGTTCAGTGCAATCATAACTTGTACTTCTTCAGAGAAAGGATAGCCAGAAATTCTCAGTTCCTCATTCAATACGCGCAACTTGTTTAAGTGTTCATTAACAGATCCACCTTCTGTCATCTTTGTGTTCAAAAGTCTTTTAACCAAACCGAGCACCCTTACCAAAGAAACTTCCCAAAATCCTGCTCCAATCTACTCATAATTTTACATACAGTTTCCTCGGACTCATATTCACTAGCCAAGGAATCAGACATTGAACCAAGTATACATATTCTAGCCTTTTTGTTGTTCTTTGTCCACTCTATTATCTCTTCCTCATATTCTTCCTTTGAATCATCATCTGCATCCTTGGCTGGTTCCTTAGGTTTAGGCTTCCGAACAAGATAATCAATATTTTCAGCGGTTAACAGGAACATGAGCTTCCTCTTCCAAACAGTAAAGTTTTTACCATCTAATTTGTAAGATCTAAGAAGCTCAGCAAAAACGCTATTGGATGCCATTGCAAAGTATATCCTGATGTTTATGACCCCAAGCAGCAACAAATTCCGAAACAACAGAAAATAATAACCTCCAACAGTAGCAGCAAAAACGTGTCAATCTTCAGATTTTGTTTACACTTGACCTCCAGATTCCAAGCACTCACCTTGTTGGAGATGGAAGTCGAGGGGCAGCTTGCTGATTGAGCAGAAGTCGTGGCCGCGCATGGTGGCATGGAGGCAGACCATGGGGTAAGTGGCGGCTTCCTTCAGTAGGGAACTTCAGGACGACGGGCTCAACTACGGACGGCGGGGCGAACCTGCGACAGACCACGGCGGGGAACGTCGGGGTGGCTCAGTCACAGACTGCGGCGGAGAGCGGCGGGGCGGAATAGCGACAGACTGTAACGGAGAGCGGCGGGCGGACCGGCGACGGACTGGAGCGGCGAATGGCCACGAGGACCGACGGTGGATTTCAGTGGGGAACGACGGAGGCGGTGGATTCCTATGGGAACAAGCATGTATCGATCGATTCCGGATCCGTGGAGTTATGTGT
Organism: Alopecurus myosuroides; assembly: GCA_028641055.1. NCBI lineage: Eukaryota > Viridiplantae > Streptophyta > Magnoliopsida > Poales > Poaceae > Alopecurus > Alopecurus myosuroides. Next base: position 390,158,609 of record CM054060.1, read on the forward strand.
TACCAACACGGTGGGCTTCCTCTCTACAGCCAGCCTGGTTATTGGGCCTCCTCTAGGCATAGTACGTGTAGGAGTGCAGCGGATTCAACCTCAGACCGGAAACAGAGTTCACGATGAAACCGTCCTCGATTCCGGTTAATCACTGTTAACCGTAAACCTTGCTCTGATACCAATGTAGAAGAAAATAGATTTGTGGTCTACCTCTATTTCTCTGCGCTTTTCCGTGGTGTCGTTCATGAGGCTAGGGGCTTGGGACCTTCTTATACGGTCTTTCTAAAGAGTACACATCTTATACAGATAAGATTCCTAGTCCTTTGAAACTTGTTTTCGGGATAGAGTCGAGATCAAGTTGCCAATCACGATATAATTTGTCTGTTAGTGGATTCTACTTGTTGAGTCCCTGGAACACGCACTTGTAAGCAACTAGGGTTTCACCACAGCCTTTTTTTTATCTCAAAGTGTAAAATCAACATTCGGCTGAGATTCGCAAGGAGAGACGATCGAACGGACGAAATGCCAAGTGACCTGGGAAGCATCCCAACAAGGGCAAGGATGTTATCTTTAGATGCGTCATGATCATGTTCAATTTCCACTAATCTGTAGGGATGTAATCTAACCATGACCTAGTTCGTTCCAATTACCAATGTACCCGGGTAGTCTTTCCAATATACGTACATACATATATATTGTCTTCCATCGATAATCGACCAGCTTCCTTCTGCATGACGATGCACTAAGTATATTCCAGCAAATATATAGTTAATAACAAAAGAAATTCTATATGTAAGAACATAAATGATTCCATATGAGGTTACCAAGTATTAATAATCTCAAGCAATTTGAATAAAGTTGCAGGACATATATTTCCTACACCTGTGCGCTACGAAAGTTAAAAGTAAGAAAATGGATCAACCTACCATTCAACTGCTGAAATATTTGGGCCTAACACAAGTGAGCCCAATAGCAAATGCTGAAATCTTAAAATGGCCCATCTATACTAGAAAGTGGTGGGAATGGAAAGTTTAGTCCCACATTGAAAGTTGGAGGAGTTGCACACCACCTTATAAGGTGGAGTGTTCTAGTGATTGTATGTGAGTGAGAAGAAGAGAGCCTCTCGCGCAGTCCTCCTCATCCTCAGCCGCTCGCTCGGCTCGACTCAACACGTGGCGATCGCGTTTCGTGAATCGAGCCTCGAGCCTAGACAACATTTATCTTTATTTTGCTGTTTAGGAAAACTGAGTTTGTATCCGTGACAGACGCGTCACAGCTATGTTGGTTCGGCTCGCTCTATCGTGTGCTGCAACCGACAAGAACGTGCGGCGTGGGCCACCCACGTCGCACACGTTAGGGTATTCCGAACCGCACTATAAAAGATGCACACCGTGGGCACTGTACACACACCGAAACCAATCTAGGTTTTGCAAACCTCCTTCCTTGCGCCGCCACCGTAGTGTACTCCATCCCGAGCACCAGCGCCAAGCGGCGAACGGGAGAGCAGGTATCAGGAACCAGTCGCCTTTGTGTTCCTGTACGGGAGAGGGCGAATTAGGTTTTTGGGAAGCGCTTCGCACGACTGCTCGCTGCTTCCACGACGGCTCGTCTGCCTAACAAGTCAGGCGTGCTGCGTATCGCCGCCTCAAGCGTCGTCTACTCCGACCCGTCACCGCCAATGTTGTCATCAACAACGTTTCTACAAACGATCTGTACGGAATCCGCGCCGTGATCTGTCTCTTCAACATGTCTACTGTTTACATGTTTACGAAGATTGTGTCGCTGTTATTCATGATGATTACTGCATCTAATATGTTCGAGTCACACATGTTAATAGCTAATTTTGTCATGATTTATATTCTGGAATTAATCATGGAAATTATGCCTAATTATTCAAAAATCCAAAAACCTAATTGTAGGCAATTTCCTGAACTGGGTATGGTCAATTTAAGTGATCCAATGAATTCGGAAAGGTTCAATGGTACCACCTTTAAGAGATGGCAACTGAGAAGCCAACTGTGGCTCCAGTCCATGAAAGTGTGAGACATAATTATGAATGGTCTTCGTGAAGAAGCTACTGACGATGTTTAGAATATGTTCAAGGTAGCCAATAATAATTTTAGAGGCTGTGTTCTGAGTGTCCTGGAGGGACGTCTCTCGTTGTGTATATGCACATCGAAGATGCTAAGGAGCTCTAGGATGCACTGAATACTAAATTCGGTGCGTCCGATGTTGGCAGTGAGCTGTATATCATGGAGAGCTTTCACGACTACAAGATGGTGAATAACCGTTCTGTAGTCGAACTGGCTCATGAGATACAATGCATTGCGAAGGAGCTTGATCTGTTCAAGTGTGTGATTCCTGATAAGTTCGTGGCTGGATGCATTATTGCAAAGCTGCCTTCTTCATGGAGGAATTTCTCCATATCTCTCAAACATAAGAGACAGGAGATATTGGTTGAAAATATGATAGCGTCTCTTGATGTTGAGGAGAAAGCTCGGGCAAAGGACACAATTGAGAGAGGTGGTGATTTGCAGTCTAGCGCCAATATGGTGCAGAAAAATCACCACGTCAAGAACAACAACAAGAACAAAGGGAACTATAAGCCCCAGTTCAATGGTCATGTGAACACTACTACCTTTAAGAATAATAAGAAAGAAGAAGGTGCTGAACAAAGCTGGGCTCGAGTGCTTTACCTGTGGAGCGCTCGACCACTTTTTCTGTTGACTGCCCAGACCGTGCAGACAAGAAAGGAAAGAAAAGCTCCAAGAGTATCAACTTGGTGATCGCTAGCAACACTGAGGGGTACGGTAATATACCGATGGTATTTTCAGTTCTTCAATTTCCGTGTTGGTGGATTGATACGGGTGCTATTGTTCATGTGTGTGCTGACATCTCTATGTTCACTTCTTATAAGGTCGCACGAGATTCTTCCGTCCTAAAGGGGAATGGATCACATGCTTCTGTTCGTGGTGTTGGACGGTAGATCTGAAGTTTACTTCGGGGAAGATCGTGCAGCTGAGGAATGTGCAGCATGTCCCTTCTATGAATAAGAATCTCGTCAGTGGCTCCCTTCTTTGCAGAGATGGGTTTAAAGTATTTTTTGAGTCCAATAAAGTAGTTGTGTCGAGATTTGGACAATTTATTGGTAAATGCTATGAGTGCAGAGGCTTGTTCCGTTGTTCTCTTTCTGAATTTTGCAATAAGTCAGTAAACCATATTTGTGGCAATGTTGATTCAGATGCTAGTGTTTGGCACTCTCATTTATGTCATGTTAATTTTGGTTTACTGTCTCGGCTATCCAGTTTAAGTTTAATTCCGAATTTCACCATTGCCAAAGGTTCTAAGTGCCATAGTTGTGTGCAATCTAAGCAACCTCGGAAGCCTCACACGGCAGCTGAGGAGAGACACTTGGCACATCTAGAACTCATACATTCTGATCTATGCGAGATAAATGGTGTGTTGATAAAAGGTGGAAAGAGATATTTCATGACACTCATTGATGATGCTACTAGATTCTTCTATGTTTATTTTTTGCAAACTAAATATGAGGCTTTAGACTACTTTAAAATCTATAAGGCTGAAGTTGAAAATCAATTAGACAGAAAGATCAAGCGTTTTAGGTCGGATCGTGCTGGAGAGTATTTATCAAAAGTATTTGATGAATTCTATGAGAAACACGGTATTATTCACGAGAGGACGCCTCCCTACTCGCCACAATCAAATGGAATTGCTGAGAGAAAAAACCGCACACTGACCGACTTGGTGAACGCCATGTTGGACACTGCTGGTTTATCTAAGGCATGGTGGGGGGAGGCTCTGTTGACTTCGTGTCATGTCCTGAATAAAGTTCGTAACAAGAATAAAGAGAAAACCCCTTATGAGGAATGGGTTGGGAGAAAACCATCACTTTCTTATTTGCGTACTTGGGGATGCTAGGCAAAATTCAATGTTCCAATTCCAAAGAAACGCAAACTCGGACCAAAAACAGTGGATTATATCTTTCTGGGTTATGCTCAGCGTAGCATTGGTTATAGATTTCTAGTGGTTAAATCCGAGGTACCTGATATGCATGTTGAAACTATTATGGAATCTCGTGATGCAACATTTTTTGAGAATATGTTTCATATGAAAGATATGCATAGCTTTGCTGAATTTTCTTCTGAATTAATTCCGGAATCTAGTACATCTAGTGATCATACTGAACAACCACATGATGAGAAAGTCCTTGAGAAGGATGACAATGAAGCTCCTAAACGGAGTAAGAGACAGAGGATTGAAAAATCCTTTGGTGATGATTTCATTGTGTACCTTGTGGACAATACTCCTACGTCTATTGCAGAGGCATTTGCATCTCCAGATGCAGATGACTGGACAGAAGTTGTCCATAACGAGATGGACTCCATTCTTTTTAATGGGACATGGGAGTTATAACGACCTTATGGTTGTAAGAAAGTGGGTTGTAAGTGGGTGTTCAATAAGAAGTTAAGGAGTGATGCTACTATTGAGAAGTAAAAGGCACGGCTTGTAGCCAAGGGCTACACTCAGCGAGAAGGTGAAGATTATTTTGATACCTATTCACCTGTTGCTAGACTGACCACCATTCGTGTACTACTTTCCCTGGCTGCCTCTTATGGTCTTATCGTTCATCAAATGGACATAAAGACAACTTTCCTTATCGGAGAGTTGGAAGAGAAAATCTATATGGATCAGCCTGATGAGTTTGTGATAAAAGGTGAAAAGAGAAAGGTGTGCAAATTGTTAAAATCTTTGTATGGACTGGAACAAGCACCTAAGAAATGGCATGATAAGTTCGACATAACTTTAACTTCTGCGGGCTTTGTCATTAACGAGGCTGACAGGTGTGTATACTACCGCCTTGGTGGGGGCGATAGTGTTATATTATGCTTGTATGTTGACGACATACTGATTTTCGGTACAAGCATAATTGTGATCAATAAGGTCGAGTCTTTTCTGTCAAAGTGTTTTGATATGAAAGATCTGGGAGAAGATGATGTAATTCTGGACATTAAGCTTATTAAGGATGAGAGTGGCTCCTGGAGGACATCGTTGAGGAAGAGGAGGACCCCGAGCTCCAGGCCGGCTTGGAGGAAGCCTCCCTCGTCGAGGACGAGGTCAAGCGGTGGGAGCAGGTCCTGGCCGCCGCCGCCGACGGCGACGCCATGCCGCCCCCTCCAGCGCCTGCGCCTTGGTGGCAGGCCATGAACGCCGAGTTGGAGGCGTCCGAGGACCAGCCGCCGCCATAGCCGCTGCCCCCCGGCCTGCAGTACGGGATGTCCTGGGCATGGACCGGCGGCGTATGGACGCCGGAGCCGGAGGAGCTGCCGCCGCCGCCGCACGCGCCCCCGATGCCTCCGCAGCCACCGGCGGGCTCGCCCCAGCTGCCTGCCCACCTGTGGCAGGCACCCGCCTACCACTGCATCTCCTCCGACGAGGAGTAGACCGGCGCCGGTGCGCCCCCTAATAGATAAGCGCCTAGGCTACCCCCCCAAGAAACGGCCGGTCGCCTGTGGCCGCGCCGCCGCCCCCCTATGTAAGCACGGCCCTCGGGCCTTTTAAATACATATGTTGTGTCGAAAAATGCGTCCCCTAGTTCAACCCCGCCGGCGGAACCAGCACCGGCGGGATCTTCCTATCCGTTCCCTCCGCCGGCAGGGCTTCGCCAAGGCATGTCCGCTGTCCTGGGTGGTGGCTCGGCCTGGAGAGAGGTCCGAGATATTTATACAACTGGGCCTCTAGTCCCGGCCCGTGCCACCAACCGGGACTAGAGGCACCCCCTTTGGTCCCGGTTGGTACCACGGGCCGGGACGAAAACTTATTTCGAAATTTGGTGGCACCCTGCGCGCCCAAATTTTTTAGCGCCAAAATTTGAAAATTATTTAAGTTTGCACATTAATAACTTCTATATCCTTTCGAATTTGACAAAAATTTCAACATGAAAAGTGCTAGAATTTGCATAACTAATTCAAATCCATTTTTTGTTTAACTAAATAATTATTCTAACTATTGAAACTATCAATTATTTTACTATTTGCATATAATTTGAATATAAATATCTTATAATTTTTATTTTCTCTTGTGATCTTCCGAGTGATTCCAGAGCATACAAGGCATCCGGGTGATTTATATTCCGTCGATGAACCCAAGGATAGTGCTCAGAGAATTTGGGATCTTCGTCTACAACAGAAAAACCATAGTTCTCCTTCGAATGTTCACTCTGAGCATCCTTTCGCCATCTTTTTAAAACATAGTGTGGTGGAATTTCTTTAATATTTCTGATCTCAAAAACCTTCAGTACCTGGCAACACGGCAGACCTACATTTTCAAACTTTTTGAAGCTACAAATGTATTCTGATGAGTCGAATCTAACAAAATGACCCCGACGCCTGTTTTTGACAGTTATCTCATACTCGGATATGGGTCCAATTTCGCCACAGTTATAGACCACGCAATCCAAGATCAGTTCAAATTCAACAGTGCAGGAGTGTATGCATTAGCAGCTTGCCAAAGTAACCGCAGAGGTGCAACCCTTTGCGTCATTTGAACTCCAAGGTAGTCAGCTTTTTGTTCAGCTAAACGTTTCTCCTCCAAAAAATTATCATATCTGTTAAAGAAGTACCGAAGATCTATTTCTGTTTTAAGGATATCTGTCAGGATGGCATCCGTAATATCACTTCGAAGTGTGCCTGCAATATCTTCCTACAGTTATCTCATACTCGGATATGGGTCATAGTTGTCAGCTTTTTACCGGTCAATACAAAATAATGATCAAATAGAACTATATGGTCATGTATTCCACGCTTATTATTACACATCACCAACAGACGGAGGAGACAGAAACAGCAAAGTGGGTGGGTGTAGAAATACCGGACCGAGAATATGAATCTCTTCACATAGGTGAACCGGGGAGATGAGTCATAATGTTGAAGAAGGATGGTGGGAACGCCAACTCAAAACTAACAAGACACTGGACTACATCCCTCTGTAATCTTGTCAGAATTTCTGGATCGATTACCTTCCGAGATATTGCGTTCATGAATGCACATAGTTTCACAATGGGTACTCAAACATTTTCTGGTAGAATCCCCCTCAATGCAATCGGAAGCAACTGCGTCATAATCACGTGGCAGTCATGAGACTTCAGGTTTTGGATTTTTTTTCTCTGCCATGTTTATTATCCCCTTTATATTCGATGAGAAGCCAGACGGAACATTGATACTGTAAAGGACTTCAAAGAATATTTCCTTCTCTGCTTTAGTAAGAGCGTAGCTGCTTAAGTAATGGCGCCCTGTATCTGTGTGCTTGTTGCTTGGGTCTTTCATACGTTGCTGGTCCTCCCGTGCTTCTGGCGTATCTTTTGACTTCCCATACACGCCCAGGAAGCATAGCAGATTGACACAGAGATTCTTTGTCACGTGCATCACGTCGATCGAAGAACGGACCTCTAAAACTTTCCAATAGGATAGCTCTCAAAATATAGATTTCTTCTTCCACATGGGTGCGCGCTTATCAGGGCCGTACGGAACTGGTTGGCTGCCAGCAGCCTTACCAAAGATTACTTCTAGGTCCTTGACCATATCGAATATATCATTACCACTACGGAGCTCAGGCTTCTTCCGGTTATCTGCCTCACCTCTGAAATGCTTCCCTCCTTTCTTTCTTACGGGATGCTTGATTGGAAGAAATCTACGATGCCCCAGGTATACAACATTTTTACATTTATCCAAAAAAACACTGTTAGTCTTATCTAAACAGTGTGTTCATGCATTGTATCCCTTGTTTGTATGTCCAAAAATGTTACTAAGAGCATGCCAATCATTGATGGTTACGAAAAGCAACGCCCGTAGGTCAAATGGCTTTTGTTCGTTCTCATCCCACACACGTACACCTGGTTTGCCCCACAATTGTAAGAGTTCTTCCACTAATGGCCTTAGATACACATCAATGTCGTTGCCAGGTTGCCTCAGGCCTTGGATGAGAACTGGCATCATAATGAACTTGCGCTTCATGCACAACCAAGGAGGAGGGTTGTACATACATAGAGTTACAGGCCAAGTGCTATGACTGGAGCTCTGCTCCCCAAAAGGATTAAAGCCATCTGTACTTAGACCAAACCATAATTTTCTCGCCTCTCCTGCAAAGTCTGGGAAGTCTCTCTCGATCTTTCTCCACTGCGATCCATCGGCGGGGTGCCTCAACTTTCCGTCTTTCTTACGGTCTTCTTTGTGCCATCGCAACAACCTAGCATGCTCTTTGTTTCTAATCAGACATTTCATCCGTGGTATTATAGGAGCATACCACATCACCTTAGCAGGAACCCTCTTACGGGGGGGCTTGCCGTCAACATCACCAGGGTCATCTGCTCTGATCTTATACCGCAGTGCAGTGCATATCGGATATTCATCCAAATTCTCGTACTTCTCACCGCGGAAGAGGATGCAGTCATTAATGCATGCATGTATCTTCTGCACATCTAATCCTAGAGGGCAGAGAGCTTTCTTCGCTTCGTACGTAGTCTCAGGCAATTCGTTATCCTTTGGAAGTTTTGGCTTCATTAGTTGAAGTAAACTCTCAAATGCCATGTCAGTCACACCGTTCTGTGCCTTCCATTTCAGCAACTCCAGTGTGGTACCGAGGTTTGTGCTACCATCTTCGCAATTTGGGTACAACAATTTTTTGTGATCCTGTAACATGTTGTCCAGCTTCAACCTCTCCAATTTATTTTCACAGTCTTCCCTTGCATCAGCAATAACTCGGTCAAGATCATCATCGGGCTCTTCTAATGCCTGTTCTTGGTCACCTCCTTCTTCTGCATTCTCTTCCATTTCAGTATCGTCGTATTCAGGGAACAAAGGATCTTCTTCTTCTTCTTCTTCATCGTCTTCCATCACAACCCCTCTTTCTCTATGCTTGGTCCAGCAATTATAGCTGGGCATGAAACCTCTCCGAAGTAGATGTCCGTGAAGGATTCTTTCGGAAGAGTGCTCTCTGACGTTCCGACAATCAACACATGTGCAACACATGAAGCCATTATCTTTGTTCGCCTGAGCTACATAAAGAAATGCATTCAGGCCTGCCATATACTCGGAAGTGCGTCGGTCACCGTACATCCATCGCTGTCGTGCATCCATCTGCATCGTATAATTAAGTTTATCAAAATACATTAAGATAACATATTAATACAGAGATGACCACAGTACATCGACAAATATTACTTTTTTATGTATCGGTTACAGATAAAAAAAGATAAGTTTGTTAACCTCGGTCAAAGATACCATTTTCAGTGAGCTTATGTGTGGCTCGGGAATTTCGTCGAACACCTCGTGTGCATAGTAAAATAAAACACACTAACACCCACCTCTCTCACACCTCCAAGCAAAAAAAAATGGAAGGGGGGGGGGGCTGGGGCAGTATATATAGGGGAAGGGGGACATTGGTCCCGGTTCGTGGCCTGAACCGGGACAAATGCTCATGCGCGTGCCACGTGGCCTGTGGCTAGGCATTGGTCCCGGTCCGTGGAACGAACCGGGACCAATATCTCCCCACGAACCGGGACCAATGGCCCAGGCGATTTCTGTTGCCCCGGGCACACAAACCGGGACCAATGCATAGCATTTGTCCCGGATTTGGTTGCAACCGGGACAGCTGCCCCCTGGCCCCCTGGACGAGAGGGGTTGTTTCCACTAGTGGTCCCAGATGGTTCGAGTTCCTTTTGGATTTGGTGGGGCACGTATACGAATAGTGGAGCTCTAATTAATTCGTTTCGGACACACGACTGACTTGGATCAGCAATACAACATGAGTGCAGAAAGAACAAATCAATTCATACCAGAAGGACCTCGCGCGTTTTGCCGCGCCGTTCTTTGCTCTTATTTTAATTTTTCATTGCGATTAAATAGCTCATCTTAACTATTCACATGTAAAGTGTATTACTGATTTCCAATGCTAATTCATGTTGGTACACAACATGATCAATGAAGTTCATCCACGAGACGTAAGGAAGATATAGATAACAACTTGTAAAAACAAACTTATTCACAAAGTATTAAAACTGAAAATAACCAAATATCAATAGTGCTCAAAGGATAACTAATGTGCAAAATTCTGATTAAGATCAACCTCCCAAACACAATATTGAGGCTCTTAAACTCCATACGGTAGTGTAAACGTTCAGAAAATACCACAAAGCTTGCCTATACATCGCTTCAACACATCGTGTTGTTCTCGCCTCACCACATCGTTTGGGCCACACAAAGTAAGAAAATACTTGAACGCACTCAACCATCCAGAATTTCAGTAATTTTGCACAATTTCCCCTAACACACCACAGAAATTGATATATAGTGAAGCAGACCGCAAAGTGGTAAACTTTCTGAGCTTCTTATTTTGACTATACCTAAATACATTTTTCCATAAAATTTGATTCACTTATTCTATGTTTAAAAATCATTAATACAATTGAATCTCCCAGAAAAAAAGTTATAGTGGACAATTACCGTTCCTGACCATCTCATACGGGTAAATTTTATGTCCCGTTGCATATCCAAGAGCATGGCAAAAACTCCGGTTCAGACTTGAACACATATTAATAAATATTGGTTGAATATACAGAAAGAAATAATCATAAATATTTGCCTTCAGGTTTATACTGCATTAACCCACAAAAAAAGATATTGCATCAGTAAAAAAAACAATGCTAACAAATACTAAGAAATAATAGGTAGCATAAGAAGGGATGAAAATCATTATATATTTAAGATTTGAACCATACAAAATGGGAGGTACCTTCAAACTTTACACAATTTTTTTTTTTGAAAAAATAAACCATTCATAACTTTTCTTGTACGGTCCAAATAAATAAAAGGAGCAGCCTATGAACCGTGAAGAACAACATCAGAGCTTTCACCAATGTAATCAAGAACAGGAATGCTCTCTCTCCCCCTCTCTCTCACCCACACCCACACACAAACACACACAAACACAAATTCTCGGAAGAATTTATTGGATCTAAAACTGCAATTGAAAAGGGACATAGATGCAAGAGAAAACGAAACTAACTCTTCGTGTCCTTCTTCCTCACCAAGGACAATCTCCTCATGTCCGTGCTGCCGCACCAAGCCGTGTCACTCCATGCAGTGCCTTCTTGTGCTCAAGAATTGAGCACTTAGGGCATCTCCAGCCGTTGCGCCCCCCCAGGGCCCAAAACGCCGCCGTTTTGGTGCCGCCGCGGTGCTAAACGGCGCTATTCTGGAACCTGGGGGGGCGCGTTTCCCAGTCGCGTCCCGAGCCCAAGAACCGGCCCAAACAAACGCAAAATGAAAACAGGCGAGATTTTATTGAAATTCGGAAACTGCGTACATATTCGGCGCGAATTTAAGCTAGTTCGATAAATTTAAACTACATCTAAACTAGTTAAGCCCGAGGCTGGCGGCGATCGCCTGGCTGTAGTCGCCGCCGTCGTCGTCGTCGTCGTCGCTGGGGGCGTCGCCGGGGCGCCTGCTTCCCCCCTGTCCCTCGTCGCCGCCGCAATCCCACCTGCTCACCTCGAGCGCCTGCTGGATCACGTCGTCGTCGTCGGAGTCCTCGTCGAGAACGATGTAGACGTTCTCCTTCTGCGGCGGTGGGGGAGGGACGCGGAGGAGGGCCTGTTGGGAATATGCCCTAGAGGCAATCATGTATGATGTAATTCCCACTGTATTCATAAAGTTATTAAGTTGTCCTTGTTTTGAACATCTGATATATGTCATTGAATATGTGATTCGATTGTGGAACTATATATTCATGTTGTTCATACTAGATTGTCCTTGGTCATTTAGGTTGTGCTGGACACACACCCTAGACTAATGTGAGTGTTGGCTGATGACACGGTTCCACTTGTCATGGGCATGGTGATGCCATTCCAACGTTCACGGACTTGGCTAAAGAGTTTAGCAAGTCGGACTGACCCACATTGAGATGCAACGATCAAGTCGTCATTTGCATGTCTCAATCAATGTAATCCTTAGACCTGAGGTTATCGCACAATCCGAGTTGTGGATCACCGGCTTAGGTTCTGTCAAACGTTGTTCTGTGACAAGGCAACTATAAAGGCAGAGTTCGGGTCGAATGAGAAGCAAGCTGCGTGATGTGGATAATCAAGATGGGATTTTGCCCCTCCGAATGGAGAGATATTCTCTGGGCCCTCTCGAGTGATATGATTCAGGAAGCATGGCCATGCGCGACTCAGTGAAGTGTTAACTGTGTCGATTGACTAAGAGTTAGTCAGATGAATCACATATCACGGATCGAGAAGAGAGTTGAGCTATTTAAGGGATGACGATAAATCGCCTATAGCTCGACAAGGTATATCGTGAGGCAAAAGGGACTAAGATGAAGATCACATTGAAAGGTATGTCGTCATGACTCAATGGTACTTGGGAGTCGGCACGTTCTGCTAGGAGCCGCTACCGATTGATCGATTGGGAGTTGGACTCCAATCGTGTCCAAGTCGCCATGAGCCTGCAGGGTCGCACACTTAAGAGCGGGAGCAAGTATTGGTTGGGTTGGACCCGAACCGGAAATTGACTGAGTTAGTGAGTCGGACTCACAGAGGGAATGGGCCACAAGTGTTGTGCAGCCCATTACCATACGCTATATAAAGAGGGGCGCAGGTTGCCCAACGGGTACGTGAGTCCACTCTCCCATGCGTTGGGAACCCTAGCCCCACTCAGTCCAGCCGTCGCACCAGACCTAGCAGTCTGCCATCGGAGCTCCTCCTCGTACGTGTGGATACCGGCAGAGGTGCTGTACGTTCAGCACTTCGACGTTCGAGGGATTGGATCGGCCGGACCGGATCGTGGGACTGCACTGCCCCGACGCGCTTCACCGATAATCCGCAACCGCGCGTCTAGTGGTAATCATCGTGGCCTTCTACCTCGGCTAGATCTTGGGAGTACCGCGTAGGAAAAGTTTTCGTTTATCTCTACGGTGATAGAAGATCAAAAAGTTGCGGTGATAGAAGATCAAAAAGTTTGGTCGAATCGGAATACGGATCAGATTCGGGACCGCCGGCTTCGTCCTGTCGTAGCGCCTTAGATGTCGTTGCGAGTTCACAACGCCGGTAGATATCGTATCTATGCATAACTTGTTTTTGCAGGAAGTTGTGAATGGTATGGCTTATGTGCATGTGATGTGTGTAATCCATACATGATCTGCGCATCATGTTTATGTCAGCCGGCTGGAGCCTAGGTGCTGTCATTTTATTGTATACCGGCTTGCGTGTCGGATTCTCTATGTAAATTTTGATTTACTAGCTAGTGTAGCTTGTTGGAGAACCCGGAAGGCATGCAAGTCGATGTACAAGTCGGCTACATGGAGCAAGATGGCACGTGACAAGAGTTGGCACGAGTCGACTTGCAAGCTTCGTGGAGATGGAGATCACCATGAAGAGAGCCATACCATTTCACATTATAATTGCTTTATTTGTGTTATTGTTATGTCTCTATTTACCTCTATTTAGATAGTTGGTAGATTCTTTAATCCCTCAAAGAAGGTCTAGTCGGTCGCCTCGCCAGTGTTGCACCATCACAAGTCGGACATTCTTGGTAGTGGGCTCATGAAATTGAGGTGCTACCAATTCTTTCCGGTTAGGTGGGTTTGAGTTGGACTCTTACAAGCAGAAACACTTGGTAATCTAGACGAGTCCATCACAACGGTTGTGGGGCTCGGGGCGAGGTAGGTTGGGAGCCGGGGCATGTGATGTCACCCAACTAACAGGAGTCGTATAGAGATACGATTGGCAAGGTGTTGCCTACCTAGATCACTTGACGGCTAGCGGTGATGCTAAAGCTCACTAGTCGGCTTGCTTATTTGGGATCTTGAATCACTTAGCAACCATCGGAGGGATGTTGGTTCTAGTGGGAGCATAAGTATTAAAGCGTTTAATATGCCTGCTCTTTTATGAATACATGTCTTAAGTGTTTTTGCGTATTTTCTGTTGTAGATCAATGGCACCTAGCAACCTTCCTCAGTTGTCCGCGTTTGCGTTGAGGTCAATCCTAGAGAAAGATAAGCTTAATGGAACTAATTTCACCAACTGGTATCGTAATCTGAGGATAGTCCTCAAACATGACAAGAAAGAACATGTTCTAGAAACTCCACTTCCAGAAGAGCCTGATGACGATGCGACTGTCGCAGTCACAAATGCCTACCGTAAGACTAGAGATGAGTCTACGGAAATTAGCTGTCTTATGCTTGCACACATGGAACCGGACTTGCAGCAGCAGTTCGAGAATGTTGAGGCCTACGATATGATCGAAAGCCTCAAAAGTATGTTCCAGGCTCAGGCAAAGACCGAGAGGTATCAAGTCTCTCAAGCTTTGCTGGGCTGTAAGCTGAAAGATGGCGATCCACTGAGTCCGCATGTAATCAAGATGATTGGTTACATTCAGTCTCTGGATCGGCTGGGCGTCCTACTTAACGAAGAGTTCGCTACTGATATAATTCTGAACTCTCTTCCTAGTGCGTACGGTTCGTTCATCTCGAACTACCATATGCATGGTATGGATAAGAGTATCACTGAATTACATGGGATGCTCAAAACGGCAGAGGCTGATATCAAGAAAGGCGCCAATCAAGTGTTGATGGTGCAGAATAAGGCCAAGTTCAAGAAGAGTTCTTGGACTAAAAAGAAGAAGGATAAGTCAGGAGGTAACGCCCATGGCCCTGTCCAGAGTGCTCCCTCAAAGACTAAACCTTCTCCTACAGCCGGAGCCAACTGTTTCTATTGCAAGCAAGATGGCCACTGGAAGAGGAACTGCACCAAGTATTTGGCTGACAGAGCCAAGAGTGGAGGTGTGACTTCCAACTCAGGTACGCTTGTGTGCAATGTTATAGACATTTATCTTGCTGATGCGCCTAATAGTTCTTGGGTATATGATACCGGATCAGTTATTCACATATGCAACTCGTTGCAGGGACTGGTAAGAACTAGGAGCGTAGCAAGAGGAGAGGTTGATATTCGGGTCGGCAACAAGGCGAGAGTCGCTGCGTTGGAAGTCGGCACGATGCAACTTCATTTACCTTCAGGATTTATTTTGGAACTAAATAATTGTTATTATGTTCCAGCGCTTAGTCGAAACATTATTTCCGCCTCATGTTTGATGAGACAAGGTTATGAGTCGAATATTAAGAATAATGGTTGTTCTTTATATTTGAAAGATATGTTTCATGGCTTTGCACCCGTTCAGAACGGGTTATTTATTTTAAATCTTGATAGTGAATCGGTCTATAACATAAATGTTAAAAGGTTGAAACCAAATGATCTGAATATGACTTACTTTTGGCACTGTCGGCTTGGTCATATAAGTTGGAAGCGCATGAAGAAGCTCCATGATGATGGACTTCTAACTTCGTTTGACTTAGAGTCATTCGAGACATGTGAATCATGCCTGCTAGGCAAAATGACCAAGACACCTTTTGCAAGGAGTTGTGAAAGGGAGTCCGACTTGTTGGAACTAATACATAGTGATGTATGTGGACCAATGAGCACGACAGCTAGAGGTAGTTATGAGTACTTCATTACCTTCACTGATGATTTGAGTAGGTATGGATATATCTATTTAATGAAACACAAGTCGGAAGCCTTTGAAAAGTTCAAGGAATTCCAGAGTGAGGTACAAAATCAACTCGGCAAGAAAATAAAGTTTCTACGGTCGGACCGTGGAGGCGAGTACATGAGCTATGAGTTTGATGACCATCTAAAGAGTTGTGGAATAGTTCCTCAACTCACTCCGCCAGGTACACCGCAGAGAAACGGTGTATCGGAACGGAGAAATCGGACCTTGTTGGACATGGTACGATCAATGATGAGTCGGACAGATCTACCTTTATCATTTTGGGGTTATTGTCTAGAAACTGCAGCTTTCACACTAAACAGAGTACCATCAAAGTCAGTAGAGAAGACACCACATGATATGTGGACGGGCAAAAAGCCAAGTCTGTCTTTTCTTAAGATTTGGGGTTGTGAGGTATTTGTCAAGCGACTTCAGTCGGACAAGCTCACGCCCAAGTCGGATAAGTGTATTTTCGTGGGGTATCCGAGGGAAACCTTGGGGTACTACTTCTACAACCAGGAAGAGGGCAAAGTGTTTGTCGCTCGGAATGGTGTCTTCCTTGAGAAAGAGTTTCTCAGTCGGGAAGTCAGTGGGAGCACAGTGCAACTCGAAGAAATTCGAGAGGAACCGGCTAGGGGCGAGTCGGCGAACGCCTTGGAGGCTGAGCCGGTCGTGGTACCTACACCGGTAACAGCACCTGAACCACGGAGATCTGCCAGATTACAGAGTGCTCGAGATGTTTTACTGTTAGACAGTAATGAGCCGGCAACTTATTCGGAAGCGATGGTGGTATCTGATTCCGAGTCATGGCTTGGAGCCATGAGATCCGAGTTAAAGTCCATGGATGAAAACCAAGTTTGGAATTTGGTTGATCTGCCTGACGGTGCAAGACCCGTCGAGTGCAAATGGGTCTTTAAGAAGAAAATTGATATGGATGGAAATATTTCCGTCTATAAAGCACGACTTGTCGCGAAGGGGTTCCGACAAGTTCAAGGAGTTGACTACGACGAGACCTTCTCGCCCGTAGCGATGCTTAAATCAATTCGGATCATGTTAGCCATAGCAGCCTATTTCGACTATGAGATATGGCAGATGGATGTCAAGACGGCTTTCCTTAATGGAAATTTAACTGAGGACGTGTATATGATACAGCCCGAAGGTTTTGTCGATCCGGCTAATGCTGACAAGGTATGCAAACTTCAGAAATCCATTTATGGGTTGAAGCAAGCATCTCGGAGTTGGAACATTCGCTTTGATGAGGTAGTCAAATCGTTTGGCTTCATCAAAAGCGATCATGATTCTTGTTTATACAAGAAGTTTAGTGGGAGCAAAGTAAATTTTCTAATCTTATATGTGGATGACATATTGCTGATTGGAAATGATGTCATGATGTTGCAAGAAACCAAAGAGTCATTGGAAAGGAGTTTCTCAATGAAGGATTTGGGTGAGGCGACTTACATATTAGGAATCAGGATCTATAAAGATAGATCAAGGCGGCTCATTGGATTGAGTCAGAGTACATATCTGGACAAGGTTTTGAAGAAATTCAAAATGGAAGAGTCCAAGAAGGGATTCTTACCAATGTCCCATGGTATAAAACTTAGCAAGACTCAGTGTCCTTCGACGACTGATGAGCGAAGTCGGATGAGTGTGATCCCGTATGCTTCGGCAATCGGATCCATCATGTATGCCATGATTTGTACTAGGCCAGATGTTTCCTATGCTCGAAGTGTTACGAGCAGATACCAGGCTGACCCTGGCGAAGCCCACTGGGCAGCGGTTAAAAACATTCTTAAGTATTTGAGAAATACTAAGGAAATGTTCCTAGTTTATGGAGGTGATGAGGAATTCAGTGTAAAGGGTTACACGGATGCGAGTTATCTCACCGACTCGGATGATTCTCGTTCGCAATATGGATACGTGTTCGTGATGAACGGAGGGGCTGTGAGCTGGAAGAGTTCCAAGCAAGATACGGTGTCTGCATCTACAACAGAGGCTGAGTATATTGCTGCCTCAGAGGCGGCAAAGGAAGCTGTTTGGATCAGGAACCTCCTGATTGATCTTGGTGTGGTTCAGGGCGCGTCCAATCCTTTGGACGTATATTGTGACAACAATGGTGCTATAGCACAGGCCAAGGAACCTAGACAACACCAGAAGAACAAACATATACTCATGCGGTACCACCTCATTCGCCAGTTTGTCGAACAAGGTGATATCAAGTTATGCAAAGTACACACGGATGCAAACATTGCAGATCCGTTGACAAAGGCGCTACCACAGCCTAAGCATGAGGCGCACACGAGAGGCATGGACATTCGATGCCTAGGCATATGATGCCAGGATGATTGACTCTAGTGCAAGTGGGAGACTGTTGGGAATATGCCCTAGAGGCAATCATGTATGATGTAATTCCCACTGTATTCATAAAGTTATTAAGTTGTCCTTGTTTTGAACATCTGATATATGTCATTGAATATGTGATTCGATTGTGGAACTATATATTCATGTTGTTCATACTAGATTGTCCTTGGTCATTTAGGTTGTGCTGGACACACACCCTAGACTAATGTGAGTGTTGGCTGATGACACGGTTCCACTTGTCATGGGCATGGTGATGCCATTCCAACGTTCACGGACTTGGCTAAAGAGTTTAGCAAGTCGGACTGACCCACATTGAGATGCAACGATCAATTCGTCATTTGCATGTCTCAATCAATGTAATCCTTAGACCTGAGGTTATCGCACAATCCGAGTTGTGGATCACCGGCTTAGGTTCTGTCAAACGTTGTTCTGTGACAAGGCAACTATAAAGGCAGAGTTCGGGTCGAATGAGAAGCAAGCTGCGTGATGTGGATAATCAAGATGGGATTTTGCCCCTCCGAATGGAGAGATATTCTCTGGTCCCTCTCGAGTGATATGATTCAGGAAGCATGGCCATGCGCGACTCAGTTAAGTGTTAACTGTGTCGATTGACTAAGAGTTAGTCAGATGAATCACATATCACGGATCGAGAAGAGAGTTGAGCTATTTAAGGGATGACGATAAATCGCCTATAGCTCGACAAGGTATATCGTGAGGCAAAAGGGACTAAGATGAAGATCACATTGAAAGGTATGTCGTCATGACTCAATGGTACTTGGGAGTCGGCACGTTCTGCTAGGAGCCGCTACCGATTGATCGATTGGGAGTTGGACTCCAATCGTGTCCAAGTCGCCATGAGCCTGCAGGGTCGCACACTTAAGAGCGGGAGCAAGTATTGGTTGGGTTGGACCCAAACCGGAAATGGACTGAGTTAGTGAGTCGGACTCACAGAGGGAATGGGCCACAAGTGTTGTGCAGCCCATTACCATACGCTATATAAAGAGGGGCGCAGGTTGCCCAACGGGTACGTGAGTCCACTCTCCCATGCGTTGGGAACCCTAGCCCCACTCAGTCCAGCCGTAGCACCAGACCTAGCAGTCTGCCGTCGGAGCTCCTCCTCGTACGTGTGGATACCGGCAGAGGTGCTGTACGTTCAGCACTTCGATGTTCGAGGGATTGGATCGGCCGGACCGGATCGTGGGACTGCACTGCCCCGACGCGCTTCACCGATAATCCGCAACCGCGCGTCTAGTGGTAATCATCGTGGCCTTCTACCTCGGCTAGATCTTGGGAGTACCGCGTAGGAAAAGTTTTCGTTTATCTCTACGCGCCCCAACAGGGCCGCCGCCGCGGCTTCCTCGCGCTCGCGCGCCGCCTTGCGCTGCTCGGCTTCAGCCAGCAGGCGGCGCTGGAGGGCGAGCTCAGACTCGGTGGTGTCGCGCAGACTCCACTGAGCGGCGGCGTCGAGGTCGAGCGGCTGCAGCGTGTCCAGAGACATCTGCTCCGCGACCTTTTGGTCGGGCCACTCGGCCTCATCTTCGTCGCCGGTGTCCTCCGTCTTCGGCCGAACCACGCGTTCGAAGCGTGGCTCGTCGATGCGGAGCGCGCCGCCGCTGCGCCTGCGTGCGGCCGGTCCGGCGTTTAGAAATGGGGGGGAGGTGGAGACGGAGTGGCCGGCGGAGGAGCTCGACGTCGCAGACGACGAGGACGCGCCGGTCCGCCGCGCCACCCACGGCTGGGTGGCCTCTGGCGGCGGCATCACGAGGCGCGGCTGGTTGCCGGCGTGGATGTGCTGGAGGACCTCGTCGAGGGTCCTCCCAGGGGCACTCAACCAGCGGCGCCGCCCGTGCGAGTTGAGACGGCCCTCGACAGGGGCGTTGTCGTTGAGGGACTCCAGCTCCCGGGTGCGGCGCGCCATCAGCCGCTGCCACCAGAACTGGTCGACGCCGGTCAGCGGGTAGTTCTCGGGGTTTTGCATTCCGGCGCGCATCTCGTGGATGGCGCGGCGGAACTCTGGGTCGGAGGTGGGAAGGGGAGGGACGGGGACACCGCCGGCGCTGAGTGCCCAGCGGCTCGCCCCCGCGGCGGAGCTAGGGAGGCGCATGTCCGGCGGGCAAGGATAGCCCGCGCGGTACAGCGCCATCGCCTGGCCCCGGCGCAGGTTATGGCGTGGGAAACCGTTCGCCGCCGCTCCGTCAGACATTTTCGTGGAGAAGAAGGGAGGAGGAGAGAGTCAAGGAGAAGAAGGGAGAGCTCGCCGGTGTGGAGAATGGCGGGGCGAGGCGCGCGACGGGGGGGGGGGGGGGGGCGGGGGGGGGGTTTATAGCGCGGCGAGCGGCCGGGCATTTACTGCGCGCGCGTCCCCTTGGTGCCGCCCGCCACGCCATTACTCCGGCAGCCTTTGGGCGGGGCGCATGCACTGGGCGGCCGCCACGCCATAAACGCCGGCAGCCTTTGACCGCGCGGAAGCCGAGAAGACGATCACGGGCGGTGGCTTATGTTCCCGCGCTTTCTCGTCGCGTCGCTGACCGAGCTGGCCCACGCGCGCAGCCGCGCAGTTTCGCCCCCCCAGGCCGAACCCAGCGGGCTGGGTTTGGCCTGGGTGCCGCGGCGCTATTTAGCGCCGAAACGACGCTATTTGGGCCGCTGGGGGGGCGACTGGTGAAGAAGCGGCGCTATTCGTCGCTTCCGCCGGGAAAAAAGCCCCTGGGGGGGCTCTGGGGGGGACGGCTGGAGATGCCCTTACCATTGCGGAACTGCACCCCATGGATGGTTGCGGAGTAGCAGCCCTTGGGTGCCATAGGTCTGCCTCCAATGCTACCGCCTCCTCAAACGATTTTCTCATGCAACGAGCCGAGAAACATAGGGAACAAATATTTCTCCGCCTAGGCGATCCACTAACAAAATCAACAGACCACCATGGGTATGTACGGCAAGACACAGAGCAAAAGCCTCACCAGGAGCGCGACCAAAACAGTGATCCTTATTTTCTGCATTGAGCTGCGCAAAGTTTGTAACACTGCTAAATGTTGACAATACATGGATTAATTGATGGATAATATCACTATATATTACAGTGAAACCGGTGTCAGGACATAGCCAACAACAAAAAAACACAAATGTTTCAATTATAACATAAAAAATCTGCTTATTATATAACGTGCAAGGCACCGGTAGCACCAAGTAGCAGCAGAGTAGCACTAACATCGTTCCATTGGAGAGCTAGCAGATTTTTTGTTTTTGTTTTGAAATGAGCCAGCAGCTAGAGAGAGGGGGGCGCACGCCTACAACAATAACAGGCTGCAGGAACCGGCTACCGAACGTTTCTCTTTTGTGGACGTTTTGACTGAACCTTTCTGTGGGATGGCAATCTGCTGGTAAATACACATAGAAGCAGTGGTACAGAGACATAACGCTTCAGATTCAAAGTGGAGAAGCTCGGGAAGCTGAGCAAAGCCGAAGCCAGCAACCCTCTCCCTGCCATGTGGGGACACAAAGCGACAGCAGTCAGGAGCAACATCACCTGCACGCGCCGAGTACAGAGACAGGTCCTCGGGCCACGCCTTGATGTCCTTCTTTTCTAACGCGGAGGGAAACACGAAGGTACGGACGCATACATTCGCGCGTGCATTCTCGGAGTCGTCTTTACTCTCCTCTCTCGTATGGTTCAAGGGAAACACGAAGATACCCATGCATACAGCTTGCACCAGTACACGAGTTGAAGCACGTTTTATTCCGCAAAAACACACGAACGTGCTACATCGCTGCTTGCACAATTGAGTACCTGCTCCATGGCGGGCTCGCGGCCGCTTGGGCTTGCCCCATCAGCACAACCAACGCCACTGTGCGTCACCATTTCAAGTTCCACGTCACACGCCAACCCGCACCAATGGGACGACAAGGACTCACCTTGCACCATACCCGTGGCAAGAGGAGATGATATGCCGAGCTACTAAGCCACGTCACACCCGACAAAGGGAACTTCGGAGACCCACTCCAACTCCAAAAACGACTAGCCCCATCCGCTCAAAATTAAGCTCCTAACAGTCGGCGAGAGAACAGCGGGGCCGCATCAACGTTTTCGGTAAATACAATTCTAGCATGAGAAATAAATATTCATCATAAACAAGGAATAAGATAATAACCACTTTATTATTGCCTCTCGGGCATATTCCCTTCACACCGGAACAACTACATGGAGAGAATAATCCTTTTGGGGGTCACCGGCAAATTCAATGGATAGAATGTGAAGGGGCTTCATCCTTTGCCGGAAGAATACAACCAATCAACTCATCAGCGAATAAGAAGGAGAGAGGACCGCTTATCATTGTGGGCGTCACCCCGGTAGGTAAAACCGAACAAAAGATATTATGATGGAGTGGGAATGAATTGAGACCAGACCAAACATACGTTTAACTAGGCTGTGTGGTATGAAAACAAACTGAATAAATCTAAGAAAATTGAGGTTCCACTAGTCTATCCCCTTCCGATGCCGATGTAGCATTCCCATACATGCAAAGACCTAGATCACAACCCACAGGCCATCAAATTCGATATAGTGATATAATAGATATGAGAAATCGTAGATTCTCACAACTATGCCTAGTTGTAAGGATGTCGATAATCTTCCCTCTTCAAGGATCACATGTGTAATCCCTCTTACTGTCTGCACACATACACTCGTGTTAACTGATACGTCGAAAACGTATCTTCTTTTCCGAACACTTTTCTTATTTATTTTTTTCCTCTAAACTTCTGTGTTTTGGATACAACTAACACGGACTAACGTTGTTTTCAGCAGAATTACTTTGGTGTCTCGTTTTTATGCAGAAAAATCAACTTTCGGGAAAATACCCAGAAAAGAGCGCATTGATGTTTTCACCCCGGAAGACCCAGGGAGCCAAAAGGGGGCCAGGAGACGGGGCCACAGCGGCCACACCCCCCTGGCGCGGATCCCCCTGGCAGCGCCAGCATAGGGTGTAGGCCCCCCAGGACCCCCCTCGGACTCCCCTTTCGACTACAAGTAGCATCCAACCCTAAAACCCGAGGGGGTTTGTCATATTCCACAGAAACACCACAGAGCGCGGCCGCCGTCCCGAACCTCGATTCGGGGATCAGAAGTTCCTGTTCTGGCACCCTTTTGGGACGGGGAAGTGGAGGAGATCATCGCCATCGTGATCACCAACGCCTCTCCATCGACCATCCATGTTTCCCCCATCCATGTGTGACTAATTCCCCGTTGTAGGCTGAAGGGGATGGTAGGGATTGGATGAGTTCGTTCATGTGATAATGTCGTGATTGTTAGGGCGTAGTGCCTAGTGTGTCCTCTAGTAGTGCTATTGACATTGTTGCAACTTGTTATGCTTAATGCTTGCCACTTTGGGCCCGAGTGCTATGATCCCAGATCTGAACATGTTATTGAATCACGATGATAATTATTGTTTCTTGGTCATACCTGCAAGTTGTTTGCACATATTGTTGTCCGGAACCCGAGGCCCCGAAGTGACAGAAATTGGGACAACCGGAGGGGATGGCTACGATGTGAGGATCACATGTGTTCACAGAGTGTTAATGCTTTGCTCCGGTGTTCTATTGAAATGAACACCTTAATTACCAGTAGTTCCCTTGAGGCCCTGCTGAAAACGGGCTGGTAGGACAAAATATGTTGTGCAAGTTCTCATTGCGAGCACGTACGACTATTTACGGAACACATGCCTATGGTTACTTAGTGCTTGGATGCTTTATCATATTTATCTGCAATTCCCCTGACATGATCATTATTAGAACTTTCTTATCCATGCAACGCCCGTTCATCCATCCCTATGCGTATAGTATTTAATCCGTTCTTCAAACTATTTTCTGGCGCCGTTGCCGGGGAGCATAGCTTTATTTGCTATCTCACCGGAGAGTACTATTATCTACTGCCAATCATTCATCATGGGTAAGTCTCGTGATGGAAGAGTTCATATATTACCATCCACTACAAGAAGAGGTACAACTCTGAACACCTCTGTTGCTCTTGATTCACCATCTGTTATGGGTAAGATGCCTACACCACCACATGCTACACATGCTAATTCTGCTGAATCTGAAAATGCTTATGATACTTTTGATGATGCTTCTACTGTGCTTGATGAGAGTGGTTCTCTCGGTCCTTTCTTAGATGCTACTATTGCTAAAGCTAAAAATATTTCAAACAGTGAAACTCCTGATGAAAATCCTGTTACTCCTGCTTTTTGACCTGAGTTTAGAGAGAACCCTAGTGATGATTTAGATGATGTTATATTGAACTGAGTGATGATCTTATTGATGAAATACATGCTATGAAGGATAAAGATGCTGCTATACGTCTTATGGAAAGTCGTGTTGTTAGATATAAATTATCTCCTGATACTAAGTTTGCCACTTCTCCTATTTATATTAGGGATATGGATTATGATTTATCTTATATATCTATTGTTGAGAAAGAACCTTTTTGTGGAACTGAAAATGAAAGTGCTATGAAACATATGAATGAGCTCTCCTATTTGAGTAGTTTGTTCTCTGATGATATTAAGAAACGTAGCTACTTTGTTGCTAAAATATTGTCTTTCTCATTAAAGGCTGAAGCTAAAACTTGGTTTAACAATTTTTCTCCTGGATCTATTGATAGTACTATTTGTTTGGTCAATGCTTTCTTTCAGAAATATTTTCCTGCTAGTGCTCAACATGTTGCTTTACAAAATATATTTAATTACAAGCAATTGGAAGAAGAGACATTGCATGTATCTTGGGCAAGGTTCTGTTCTTTAGTTAGGGCTACACCTGGGCATAAGATAGAAGATAATAAACTTCTTGATATATACTATAATGGACTAACTGTTGTATCTAGGACATACCTGGATAGTTTTGCTGGTTGTGTTTTCAGGCAAAGAACTCCAGAAGAAGCTGAGCAATTAATGGCTAAAATAAGCCAAAATCATGATGATTGGACTATGGTTGAGACTGAGCTGACCCCTACTCCAGTACATACACCAACACTAACACCCAAGAAGAGGGGAATGATTGAATTAAATGATGAAGTGATAAGAGAAGCCAAGAAATCTCTTAAAGAGAGGGGTATTAAATCTGAAGATGTGAAGAATCTTCCACCTATAGCAGAATTATGTAAGCCAATCCCTCACTCACCATCCATTAAGGTACACTCTCTCCAATATTTTGATAGTAGAGATATTCCCTTTAGAAAACCTCCAGATCAATGCTTAGATGAATTTGATAATTATTTCATTAAGCAAGAGAATTTTAATATGAGAGTGCAGAACCACCTAATGGAAAACTCTAAAGCTATCAATGATTTGCATGGTATTATAGAAAGAACGTCTAATGATGTTTAAATGCTTTTTAACCATTTTCAAATGGTTCAAACTCAAATTGATCAACTTGCTAAAGTGCAAAAAGATTTGCTAGTTAATGCTTCTAAAGAAAAACATGCTTATGAAATAAGAACTAGAAGTTGTATTGCTACGCAAGATCCTTTATATCCCGAGGGACATCCTAAAAGAATTGAACAATATTCCCAGCAAACTAATGATAATGTTATTCATACTAAGAAGAAAAAGAAGAAGAAACATATAACTGATGTAGAATCCTCTGAACTTGCTAAAAAGTATTAATAGTATATCTATCTCTGATGCTGAAACTGAAAGTGGTAATGAAAAGAATGATGCTTCTGATAAAGAAGAATCTGTAGCTGAACCTGAAAAGCAAACTAAAACTGCAAAGTATACTAAGGAAGATTTCATTGCTAATAAACATTGTAATGGGAGAGAACCTTGTGTACAAAAACCAATGCCTTTTTCTGGTAAGAAACACAAATCTAAGGAAGAAGAACACTATAACAAGTTTTGTGAATGGATGAAACCTTTGTTATTTCAAATTCCTTTAACTGATTCTATTAAATTGCCTCCTTATGAAAAATATATGAAAGATATTGTCTCTAACAAAAGGAAAATTCCTAATGAGGAAATTTCCACTATGCTTGCTAATTATTCTTTTAATGGCAAGGTTCCTGAGAAGCTTGGAGATCCTGGTATACCTAATATTCCCTGTTCTATTAAAAATAATTATGTTAGAACTGCTTTGTGTGATCTGGGAGCTAGAGTTACTGTCATGCCTTTTACTCTCTATAAAAGACTCCTCCTAGAAAAATTGATACCAACTGATATATCTTTGCAAATGGCTTATAAGTCTACTGCTATTCCTGTGGGTACATGTGAGAATGTTCATGTTCAAGTTGCTAATAATTGTATGATATTAATTGACTTTGTTGTGTTGGAAATGCCTGAAGATGCTAATATGTCTATTATTCTTGGAAGACCTTTTCTTAATACCGCAGGGGCTGTTATTGATTGCAATCAAGGAAAAGTTACTTTTAATGTTAATGATAAAGAGCACACTGTTTATTTTCCCAAGAAGATTTATAGAAAATATGGTCCAAATTCCATTGAAAATGTTGAGACCATCAAGATTGGAGAATTTTATTGTCCTATTACAAAGCCACCAAAAGAATATGAGATTATTTTGATTGGTACTATGCCTATCAAGGTTGAGGTAACATAATCATTTAGGGAGAAACAAAGTTATGTTTCATATAAAATTATTTTGGTAGCAAGACTTGATCACCCATGTTAACAAAATGATTTTAAATGAAATGAGCAATGTTTTCACTATGTTTTCACCTTCCCCATTATGTTTTCATCATGTTTACTTCGGCTATCACATTATTACTTGAGTGCAATCATGTTTTCCACCATCCTTATGCATGTTTTCCTGATGTTTTTACCCTGTTTACTAAAGTTATGCATGTTTTCACCACCCATACTTTTGTTTTCACCACTACCACCTTTGTTTTCTTTGGTTATTCTTTCATTGGAGAGTCATAGAACCTCTGTAGTTCTGGTTTTGGTTTTATTCCATGTTTTCACTTTCGTTTTCCCGGTCTTTGTTAATTATTAAAATTCAGGAAATACCTCAAAAATAAAGTTTCTCGAAAAATTCCAGAAAAATTATAATAAATTTTTACGTCAAAAATGAGGCAGAAAGCCACCTGGGAGACCACAGGGGGACCCACCAGGCAGGCACACCCCAGGGTGGCGCGGCCTGCCCCCCTGGTGGCGCCAGCACATGGTGTGAGGCCCCCTGGCCCTTCACTTACTCTCTCCACTTCAAAAGTCTTCTCTCTCACCCCAAAGCTGAAATTTCCTAGATCCCGTGTTCTTGGTGTTCTTCCTCTGTATTTTCGATCTCCTTCTTCAGCCTATCATTTGTGCTGATTTTTGGTGTGTTTGATCTCCGATATGTGACTCCTCTGTTGATCCAAGTAGATTTTTTTTAGTGAAGTATTTCTTGAGTATTTTGGTACTGTAGGTGACAGCTTATGTGATTTTGCATGCTTGATTTGAGTAGAAATAACATGGTTTTGATGTTTGTTTAGCTCTCATATAAGTCCCTTTGATAGTCTCCACCTTATAGTTGCTTCAAATTAATTTTTATGATTATTATTGAAAAATTTCAGAGATGGAGCACAATTCTTATCAACTAAACCAGCATGAGTTGGCGGTGCATGAGGTCATGCTTGTGCACCGTGAAGAGAGGGTGTTCACATCGATCTATCCGTGTTGGGAATTTATGCAAGTTACAGGAATTCTACAGGATTTTAACACTCTAGTGCATAATGCAGGTTTAGAGCGTTTCATTGAGGATGAGCCCATCCAATATGTGAAACTAACTATGTCTGTGGTGCAGGATTTTCGTTTTAAATGGTCTCCAACTAACCCAATGGTGCACTATAAGATTTATAATAAAGTTGTGAACCTGCTTTTTAGTGTTTTCTATGCAGCTATTAAGGTACCTAAGTGGGGGTCTTGTGAGAAAATAAGTGGGCAGCCCAAACCACTACTGGATTTATATGGAGAGATTTGCCAAGGAAGAAGCTTTACAGGGGACAAGGGTAATATTCGTGAAATTCAACTCCCTAGCATTCGATACTTTGCCTACTTCATTTCTAAATGTGTTTTAGCTAGGAAAACTGTCAGCAAGTTATCTGTTTATGATTTGGCATTTATTGCCGCTGCTGTGAGACACAATAGGTCTTATAATTTTGGCGCTTTGATTGCTTATCGTCTATCACATAACCGTGAGAAGGGCGGAGTTTGTGGAGGTCTTATTGCCTCGCGCTTGTTAGCTTTGCATGGTTTGGAGCCACACCATCTAGACTATCAGTTTCCTATAGAGAGGCTTAATCTTGTTTCCATGGTTCAACATAAGTTTCTTTCTACTCATGCTCACTTACATAATTAATTTATCTTTTGAATTAAATTTCTCCAAACGATCCGGATGGAGAGCTGTTAAAACTGTTAGAGAAGTACTCACTAGTGGAAACAACCCCTCTCGTCCAGGGGGCCAGGGAGCAGCTGTCCCGGTTGCAACCGAATCCGGGACAAATGCCATGCTTTGGTCCCGGTTCGTGCGCTCGGGGCAACAGGAATCGCCTGGGGGCATTGGTCCCGGTTCGTGGGGGACATATCGGTCCCGGCTCATGCCACGGACCGGGACCAATGCCTAGCCACATGCCACGTGGCACGCGCATGAACATTTGTCCCGGTTCAGTCCACGAACCGGGACCAATGCCCCCCTTCCCCTATATATACTGCCCCAGCCCCTCCCCCCTTCCATCTTTTTTTTTGCTTGGAGGTGTGAGAGAGTGTGGTGTTAGTGTGTTTTATTTTACTATGCACACGAGGTGTTCGACGAAATTCCCGAGCCGCACATAAGCTCACTGAAAATGGTATCTTCGACCGAGGTTAACAAACTTATCTTTTTCATCTGTAACTGATACATAAAAAAGTAGTATTTGTCGTATAAAAATGTTATTGTAATGTATTTTGATAAACTTAATTATACGATGCAGCTGGATGCACGGCAGCGATGGATGTATGGTGACCGACGCACTTCCGAGTATATGGCAGGTATGAATGCATTTCTTGCTGTAGCTCAGGCGAACAAAGATAATGGCTTCATGTGTTGCCCATGTGTTGATTGTCGGAACGTCAGAGTGCACTCTTCCGAAAGAATCATTCACGGCCATCTACTTCGGAGAGGTTTCATGCCCAGCTATAATTGCTGGACGAAGCATGGAGAAAGAGGGGTTGTGATGGAAGACGATGATGAAGAAGAAGAAGATCCTTTGTTCCCTGAATACGACGATACTGCAATGGAAGAGAATGGAGAAGAAGGAGGTGATCAAGAACAGGCATCAGAAGAGCCCGATGATGATCTTGGCCGAGTTATTGCTGATGCAAGGGAAGACTGTGAAAACAAATTGGAGAGGTTGAAGCTGGACAACATGTTACAGGATCACAAAAAATTGTTGTACCCAAATTGCGAAGATGGTAGCACAAAGCTCGGTACCACACTGGAGTTGCTGAAATGGAAGGCACAGAACGGTGTGACTGACAAGGCATTTGAGAGTTTACTTCAACTAATGAAGCCAAAACTTCCAAAGGATAACGAATTGCCTGAGAGTACGTACGAAGCAAAGAAATCTCTCTGTCCTCTAGGATTAGATGTGCAGAAGATACATGCATGCATTAATGACTGCATCCTCTTCCGCGGTGAGAAGTACGAGAATTTAGATGAATGTCCGATATGCACTGCACTTCGGTATAAGATCAGAGCAGATGAACCTGGTGATGTTGACGGCGAGCCTCCGCGTGAGAGGGTTCCTGCTAAGGTGATGTGGTATGCTCCTATAATACCACGCTGAAACGTCTGTTTAGAAACAAAGAGCATGCTAGGTTGTTGCGATGGCACAAAGAAGACCGTAAGAAAGACGGAAAGTTAAGGCACCCCGCCGATGGATCGCAGTGGGGAAAGATCGAGAGAGACTTCCCAGACTTTGCAGGAGAGGCGAGAAACTTATGGTTTGGTCTAAGTACAGATGGCTTTAATCCTTTTGGGGAGCAGAGCTCCAGTCATAGCACTTGGCCTGTAACTCTATGTATGTACAACCTTCCTTCTTGGTTGTGCATGAAGCGCAAGTTCATTATGATGCCAGTTCTCATCCAAGGCCCGAGGCAGCCTGGCAACGACATTGATGTGTATCTAAGGCCATTAGTGGAAGAACTCTTACAATTGTGGGGCAAACCAGGTGTACGTGTGTGGGATGAGAACGAACAAAAGCCATTTGACCTACGGGCGTTGCTTTTCGTAACCATCAATGATTGGCCTGCTCTTAGTAACATTTCCGGACATACAAACAAGGGATACAATGCATGCACACACTGTTTAGATAATACTGACAGTGTTTTTTTGGATAAATGTAAAAAGGTTGTATACCTGGGGCATCGTAGATTTCTTCCGATCAAGCATCCCGTAAGAAAGAAAGGAGGGAAGCATTTCATAGGTGAGGCAGATAACCGGAAGAAGCCTGAGCTGCGTAGTGGTAATGATATATTCGATATGGTCAAGGACCTAGAAGTAATCTTTGGTAAGGCTGCTGGCAGCCAACCAGTTCCGTACGGCCCTGATAAGCGCGCACCCATGTGTAAGAAGAAATCTATTTTTTGGGAGCTACCCTATTGGAAAGATTTAGAGGTACGGTCTTCGATCGACATGATGCACGTGACAAAGAATCTTTGTGTCAATCTGCTATGCTTCCTGGGCGTGTATGGGAAGTCCAAAGATACGCCAGAAGCACGGGAGGACCAGCAACGTATGAAAGACCCAAGCAACAAGCACACAGATAGGCGCCATTACTTAAGAAGCTACGCTCTTACTAAAGCAGAGAAGGAAATATTCTTTGAAGTCCTTTACAGTATCAAGGTTCCGTCTGGCTTCTCGTCGAATATAAAGGGGATAATAAACATGGCAGAGAAAAGATTCAAAAACCTGAAGTCTCATGACTGCCACGTGATTATGACGCAGTTGCTTCCGATTGCATTGAGGGGGCTTCTACCGGAAAATGTTCGAGTACCCATTGTGAAGCTATGTGCATTCATGAACGCAATATCTCAGAAGGTAATCGATCCAGAAAGTCTGACAAGATTACACAGGGATGTGGTCCAGTGTCTTGTTAGTTTTGAGTTGGTGTTCCCACCATCCTTCTTCAACATTATGACTCATCTCCTGGTTCACCTATGTGAAGAGATTCATATTCTTGGTCCGGTATTTCTACACAATATGTTCCCCTTTGAGAGGTTCATGGGAGTCTTGAAGAAATATGTTCATAACCGTGCTAGGCC
The DNA here is from genome assembly GCA_028641055.1 of Alopecurus myosuroides. Classification (NCBI taxonomy): domain Eukaryota; kingdom Viridiplantae; phylum Streptophyta; class Magnoliopsida; order Poales; family Poaceae; genus Alopecurus; species Alopecurus myosuroides. The sequence goes on from CM054060.1 coordinate 390,189,855, forward strand.
AGAAGGAAGCATCTCGAAGGGCTATGGAACAGAGGAGGTCATTGGGTTCTGTGTTGACTTTATTCCTGACCTTAAGACAATTGGTGTTCCTGAATCGCGGCATGAGGGGAGACTGAGGGGAAAAGGAACGCTGGGAAAGAAAACAATGATACCTAGGGAAAAAGCTGACAACTATGACCCATATCCGAGTATGAGATAACTGTAGGCAGATATTGCAGGAACACTTCGAATTGATAGTACATATACGATCCTGACAGATATTGCAGGATTATAACTACTTTGGAGATGTAGTATGTGTTGACACAAGGTATAGAACAAGTGATTATGGCAGACCTCTATTGTTATTCATTGGAGTTAACCACCATAAACAGCCCAAAACAGTTTTGACTGACTGCTTTACATCGATATGGGATGCAGTTGCTTCTGCTTTGCCAGGGACTGTCCACCGCTCGGATATATATCAAAATGCAACGAAAGTATTAAGGCATATATTCCACTATTCGGAAACTTTCGCTCATGATTTTAATAGGTCTTGCCGAAGTACAATCTGAAGGATAACGAGTGGCTAATTAGATTGTATGAGGATAGAGAAAGATGGGCTTTGCCTTATGGGTGTCATATATTCTGCGCAGATATTGCAGGCACACTTCGAAGTGATAGCAGGGATACCATCCTGACAGATATCCTTAAAACAGAAATAGAGCTTCGGTACTTCTTTAACAGATATGATAAATTTTTGGAGGAGAAACGTCTAACTGAACAACAAAGATCCTAAATGTTGAAGGCGGAGGGGAGCGCGACGGCGACGGCGGACGAGCAGAGGAGAGGAAAACGCGACAGCAACGGCGCGGTCTCCCCCGCCCGACCGCCCGTCTCTGCTTTAAGTCTGCTGCTCCCGCTGCGGCTTGCCGCGTACACGGAAGTTACTATGTTTTCAAGCGGGGGTCGGGATAAAGGGAAAATACGTGTGGATGCGCAGAGTAAAACTTCGAAGGAAAACTATGGTTTTTCTGTTGTATACGAAGATCTCAAATTCACCGTGTCAATAAGGTACAAATGGTAAAATAATTAATAGTTTCAATAGTTAGAATAATTATTTAGTTAAACGAAAAATGGATTTAAATTAGTTATGCAAATTCTAGCATTTTTCATGTTGGAATTTTTGTCAAATTCGAAAGTATATAGAAGTTGTTAATGTGCAAACTTAACCATTTTCAAATTTTGGCGCTAAAATTTTTTGGGTGCGCTGGGTGCCACCGAAATTCGAAATTAGTTTTTGGTCCCGGCCCGTGGTACCAACCGGGACTAGAGCCCCTTTGGTCCCGGTTGGTGGCACGGGCCGAGACTAGAGGCCCAGGTGTATAAATATCTCGGCCCTCTCTCCAGGCCGAGCAAACACCCAGGACATCGGACATGGCTTGGCGAAGCCCTGCCGGTGGCGGGAACGCGAGTAGAAAGCTCCCGTCGGCGGACCTCCGGCGGGGTTGGGCTAGGGACACGTTAGACTAGGGACGCGAACATATATTAAAAAAAGGCCCATGGCCTTGCTTACATATAGGGGGGGCGGCGCGGCCACAGGCGGCCGGCCGTGCTTACATTATAGGGGGCGGCGGTGGCGCGGCCACATGCGGCCGGCCGTTTCTTGGGGGGGGGGTAGCTTAGTCTAGGGGGGTAGTTTAGCCTAGGGGGGGGGGCGCACCGGCGCCGGCCTACTCCTCCTCGTCGGAGGAGATGCAGTGGTAGGGGGGTGGCTGCCACAGGTGGGCAGGCGGCTGGGGCGGGCCCGCCGGTGGCTGCGGAGGCATCGGAGGCGCGTGCGGCGGTGGCGGGGGCAGCTCCTGCTGCGGCGGCGGTGGCGGGGGCAGCTCCTCCGGCGAGCAAACGCCGCCGGTCCAGGCCCAGGACATGCCATACTCCAGGCCGGGGGGCAGCGGCTGCGGCGGCGGCTGGTCCTCGGACGCCTCTAGCTCGGCGTTCATTACCTGCCACCAAGGGGCAGGCGCCGAAGGGGACGGGGGCGGCGGCATGGCGTTGGCGTCGGCGGCAGCGGCGGCCAGGACCGCCTCCCACCGCTTGACCTCGTCCTCGACGAGGGAGCGGCGGGAGGCCTCTAAGGCCTCCTCCATGTGGTCCCAGAGCTCGGGGTCGTCTTCCTCATCGATGTGGGCGTCGCCGTCGTCCACCAGGAGCCAAAGCTCTGGCTCCCTCCCCGGCGGTGGCTCGGGGTAGTCCTCAGTGCTCACCTCCTCGGCTGTGGGGATGTAGTAGCGGCGGCGCTGCTCGTGCTCCTGCTGGAGCCAGGTGGCCCAGTAGGGGGAGCTCCGCGCGTACGCGCGGTCCCTGAGGAGGCGGGCCGGCAGGAGACGGCGCCGGCGGTCGATCTCCTCGCCCAGGGCCTCTCTGCTGGACGGGGCCGGCGGCACGGGAATGCGCTGCGGGTTCAGGTGCCAGCCGTCCGGAAGGTGGACGTCCGGCCAGAACACCGGCGTGCGGCGTTCCCAGTGCCACTCGGCCTCCTCCTTCCGGACGTACCGGCGGAAGCGCTTGCCCTTGGGCGCGGCGCGGGGCGGCGCGCGTGACGCCGGAGGCGGCAGAACGCCGGAGCGCGCGCCGCTCGAGGACCCGGCCTCGTGGTCGTTCCAGGGGCGCTTGCCGCTCGAGAACCAGCGGGACATGGTGGCTAGAGTTGCTTTGGCTGGGGCGCGGCCGGGATGGATGGGCTGTACGGGCGGCGGGGTCCCTTTATAAAGGACCCGGGGGAGGCTGGCATGCCAACCGGCGGCCGGAACGTGGCGGCGGTTGCAGGCGGCCATGAATGCGCGGGGGGGGGGGGAGCCGAGGCGTGGGCGGCGGTTGCAGCTGGCCACGCGCGTGTGGGGAAGTGGAGGGGGGCGGGAAGACGAGGCGGCCGTGGGCCCTTTGACCGTTGTCTTAATTTAAGGGACCGGGCGAACCCAGCCACTAGGCCGCTGGCCAGTGGCCCCTTTCGACCCCTGCGAACCGTTGACCGAATATAATAAAAGACGAGGGCCAGTGGGCCCTTTTTGACCAAAAATGTGGCCAGTGGGCTTAATTAAAGACGTGGGCCTGGACGCGGTTGGGGAAGGGGAGGCCGGTTGGGGATTGCGAGACAGGAGCCAAAAAAAAAAACGAAACGAAAAAAAAAACCTGCCGCGGCAAGAAAAAGTGGGCGGAATATTTTTTTGGTAAACAAGGTATCCATCCCGATTCCTACAACGAACCGGGATGAACTCCCTGGCCGTCCCTGGCCCAGGTTCGCCACGTGGGCCATCCTTTCTATCCCGGGTCCTGGCACAACCGGGACTAATGGGGGAGGGCCGTTTGTCCCGTCTAGCCCATCCCGGTTGCACAACCGGGACAACTGGCCCTTACGACCCGGGACAAAAGGCCCTGTTTCCACTAGTGACTTTTTCCTGCACCTCTTTTGTTTGATCTTAATAACAGGCAAGGATGGGAGCTTCCTGAGAGTGAGCTGGATACATACGTTGAGCATATCCCCCATCAAGGGGAGGACGCCGGAGAGGGGGACGATGGTGATTTCGTTCAGCCCTATGACGTCACAGGGATTCCATCTCAGCACCCCGGTTATGACTATGCGCCGGCTGCTTCATCTTCTTCTTATGCGCCCGAGTACGACCACGCGAGGGATGACCCACCGTAGTGGGGATATTTACCGCACTTTGATTGATCTCCACTTAGGCCAAAATCCTAAGATTGGGGGAGGTATACCAACATCACCCTCATTTATATATCATGTTCGGTCGGTTCTTTGTATATCCATGTTTATCGTTTCTTTCGCTTCTTTGTTTTTATTGTTTTGTTTTCGCTTTCCAAAACATAAAAGGACCAAAACTATTTCTTGTTTCTCTCTATTTGTTTGTTTAGTTGGTTTGCTTTATCTTTCAGTTGCAGTTTAATATTCAAAACCCCCAAAATATTTTGTTTGGTTTATTTGTTTGCTTTCTTTTGTTCGTGCTTTAATTGAAAACCCCAAAAAAAAATTGTTCTTCTTCTTTGGTTTTGTAAAGTTTGTTGCAGAGTTCAACAGTCGTCCGTGATTCCATTGGATCTTGGTTTTCATTATATATTACTCGAGCTACAAGTAAAGAGCAATAATGACGATCTACGACAATTCAAGTGTGGTGAGAGGCTGGTATGAATTCTATTTGCTTTCATTTTTGTATATATACCCATCTATGTGAGCATGCTTAGTTTGTTCGTATAAGATATATATGACTTAATGGCTTCTTAATAGTTCATGCTCTCTCATGTTTTGTTCCAATGTATTAATAGTAAATGACTTGTCTTATAAATATTTGTTTGCATTGTTTTATTCATAGAAGGGTATGATATTATGGTAGCCTCCTGTGACTGTTTCATTTGAATCGTCTTGGCACATGCTCACACATGCTAAGACTGAAAACAAAACGTCAATAAGCCTTGATGATTTATTTTTCCTCAGAGTTCTAGTATCAATTTTATGCCTCAGTTAATTTTTCTTTGTCGCAAACATGATTATGACAGTTGTTGCTCTCTTGATTGTCGCTCCATGTCTATCTGGTAGCCTTCACATGTACTGAGTATGAGGTCTACTCGTGCATCCAACTCCCTAAAACCAAAGTTTTCCAAATGTGTCTACCATACCTACCTATATGTGGTATTTAACCGCCACTCCAAGTAAATTTCTCATGTTCTACCTTTAAAACCTGGTAAAAATTATTCATGTTTTGTGCCCCAGTTTTAGCTCACGAGGATGTAAAGAGAGAATCTTTATTTCACTTGTTGATTGGATTTCACACCCTGGACTAGTGGCCTCATCCCCTTATCCAAATGATAGAAGAGCTGGCAGCGGGGTGCCCAGCCCCAAATTATTACACACAAATTCTCTTCACTCTTTTCCCCCTGATTTATCAGTCAAAGCATAATTGTGTAAACAAAAGAGAAAGAGGGATGACCTTCTACACTAGTTGTGTCCTTCACCATGGGAGCCGCTCTTGTGAATCCAGTTGACTTGTAACGTATTGTATTGTCTGTTTACCATATTGGGAATATGCCCTAGAGGCAATCATGTATGATGTAATTCCCAATGTATTCATAAAGTTATTAAGTTGTCCTTGTTTTGAACATCTGATATATATCATTGAATATGTGATTCGATTGTGGAACTATGTATTCATGTTGTTCATACTAAATTGTCCTTAGTCATTAAGGCTGTGTTGGACACACACCCTAGACTAATATGAGAGTTGGCTGATGACTCGGTTCCACTTGTCATGGGCATGGTGATGCCATCCCAACGCTCACGGACTTGGCTAAAGAGTTTAGCAAGTCGGACTGACACACATTGAGATGCAACGATCAAGTCGTCATTTGCATGTCTCAATCAATGTAATCCTTAGACCTGAGGTTGTCGCACAATCCGAGTTGTGGATCACCGACTTAGGTTCTGTCAAACGTTGTTCTGTGACAAGGGAACTATAAAGGCAGAGTCCGGGTCGAATGAGAAGCAAGCTGCGTGATGTGGATAATCAAGATAGGACTTTCCCCTCCGAATGGAGAGATATTCTCTGGGCCCTCTCGAGTGATATGATTCAGGAAGCATGGCCATGCGCGACTTAGTTAAGTGTTAACTGTATCGATTGACTAAGAGTTAGTCAGATGAATCACATATCACGGATCGAGAAGAGAGTTGAACTATTAAAGGGATGACGATGAATCGCCTATAGTTCGACAAGGTATATCGTGAGGCAAAAGGGACTAAGATGAATATCACATTGAAAGGCATGTCGTCATGACTCAATGGGACTTGGGAGTCGGCACGTTCTGCTAGGAGCCGCTACCGATTGATCGATTGAGAGTCGGACTCCAATCGTGTCCAAGTCGCCATGAGCCTGCAGGGTCGCACACTTAAGAGAGGGAGCAAGTATTGGTTGGGTTGGACCCCAACCGGAAATGGACTGATTTTGTGAGTCGGACTCACAGAGGGAATGGGCCACAAGTGTTGTGCAGCCCACTACCATACGCTATATAAAGAGGGGCGCAGGTTGCCCAGCGGGCATGTTAGTCCACTCTCCCATGCGTTGGGAACCCTAGCCCCACTCAGTCCAGCCGTCGCACCGGACCTAGCAGTCCGCCGTCGGAGCTCCTCCTCGTACGTGTGGATACCGGCAGAGGTGTTGTACGTTCAGCACTTCGACGTTCGAGGGATTGGATCGGCCGGACCGGGTCGTGGGACTACACTGCCCTGACGCGCTTCACCGATAATCCGCAACCGCACGTCTAGTGGTAATCATCGTGGCCTTCTACCTCGGCTAGATCTTGGAAGTACCGCGTAGGAAAAAGTTTTCGTTTATCTCTACGCGTTCCAACAGTGGTATCAGAGCGGTAGCTCCTGGTATTAGGCCCGAGATCCGTACATATGTGATATGTAGTTAGCGTTAGATGTGATCTAATTGCTGTTTTGGTGGTCGGTCTATGAGATAGATCGGTTTTGTACAAGGTTGATTGGATCAATCGTACTCGGGGTTAATGGATGATCTAGTTTCCGTGATCATACTGCTAAGGTCGTGGAACAACTTACCCCTACCGGTCGGTTTCCGCCATCGAGGTATTACCGTGACACATAAATCCAGTTGCAGGTGATCGAAGATCAAAGAGTTTGGTCAAATCGGAATACGGATCAGATTCGGGACCGCCGGCTTCGCCCTGTCGTACCGCCTTAGATGTCGTTGCGAGTTCACAACGCCGGTAGATATCGTATCTATGCATAACTTGTTTTTGCAAGAAGTTGTGAATGGTATGGCTTATGTGCATGTGATGTGTGTAATCCATACATGATCTGCGTATCATGTTTTTGTCAGCCGGCTGGAGCCTAGGTGCTGTCATTTTATTTTATACCGTCCTGCGTGTCGGATTCTCTATGTAAATTTTAATTTACTAGCTAGTGTAGCTTGTTGGAGAACCCGGTGGCATGCAAGTCGATGTACAAGTCGGCTACATGGAGTAAGATGGCGCGTGACAAGAGTTGGCACGAGTCGACTTACAAGCTTCGTGGAGATGGAGATCACCATGAAGAGAGCCATACCATTTCACATTATAATTTCTTTATTTGTGTTATTGTTATGTCTCTATTTACCTCTATTTAGATAGTAGGTAGATTCTTTAATCCCTCAAAGAAGGTCTAGTCGGTCGCCCCGCCAGTGTTGCACCATCACAAGTCGGACATTCTTGGTAGTGGGCTCATGAAATTGAGGTGCTACCAATTCTTTCCGGTTAGGTGGGTTTGAGTCGGACTCTTCCAAGCAGAAGCACTTGGTAATCTAGACGAGTCCACCACAACGGTTGTGGGGCTCGGGGCGAGGTAGGTTGGGAGCCGGGGCATGTGATGTCACCCAACTAACAGGAGTCGTATAGGGATACGATTGGCAAGGTGTTGCCTACCTAGATCACTTGACGGCTAGCAGTGATGCTAAAGCTCACTAGTCGGCTTGCTTATTTGGGGTCTTGAATCACTTAGCAACCATCGGAGGGATGTCGGTTCTAGTGGGAGCATAAGTATTAAAGCGTTTAATATGCCTGCTCTTTTATGAATACATGTCTTAAGTGTTTTTGCGTATTTTCTGTTGTAGATCAATGGCACCTAGCAACCTTCCTCAGTTGTCCGCGTTTGCGTTGAGGTCAATCCTAGAGAAAGATAAGCTTAATGGAACTAATTTCACCAACTGGTATCGTAATCTGAGGATAGTCCTCACACATGACAAGAAAGAACATGTTCTAGAAACTCCACTTCCAGAAGAGCCTGATGATGATGCGACTGTCGCTGTCACAAATGTTGTGACGCCCCGAGATCGGGCACTATGCAGATTTCAGCATTCCCGCCAAATCCGCAAGATACCGGCACTACTGGCAAGTGGATAAACCATACTCACAAGATACCGGCGTAGCCAGTCATCACAAGATACAAATACTTTGGGATCAACGGAAAGGAAGGGATTGTAAATAAGCGGCAGCGGGCTGCACTAACCAACTACAGAGACTCACTACAACATCCGGCTAAAAGAGGGGACAAGATAGCGTATCGGAACCAACTACAGCTACTCACCAAACAATACCCATCCAATGTCACCCCCTACTAAGGAAGCAACCCAAGGAAACTCACACAATTGATTAGGGTGACATCATTTATATGGTGGAGGTAATCTATATTACTAGTCAAGTTATTATCATTAGGTGTAAGTTGTCTGAGTACTTGTTAGCCAGTACTTTCACCAAGTAATCCATAACCGCGGAAAACACGGCTTCTCGAGAAGATTTATCCCTGCAGGGTGTGCTCCAGTACCCGTACACACTCAAGCCACCAACTAAAACTCAGGTTGGCTTGACACGACCCAAACCATCTCTACAACCCATCCTAGGAGCCACAGAGCTATAAGGTCCCAGCCACGCAGCCGAATACTCAGCGCAGGTGTGCAAAACTCCCGCAGGACACAACACCCCGGCACTACAGGCCTCTCCCTATATGCATCATCATCATCATAACCAGTAACCATGGGGGCGCCTCCCATTATGCAAGGAGCAAATGGAACACCCGAACTAAGTGTGGCTCTTCAGACAAGCTGCAGATCAGGTCTAAGTCGAGGGGGGTTCCATACCACCACCCGGATGCGGTGAGCACACTCATCATGGATCAGTAGACAAGACTCTTTTCCTAATTAAGTTCGACACTAGCAGGCCTCAAAACCCTAACCCGGGCCTCCTGCCGGTGCCTTATCATCAAATTATTATTACCCTAGACATTAACAGGTTGTTGATTGAATTGAAACCCAACTATCAAACTAAACAGGTGATAAGACGGACAACGAGACTTGAGCGCAAACAACACTAAGCATGCAACTACGACACGGGGCCAACAAGGTAAACACGCAACAGTTGATAGGAAGTGGAAGGAAAAGGCTATATCAGGGCTGCAAGGTAAACAATATGATAGGATCGAGACACAAGCATCGAAACAACAGGCTAGAATAAGAACAACGGAAAGAATCGGTAACAAGTGATGAAAGATAGCCATATGGCAGCAAGTGAGTATACTTGCCTGAGATCCAGCAAGTAGAGGTACATCCACGGAACTTGTCGTTGCTCACATCATCTCAACGTCCTATCCGCGAAGAAGCAACGAACCTCGAACAAACACCGGATGCAACAATTACTACTACGGCAAAAGATCCAGCATGATCCTATTTTATATGCATGACATGGCAAGATGCAACAGGGGAAACAACTTAAGCAATTTAATCGGAACCGGAGTCCGGAGAAATAGGAATTGGTTCAAGTTGTTTAGCTAACCATCAATATTAAATGTTGATTAACAGGTTTAAACAAGATAGAGGTGATCTATCCAATATTAAATGGAATAGGGCATGATTTGAATTTTAATACCCCAACACATTCCATATTTATTTAATAGGTGAACATGCATAACACAAACTAAGATGCAACATACAAAATACAAACATGAGCATGGATGGCATGAACATGTTAATAACATGGATCTGATTGGAAAACATATTTTATTGGTTGAGAAACACTTTTAAATGATTTAGTTAGGCAGATTACAAATTTAAAATGCATTAAACAAGAGGTGGAGCAAATATTCAAATTAATTGTTGCAAACCAGAAAACAAAGTTGATATTCAAGTGTGGCATTTGATTTTGGATGGAGTTCATGTTTTGAGTATTTAATTTGGAGCAACCATTTGAAAGTTATTAATTATGCCATTTAGTTTGTCATTTTTAGGAATTATTGAATAACATTAATTTTAATTGTCCAAATTGCAAAACAAAGTTGATAAACAGAAAGTACATTGAATTTGGACTGAAAAACATATTTTATTTGTATTATTTGAATTAAGTATGAATTACTTATGGAATTAACCAAATTGGAAAAGAATTGTTTGAATTTGAAATTTGAAACAATTTGAATTGTTCAAAACAGCAAACAAAATACATATTGGAAAAGTTCATGAAATTTTGGTTGGTATACATATTTGGTTTGTGCAAATTGGAGTTACCAATTAAAAGTTATGAATTATAGAAGGTACACTCATTTTCTGGAATTTTTTGAAAAACAGAAAAGGGCCTGGAACTTGTGTCACGCAGGGCACCCCTACCCAGTGCCTATGACCAGTGGGTTCGTGCACAGTTGGCACCCACGTGTGCGTGTGTGAGCTCTGAGGTGGCAACAGGGCCACTGACCCGTGGGGCTGCCCCTGCGCGCGCGGGGAAAAAAGATGGGTTAATTCCCCGAGATGGGAATCGAACCCGGGAGCTCGCTGCGCGGTGCAAGGGAACTGAACCACTGTGGTAATTCTGTTCGTGTGTTGGTACAGGCGACTGTCTGAAGAAAAGGCCACGCACAGGTGTTAACTGAAATTTTGAACAGATGCTTCTCTGAATCCTGACGGAACAGCAGAGATCGCCGGCGGTGGAGGGACCGTTGTGCTGCTCGCGGGTGTGCGTCGTGCGAGGTGCTGTGCGTTGTGCGTGCCGACGCGTGGGCGGAAAGGAGAGGGGAAGGAGGGAAAACGTGGGCGCTCACCACGGTGGAGTCGAGGAAGGCGAGGCTGCTGTCGACGGACAGCAGCGTTGGACGGCGGCGGAGGAAAATCGTCGACGGCGCGGCATCCACGGAGACTCCCAGCCACGGCGAAGAAGCGCGGCATGTACAGGGAGTCACCACGGTTCTGTTCCCGTGGAGGGCTCGGCTTGAGGGGAACCGTAGCGACGGCGAGCGGCCAGCTCCTGACGGCGGCGTTTGGTGGTGGACTGGGTTCAGAAAGAAGATACAGAGGGGAAGGTGGTGCAGAGAAACAGGAAGGCGCCGCGGCGGGGGGATGAGGGTAGGGGATAGGCTTAGGGTTAGGGCAAGCAGTGAGGTTCGTGGTCGAGAGCTTTTAAGGGGGGAAGGGCAGCTACTGATCGTCGATCACCTGCAGTGGCCGACGTGTTCCCCTCCGATGCCTGCCGTACGAAGAAGAAAGGATAGTTGGGCCTAGGGGAGTTGGGCTGTGGGTGGTAGGTGGCCACTTGGCCTGCCTCCCCACAGCTCACCCTTTCTTTTCTCTTTTTTTTTGTAAGAGATGTGAGAGAGAGAGAGAGAGATAGAAATAGGATTTTGGGGTTTCTTTTTATTTTAGAAATAAATTTTGTTAATTTGCAAAACAACAAATAAAAAGTAATGTTAACATTACTTTCACAGTTTGGAATTTTAATTTTTGTTTAAAGTTGTTAGTTGAATTTTTCAAATAGGGTTTGAGGGTGTTTAAATTTTATAAGATATTTTTATTGATTAACAAAACAACAAAATAACAAGGTGGTTTAAATTATTTCCTACAATTTGAATTATTATTTGGATATTAAATTGTTAGGTGATTTTCAAATAGGGTTTGGAATTTTGGAAATAAACAAATTTTATTTAATAAGCTCAAGCAATTATGAAAATTATTGAATTTAATTTGTTTACAAGATTTTAATTTGTAAACCCACATTTGAAATATGCCAAGTAGGATTGATTTGATTTGAATTTGAATTGGTCATTAGTGTGGTGATAAAAAGGGATTTTATTAACAAGCAAATTTAAATAACTCAACTTCAAAATCAAGGAAACAATTGAGTTGTTTTAGTTTGCAATTTTTAAATTGGAAAATTGGGACAATGTTGGAAAGTTTAATTTGGTTTGAAATTTGAGTTGTTTTTGTGAACAGGATGCAATGCTCATGTGATGCAGGTGATTGCAATGCAAAAAGAAACAACCAATTCTACTAAGGGGTAACACCCCAGGTGTTACAGACGACACCACTAACAAGGGATTGCGCCCTCGCAATCGACCTGCTAACCCGGGAGGGGAAAGAAGTTCGACTATCGATTCTTCATGCTTCCAGCTTATCTTCTCGACACCACTAACAAGGGATTCTTGCTCGGAGTGACGACGATGTTCTTCCACCAGGAATCTTCCGATGATCGAACTTATTAGGTTAAAGGCTCAGAAAACGTCCACCCACGTAGGATCCTAACACTTTGAAAGATAGACAAGGGGGGAAGACTCCAAACAAATAAGATGGGAGGGGAAATAGAATAGGGATAAGGAGAAAATCCAGAATCCTATTGAGATGTTTTCCAAAATAGTTTAGCAGAAATAGTTTTTGACACTCTAGAAACAACGTTAGCGAGGTTAACCTACAGGCTTTGCGGACCCGTTGCTTCGATAACCATTCGTATCGAAACAATCTCGGGAATCGGAACCAAGGCTCTGATACCATTTGTGACGCCCCGAGATCGGGCACTATGCATATTTCAGCATTCCCGCCAAATCCGCATAATAACCGATTCCAGGTTGCCACTTGTGATAACATTACAACAGTTCACGAATGATCCACAACAACAACAGAAAAGATATATACAAGATGACTCAAACGAGTCAAGGATACAACTGATACAATACAAAGATCCAAATAACAGCGGAAGAAACAACATAGCGTCCGACTACGGACAAGATACAAATTGGACTAAGAGTCCTGAAGATAACCGAGAGCGTCCAATCCCTGCCCAGGCCAAGCCGGAGGGATTCCCAAGCTAACGTCGTCAGACTTCAAACCTGTTGACTGCAATGTTGAATATGCAGCCACGAAAAAGGATTCGTGGGTCAGTACGGTTAAGTACTGGCAAGTGGATAAACCATACTCACAAGATACCGGCGTAGCCAGTCATCACAAGATACAAATACTTTGGGATCAACGGAAAGGAAGGGATTATTGTAAATAAGCGGCAGCGGGCTGCACTAACCAACTACAGAGACTCACTACAACATCCGGCTAAAAGAGGGGGATAAGATAGCGTATCGGAACCAACTACAGCTACTCACCAAACAATACCCATCCAATGTCACCCCTACTAAGGAAGCAACCCAAGGAAACTCACACAGTTGATTAGGGTGACATCATTTATATGGTGGAGGTAATCTATATTACTAGTCAAGTTATTATCATTAGGTGTAAGTTGTCTGAGTACTTGTTAGCCAGTACTTTCACCGAGTAATCCATAACCTTGGAAAACACGGCTTCTCGAGAAGATTTATCCCTGCAGGGTGTGCTCCAGTACCCGTACACACTCAAGCCACCAACTAAAACTCAGGTTGGCTTGACACGACCCAAACCATCTCTACAACCCATCCTAGGAGCCACGGAGCTATAAGGTCCCAGCCACGCAGCCGAATACTCAGCGCAGGTGTGCAAAACTCCCGCAGGACACAACACCCCGGCACTACAGGCCTCGCCCTATATGCATCATCATCATCATAACCAGTAACCATGGGGGCGCCTCCCATTATGCAAGGAGCAAATGGAACAACCGAACTAAGTGTGGCTCTTTGGACAAGCTGCAGATCAGGTCTAAGTCGAGGGGGGTTCCATACCACCACCCGGATGCGGTGAGCACGCTCATCATGGATCAGTAGACAAGACTCTTTTCCTAATTAAGTTCGACAATAGCAGGCCTCAAAACCCTAACCCGGGCCTCCTGCCGGTGCCTTATCATCAAATTATTATTACCCCAGACATTAACAGGTTGTTGATTGAATTGAAACCCAACTATCAAACTAAACAGGTGATAAGACGGACAACGAGACTTGAGCGCAAACAACACTAAGCATGCAACTACGACACGGGGCCAACAAGGTAAACAAGCAACAGTTGATAGGAAGTGGAAGGAAAAGGCTATATCAGGGCTGCAATGTAAACAATATGATAGGATCGAGACACAAGCATCGAAACAACAGGCTAGAATAAGAACAAAGGAAAGAATCGGTAATAAGTGATGAAAGATAGCCATATGGCAGCAAGTGAGTATACTTGCCTGAGATCCAGCAAGTAGAGGTACATCCACGGAACTTGTCGTTGCTCACATCATCTCAACGTCCTATCCGCGAAGAAGCAACGAACCTCGAACAAACACCGGATGCAACAATTACTACTACGGCAAAAGATCCAGCATGATCCTATTTTATATGCATGACATGGCAAGATGCAACAGGGGAAACAACTTAAGAAATTTAATCGGAACCGGAGTCCGGAGAAATAGGAATTGGTTCAAGTTGTTTAGCTAACCATCAATATTAAATGTTGATTAACAGGTTTAAACAAGATAGAGGTGATCTATCCAATATTAAATGGAATAGGGCATGATTTGAATTTTAATACCCCAACACATTCCATATTTATTTAATAGGTGAACATGCATAACACAAACTAAGATGCAACATACAAAATACAAACATGAGCATGGATGGCATGAACATGTTAATAACATGGATCTGATTGGAAAACATATTTTATTGGTTGAGAAACACTTTTAAATGATTTAGTTAGGCAGATTACCAATTTAAAATGCATTAAACAAGAGGTGGAGCAAATATTCAAATTAATTGTTGCAAACCAGAAAACAAAGTTGATATTCAAGTGTGGCATTTGATTTTGGATGGAGTTCATGTTTTGAGTATTTAATTTGGAGCAACCATTTGAAAGTTATTAATTATGCCATTTAGTTTGTCATTTTTAGGAATTATTGAATAACATTAATTTTAATTGTCCAAATTGCAAAACAAAGTTGATAAACAGAAAGTATATTGAATTTGGACTGAAAAACATATTTTATTTGTGTTATTTGAATTAAGTATGAATTACTTATGGAATTAACCAAATTGGAAAAGAATTGTTTGAATTTGAAATTTGAAACAATTTGAATTGTTCAAAACAGCAAACAAAATACATATTGGAAAATTTCATGAAATTTTGGTTGGTATACATATTTGGTTTGTGCAAATTGGAGTTACCAATTAAAAGTTATGAATTATAGAAGGTACACTCATTTTCTGGAATTTTTGGAAAAACAGAAAAGGGCCTGGAACTTGTGTCACGCAGGGCACCCCTACCCAGTGCCTATGACCAGTGGGGTCGTGCACAGTTGGCACCCACGTGTGCGTGTGTGAGCTCTGAGGTGGCAACAGGGCCACTGACCCGTGGGCCTGCCCCTGCGCGCGCGGGGGAAAAAGATGGGTTAATTCCCCGAGCTGGGAATCGAACCCGGGAGCTCGCTGCGCGGTGCAAGGGAACTGAACCACTGCGGTAATTCTGTTCGTGTGTTGGTACAGGCGACTGTCTGAAGAAAAGACCACGCACGGGTGTTAACTGAATTTTTGAACAGATGCTTCTCTGAATCCTGACGGAACAGCAGAGATCGCCAGCGATGGAGGGACCGTTGTGCTGCTCGCGGGTGTGCGTCGTGCGAAATGATGTGCGTTGTGCGTGCCGACGCGTGGGCGGAAAGGAGAGGGGAAGGAGGGAAAACGTGGGCGCTCACCACGGTGGAGTCGAGGAAGGCGAGGCTGCTGTCGACGGACAGAAGCGTCGGACGGCGGCGGAGGAAAATCGTCGACGGCGCGGCATCCACGGCGACTCCCAGCCACGGCGAAGAAGCGCGGCATGTACAGGGAGTCACCACGGTTCCGTTCCCGTGGAGGGCTCGGCTTGAGGGGAACCGTAGCGACGGCAAGCGGCCAGCTCCTGACGGCGGCGTTCGGTGGTGGACTGGGTTCAGAAAGAAGATACAGAGGGAAAGGTGGTGCAGAGAAACAGGAAGGCGCCGCGGCGGGGGGATGAGGGTAGGGGATAGGCTTAGGGTTAGGGCAAGCAGTGACGTTCGTGGTCGAGAGCTTTTAAGGGGGGAAGGGCAGCTACTGATCGTCGATCACCTGCAGTGGCCGACGTGTTCCCCTCCGATGCCTGCCGTACGAAGAAGAAAGGATAGTTGGGCCTAGGGAGTTGGGCTGTGGGTGGTAGGTGGCCACTTGGCCTGCCTCCCCACAGCTCACCCTTTCTTTTCTCTTCTTTTTTTTTGTAAGAGATGTGTGTGAGAGAGAGAGAGAGAGAGAGATAGAAATAGGATTTTGGGGTTTCTTTTTATTTTAGAAATAAATTTTGTTAATTTGCAAAACAGCAAATAAAAAGTAATGTTAACATTATTTTCACAGTTTGAAATTTTAATTTTTGTTTAAAGTTGTTAGTTGAATTTTTCAAATAGGGTTTGAGGGTGTTTAAATTTTATAAGATATTTTTATTGATTAACAAAACAGCAAAATAACAAGGTGGTTTAAATTATTTTCTACAATTTGAATTATTATTTGGATATTAAATTGTTAGGTGATTTTCAAATAGGGTTTGGAATTTTGGAAATAAACAAATTTTATTTAATAAGCTCAAGCAATTATGAAAATTATTGAATTTAATTTGTTTACAAGATTTTAATTTGTAAACCCACATTTGAAATATGCCAAGTAGGATTGATTTGATTTGAATTTGAATTGGTCATTAGTGTGGTGATAAAAAGGGATTTTATTAACAAGCAAATTTAAATAACTCAACTTCAAAACCAAGGAAACAATTGAGTTGTTTTAGTTTGCAATTTTTAAATTGGAAAATTGGGACAATGTTGGAAAGTTTAATTTGGTTTGAAATTTGAGTTGTTTTTGTGAACAGGATGCAATGCTCATGTGATGCAGGTGATTGCAATGCAAAAAGAAACAACCAATTCTACTAAGGGGTAACACCCCAGGTGTTACAAATGTCTACCGTAAGACTAGAGATGAGTCTACGGAAATTAGCTGTCTTATGCTTGCACACATGGAACCGGACTTGCAGCAGCAGTTCGAGAATGTTGAGGCCTACGATATGATCGAAATCCTCAAAAGTATGTTCCAGGCTCAAGCAAAGACTGAGAGGTATCAAGTCTCTCAAGCTTTGCTTGGCTGTAAGATGAAAGACGGCGATCCACTGAGTCCGCATGTAATCAAGATGATTGGTTACGTACAGTATCTGGATCGGCTGGGCTTCCCCATTAACGAAGAGTTCGCTACTGATATAATTCCGAACACTTCCTAGTGCGTATGGTCCGTTCATCTCGAACTACCATATGCATGGTATGGATAAGAGTATCACTGAATTACATGGGATGCTCAAAACGGCAGAGGCTGATATCAAGAAAGGCGCCAATCAAGTGTTGATGGTGCAGAATAAGGCTAAGGTCAAGAAGAGTTCTTGGACTAAGAAGAAGAAGGATAAGTCAGGAGGTAGCACCCATGGCCCTGTCCAGAGTGCTCCCTCAAAGACTAAGCCTTCTCCTACAGCCGGAGCCAATTGCTTCTATTGCAAGCAAGATGGCCACTGGAAGAGGAACTGCACCAAGTATTTGGCTGACAGAGCCAAGAGTGGAGGTATGACTTCCAACTCAGGTACGCTTGTGTGCAATGTTATAGACATTTATCTTGCTGATGCGCCTAATAGTTCTTGGGTATATGATACCGAATCAGTTATTCACATATGCAACTCGTTGCCGGGACTGGTAAGAACTAGGAGCGTGGCAAGAGGAGAGGTTGACATTCGGGTCGGCAACAAGGCGAGAGTCGTTGCGTTGGAAGTCGGCACGATGCAACTTCATTTACCTTCAGGATTTATTTTGGAACTAAATAATTGTTATTATGTTCCAGCGCTTAGTCGAAACATTATTTCCGCCTCATGTTTGATGAGACAAGGTTATGAGTCGAATATTAAGAATAATGGTTGTTCTTTATATTTGAAAGATATGTTTCATGGCTTTGCACCCGTTCAGAACGGGCTATTTATTTTAAATCTTGATAGTGAATCGGTCTATAACATAAATGTTAAAAGGTTGAAACCAAATGATCTGAATATGACTTACTTTTGGCACTGTCGGCTTGGTCATATAAGTTGGAAGCGCATGAAGAAGCTCCATGATGATGGACTTCTAACTTCGTTTGACTTAGAGTCATTCGAGACATGCGAATCATGCCTACTAGGCAAAATGACCAAGACACCTTTTGCAAGGAGTTGTGAAAGGGCATCCGACTTGTTGGAACTAATACATAGTGATGTATGTGGTCCAATGAGCACGACAGCCAGAGGTGGTTATGAGTACTTCATTACCTTCACTGATGATTTGAGTAGGTATGGATATATCTATTTAATGAAACACAAGTCGGAAGCCTTTGAAAAGTTCAAGAAATTCCAGAGTGAGGTACAAAATCAGCTCGGCAAGAAAATAAAGTTTCTACGGTCGGACCGTGGAGGCGAGTACATGAGCCATGAGTTTGATGACCATCTAAAGAGTTGTGGAATAGTTCCTCAACTCACTCCACCGGGTACACCGCAGAGAAACAGTGTATTGGAATGGAGAAATCGGACCTTGTTGGACATGGTACGATCAATGATGAGTCGGACAGATCTACCCTTATCATTTTGGGGTTATTGTCTAGAAACTGCAGCTTTCACACTAAACAGAGTACAATCAAAGTCAGTAGAGAAGACACCACATGATATGTGGACTGGTAAAAAGCCAAGTTTGTCTTTTCTTAAGATTTGGGGTTGTGAAGCATTTGTCAAGCGACTTCAGTCGGACAAGCTCACGCCCAAGTCGGATAAGTGTATTTTCGTGGGGTATCCGAGGGAAACCTTGGGGTACTACTTCTACAACCGGGAAGAGGGCAAAGTGTTTGTCGCTCGGAATGGTGTTTTCCTTGAGAAAGAGTTTCTCAGTCGGGAAGTCAGTGGGAGCACAGTGGAACTCGAAGAAATTCGAGAGGAACCGGCTAGGGGCGAGTCGGCGAACACCTTAGAGGCTGAGCCGCTCGTGGTACCTACACCGGTAACAGCACCTGAACCACGGAGATCTGCCAGATTACAACATGCTCATGATGTTTTACTGTTAGACAGTAATAAGCCGGCAACTTATTCGGAAGCGATGGTGGGATCTGATTCCGAGTCATGGCTTGGAGCCATGAGATCCGAGTTAAAGTCCATGAATGAAAACCAAGTTTGGAATTTGGTTGATCTGCCTGACGGTGCAAGACCCGTCGAGTGCAAATGGGTCTTTAAGAAGAAAATTGACATGGATGGAAATATTTCCGTCTATAAAGCACGACTTGTCGCGAAGGGGTTCCGACAAGTTCAAGGAGTTTACTACGACGAGACCTTCTCGCCCGTAGCGATTCTTAAATCAATTCGGATCATGTTAGCCATAGCAGCCTATTTCGACTATGAGATATGGCAGATGGATGTCAAGACGGCTTTCCTTAATGGAAATTTAACTGAGGACGTGTATATGATACATCCCGAAGGTTTTGTCGATCCAGCTAATGCTGACAAGGTATGCAAAATTCAGAAATCCATTTATGGGTTGAAGCAAGCATCTCGGAGTTGGAACATTCGCTTTGATGAAGTAGTGAAATCGTTTGGCTTCATCAAGAGCGATCATGATTCTTGTTTATACAAGAAGTTTAGTGGGAGCAAAGTAAACTTTCTAATCTTATATGTGGATGACATATTGCTGATTGGAAATGATGTCATGATGTTGCAAGAAACCAAAGAGTCATTGGAAAGGAGTTTCTCAATGAAGGATTTGGCTGAGGCAACTTACATATTAGGAATCAGGATCTATAGAGATAGATCCAGGCGGCTCATTTGATTGAGTGAGAGTACATATCTGGACAAAGTTTTGAAGAAATTCAAAATGGAAGAGTCCAAGAAGGGATTCTTACCAATGTCCCATGGTATAAAACTTAGCAAGACTCAGTGTCCTTCGACGACTGATGAGCAAAGTCGGATGAGTGTGATCCCGTATGCTTCGGCAATCGGATCCATCATGTATGCCATGATTTGTACTAGGCCATATGTTTCCTATGCTCTAAGTGTTACGAGCAGATACCAGGCTGACCCTGGCGAAGCCCACTGGGCAGCGGTTAAAAACATCCTTAAGTATTTGAGAAATACTAAGGAAATGTTCCTAGTTTATGGAGGTGATGAGGAATTCAGTGTAAAGGGTTACACGGATGCGAGTTATCTGACCGACTCAGATGATTCTCGCTCGCAATCGGGATACGTGTTCGTAATGAACGGAGGAGCTGTGAGCTGTAAGAGTTCCAAGCAAGATACAGTGTCTGCATCTACAACAGAGGCGGAGTATATTGCTGCCTCAGAGGCGGCAAAGGAAGCTGTTTGGATCAGGAACCTCCTGATAGATCTTGGTGTGGTTCAGGGCGCGTCCAATCCATTGGACGTATATTGTGAAAACAATGGTGCTATCGCACAAGCCAAGGAACCTAGACAACACCAGAAGAACAAACATATACTCATGTGGTACCATCTCATTCGCCAGTTTGTCGAACAAGGTGATATCAAGTTATGCAAAGTACACACGGATGCAAACATTGCAGATCCGTTGACAAAAGCGCTACCACAGCCTAAGCATGAGGCGCACACGAGAGGTATGGGCATTAGATGCCTAGGCATATGATGCCAAGATGATTGACTCTAGTGCAAGTGGGAGACTGTTGGGAATATGCCCTAGAGGAAATCATGTATGATGTAATTCCCACTGTATTCATAAAGTTATTAAGTTGTCCTTGTTTTGAACATTTGATATATATCATTGAATATGTGACTCGATTGTGGAACTATGTATTCATGTTGTTCATACTAAATTGTCCTTAGTCATTAAGGTTGTGCTGGACACACACCCTAGACTAATGTGAGAGTTGGCTGATGACTCGGTTCCACTTGTCATGGGCATGGTGATGCCATTCCAACGCTCACGGACTTGGCTAAAGAGTTTAGCAAGTCGGACTGACCCACATTGAGATGCAACGATCAAGTCGTCATTTGCATGTCTCAATCAATGTAATCCTTAGACCTGAGATTGTCGCACAATCCGAGTTGTGGATCACCGACTTAGGTTCTGTCAAACGTTGTTCTGTGACAAGCCAACTATAAAGGCAGAGTCTGGGTCGAATGAGAAGCAAGCTGCGTGATGTGGATAATCAAGATGGGATTTTGCCCCTCCGAATGGAGAGATATTCTCTGGGCCCTCTCGAGTGATATGATTGAGGAAGCATGGCCATGCACGACTTAGTTAAGTGTTAACTGTATCGATTGACTAAGAGTTAGTCAGATGAATCACATATCACGGATCGAGAAGAGAGTTGAACTATTAAAGGGATGACGATGAATCACCTATAGTTCGACAAGGTATATCGTGAGGCAAAAGGGACTAAGATGAATATCACATTGAAAGGCATGTCGTCATGACTCAATGGGACTTGGGAGTCGGCACGTTCTGCTAGGAGCCGCTACCGATTGATCGATTGAGAGTCGGAATCCAATCGTGTCCAAGTCGCCATGAGCCTGCAGGGTCGCACACTTAAGAGCGGGAGCAAGTATTGGTTGGGATGGACCCGAACCGGAAATGGACTGATTTTGTGAGTCGGACTCACAGAGGGAATGGGCCACAAGTGTTGTGCAGCCCACTACCATATGCTATATAAAGAGGGGCGCAGGTTGCCCAGCGGGCACGTTAGTCCACTCTCCCATGCGTTGGGAACCCTAGCCCCACTCAGTCCAGCCGTCGCACCGGACCTAGCAGTCTGCCGTCGGAGCTCCTCCTCGTACGTGTGGATACCGGCAGAGGTGTTGTACGTTCAGCACATCGACGTTCGAGGGATTGGATCAGCCGGACCGGATCGTGGGACTGCACTGCCCCGACGCGCTTCACCGATAATCCGCAACCGCGCGTCTAGTGGTAATCATCGTGGCCTTCTACTTCGGCTAGATCTTGGAAGTACCGCGTAGGAAAAAGTTTTCGTTTATCTCTACGCGTTCCAACAGTGGTATCAGATCGGTAGCTCCTGGTATTAGGCCCGAGATTCGTACATATGTGATATGTAGTTAGCGTTAGATGTGATCTAATTGCTGTTTTGGTGGTCGGTCTATGAGATAGATCGGTTTTGTACAAGGTTGACTGGATCAATCATACTCGGGGTTAATGGATGATCTGGTTTCCGTGATCATACTGCTAAGGTCGTGGAACAACTTACCCCTACCGGTCGGTTTCCGCCATCGGGGTATACCGTGACACATAAATCCAGTTGCGGTGATCGAAGATCAAAAAGTTTGGTCGAATCGGAATACGGATCAGATTCGGGACCGCCGGCTTCGCCCTGTCGTAGCGCCTTAGATGTCATTGCGAGTTCACAATGCCGGTAGATATCGTATCTATGCATAACTTGTTTTTGCAGGAAGTTGTGAATGGTATGGCTTATGTGCATGTGATGTGTGTAATCCATACATGATCTGCGTATCATGTTTTTGTCAGCCGGCTGGAGCCTAGGTGCTGTCATTTTATTGTATACCGTCCTGCGTGTCGGATTCTCTATGTAAATTTTCATTTACTAGCTAGTGTAGCTTGTTGGAGAACCCGGTGGCATGCAAGTCGATGTACAAGTCGGCTACATGGAGTAAGATGGCGCGTGACAAGAGTTGGCACGAGTCGACTTACAAGCTTCGTGGAGATGGAGATCACCATGAAGAGAGCCATACCATTTCACATTATAATTTCTTTATTTGTGTTATTGTTATGTCTCTCTTTACCTCTATTTAGATAGTTGGTAGATTCTTTAATCCCTCAAAGAAGGTCTAGTCGGTCGCCCCGCCAGTGTTGCACCATCACAAGTCGGACATTCTTGGTAGTGGGCTCATGAAATTGAGGTGCTACCAATTCTTTCCGGTTAGGTGGGTTTGAGTCGGACTATTACAAGCAGAAGCACTTGGTAATCTAGACGAGTCCATCACAACGGTTGTGGGGCTCGGGGCGAGGTAGGTTGGGAGCCAGGGCATGTGATGTCACCCAACTAACAGGAGTCGTATAGGGATACGATTGGCAAGGTGTTTCCTACCTAGATCCCTTGACGGCTAGCAGTGATGCTAAAGCTCACTAGTCGGCTTGCTTATTTAGGGTCTTGAATCACTTAGCAACCATCGGAGGGATGTTGGTTCTAGTGGGAGCATAAGTATTAAAGCGTTTAATATGCCTGCTCTTTTATGAATACATGTCTAAGTGTTTTTGCGTATTTTCTGTTGTAGATCAGTGGCACCTAGCAACCTTCCTCAGTTGTCCTCGTTTGCGTTGAGGTCAATCCTAGAGAAAGATAAGCTTAATGGAACTAATTTCACCAACTGGTATCGTAATCTGAGGATAGTCCTCACACATGACAAGAAAGAACATGTTCTAGAAACTCCACTTCCAGAAGAGCCTGATGATGATGGGACTGTCGCTGTCACAAATGCCTACCGTAAGACTAGAGATGAGTCTACGGAAATTAGCTGTCTTATGCTTGCAGACATGGAACCGGACTTGCAGCAGCAGTTCGAGAATGTTGAGGCCTACGATATGATCGAAAGGCTCAAAAGTATGTTCCAGGCTCAAGCAAAGACTGAGAGGTATCAAGTCTCTCAATCTTTGCTTGGCTGTAAGCACTAGTGGAAACAACCCCTCTCGTCCAGGGGGCCAGGGGGCAGCTGTCCCGGTTGCAACCGAATCCGGGTCAAATGCCATGCTTTGGTCCCGGTTCGTGCGCCCGGGGCAACAGGAATCGCCTGGGGGCATTGGTCCCGGTTCCTGGGGGACATATCGGTCCCGGCTCGTGCCACGGACCGGGACCAATGCCTAGCCACATGCCACGTTAGTGTGTTTTATTTTACTATGCACACGAGGTGTTCGACGAAATTCCCGAGCCGCACATAAGCTCACTGAAAATGGTATCTTCGACCGAGGTTAACAAACTTATCTTTTTCATCTGTAACTGATACATAAAAAAGTAGTATTTGTCGTATTAATATGTTATTGTAATGTATTTTGATAAACTTAATTATACGATGCAGCTGGATGCACGGCAGCGATGGATGTATGGTGACCGACGCACTTCCGAGTATATGGCAGGCCTGAATGCATTTCTTGTTGTAGCTCAGGCGAACAAAGATAATGGCTTCATGTGTTGCCCATGTGTTGATTGTCGGAACGTCAGAGAGCACTCTTCCGAAAGAATCATTCACGGCCATCTACTTCGGAGAGGTTTCATGCCCAGCTATAATTGCTGGACGAAGCATGGAGAAAGAGGGGTTGTGATGGAAGACGATGAAGAAGAAGAAGATCCTTTGTTCCCTGAATACGACGATACTGCAATGGAAGAGAATGGAGAAGAAGGAGGTGATCAAGAACAGGCATCAGAGGAGCCCGATGATGATCTTGGCCGAGTTATTGCTGATGCAAGGGAAGACTGTGAAAACAAATTGGAGAGGTTGAAGCTGGACAACATGTTACAGGATCACAAAAAATTGTTGTACCCAAATTGCGAAGATGGTAGCACAAAGCTCGGTACCACACTGGAGTTGCTGAAATGGAAGGCACAGAACGGTGTGACTGACAAGGCATTTGAGAGTTTACTTCAACTAATGAAGCCAAAACTTCCAAAGGATAACGAATTGCCTGAGAGTACGTACGAAGCAAAGAAAGCTCTCTGTCCTCTAGGATTAGATGTGCATAAGATACATGCATGCATTAATGACTGCATCCTCTTCCGCGGTGAGAAGTACGAGAATTTGGATGAATGTCCGATATGCACTGCACTTCGGTATAAGATCAGAGCAGATGACCCTGGTGATGTTGACGGCGAGCCCCCGCGTAAGAGGGTTCCTGCTAAGGTGATGTGGTATGCTCCTATAATACCACGGCTGAAACGTCTGTTTAGAAACAAAGAGCATGCTAGGTTGTTGCGATGGCACAAAGAAGACCGTAAGAAAGACGGAAAGTTAAGGCACCCCGCCGATGGATCGCAGTGGAGAAAGATCGAGAGAGACTTCCCAGACTTTGCAGGAGAGGCGAGAAACTTATGGTTTGGTCTAAGTACAGATGGTTTTAATCCTTTTGGGGAGCAGAGCTCCAGTCATAGCACTTGGCCTGTAACTCTATGTATGTACAACCTTCCTCCTTGGTTGTGCATGAAGCGCAAGTTCATTATGATGCCAGTTCTCATCCAAGGCCCGAGGCAACCTGGCAACGGCATTGATGTGTATCTAAGGCCATTAGTGGAAGAACTCTTACAATTGTGGGGGCAAACCAGGTGTACGTGTGTGGGATGAGAACGAACAAAAGCCATTTGACCTACGGGCGTTGCTTTTCGTAACCATCAATGATTGGCCTGCTCTTAGTAACATTTCCGGACATACAAACAAGGGATACAATGCATGCACACACTGTTTAGATAATACTGACAGTGTTTTTTTTTGGATAAATGTAAAAAGGTTGTATACCTGGGGCATCGTAGATTTTTTCCGATCAAGCATCCCGTAAGAAAGAAAGGAGGGAAGCATTTCAGAGGTGAGGCAGATAACCGGAAGAAGCCTGAGCTGCGTAGTGGTAATGATATATTCGATATGGTCAAGGACCTAGAAGTAATCTTTGGTAAGGCTGCTGGCAGCGAACCAGTTCCGTACGGCCCTGATAAGCGCGCACCCATGTGGAAGAAGAAATCTATATTTTAGGAGCTACCCTATTGGAAAGTTTTAGAGGTCCGGTCTCCGATCGACGTGATGCACGTGACAAAGAATCTTTGTGTCAATCTGCTATGCTTCCTGGGCGTGTATGGGAAGTCCAAAGATACGCCAGAAGCACGGGAGGACCAGCAACGTATGAAAGACCCAAGCAACAAGTACACAGATAGGCGCCATTACTTAAGCAGCTACGCTCTTACTAAAGTAGAGAAGGAAATATTCTTTGAAGTCCTTTACAGTATCAAGGTTCCGTCTGGCTTCTCATCGAATATAAAGGGGATAATAAACATGGCAGAGAAAAAATTCCAAAACCTGAAGTCTCATGACTGCCACGTGATTATGACGCAGTTGCTTCCGATTGCATTGAGGGGGCTTCTACCGGAAAATGTTCGAGTACCCATTGTGAAGCTATGTGCATTCATGAAGGCAATATCTCAGAAGCTAATCGATCCAGAAAGTCTGACAAGATTATAGAGGGATGTGGTCCAGTGTCTTGTTAGTTTTGAGTTGGTGTTCCCACCATCCTTCTTCAACATTATGACTCATCTCCTGGTTCACCTATGTGAAGAGATTCATATTCTTGGTCCGGTATTTCTACACAATATGTTCCCTTTGAGAGGTTCATGGGAGTCTTGAAGAAATATGTTCATAACCGTGCTAGGCCAGAAGGAAGCATCTCGAAGGGCTATGGAACAGAGGAGGTCATTGGGTTCTGTGTTGACTTTATTCCTGACCTTAAGACAATTGGTGTTCCTGAATCGCGGCACGAGGGGAGACTGAGGGGAAAAGGAACGCTGGGGAAGAAAACAATGATACCTAGGGACGGGCATTCTTTGACCAAAGCACACTACACAGTTCTACAAAATTCTATGTTCATGGCTACGTATCTCGAGGAACACAAGAATATTGTACGGTCTGCAAACCCGGGGAAGGATGACTCATGGATTAAACGCGAACACATGGAGACTTTCGGAAGTTGGTTGCAAACACATCTTATAAATGACACCACTGTTGAAGATTAGCTGTACATGTTGGCAGGGTCACCATCTTCGACTATTGGGAGTTTTCAAGGGTACGAGATAAATGGGAATACATTTTACACGAGCTCCCAAGATAAGAAGAGCACCAACCAAAACAGTGGTGTCCGCTTTGATACAACAAACGAGAATGGAAAAAATGACACATACTATGGTTACATAGAGGAGATATGGAAACTTGACTATGGACCTTCTTTTAAGGTCCCTTTGTTTAAGTGCAAATGGGTCAACCTGAATGGAGAAGGGGTAAAGGTAGACCCGCTTTATGGAATGACAACAGTGGATCTCAACAATATTGGTTACAATGACGAACCATTCGTCCTAGCCAATGATGTGGCTCAGGTCTTCTATGTGAAGGACATGTCTTCCAGACCGAAGAAAAGAAAAAATAAGGAAACAAATTCATCATACGATGAGCCGAAGCGTCACATAGTTCTCTCAGGGAAAAGAAACATCGTGGGAATCGAGGACACGACAGACATGTCAGAAGATTATAATAAGTTTGTTGAAATTCCACCCTTCACAGTGAAAGCTGACCCCACCATCCCGTTAAATAATGAAGATGCTCCATGGTTACGGCCGAAGCGATCATAAGCAAGGGACACGAAGAAAATTCAGAAGACTAGATAGGGATGTTGTTGGTGATGTGTAATAATAAACGTGGAATACATGATCATAGTTCTTATAACGTAGTATGAACGAGATTTTGTTAGCCAAAATGATATTTATACATATTCTGTGATTATGAATGGAGTAGGTGCAAGTTTGACCAATAATTTGTATTGATCGGTAACTATGACCAGCCTGACTTCATTATTATTCCAACCAGCGGCACACCCACCCACTTTTCTGTTTCTCTCTCCTCCGTCTGTTGGTGATGTGTAATAATAAGCGTGGAATACATGATCATATAGTTCTGTTTGATCAGTATTTTGTATTGGCCGGTAAAAAGCTGACAACTATGACCAGCCTGACTTCATTATTATTCCAACCAGCGGCACACCCACCCACTTTTCTGTTTCTCTCTCCTACGTCTGTTGGTGATGTGTAATAATAAGCGTGGAATACATGATCATATAGTTCTGTTTGATCGGTATTTTGTATTGACCGGTAAAAAGCTGACAACTATGACCAGCCTGACTTCATTATTATTCCAAGTGATAGTACGGATACCATCCTGACAGAAACATTTGTAGCTGCAAGAAGTTTGAAAATGTAGGTCTTCCGTGTTGCCAGGTACTGAAGGTTCTTGAGATCAGAAATATCAAAGAAATTCCACCACACTATGTTTTGAAAAGAGGGCGAAAGAATGCTCAGAGTAAACCTTCGAAGGAAAACTATGGTTTTTCTGTTGTAGACGAAGATCTCAAATTCACCGTGTCAATAAGGTACAACTCGCTTTGTCGAACTTTATATAAATCACACGGGATGCCTTGTATGTTCAGGACTAACTCGGAAGATCACGAGAGAAAACAAAAATTGTAACATTTTTATATTCAAATTATATACAAATGGTAAAATAGTTAATAGTTTCAATAGTTAGAATAATTATTTAGTTAAATGAAAAATGGATTTAAATTAGTTATGCAAATTCTAGCATTTTTCATGTTGGAATTTTTGTCAAATTCGAAAGTATATATAAGTTGTTAATGTGCAAACTTAACCATTTTCAAATTTTGGCGCTAAAAAATTTTGGGCGCGCAGGGTGCCACCGAAATTCGAAATTAGTTTTTGGTCCCGGCTCGTGGTACCAACCGGGACCAAAGGGGCTCTAGTCCCGGTTGGTGGCACGGGCCGGGACTAGAGGCCCAGGTGTATAAATATCTCGGCCCTCTCTACAGGCCGAGCGACCACCCAGGACAGCGGACATGGCTTGGCGAAGCCCTGCCGGCGGCGGGAACGAGTAGGAAGATCCCGCCGGCGCTGGTTCCGCCGGCGGGGTTGAACTAGGGGACACGTTGGACTAGGGACACAAATATATATTAAAAAAAGGCCCACGGGCCTTGCTTACATATAGGGGGCGGCGCGGCCACAGGCGGCCGGCCGTGCTTACATATAGGGGGGGCGGCATGGTCACAGGCGACCGGCCGTGCTTGCATATAGGGGGCGGCGGCGCGGCCACAGGTGGCCGGCCGTTTTCTTGGGGGGTGGTGGGTAGCTTAGTCTAGGGGGGCGCACTGGAGCCGGCCTACTCCTCCTCGTCGGAGGAGATGCAGTGGTAGGGGGTGGCTGCCACAGGTGGGCAGGCGGCTAGGGCGGGCCGTCGGCGGCTGCGGAGGCATCGGGGGCGCGTACGGCGGTGGCGGGGGCAGCACCTCCTGCTGCGGCGGCGGTGGCGGGGGCAGCTCCTCCGGCGACCATACGCCGCCGGTCCAGGCCCAGGTCATCCCGTACTCCAGGCCGGGGGGCAGCGGCAGCGGCGGTGGATGGTCCTCGGGGGGGGGGGGGCAGCGGCTGCGGTGGCGGCGTACATGGTCTGCCACCAAGGGGCAGGCGCCGAAGGGGGCGGGGGCGGCCTCCTCCATGTTGTCCCAGAGCTCGGGGTCGTCTTCCTCCTCATCGACGTGGTCGGCGATGTCGTCCACCAGGAGCCAAAGCTCCGGCTCCCTCCCCGGCGGTGGCGCGGGGTAGTCTGCGGTGCTCACCTGCTCGGCTGTGGGGATGTAGGAGCGGCGGCGCTGCTCGTGCTCCTGCTGGAGCCAGGTGGCCCAGTAGGGGGAGCTCCGCGCGTACCCCTAAGGAGGCGGGCCGGATGAGTGTGATCCCGTATGCTTCGGCAATCGGATCCATCATGTATGCCATGATTTGTACTAGGCCATATGTTTCCTATGCTCTAAGTGTTACGAGCAGATACCAGGCTGACCCTGGCGAAGCCCACTGGGCAGCGGTTAAAAACATCCTTAAGTATTTGAGAAATACTAAGGAAATGTTCCTAGTTTATGGAGGTGATGAGGAATTCAGTGTAAAGGGTTACACGGATGCGAGTTATCTCACCGACTCAGATGATTCTCGCTCGCAATCGGGATACGTGTTCGTAATGAACGGAGGAGCTGTGAGCTGTAAGAGTTCCAAGCAAGATACGGTGTCTGCATCTACAACAGAGGCGGAGTATAATGCTGCCTCAGAGACGGCAAAGGAAGCTGTTTGGATCAGGAACCTCCTGATAGATCTTGGTGTGGTTCAGGGCGCGTCCAATCCATTGGACGTATATTGTGAAAAAAATGGTGCTATAGCACAAGCCAAGGAACCTAGACAACACCAGAAGAACAAACATATACTCATGCGGTACCATCTCATTCGCCAGTTTGTCGAGCAAGGTGATATCAAGTTATGCAAAGTACACACAGATGCAAACATTGCAGATCCGTTGACAAAAGCGCTACCACAGCCTAAGCATGAGGCGCACACAAGAGGTATGGGCATTAGATGCCTAGGCATATGATGCCAAGATGATTGACTCTAGTGCAAGTGGGAGACTGTTGGGAATATGCCCTAGAGGCAATCATGTATGATGTAATTCCCACTGTATTCATAAAGTTATTAAGTTGTCCTTGTTTTGAACATCTGATATATATCATTGAATATGTGACTCGATTGTGGAACTATGTATTCATGTTGTTCATACTAAATTGTCCTTAGTCATTAAGGTTGTGCTGGACACACACCCTAGACTAATGTGAGAGTTGGCTGATGACTCGGTTCCACTTGTCATGGGCATGGTGATGCCATTCCAACGCTCACGGACTTGGCTAAAGAGTTTAGCAAGTCGGACTGACCGACATTGAGATGCAACGATCAAGTCGTCATTTGCATGTCTCAATCAGTGTAATCCTTAGACCTGAGATTGTCGCACAATCCGAGTTGTGGATCACCGACTTAGGTTCTGTCAAACGTTGTTCTGTGACAAGCCAACTATAAAGGCAGAGTCCGGGTCGAATGAGAAGCAAGCTGTAACATCCCAAGTATGAAAACTCCCCTAGAATGATTGTTTCTTGTTTAATTAAAGTATTGCATCATGTCATCATATTGTTTCCATTTGTTTCCTATTTGTTTGCATCTGTTTTTATTTGTTTTCATAATGAAATTCAAACAATTTCAAATGATGTGATTCATACTTGTCATGTTACAATCTTTTTCAAATAAAAAGTTCAAATCAAAACCTTATTTGTTTCCAATTATTCCATAATGATCAACTTTTAAAATAGTGGCTTTAATCAATCCATTAATTCCAAATTGCATTCAAATTCAAATCAAATCATCAAACAGCACCTAATTTGAAAATTATGAAAGTACCAAACAATTCTAATCACATGTGTTCTAATTAAATAATAGGGTTCACCCTATTAAAAATTGTCGTTTTCAATATTAATCAATTAACCATCAAATTCTTCAAATTTAAACCAATTTGCAAACAGCAAATAAAAATTGAACCTTTGAAAAACCAAAGTTGTCAAATGGTGGATGTTGACCTAATCAACTCACATGAATTTTCCCTAATTTTTTTCAACTCAAAAACCTACCTTTTCCTTCCTATTCTATTTGCTGCAAAAAAATCAGAAGAATAAAAATGTTAAAAAGGAAAAACACGCGCGCAGCGGGGGGTAAGCAGCGGCCCAGCCCAACTAACTTACCCGATGGCCCGCGTACCGCTTCGCTCGCGCACCCCCTTCTGTTTCCAGTACGGCAGCGCATCGGGGGGTGCCACGGCGGCACTGTTGCACGCCGACGGCCGATGCGCCACCGTACCCCCTTTATAAGCAACCCTAGACCCCCCTGGCGCCGCCCTAGCCCACCTACTCCCTCCTCCCTCGAGATCCGCCGCCGATTCCCTCTCTCAGCCACCCTCCACCTACCTCTGAACCTCGCCGACGAGCTCCTCCTCTGAACCTCCGATGGCCACCGCCGCTGCCGTGCGCCACCACCCATCTTGACCACGGGGATCGAAACCCCGTGCTTCCCTCGACGTCTTCGACACCTCCTCGAGCCCGGAGATCTCCTGTAGCCACGCCGCCGTCCTCAACGTCGCCGCCGCCGTGTCTGCACCGGGCCTCTGCTCGACTCCAGTCGCCGGTGAGCACGCCACCGTGTCCTCCTCCCCTATCTCTGCTTACACGAGCCACGTAGCACCCCCCAGCACTGCATCGAGCACGAGCACAACGGCGATCGCCGCGGGCCACCGTCTGTTGCTGTCAAGGTTCAGACATGTTTTTTTGTCAGTTAAAGTTTCAGAACACGAACCTGAACTATAACCTCCCTGCGCATCGTTTACTGTCAAACATTCTTTCGCTACCGCACTGGTGCAGTGCAGTGCGCGCGCACGGGCAGGTCCAGGGATCGAGTCCTGGCTCCGCGGGAGAAAATCCCCTCTTTTTTCCGCGCAGCGCTGACAGGGTGGCCCCCCTGTCAGCCACACCGTTGCCACGCGTGCATCTGCGTGGGCCACGTTGGCCCTAGGCCCACTGGCAGTGCCTAGGGTAGGTTTCTGTGCGGTATAAAAGAATGTTAACCTTTTCTGTCTCAAAAACAAGTCCTTTTAAATTACAGTTTGGTCCTCTAATTCAAATTGCTAATAACTTTTAAATTATAACTCCAAATAATAAAAGTAAAATATGTTTGTTGATCCAAATTAAAGTATCTACCTATTGGTAACATTTGTTTTCTGTTTTGAATTTTCCAAATGCATTCCAAATTTGAATTCAAACAATTCATTTGTAATTTGCTAAAATCCATAACTAATTCATACTTAATCCAAATAATGCAAATAAAATATGTTTTCCATGCTATTTCAAATAACCTATTCAAATATAAATTTTGTTTCATGGTTTGAATAATTAAAATTGCTTAAATAATTTTAAACCTTGTTTAAATCATTTAAATTTGCTAAAATCATAACTTGCTCAAATTAAATTATTTTTGAACATGCAAAATATGTTTTCAAACCATCAAAGTATAAACTTTTCAATTGTGAATTTGAATTTATGTTTTGAACAAATAAAATTCAAATAATATTCATACTTGTTTTAAACTCAATTAAAACTTGTTTAATCTTGTTTAATTCATAATTAAATCATTGTAATTCGTTTTTCCATAGTTGAAACATGTAATCCACCCAAAATTGTGTGTTCTTTTCAAATATGAATTTTGTTATTTGTTTTGAACACTTTAACTTGATGAAAACAACAAATGCTTGTGTGACACCTTTAAGTAACCAAAATTTCCAGACTTGTTAAACCAATTTCCAAACTTGTCAAATTCCATTTCCACTTGCATCTGTTGTTGTTATTTTGTTGTTATCATCATGCATGCATCATGGTAATTAACTTTCACTGGTAATTAGTTGTAGATCATTTGTTTCCACCCTAATGCATGGACCTTTTCCATATGCAATCAAATTGCATAGGGGTCCATTTAAATTGTGTCACCTTGTCAACTAGTTTATTTTGATGCAACCATTAACTTGACATGCATCATCCCATGATTGTGCACTATGCCATGATATTGATTGTTTATCTTTCTGCATTGTTTGTTTGCTTTTTCTCGGATAGACGACGACGTTGAGACCGACGATCCTTACGACACCCCTTCTGAGGATCTAGCTCAGTACCAGGCTACTGGGTTTGCAGGCAAGTTATCACTCACATGATCCACTGTGTTCCTTTCAACATTGGTTACCGATACTTTCCGTTGTCTATTTTGCTAGCCCTATGTGTAGTTGTTTCTGTTACGAACCTATCACATGAATCCCTTAACCCTGATATTGCCTCACCCCCACTCCTACAACCCCATTGTTTGAGCCAGTGTCTTACTAGCATGCTTAGGTTGTTTTCCTCGAGTCTGTTACCCGTTACTTTCTGTTACTATACTTTTATTATGTTCTGGGGGCTCGATGTTATTCAATCAACCTGTTAATAATAATATGCTGATAAGGCACCGGCAGGAGGCCCTGTGTGGTTTTGAGGCCTGCTAGTGTCGACCCTAATAGGAAAAGGGTCTTGTCTACTGATCCATGATGAGCGCACTAACCGCATGTGGGAAGCGAGTATGGGCGCCCCCCCTCAATTTGATTCGATTCGCATCTCGTCCAAATCGCCTCATTTAGTTCGTGTTTTCCATTTGCCGCATGCATGTTTTTGCGAGCCCAGCGCAGGGTGGAACTTTTGTAGTCGGCATATAGGGGGACACGGTCTTAGAGTCCTATGAGGGTCCCTTTTCTTCGGGGATCGATTAGCCGTGCGCCCAAGGTGCTTTGGGCTTGATGCGAAGAAGAGTTGGGTTGTGTTGAATACCCCGCTTGGTGGGAGGCATCCCATCTGGCGGGTTATTCTTACGTGTACGACCAAATTGGTGCACCCCTGCAGGGATAAATCTTCTCGAGAAGCCGTGTTTTCCGCGGTTATGGTTGACTTGGTGAAAGTATTGGCTAACAAGTACTCAGAACAACTTACACCTAACTAATGATAACTTGGCTAGTAATAGACTTATTGACACAACAACTTGATCCATTATTCATTAATCCAACTGTGTGAGTTATCCTCGGATTGCTTCTTTGGATAAGGGGCGAGATCCAGGATGGGTTTGTTTGGTGGTAAACAATAGTTGGTTACTATACGCTATCTTATCTCCGCTCTGTTAGCCGGAAGTTGTAGTGTTTCTGTAGTTGGTTAGCGCAGCCAGTTGCAGCATCTTTCATATCCCCTTTCTTCCGTTGAACCCAAGGCATCTGTGCTTGGTGTTGACGTGCTACACTTTGGTGAATTGTGAGTCTTGCTTGCCAGTATGTTGTTGTAATGACCCCTTTGGGGCTGTGGTTTCCGCAGACTACGCTTACGAGGATCCAGGTGACGGCTACTACGTGGAGTTTGACGAGGCTGCTGACGAGTAGATAGCGGACCCGGGCAGGATCCGAGACTACGTGGATGGGCTCCGTCTTTCTTTCATTTCCCGGCTTCTTAAGCCTATTTGGATTTGTCTGTACTCAGAACCTTTGAATGCTTCCGCTGAGATGTAATGATGCTATGTTGGGACATATGTCCTCTGGATGATTGTATTTGCTATCTCTGCTCTAGTGAGAGCCAGTTGCAACTTATTTCGATCTTTTGTGTCTTAGAGATATGTTGTGTTATCATTTCGTTTAACGCCGTTGACGTACAATGTGTGTATGGTATGAAGTACGTCAATGGTAGTACCTTTGATTTCTATGGGATAGTTTACATCGACGGTCGATAGTAGAGTTTGGTTGTCGCACATAAGTGCTGGCCTACTCGTAAGAGGATGCGGGAGCAGTTACGCCCCGTAATCCATTCATCTACTATTCAGTTCGGACCGGTGAGTATCCTTTAGAAGTCCGGGTGCGACAAATGGTATCGGAGCCTATCTGCCTGTAGGATCCCTTTTACTGGTCGCAGTTGAGTCTAGAAACTATTTTGTAGCTATATAGGAAAAATGAAACGTGAGAGTAGGAATTCTGCCATTTTTCTTCTTTCCCCACCCACCCACCCTTTTCTGGTAAGGAAGTGCAACGTTGTTTTCTCTTCTCACCCAAACTTTCAAGTTAGGATTTCACGTGTTTTGGGTTCTCCGTAGTACCTCAGGATTTTTTTGGTCTCGTTTTCCCGATGTTGCTTCGATATCCTGTTCTTCTAAAGAACCTTTCGTCCGTTCAAACCTTGTTGTTGTTTTCCACTTCAATTCTTCTACCGGCGTCTAATCAAAACCTCCCAAATCATCTGCAGATGGATCTCAGGTTCTACCCGCAGGTGGTTCGGATGACTCTTTGCGAGAGCACCGCCGGTTATCCGGAGATGCTGAGGGACATGGTCAAGTATCTGGGGTTCCATTGGGCACCAGAGTACCAGGTCTACGAGCAGCAGCGAGAGTTTGACCAGACCTACTACCAGGCTATCGTCTATATTCTGTCAGATGATGGCATGAGCATAGCACACCGCTACGAGGCAGTAGGTTCCAGAGTGGATATGGCCGTGCAGGAGGCAGCTTACGTGAGTCTCACCGTCCTTCGTGCTGACTACTGGGGGTTTGATGATTCTATCTATCGTCACATCCCCCGTGGTTACATCACCGCAGCGGGAGCTCACTTCACTCTCTACGACAACCTGGATGTCTACGAACATGATAGCTCCAGGCTGCACACCACCGCTCAGTTTGTGAGGTACAGTGACGCAGTTGCCACCACACTTTCTCAGGAGTTGGCCTCAGTCAGAGAGCAGCTCTACCTTGCGTTGACTCGTCTGGCGACGTACACCACCGACTTTGTTGGAGACGAGCGCTTCGCACGTTTCGAGCAGCCAGTTGGTCATACTCTGCCAGATGCTGGAGGTTACGAGCCGATCAGAGGTCCACTCCTCCACCTCGGTGCTGGTTACACAGCGATTCCCCGCTTTGGAGCACAGGGAGCAGATGCTATGTACTTCACCACACCGAGAGTTGCTCTCAGAGCAGTCCCGATCTATGTGGATCGTCGATCTACTTACTTTCGTGGACGTCCTCCTCACCGTACCTCTCGCCGTACTACTCACCGCCGTCCTGCGTGATGAGCATGGGAGTACCGATGTATCCGTTCTTAGCTATGTTTAGTTATCCTTTGGCATTCGAACCATTCGAACCATTTATGGTGTGTTGGATATTCTGATGTATTTGAACATGTGATGATGTACCTGTTGGTTATCTATTCATGCGTCGGAATAATCTATCTTTCGGTTACCAAGTCTATCCTTTTCTGTTGTTGTGCTAAAATGCTTTTCCATTCAGGATGCCGCCAACAAGGAACACCCCGCCTGAGCCACCTCCGATCACGGAGCTGTTGACTCAGATGACTCATGTCATGACGCAGATGGCCCAGTTCCAGGCTAATCAGCAAATCAACCAGAATGCTCCACGTGTCAACATCAAGGAGTTCCTCAGTCTGGGCCCAAAAGCTTTCGTGGCAACACGCGAGCCTCTGGATGCTGATGACTGGATCCGTGACATAGCCAGGACTCTGGAGATTGCACATGTAGCTGAGGAAGACAAGGTCAAGTATGCCACCTACCTGCTGAAGGGTCAGGAAGCTTCTTGGTGGGAGAACTACCAGACCATGAGAGCTGGCTATCCAATCACCTGGGGCTGTTTCAAGGAAGCCTTCCTGAAGCACCACATTCCAGATGGTCTTATGGAAAGGATGCGTGAAGAGTTCTGCTCTCTTAAGAAGGGCAAGCTGGACGTTATCAGCTATCAGACTGAGTTCAATCGCCTCGCTCGATACGCTGGTGACGAGGTGTCCACTGAGGCCAAGAAGATGGCAAGGTTCCGCAGAGGTTTTAACCCGGAACTGAAGTACGCTCTCACAAATGTCAAGTGCAAAGACTTCGAGGAGCTCGTTAACACCGCGCTCAATGAGGAAAATGGGCGCAAGGCGTTCGAGGATTCGCGCAAGCACTCGCGTGAGGGTGGTTCCTCCTCCAACATGACCACCCCTCCGCAGAAGCGCCGCATCTGGGTGCCAAATGGTGCTGTCACTCGGGCTCCATATGCCCAAGATTCTCCAGGCTTTGCTCCCCGCCCACCCAACCCATCTCAGATGCATGGTCAGAGGGTTCCGATGGGGCAGCCAAGGCCAGGTCCTCCTCGTGTCGTCACTTGCCACAAGTGCAAGGAGACTGGACACTACGCTGATAAGTGCACTCAGAGGCAGCTACCTCCACCTCCTCGCCCCAACACCAACCAGGCAATAGTTCGTGCTCCTCCGGCTAAAGCCTTCAACTCCAACAACAGGCCTGTCGGGAGGACCGCGAGGGTGAATCATATCAAGGCCGACAAAGCTGAGGAAGCTGCTGACGTCGTTCTCGGTATATTACCCGTAAACTCTTTTCCAGCTAAAGTGTTGTTTGATACCGGAGCATCGCATTCTTTTGTGTCAAAGATCTTTGCTACAACGTACAACCTAGTTCTGGTTCCACTAAGCAATCAAATCTCTGTTCACTCTCCGGGATCTAAAATGTTGACTTCCAAGATAAGTATGGACAATCAGATCCTAATTGGAGGCCGCATATTCCTTGCTTCACTCATGTTGCTGGGAAATTCTGACATTGATGTCATTCTGGGCATGGATTGGTTGAAGGCCAACGAAGCTAAAATTGACTGTGCTAAGAAGTCAATAACTCTGTTCCACCCGTCTGGCCAGATAGTCTATTCTCCATATGAATCAAGTTCTGTTCAGCTGTTCAACCTCGATGCAAAACCTCTTCCTGCAATTGAGAATGTTCCGGTGGTTTGTGAATTCCCTGACGTCTTTCCAGAAGAGTTGCCAGGGATGCCTCCGGACAGAGCAGTTGAGTTCGTGATCGAGCTTGAGCCAGGTACTGCTCCAATCTCTAAGCATCCATACAAGATAGCTCCTCCTGAACTGAAATTGTTGAAGGAGCAAATCGATATGTACATGGAGAAAGGTTACATTCAGCCTAGTTCCTCCGCTTGGGGTTGCCCAACTCTGTTCGTAGCCAAGAAGGATCAAACAAAGAGACTCGTGGTTGACTATCGTCCTCTCAACGAGAAAACCATCAAAAACAAGTATCCAATTCCTCGTATCGATGATCTTTTTGATCAACTTGCTAGAGCCTCAATATTCTCAAAGTTGGACTTGAGGATGGGTTACCATCAGATAAAGATCAGAAAGGAAGATATTCCAAAAACAGCTTTCACCACCCGGTACGGTCTATATGAATATACCGTCATGTCCTTTGGTCTCACCAATGCACCGGCGACCTTCTCTCGACTCATGAATTCTGTCTTCCACGAATACCTCGACAAGTTCGTTGTGGTATATCTTGATGATATTCTTGTCTACTCCAAATCCGAGGAAGAGCATGAAGAACATCTTTGTCTCACTCTCATGAAACTTCGCGAGCATCGTCTATATGCCAAGTTCTCCAAATGTCAGTTCTGGATTTCAGAAGTTGCTTATCTTGGTCATATCATCTCTGCCAAGGGCATAGCCATTGACCCGGAAAAGGTTTAGGCAATTGTTGATTGGAAACCTCCTAAGACGGTGAAGCAAGTCAGAAGTTCTCTTGGCTTGGCTAGCTATTGCCGTCGTTTCGTCCAAAACTTCTCCAAGATTGCTAAACCTCTCACTGATCTCACAAAGAAGGACAAGAAGTTCGTTTGGTCTCCACAATGTGATGAGAGTTTCAATCTCCTGAAGACTAAACTCACTTCTACCCCAGTTCTGGTTGGCCCAGATACTACCAAACCTTTCCAGATATTCTGCGATGCATCTCTCCAAGGTCTATGAGCAGTTCTTATGCAAGAACGTCAAGTTGTGGCTTATGCTTCACGTCAGTTGAATGCACATGAGCAAAACTATCCCACTCATGACCTAGAACTTGCAGCAGTTGTGTTTGCCCTCAAGAAATGGAGACAATACTTGTTGGGTAACCGCACTGAAATCTTTTCGGATCATAAGAGTCTGAAATACATCTTCATTCAACCAGATCTGAACCTCAGGCAAAGGAGATGGATCGAAAAGATTAAAGACTTTGATCTCACCATTTCTTACACTCCAGGCAAGGCTAATGTTATGGCCGATGCTCTCAGTCGCAAGTCCTATTGCAATAATCTCATGATCATGGAAAGCCAACCTCCACTTCATGAAGAATTCCAGAAGCTGAACCTTGGTCTTGTTCCTCAAGGTTATCTTGCTAGCTTGACAGCCAGTCCAACTCTCGAGGACAAGATTCGTTCTGAACAACTTCGTGATGCTGAAATCAAGAAGATTGTAGAGCACATCAAAGAAGGCAACGATAAATTCAAGTCCTTCTCAATTGATGACAAGGGAACTGTGTTCTTCGAAGGACGCATTGCAGTTCCTCAGATTCAAAGTCTCAAAGATGTCATTCTCAAGGAGGCTCATGAAACTCCTCTCTCCATCCACCCTGGAAGTACAAAGATGTACCAGGATCTCAAGACTTTGTATTGGTGGTCTGGCATGAAACGTGAAATTGCTCAATACGTTTCTGAATGCGACGTTTGTCAACGTGTTAAGGCAGTTCATCAGAAAACAGCCGGTCTTCTCCAACCTCTGAAAATCCCTGAGTGGAAGTGGGACATGATTGAAATGGACTTCGTTACTGGTTTCCCAAAGTCCAAGAAGGGCAACGATGCAATCTTCGTTGTTATTGATCGTCTCACTAAGGTAGCTCACTTCTTTGTTGTCAAGGAAACTATCTCAGCTAGCCAGTTAGCAGAGCTCTACACAGCAAAGATTGTTCCTCTTCATGGTGTTCCATTGGAAATAAGCTCAGACCGTGGAAGTATCTTCACTTCAAATTTCTGGAAGAGTTTTCAAGAAGCATTGGGCACCAAACTTCTGTTCAGCACAGCTTATCACCCTCAGTCTCAAGGGCAAGTCGAAAGAGTCAATCAGATTCTCGAGGATATGCTCAGAGCATGTGGTCTCTCCTTTGGCATGAAATGGGAGGATTGCCTTCCATATGCTGAATTCTCCTACAACAACAGCTTCCAGGCAAGCTTAGGCATGGCACCATTTGAAGCACTCTATGGCCGCAGATGCAGGAGTCCAATCAATTGGTCTGGAGCTGGTGAACGTTCACTCTTAGGCCCTGACATTGTTAAGGAAGCCGAAGAGAAAGTTCGCATCATTCGTGACAATCTCAAGATTGCCCAGTCTCGTCAGAAGAGCTACTATGACAGCAAGCACCGGGACATGGTCTATGCACCTGGTGACAATGCATATCTCCGTGTAACTCCCCTCAGAGGCACTCATCGTTTTGGTGTGAAAGGAAAACTTGCACCAAGATACATTGGTCCTTTCAATATCCTCTCAAGGCGTGCGGAAAATGCCTATCGTCTTGAAGTTCCAGAAAAACTATCCAAGGTGCACGATGTGTTTCATGTGTCACAGCTCAAGAAGTGTTTCAAAGATCCAGATCGTGCAGTTGATCATGATTCCATTGAACTGCAAGATGATCTCTCTTATGAGGATCACCCTATTCGAATTCTCGATGAGACCGTTCGTAAGACTCGCAACAAGAGCACCAAGTTCTTGAAAGTGCAATGGTCGCATCATTCCGATAAAGAGGCAACGTGGGAGACCGAAGAGGATCTTCGCAAGAAGTATCCGGACCTTTTCATTTCTCAATAGGAATCTCGGGGCGCGATTCCTTCAAGGGGGGGCGTTTTGTAACATCCCAAGTATGAAAACTCCCCTAGAATGATTGTTTCTTGTTTAATTAAAGTATTGCATCATGTCATCATATTGTTTCCATTTGTTTCCTATTTGTTTGCATCTGTTTTTATTTGTTTTCATAATGAAATTCAAACAATTTCAAATGCTGTGATTCATACTTGTCATGTTACAATCTTTTTCAAATAAAAAGTTCAAATCAAAACCTTATTTGTTTCCAATTATTCCATAATGATCAACTTTTAAAATAGTGGCTTTAATCAATCCATTTATTCCAAATTGCATTCAAATTCAAATCAAATCATCAAACAACACCTAATTTGAAAATTATGAAAGTACCAAACAATTCTAATCACATGTGTTCTAATTAAATAATAGGGTTCATCCTATTAAAAATTGTTGTTTTCAATATTAATCAATTAACCATCAAATTCTTCAAATTTAAACCAATTTGCAAACAGCAAATAAAAATTGAACCTTTGAAAAACCAAAGTTGTCAAATGGTGGATGTTGACCTAATCAACTCACATGAATTTTCCCTAATTTTTTTCAACTCAAAAACCTACCTTTTCCTTCCTATTCTATTTGCTGCAAAAAAAAAAACAGAAGAATAAAAATGTTAAAAAGGAAAAACACGCGCGCAGCGGGGGGTAAGCAGCGGCCCAGCCCAACTAACTTACCCGATGGCCCGCGTACCGCTTTGCTCGCGCACCCCCCTTCTGTTTCCAGTACGGCAGCGCATCGGGGGGTGCCACGGCGGCACTGTTGCACGCCGACGGCCGATGCGCCACCGTACCCCCTTTATAAGCAACCCTAGACCCTCCTGGCGCCGCCCTAGCCCACCTACTCCCTCCTCCCTCGAGATCCGCCGCCGATTCCCTCTCTCAGCCACCCTCCACCTACCTCTGAACCTCGCCGACGAGCTCCTCCTCTGAACCTCCGATGGCCACCGCCGCTGCCGTGCGCCACCACCCATCTTGACCACGGGGATCGAAACCCCGTGCTTCCCTCGACGTCTTCGACACCTCCTCGAGCCCGGAGATCTCCTGTAGCCACGCCGCCGTCCTCAACATCGCCGCCGCCGTGTCTGCACCGGGCCTCTGCTCGACTCCAGTCGCCGGTGAGCACGCCACCGTGTCCTCCTCCCCTATCTCTGCTTACGCGAGCCACGCAGCACCCCCCAGCACTGCATCGAGCACGAGCACAACGGCGATCGCCGCCGGCCACCGTCTGTTGCTGTCAAGGTTCAGACATGTTTTTTCGTCAGTTAAAGTTTCAGAACATGAACCTGAACTATAACCTCCCTGCGCATCGTTTACTGTCAAACATTCGTTCGCTACCGCACTGGTGCAGTGCAGTGCGCGCGCACGGGCAGGTCCAGGGATCGAATCCTGGCTCCACGGGAGAAAATCCCCTCTTTTTTCCGCGCAGCGCTGACAGGGTGGCCCCCCTGTCACCCACACCGTTGCCACGCGTGCATCTGCGTGGGCCACGTTGGCCCTAGGCCCACTGGCAGTGCCTAGGGTAGGTTTCTGTGCGGTATAAAAGAATGTTAACCTTTTCTGTCTCAAAAACAAGTCCTTTTAAATTACAGTTTGGTCCTCTAATTCAAATTGCTAATAACTTTTAAATTATAACTCCAAATAATAAAAGTAAAATATGTTTGTTGATCCAAATTAAAGTATCTACCTATTGGTAACATTTGTTTTCTGTTTTGAATTTTCCAAATGCATACCAAATTTGAATTCAAACAATTCATTTGTAATTTGCTAAAATCCATAACTAATTCATACTTAATCCAAATAATGCAAATAAAATATGTTTTCCATGCTATTTCAAATAACCTATTCAAATATAAATTTTGTTTCATGGTTTGAATAATTAAAATTGCTTAAATAATTTTAAACCTTGTTTAAATCATTTAAATTTGCTAAAATCATAACTTGCTCAAATTAAATTATTTTTGAACATGCAAAATATGTTTTCAAACCATCAAAGTATAAACTTTTCAATTGTGAATTTGAATTTATGTTTTGAACAAATAAAATTCAAATAATATTCATACTTGTTTTAAACTCAATTAAAACTTGTTTAATCTTGTTTAATTCATAATTAAATCATTGTAATTCTTTTTTCCATAGTTGAAACAGTAATCCACCCAAAATTGTGTGTTCTTTTCAAATATGAATTTTGTTATTTGTTTTGAACACTTTAACTTGATGAAAACAACAAATGCTTGTGTGACACCTTTAAGTAACCAAAATTTCCAGACTTGTTAAACCAATTTCCAAACTTGTCAAATTCCATTTCCACTTGCATCTGTTGTTGTTATTTTGTTGTTATCATCATGCATGCATCATGGTAATTAACTTTCACCTGGTAATTAGTTGTAGATCATTTGTTTCCACCCTAATGCATGGACCTTTTCCATATGCAATCCAATTGCATAGGGGTCCATTTAAATTGTGTCACCTTGTCAACTAGTTTATTTTGATGCAACCATTAACTTGAAATGCATCATCCCATGATTGTGCACTATGCCATGATATTGATTGTTTATCTTTCTGCATTGTTTGTTTGCTTCTTCTCGGATAGACGACGACGTTGAGACCGACGATCCTTACGACACCCCTTCTGAGGATCTAGCTCAGTACCAGGCTACTGGGTTTGCAGGCAAGTTATCACTCACATGATCCACTGTGTTCCTTTCAACATTGGTTACCGATACTTTCCGTTGTCTATTTTGCTAGCCCTATGTGTAGTTGTTTCTGTTACGAACCTATGACATGAATCCCTTAACCCTGATATTGCCTCACCCCCACTCCTACAACCCCATTGTTTGAGCCAGTGTCTTACTAGCATGCTTAGGTTGTTTTGCTCGAGTCTGTTACCCGTTACTTTATGTTACTATACTTTTATTATGTTCTGGGGGCTCGATGTTATTCAATCAACCTGTTAATAATAATATGCTGATAAGGCACCGGCAGGAGGCCCTGTGTGGTTTTGAGGCCTGCTAGTGTCGACCCTAATAGGAAAAGGGTCTTGTCTACTGATCCATGATGAGCGCACTAACCGCATGTGGGAAGCGAGTATGGGCGCCCCCCTCAATTTGATTCGATTCGCATCTCGTCCAAATCGCCTCATTTAGTTCGTGTTTTCCATTTGCCGCATGCATGTTTTTGCGAGCCCAGCGCAGGGTGGAACTTTTGTAGTCGGCATATAGGGGGACACGGTCTTAGAGTGCTATGAGGGTCCCTTTTCTTCGGGGCTCGATTAGCCGTGCGCCCAAGGTGCTTTGGGCTTGATGCGAAGAAGAGTTGGGTTGTGTTGAGTACCCCGCTTGGTGGGAGGCATCCCATCTGGCGGGTTATTCTTA
The DNA here is from genome assembly GCA_028641055.1 of Alopecurus myosuroides. Taxonomy (NCBI): domain Eukaryota; kingdom Viridiplantae; phylum Streptophyta; class Magnoliopsida; order Poales; family Poaceae; genus Alopecurus; species Alopecurus myosuroides. The sequence goes on from CM054060.1 coordinate 390,233,985, forward strand.
CGTGTACGGCCAAATTGGTGCACCCCTGTAGGGATAAATCTTCTCGAGAAGCTGTGTTTTCCGCGGTTATGGTTGACTTGGTGAAAGTACTGGCTAACAAGTACTCAGAACAACTTACACCTAACTAATGATAACTTGGCTAGTAATAGACTTATTGACACAACAACTTGATCCATTATTCATTAATCCAACTGTGTGAGTTATCCTCGGATTGCTTCTTTGGATAAGGGGCGAGATCCAGGATGGGTTTGTTTGGTGGTAAACAATAGTTGGTTACTATACGCTATCTTATCTCCGCTCTGTTAGCCGGAAGTTGTAGTGTTTCTGTAGTTGGTTAGCGCAGCCAGTTGCAGCATCTTTCATATCCCCTTTCTTCCGTTGAACCCAAGGCATCTCTGCTTGGTGTTGACGGGCTACACTTTGGTGAACTGTGAGTCTTGCTTGCCAGTACGTTGTTTTAATGACCCCTTTTGGGCTGTGGTTTCCGCAGACTACGCTTACGAGGATCCAGGTGACGGCTACTACGTGGAGTTTGACGAGGCTGCTGACGAGTAGATAGCGGACCCGGGCAGGATCCGAGACTACGTGGATGGGCTCCGTCTTTCTTTCATTTCCCGGCTTCTTAAGCCTATTTGGATTTGTCTGTACTCAGACCCTTTGAATGCTTCCGCTGAGATGTAATGATGCTATGTTGGGACATGTGTCCTCTAGATGATTGTATTTGCTATCTCTGCTCTAGTGAGAGCCAGCTGCAACTTATTTCGATCTTTTGTGTCTTAGAGATATGTTGTGTTATCATTTCGTTTAACGCCGTTGACGTACAATGTGTGTATGGTATGAAGTACGTCAATGGTAGTACCTTTGATTTCTATGGGATAGTTTACATCGACGGTGGATAGTAGAGTTTGGTTGTCGCACATAAGTGCTGGCCTACTCGTAAGAGGATGCGGGAGCAGTTAAGCCCCGTAATCCATTCATCTACTATTCAGTTCGGACCGGTGAGTATCCTTTAGAAGTCCGGGTGCGACACAAGCTGCGTGATGTGGATAATCAAGATGGGATTTTGCCCCTCCGAATGGAGAGATATTCTCTGGGCCCTCTCGAGTGATATGATTCAGGAAGCATGGCCATGCGCGACTTAGTTAAGTGTTAACTGTATCGATTGACTAAGAGTTAGTCAGATGAATCACATATCACGGATCGAGAAGAGAGTTGAACTATTAAAGGGATGACGATGAATCACCTATAGTTCGACAAGGTATATCGTGAGGCAAAAGGGACTAAGATGAATATCACATTGAAAGGCATGTCGTCATGACTCAATGGGACTTGGGAGTCGACACGTTCTGCTAGGAGCCGCTACCGATTGATCGATTGAGAGTCGGAATCCAATCGTGTCCAAGTCGCCATGAGCCTGCAGGGTCGCACACTTAAGAGCGGGAGCAAGTATTGGTTGGGTTGGACCCGAACCGGAAATGGACTGATTTTGTGAGTCGGACTCACAGAGGGAATGGGCCACAAGTGTTGTGCAGCCCACTACCATATGCTATATAAAGAGGGGCGCAGGTTGCCTAGCAGGCACGTTAGTCCACTCTCCCATGCGTTGGGAACCCTAGCCCCACTCAGTCCAGCCGTCGCACCGGACCTAGCAGTCCGCCGTCGGAGCTCCTCCTCGTACGTGTGGATACCGGCAGAGGTGTTGGACGTTCAGCACTTCGACGTTCGAGGGATTCGATCGGCCAGACCGGATCGTGGGACTGCACTAGCCCGACGCACTTCACCGATAATCCGCAACCGCGCGTCTAGTGGTAATCATCGTGGCCTTCTACCTCGGCTAGATCTTGGAAGTACCGCGTAGGAAAAAGTTTTCGTTTATCTCTACGCGTTCCAACAGTGGTATCAGAGCGGTAGCTCCTGGTATTAGGCCCGATATCCGTACATATGTGCTATGTAGTTAGCGTTAGATGTGATCTAATTGCTGTTTTGGTGGTCGGTCTATAAGATAGATTGTTTTGTACAAGGTTGACTGGATCAATCGTACTCGGGGTTAATGGATGATCTGGTTTCCGTGATCATACTGCTAAGGTCGTGGAACAACTTACCCCTACCGGTCGGTTACCGCCATCGGGGTATACCGTGACACATAAATCCAGTTGCGGTGATAGAAGATCAAAAAGTTTGGTCGAATCGGAATACGGATCAGATTCGGGACCGCCGGCTTCGCCCTGTCGTAGCGCCTTAGATGTCGTTGCGAGTTCACAATGCCGGTAGATATCGTATATATGCATAACTTGTTTTTGCAGGAAGTTGTGAATGGTATGGCTTATGTGCATGTGATGTGTGTAATCCATACATGATCTGCGTATCATGTTTTTGTCAGCCGGCTGGAGCCTAGGTGCTGTCATTTTATTGTATACCGTCCTGCGTGTCGGATTCTCTATGTAAATTTTCATTTACTAGCTAGTGTAGCTTGTTGGAGAACCCGGTGGCATGCAAGTCGATGTACAAGTCGGCTACATGGAGTAAGATGGCGCGGGACAAGAGTTGGCACGAGTCGACTTACAAGCTTCGTGGAGATGGAGATCACCATGAAGAGAGCCATACCATTTCACATTATAATTTCTTTATTTGTGTTATTGTTATGTCTCTCTTTACCTCTATTTAGATAGTTGGTAGATTCTTTAATCCCTCAAAGAAGGTCTAGTCGGTCGCTCCGCCAGTGTTGCAGCATCACAAGTCGGACATTCTTGGTAGTGGGCTCATGAAATTGAGGTGCTACCAATTCTTTCCGGTTAGGTGGGTTTGAGTCGGACTCTTACAAGCAGAAGCACTTGGTAATCTAGATGAGTCCATCACAACGGTTGTGGGGCTCGGCGCGAGGTAGGTTGGGAGCCAGGGCATGTGATGTCACCCAACTAACAGGAGTCGTATAGGGATACGATTGGCAAGGTGTTTACTACCTAGATCACTTGACGGCTAGCAGTGATGCTAAAGCTCACTAGTCGGCTTGCTTATTTAGGGTCTTGAATCACTTAGCAACCATCGGAGGGATGTTGGTTCTAGTGGGAGCATAAGTATTAAAGCGTTTAATATGCCTGCTCTTTTATGAATACATGTATTAAAGCGTTTAATAAGTATTAAAGCGTTTTTGCGTATTTTCTGTTGTAGATCAATGGCACCTAGCAACCTTCCTCAGTTGTCCGCGTTTGCGTTGAGGTCAATCCTAGAGAAAGATAAGCTTAATGGAACTAATTTCACCAACTGGTATCGTAATCTGAGGATAGTCCTCACACATGACAAGAAAGAACATGTTCTAGAAACTCCACTTCCATAAGAGCCTGATGATGATGCGACTGTCGCTGTCACAAATGCCTACCGTAAGACTAGAGATGAGTCTACGGAAATTAGCTGCCTTATGCTTGCACACATGGAACCGGACTTGCAGCAGCAGTTCGAGAATGTTGAGGCCTACGATATGATCGAAAGGCTCAAAAGTATGTTCCAGGCTCAAGCAAAGACTGAGAGGTATCAAGTCTCTCAAGCTTTGCTTGGCTGTAAGCACTAGTGGAAACAACCCCTCTCGTCCAGGGGGCCAGGGGGCAGCTGTCCCGGTTGCAATCGAATCCGGGACAAATGCCATGCTTTGGTCCCGGTTCGTGCGCCCGGGGCAACAGGAATCGCCTGGGGGCATTGGTCCCGGTTCGTGGGGGACATATCGGTCCCGGCTCGTGCCACGGACCGGGACCAATGCCTAGCCACATGCCACGTGGCACGCGCATGAACATTTGTCCCGGTTCAGTCCACGAACCGGGACCAATGTCCCCCTTCCCCTATATATACTGCCCCATCCCCTCCCCCCTTCCATCTTTATTTTTTTGCTTGGAGGTGTGAGAGAGTGTGGTGTTAGTGTGTTTTATTTTACTATGCACACGAGGTGTTCGACGAAATTCCCGAGCCGCACATAAGCTCACTGAAAATGGTATCTTCGACCGAGGTTAACAAACTTATCTTTTTCATCTGTAACTGATACATCAAAAAGTAGTATTTGTCGTATTAATATGTTATTGTAATGTATTTTGATAAACTTAATTATACGATGCAGCTGGATGCACGGCAGCGATGGATGTATGGTGACCGACGCACTTCCGAGTATATGGCAGGCCTGAATGCATTTCTTGCTGTAGCTCAGGCGAACAAAGATAATGGCTTCATGTGTTGCCCATGTGTTGATTGTCGGAACGTCAGAGAGCACTCTTCCGAAAGAATCATTCACAGCCATCTACTTCGGAGAGGTTTCATGCCCAGCTATAATTGCTGGACGAAGCATGGAGAAAGAGGGGTTGTGATGGAAGACGATGATGAAGAAGAAGAAGATCATTTGTTCCCTGAATACGACGATACTGCAATGGAAGAGAATGGAGAAGGAGGTGATCAAGAACAGGCATCAGAAGAGCCCGATGATGATCTTGGCCGAGTTATTGCTGATGCAAGGGAAGACTGTGAAAACAAATTGGAGAGGTTGAAGCTGGACAACATGTTACAGGATCACAAAAAATTGTTGTACCCAAATTGCGAAGATGGTAGCACAAAGCTCGGTACCACACTGGAGTTGCGGAAATGGAAGGCACAGAACGGTGTGACTGACAAGGCATTTGAGAGTTTAATTCAACTAATGAAGCCAAAACTTCCAAAGGATAACGAATTGCCTGAGAGTACGTACGAAGCAAAGTAAGCTCTCTGTCCTCTAGGATTAGATGTCCAGAAGATACATGCATGCATTAATGACTACATCCTCTTCCGCGGTGAGAAGTACGAGAATTTGGATGAATGTCCGATATGCACTGCACTTCGGTATAAGATCAGAGCAGATGACCCTGGTGATGTTGACGGCGAGCCCCCGCGTAAGAGGGTTCCTGCTAAGTTGATGTGGTATGCTCCTATAATACCACGGCTGAAACGTCTGTTTAGAAACAAAGAGCATGCTAGGTTGTTGCGATGGCACAAAGAAGACCGTAAGAAAGACGGAAAGTTAAGGCACCCCGCCGATGGATCGCAGTGGAGAAAGATCGAGAGAGACTTCCCAGACTTTGCAGGAGAGGCGAGAAACTTATGGTTTGGTCTAAGTACAGATGGCTTTAATCCTTTTGGGGAGCAGAGCTCCAGTCATAGCACTTGGCCTGTAACTCTATGTATGTACAACCTTCCTCCTTGGTTGTGCATGAAGCGCAAGTTCATTATGATGCCAGTTCTCATCCAAGGCCCGAGGCAACCTGGCAACGACATTGATGTGTATCTAAGGCCATTAGTGGAAGAACTCTTACAATTGTGGGGGCAAACCAGGTGTACGTGTGTGGGATGAGAACGAACAAAAGCCATTTGACCTACGGACGTTGCTTTTCGTAACCATCAATGATTGGCCTGCTCTTAGTAACATTTCCGGACATACAAACAAGGGATACAATGCCTGCAAACACTGTTTAGATAATACTGACAGTTTTTTTTTTGGATAAATGTAAAAAGGTTGTATACCTGGGGCATCGTAGATTTCTTCCGATCAAGCATCCCGTAAGAAAGAAAGGAGGGAAGCATTTCAGAGGTGAGGCAGATAACCGGAAGAAGCCTGAGCTGCGTAGTGGTAATGATATATTCGATATGGTCAAGGACCTAGAAGTAATCTTTGGTAAGGCTGATGGCAGCCAACCAGTTCCATACGGCCCTGATAAGCGCGCACCCATGTGGAAGAAGAAATCTATATTTTGGGAGCTACCCTATTGGAAAGTTTTAGAGGTCCGGTCTTTGATCGACGTGATGCACGTGACAAAGAATCTTTGTGTCAATCTGCTATGCTTCCTGGGCGTGTATGGGAAGTCCAAAGATACGCCAGAAGCACGGGAGGACCAGCAACGTATGAAAGACCCAAGCAACAAGCACACAGATAGGCTCCATTACTTAAGCAGCTACGCTCTTACTAAAGCAGAGAAGGAAATTTTCTTTGAAGTCCTTTACAGTATCAAGGTTCCGTCTGGATTCTCATCGAATATAAAGGGGATAATAAACATGGCAGAGAAAAAATTCCAAAACCTGAAGTATCATGACTGCCACGTGATTATGACGCAGTTGCTTCCGATTGCATTGAGGGGGCTTCTACCGGAAAATATTCGAGTACCCATTGTGAAGCTATGTGCATTCATGAAGGCAATATCTCAGAAGCTAATCGATCCAGAAAGTCTGACAAGATTACAGAGGGATGTGGTCCAGTGTCTTGTTAGTTTTGAGTTGGTGTTCCCACCATCCTTCTTCAACATTATGACTCATCTCCTGGTTCACCTATGTGAAGAGATTCATATTCTTGGTCCGGTATTTCTACACAATATGTTCCCCTTTGAGAGGTTCATGGGAGTCTTGAAGAAATATGTTCATAACCGTGCTAGGCCAGAAGGAAGCATCTCGAAGGGCTATGGAACAGAGGAGGTCATTGGGTTCTGTGTTGACTTTATTCCTGACCTTAAGACAATTGGTGTTCCTGAATCGCGGCATGAGGGGAGACTGAGGGGAAAAGGAACGCTGGGGAAGAAAACAATGATACCTAGGGACGGGCATTCTTTGACCAAAGCACACTACACAGTTCTACAAAATTCTATGTTCATGGCTACGTATCTCGAGGAACACAAGAATATTGTACGGTCTGCAAACCCGGGGAAGGATGACTCATGGATTAAACGCGAACACATGGAGACTTTCGGAAGTTGGTTGCAAACACATCTTATAAATGACACCACTGTTGAAGATTAGCTGTACATGTTGACAGGGTCACCATCTTCGACTATTGGGAGTTTTCAAGGGTACGAGATAAATGGGAATACATTTTACACGAGCTCCCAAGATAAGAAGAGCACCAACCAAAACAGTGGTGTCCGCTTCGATACAACAAACGAGAATGGAAAAAATGACACATACTATGGTTACATAGAGGAGATATGGAAACTTGACTATGGACCTTCTTTTAAGGTCCCTTTGTTCAAGTGCAAATGGATCAACCTGAATGGAGAAGGGGTAAAGGTAGACCCGCTTTATGGAATGACAACAGTGGATCTCAACAATATTGGTTACAATGACGAACCATTCGTCCTAGCCAATGATGTGGCTCAGGTCTTCTATGTGAAGGACATGTCTTCCAGACCGAAGAAAAGAAAAAATAAGGAAACAAATTCATCATACGATGAGCCGAAGCGTCACATAGTTCTCTCAGGGAAAAGAAACATCGTGGGAATCGAGGACACGACAGACATGTCAGAAGATTATAATAAGTTTGTTGAAATTCCACCCTTCACAGTGAAAGCTGACCCCACCATCCCGTTAAATAATGAAGATGCTCCATGGTTACGGCCGAAGCGATCATAAGCAAGGGACACGAAGAAAATTCAGAAGACTAGATAGGGATGTTGTTGGTGATGTGTAATAATAAACGTGGAATACATGATCATAGTTCTTATAACGTAGTATGAACGAGATTTTGTTAGCCAAAATGATATTTATACATATTCTGTGATTATGAATGGAGTAGGTGCAAGTTTGACCAATAATTTGTATTGATCGGTAACTATGACCAGCCTGACTTCATTATTATTCCAACCAGCGGCACACCCACCCACTTTTCTGTTTCTCTCTCCTCCGTTTGTTGGTGATGTGTAATAATAAGCGTGGAATACATGATCATATAGTTCTGTTTGATCAGTATTTTGTATTGGCCGGTAAAAAGCTGACAACTATGACCAGCCTGACTTCATTATTATTCCAACCAGCGGCACACCCACCCACTTTTCTGTTTCTCTCTCCTACGTCTGTTGGTGATGTGTAATAATAAGCGTGGAATACATGATCATATAGTTCTGTTTGATCAGTATTTTGTATTGACCGGTAAAAAGCTGACAACTATGACCAGCCTGACTTCATTATTATTCCAAGTGATAGTACGGATACCATCCTGACAGAAACATTTGTAGCTGCAAGAAGTTTGAAAATGTAGGTCTTCCGTGTTGCCAGGTACTGAAGGTTCTTGAGATCAGAAATATCAAAGAAATTCCACCACACTATGTTTTAAAAAGAGGGCGAAAGAATGCTCAGAGTAAACCTTCGAAGGAAAACTATGGTTTTTCTGTTGTAGACGAAGATCTCAAATTCACCGTGTCAATAAGGTACAACTCGCTTTGTCGAACTTTATATAAATCACCCGGAATGCCTTGTATGTTCAGGACTAACTCGGAAGATCACGAGAGAAAACAAAAATTGTAACATTTTTATATTCAAATTATATACAAATGGTAAAATAGTTAATAGTTTCAATAGTTAGAATAATTATTTAGTTAAACGAAAAATGGATTTAAATTAGTTATGCAAATTCTAGCATTTTTCATGTTGGAATTTTTGTCAAATTCGAAAGTATATAGAAGTTGTTAATGTGCAAACTTAACCATTTTCAAATTTTGGCGCTAAAAATTTTTGGGCGCGCAGGGTGCCACCGAAATTTGAAATTAGTTTTTGGTCCCGGCTCGTGGTACCAACCGGGACCAAAGGGGCTCTAGTCCCGGTTGGTGGCACGGGCCGGGACTAGAGGCCCAGGTGTATAAATATCTCGGCCCTCTCTCCAGGTCGAGCGACCACCCAGGACAGCGGACATGGCTTGGCGAAGCCCTGCCGGCGGCGGGAACGAGTAGGAAGATCCCGCCGGCGCTGGTTCCGCCGGCGGGGTTGAACTACGGGACACGTTGGATTAGGGACACAAATATATATTAAAAAAAGGCCCACGGGCCTTGCTTACATATAGGGGGGCGGCGCGGCCACAGGCGGCCGGCCGTGCTTACATATAGGGGGCGGCACGGTCACAGGCGACCGGCCGTGCTTGCATATAGGGGGCGGCGGCGCGGCCACAGGCGGCCGACCGTTTTCTTGGGGGGTGGTGGGTAGCTTAGTCTAGGGGGGCGCACCGGCGCCGGCCTACTCCTCCTCGTCGGAGGAGATGCAGTGGTAGGGGGTGGCTGCCACAGGTGGGCAGGCGGCTAGGGCGGGCCGTCGGCGGCTGCGGAGGCATCGGGGGCGCGTACGGCGGTGGCGGGGGCAGCACCTCCTGCTGCGGCGGCGGTGGCGGGGGCAGCTCCTCCGGCGACCATACGCCGCCGGTCCAGGCCTAGGTCATCCCGTACTCCAGGCCGGGGGGCAGCGGCTGCGGCGGTGGATGGTCCTCGGAAGCCTCCATGTCGGCGTACATGGTCTGCCACCAAGGGGCAGGCGCCGAAGGGGGCGGGGGCGGCGGCATGGCGTTGGCGTCGGCCGCAGCGGCGGCCAGGACCGCCTCCCACCGCTTGACCTCGTCCTCGACGAGGGAGCGGCGGGAGGCCTTTAAGGCCTCCTCCATGTTGTCCCGGAGCTCGGGGTCGTCTTCCTCCTCGTCGACGTGGTCGGCGATGTCGTCCACCAGGAGCCAAAGCTCCGGCTCCCTCCCGGCGGTGGCGCGGGGTAGTCTGTGGTGCTCACCTGCTCGGCTGTGGGGATGTAGGAGCGGCGGCGCTGCTCGTGCTCCTGCTGGAGCCAGGTGGCCCAGTAGGGGGAGCTCCGCGCGTACGCGCGGTCCCTAAGGAGGCGGGCCGGATGAGTGTGATCCCGTATGCTTCGGCAATCGGATCCATCATGTATGCCATGATTTGTACTAGGCCATATGTTTCCTATGCTCTAAGTGTTACGAGAAGATACCAGGCTGACCCTGGCGAAGCCCACTGGGTAGCGGTTAAAAACATCCTTAAGTATTTGAGAAATACTAAGGAAATGTTCCTAGTTTATGGAGGTGATGAGGAATTCAGTGTAAAGGGTTACACAGATGCGAGTTATCTCACCGACTCAGATGATTCTCGCTCGCAATCGGGATACGTGTTCGTAATAAACGGAGGAGCTGTGAGCTGGAAGAGTTCCAAGCAAGATACGGTGTCTGCATCTACAACAGAGGCTGAGTATATTGCTGCCTCAGAGGCGGCAAAGTAAGTTGTTTGGATCAGGAACGTCCTGATAGATCTTGGTGTGGTTCAGGGCGCGTCCAATCCATTGGACGTATATTGTGAAAACAATGGTGCTATCGCACAAGCCAAGGAACCTAGACAACACCAGAAGAACAAACATATACTCATGCGGTACCATCTCATTCGCCAGTTTGTCGAACAAGGTGATATCAAGTTATGCAAAGTACACACGGATGCAAACATTGCAGATCTGTTGACAAAGGCGCTACCACAGCCTAAGCATGAGGCGCACACGAGAGGTATGGGCATTAGATGCCTAGGCATATGATGCCAAGATGATTGACTCTAGTGCAAGTGGGAGACTGTTGGGAATATGCCCTAGAGGCAATCATGTATGATGTAATTCCCATTGTATTCATAAAGTTATTAAGTTGTCCTTGTTTTGAACATCTGATATATATCATTGAATATATGATTCGATTGTGGAACTATGTATTCATGTTGTTCATACTAAATTGTCCTTAGTCATTAAGGTTGTGCTGGACACACACCCTCGACTAATGTGAGAGTTGGCTGATGACTCGGTTCCACTTGTCATGGGCATGGTGATGCCATTCCAACGCTCACGGACTTGGCTAAAGAGTTTAGCAAGTCGGACTGACCCACATTGAGATGCAACGATCAAGTCGTCATTTGCATGTCTCAATCAATGTAATCCTTAGACCTGAGGTTGTCGCACAATCCGAGTTGTGGATCACCGACTTAGGTTCTGTCAAACGTTGTTCTGTGACAAGGCAACTATAAAGGCAGAGTTCGGGTCGAATGAGAAGCAAGCTGCGTGATGTGGATAATCAAGATGGGATTTTGCCCCTCTGAATGGAGAGATATTCTCTGGGCCCTCTCGAGTGATATGATTCAGGAAGCATGGCCATGCGTGACTCAGTTAAGTGTTAACTGTATCAATTGACTAAGAGTTAGTCAGATGAATCACATATCACGGATCGAGAAGAGAGTTGAACTATTAAAGGGATGACGATGAATCGCCTATAGTTCGACAAGGTATATTGTGAGGCAAAAGGGACTAAGATGAATATCACATTGAAAGGTATGTCGTCATGACTCAATGGGACTTGGGAGTCGGCACGTTCAGCTAGGAGCCGCTATCGATTGATCGATTGAGAGTCGGACTCCAATCGTGTCCAAGTCGCCATGAGCCTGCAGGGTCGCACACTTAAGAGCGGGAGCAAGTATTGGTTGGGTTGGACCCGAACCGGAAATGGACTGATTTTGTGAGTCAGACTCACAGAGGGAATGGGCCACAAGTGTTATGCAGCCCACTACCATACGCTATATAAAGAGGGGCGCAGGTTGCCCAGCGGGCACGTTAGTCCACTCTCCCATGCGTTGGGAACCCTAGCCCCACTCAGTCCAGCCGTCGCACCGGACCTAGCAGTCCGCCGTCGGAGCTTCTCCTCGTACGTGTGGATACCGGCAGAGGTGATGTACGTTCAGCACTTCGATGTTCGAGGGATTGGATCGGCCGGACCGGATCGTGGGACTGCACTGCCTCGACGCGCTTCACCGATAATCCGCAACCGCGCGTCTAGTGGTAATCATCGTGGCCTTCTACCTCGGCTAGATCTTGGAAGTACCGCGTAGGAAAAAGTTTTCGTTTATCTCTACGCGTTCCAACATACCATTCGTTGACATAAGCATACACCTCTCTCAAAATGTTTTCAATACCTCTGTTTAATAACATAAAAATTTCTAGCACATTAGTGATCCATGCTTCCCTCTGCAAAGGGCCTTTCTTTTAATTCTATGTTGAGTCTTCGCCATATTCTTTGAGCACTTTCTTGTGAGCATAGTTATCATTCTTAGTGTAATGGGTTTGTTCCAAAGCACGGTTGATTGTGGTATAATCTTGATACTTGCATCTTTGATATCTTTACTTCTAGTCTTCCCTTGAACTTCAGAGGTGCCCTGGCATTTATGTTTTTTCCCACACTTAAGGGCAAACGAGATACCACTTACCAGATCCTATTATGAATATTTCAATCTTGCAAATAGTTATGCTTCATGTTGTTTGTTATTAATATGTTGTTATCTCTTCATGGTTTGCATAGCTATTAAGCATCAGTATCTTGCATGTATCTTATCATGAGCATAATTAAGTATTTGATCACATAGTGAGTATATTTACATCATATGAAACAAATGTGTTTGTAGAAGTCTTTTATCGCACTCAGTTGTCACTGAATTGATTGAGGACAAGCAATAAGCTAAGCTTGGGGGGAGTTGATACGTCGAAAACGTATCTCCTTTTCCAAACACTTTTCTTATTGTTTTCCTCTAAACTTGTATGTTTTGGATACAACTAACACGGACTAACGCTGTTTTCAGCAGAATTACTTTGGTGTCTCGTTTTTATGCTGAAAAATGAACTTTCGGGAAAATGCCCAGATAAAAGCCTATTGATGTTTTCACCCCGGAAGACCCCGGGAGCCGGAAGGGGGGCAGGAGAGGGGCCACAGGGTGGCTACACCCCCTGGCATGGGTCCCCCCTGTCCGCGCCAACATAGGGTGTGGGCCCCCAGGACCCCCCTCGGACTCCCCTTTCGACTACAAGTAGCCTCCAACCCTAAAACCCGAGGGGGTTTGTTATATTCCACAGAAACACAACAGAGCGCCGCCGCCGTCCCGAACCTCGATTCGGGGATCAGAAGTTCCTGTTCTGGCACCCTGCCGGGACGGGGAAGTGGAGGAGATCATCGCCATCGTCATCACCAACACCTCTCCATCGACCATCCATCTTTCCCCCATCCATGTGTGAGTAATTCCCCATTGTAGGCTGAAGGGGATGGTAGGGATTGGATGAGTTTGTTCATGTAATAATGCCGTGATTGTTCGGGTATAGTGCCTAGTGTACTCTATTAGTGCTATTGACATTGTTGCAACTTTTTATGCTTAATGTTTGCCACTTTGGGCCCGAGTGTCATGATCTCAGATCTGAACATGTTATTGAATCACGATGATAATTATTGTTTCTTGATCATACCTACAAGTTGTTTACACATATTGTTGTCCGGAACCCGAAGCCCCGAAGTGACAGAAATTGGGACAACCGGAGGGGATGGCTGCGATGTGAGGATCACATGTGTTCATGGAGTGTTAATGCTTTGCTCCGGTGTTCTATTAAAAGGAACACCTTAATTACCAGTAGTTCCCTTGAGGCCCCGCTAAAAACGGGCTGGTAGGACAAAAGATGTCGTGCAAGTTCTCATTGCGAGCACGTACGACTATTTACGGAACACATGCCTATGGTTACTTAGTGTTTCGATGCTTTATCATATTTATCTGCAATGCCCCCGACATGATCATTATTAGAATTTCTTATCCATGCAACACCCGTTCATCCATCCCTATGCCTACAGTATTTAATCCGCTGTTTACTCCAAACACTACTGCTGCTGCTGTTTTCATTCTACTCTGTCATTATTTCACTAATGCTGCTACTATAAAACTGTTACTACTGATAAACCACTGCGAATTAAAGTACTTTTAGGTGAAGGTGAATTGACAACTCACTTGTTAAGGCTCACAAATATTCTTTGACTCCCCTTGTGTCGAATCAATAAATTGGGGTTCTACTTCCCTCGAAGACTGTTGCGATTCCCTATACTTGTGGGTCATCATTAACCCATCAGCGCTCCGCCGTCCAGGACATGACACCAACGAAAACAGACAGCCTTTCGGCGTTGCTAATTGATAACACTAATCGACTGTGAGTAAAGTCAAAGGAATATGCCCGAGAGGCAATAATAAAGTGGTTATTATCTTATTCCTTGTTTATTATGAATGCTTATTTCTCATGCTAGAATTGTATTAACCGGAAACGTTGATACATGTTTGTTTAATAAACAAACAATGGTTCCTAGTAACGCTTCTCGTTTAACTAGCTCGTTGATTAACTGATGATCAAGGTTTGCTGATCATGAACATTGGATGTTGTTAATAACGTGGTCATGTCATTGGGAGAATGATGTGATGAACATAGACCTAGATTAAGATAAAAATACGATAAGGTCATTTAGTGTATATTGTTATATCTTTCATACGAAGTTACCTTATTTCTTAGACCATGGGATCACGTCAATAACTAATACAGGAAGGGTTCTTTGATGACATAAAACGTCACACCGTAACATGGTGACTATAAAGGTGGCGTTGGGTATCCGGAAAAATATTAGTTGAGGCTCATGGATCAAGAGTGGGATTTCTCCATTCAAAATGATGGAGAGATATGAGTTGGGCCCTCTCGGTGATATCACATTGACACTGCTTGCAAGCAAGTGACTATGTCACAGGGATGTCATATCATGGAACGAGTAAAATAGTTCTTGTCGGTAACGAGATCGAACAAAGTATGGTTGATGCCGATGATCGGATCTCGGACAAGTAAAATATCGCGAGATAAAGGGAATTAGTTAAGACGTTGATGGTTCACACGATCACAAGATTCATCATTGAATATATAAGAGTCATCACAGATCTCCAGATCCCGCTGTTGATTGTTGATGGGAGAGGTGTCTCAATCATGTCTGTATTATCCGCGAAACGTAGGTTGACACACTTAAGGTTTAACGACGCATTTGAGAGGATAGAGAATATTGTAAAAAGTATTGGACATCACCGAAATAGTTGTGGGTATATGGTTGTTAATAGAATTAACAAATAATTTGAGGGTTTATGAGCTAATGTTTGTTAATAGAATTAACAAATATTAAATTAAAGAAATAAAATGTTATATTTAATTAATAAAGAAAAACCTCTTGGAGTTTTTAGTGGGAAATTATGGGATGGTGAGTGGGTGTGAGTGGAGTGTCCACTCACATGATGACGGAAGAGATGGGAGCACCACCATGCTTGGCCTCATGGGGCCGTTAGGCTCCCCCTCCTCCTATATATATATAGAGGGCATAAGCTCCTCTCCAACACACACTTGTGCCATCTCCTCTCCCTCCACCTGCTGCTCAATTTCATGGTGATTCTCTTGGCAAAGCCCTCACCATGAAATTCTCCACCACACCACACCGCCGTGTTGCTGGAGTTCTGGGGGATCCTCTACTTCTGCTGCCCTGCTGGATCGAGGGAATGGAGGACGTCATTAAGTCGTACGTGTGACCCATCCCGGAGGCGTTGCCAGATTGCGGGGCACGTCTTGACGATCTTGAGGTCGACATGAGTATGAATACACCACCAACAAGATTCGATCTCGAAGCGCTGAGAGTCTTCGAGGGTACGTTTTTCTTAAAACTCTTTCTCCCCATTGTTTTCATCTCCTAGATTAGATCTTGGCCCTTCGGGTGTCCTTCGAGTAGTAATTTTTTTTGTTTTTTATTCTATGAACACTACATAGAGTTGTATGATTCTAGAAGTTTCTCAACACATGAGAGAGAACTAGTAATTAGAGCTATGTAGAATCAGGTGAGGATACATTAAAACCCAAGTAGAAGAAGCTCCAATTCAATTAGAGGAACTCTAGTTAGAATCTCTAACTATACTAGAGAGAGAGAGACAATGTTGAGAGACAATTCCTCACAACATTATGGTTTACCTCAAGCCTTGCGGGTCCTTTTATAGTTGGAGGGACGAGGGACATACCAAAGGGGGGAGGAGTCCAAGCCGTACTAGCAGGAGGGCCTGGCTGCACCAAAGAGGTGGCCACACCCCCTCTCCTAGCCCAACACAGGTTGGACTACCTTCTGGAAGTCCAACTCCACATCTTCCCCTTTTCCCTTCGAATAAATTTAGGAAAAACACCAGAAGGTTCTATGTGCCATGTTTGCAGGTATGGGGCCCACCTGCCAGCCCCACCAAATGGGGGTGAATCTTCCCCCCTTCAGTACTCCGCCCCCATCTCGGTTTTAGCCCGAAACCATTCTGGAACCCTATGAACCCAATAGACAAATTCGTCGACCTTATCTACTGATGTTAGAATCATATTTCTAACATCTCGGGACATCTCATGTCCTTTGTTATCTCTCATATAAATTCTTCCGTACACCAACGTCATTTCTCCATTATAGTAAGATCCCCGAAACCTCTCTGATTGACACCAGACTTGTTTCGGTGACATCGTATGAACATCGAACAATCATAAAACCAATTACAACATCTTTATTTTCTCAGTTAAAGGTTCGTAAGCGTGTGACCCGTAAAGGCTTGATAACACACAAACATGTTCGGGAACTTACTGAACAATAACCAACAGCGGGAAAATGGACGCCCATGATGGTTCCTATGTGTTCAGGAAGATTAAGTGAACCTTCCAAGTTAATCATTGAACTTATTCTCTAAACTTTACGATACCAAAAATATTGTGAGGAGAGACTATGTTATCTAGTGTGATTAAACTATTTGATCATCAGCAATGTTCAAGATATCGATTATCGGGAACTTGTAGGTTGATCTCGGATAAGTGGTAAATTGGGTTATTTATCAGAATATCAGCCGAAATATCTAAATATCAGAATAAATGCCGAGAAGATAAATCGGACTATTTATCGGAATATCGGCCTATATCTTGAACAGAGATCATAACACATATAAGACTCGCTGCGGATATCATACTCATTTATCATCCATATCCCCGTTTTCCTTGTCATGAATCACACTGTGTCCTGACAATTCGTTGACATCAGTGATACTGAGGGGGCCCATAGCATGTATAAATCTATCTTCTAGAGGAGTTAAGTACTAGCCTTGGACGATCTAAGTTCCATTACACATTCTATATTATACCCAGATATCACCGTTATGATCCCCAGTTACGGCAAAACGGTTGTTGACATTCAAAGTTTAACTTTCAATCGTGCGGTTACTAAATATTATCATAGTATAGGAATTTTAGTCAATGACAACTTCATATGTAATTTTATAAATACATTTTAAAAATAGTCTCTTTTAGCAAATCATCTAGTTGGCTCGGTTCAGTACTACTGTTACCTTAACAATAAACTGTTATGTTTTTCTAGAATTTTTACGAACTCCATGACCAGGAAAACTTGATCATGTCACAAACCATAAACTAATCTTAGAGACAAGATCATAAACTCTTGATTTTGTTTATGTTTTCACACCCGCACAAAGATTTTTCTTTGAAAACTCACATGTCAAGTGCTATAGTCCAACACGTGATAGGGATAGACGAAAAAATTTGAATTTTCGATCCGCGTCAGAGTTTTGCCGGGGAGGGGGCTCCGGAGTGTCAGCATCCCACCTAAGCCAATGTGGGGCCTTGGTATACGCATAAAACCACTAATTCCCCCAAGTCCCTTATCCACAATTTAAAAGTACCGAGAAACAAAATTTGTAAGAAAGGGAAAAAATTACATAATTTGTTTGCGGAGTATCAAGACTTGACACTGGGCAAAGACTTGTTATGCCGAGTATCCTGTGTTTCAGCACCCAGCACAAATTTTCGCCCCAAATCGGGCAGACAACCCCAAAATCTCTTACTCACCCGTATTTTTCCTAGAGAAATTCACTCTTAGTTGCCGTCACTACCCTCCTCTGACCTCCTCCGGTCGCACGCCCGCACCCTTCCTGTAAGCATATCTAACAGAAAGAAGGGACAATTTTTTTGAAGGTTAAATAGCATGAATTTAAGATCGCTCAAAAAATTGCATGGATTATTACCTTGAACTTACAAGCATGTAGGCACAGGAAAATTAACATACAATTTGAATTACACGGACTCAAAGAATGCATATATATACCTATTCAAATAGGAACGAAAAAAAATCGATAGAGCATTTTTTTAAAATTCAGATGCAGGAACTAAAAATTGTAAGAACTAATCCGTCCCTAGAGAGAGTTAGTAATATAATTACATTATAATTTAAAAGCTCTAAAATTGTAGACTAAATAATAAACTAAATAAAGTATAAATAGTTACATCAAATAAAATTAAAGATTGAAATCAGAAGGCAAACTAAGTCTAAGATTTACATGGGTTGCTTGATTTTTTCAAGTCAAAATTTCCATTGCCGAAAGCTTTGGGCTGTGAGAGAGACACCAACGTGAAATGGAGTGCAATTTAAAGTAGTCAGTTATGTCACATAAGAGATTGGTGATTTTGCTAACCTAGTGTAAGAGCATGGTGTCAAGGAGATGTCCTACTTTGTCTTATAGAATAGAAAAATTATCTGTGGTCGAAATGAGGGATTTTTCGTGATTGGATTGGATAAGATCATCTGCTCTTGACACGAAATTGTGATACCCCTCAGGTGCTAAGAGCTCAAAAGAAGGTTCTAAATTTCAATACGTCAGTTGTTTATTGCAATCTCACTCTTCTAGATACAAGCTTAACGTTCTGCTCTTACAAGCGTTGTTTTTGATGTACAAGACCGACCTACATGGTGCTAGCTTAGGCCTGCCAATACATCGTTTCATAGCACGTTATCATAGCAACATTAATAATTTAAGAGACTAGTAGTCCAATACATTGTTTATCTAAATCTAATTATTTGGTGCTCATGCATGGAGTAGATGTGATTGTTCTATTAACCTTTTTTACCTATGGTAGCGTGCAAATGTTGTAACCCCACTCTCTCTCTCATCATTAACTAGTATGCCACATCAGCAAAACGTCTATGGACCCGCGCTAAGAAAGCTTCATTGGCACATGCCTATAAGAGCAAGAACAATAACAAAGCCGGCTTGCCGGCTACAAGCCACACCATGTCACCTAAAAGCTGGATGAAAAAATAGTAGTACAACAAGCAAGCTGCTAGGTTGGCTTTATCACATATTTAAATATTTTCTTACATGTACCGCACTGCTTGCCAGCTCAAACCATCGCTGCTAGCTGCATGCGGGCTGTAAAGTGTTGGGTTTTGTGCTACGGCCGGCGACTCGTGAAGTGTCGGCTTCCTTCTCTCTCTTCATTTCTCTTTCATCCACCTAGGATTTAGATGACATGGACATGCTTATAGCCAGCTGACTAGGATCTATTGTACTTGCTCTAACCCTACCTCGACTATACGACACGTATCCCAAAGACACGTACATGGCACTCTGGCCAGTGACGACTCATCGTATATTTTGGGTCAAAGTCCCTTCAGGACAAGGGCCTAGTTGAACATGCTATTGCCAGATCTGCTATATAAACATGAGTTCTACTCTTCTTGCCTTTTTCCAACTTCAGCAACAACAATGGTCACTATGTTTGACTAGATGGAGGATCAATTCTAGAGAGCATCTGCATTGCCGGATATATGTTAGTCTTATGGGTATCTTCTAGGACTAAAGGTGTTTTTTGGCGTGAAAAAACACGAAAATGACCCTGGGGAGAATCTTCAGCACAAAATAGACCCAGAGACAAACTATTTTCAGAACTGACCCAATAGGGTAGCGCCCAACACCGTGGCGCGGTGGTGTGGAGTGCAGCGCCTCGCATGCCGGCGCGGTGCACACAGCTGCAGTGGCCTCAGACGCGGCGCAGTGGTCTATACATGTGCAGGTGCGTACATGCATGCAATGATGATGTCCTGTGTACTTGATGCAGCTAGCTAGCTAGGGACGAGGAGCGAGCACTTGGAAAAAAAACCATACTAGTCTTTAGCTTTTTTTTACTTGTTTGCCAAATTAGTTCTTGGTTGTTGATTAGTAATGCGTAGCATGTTCCATTGCCATATCTATATTTTTCTTAGGCCACCTCCAGTCGTTGCGCCTAGTGGTGGACCCAGGAATTTTTATTTGCCGGAGCGAATAATTTAAGAAATTTTTGTAAGCACAAATGCAAGTGTATTTAGCAAAAAAAAAAAAGGTCTCTCAAAAGATTTTTCAGTACAGATAAGATACAATTACTTAAAAAATGGGAAATTGTGAAAATAATCTTATTTTTTGAAACGTGGCAAAAGCTTTGCCTTTTCTATTGATATAGGAGAAGCAAATACATAGGACAAGGCCTAAGAAAAGAAAAATACAACTCGATCCACACCGGCCCCGAGGCCGCGCCCCACACGGGTCGACGACCCAGTTGCCCGAACAACCAAGATCGACACCAAAACTCCACAACGCAACACGGCGGAGTAGAGAGACCGGAGCCGCCGCTCCGACATCCACGCCGGCTCTGAAGCCGCGCACCACACGGGTCGACGACCATGACGCCCAAACGACCAAAGCCGACACCAGAAGACTCGACGCCCCAAAGCGGAGACGTAGCATCCGAAGTCGCCGCTCCGACATCCCCGCCAGCCCCAAGGCTGCGCCCCAAACGTGCCGACGACCACGACGCCCGAAACGCTCGAAGCGATGCACCACCACCTCAACGCCGCGCGACGGAGGTGAGAACCCGGAGCCGCCGCTCCGGCATCCACGCCGGCCCCAGGGCCGCGCGCCCCCAAGCCGAAGACGAAAACTCGCCGTCGCCAGCCACCATCACTCCACAGGTCCCGCTGGTCGGTGGAACATCCAAGGCGAGGCCCCAAGAGGCAAGCGACGCAGGAGCGCCGCCCTCGCCCGATCCCGAGGATCTGGGGTTTCCCCCGGAGAACCCGGTGTGAAGAAGCGGGAGCACCACCCCGACGACGCCTCCAAGAAGGTCGCGGCGCCCAAGGGCGTCGCCGTCGCCGGCTCAGCCGGGCTAGGCTTTCGCCCGATGGTGTGCCGCAAACCCCAACGACCACCCAACAGGGACCGACCAAGCCGCCAACAGTGCGTACCACCAAACCGTGTCACCTCAAAACAACGGCCGCAGCACGCCGACCACGGCCCACCCGCAGTCGCAAGCTCCGGGGCCGCCGCCCCGGCTTCCACTTCCCCCGGTAGGTGGTGAGAGCATCCCGGCAGCGCCTCCAAGAAGGGATCGCGACGGCGGACCGCCCCCGCTGCCGGCTCCAACCAAGGCTTCCCAGTCGCCCCCCGAGCCTAACTTTCGGCCCAAAAAACCGAGGAATGAAATTCGACGCATTTTATTTGATTCGACGCAAATTTAAACTAAAACATCGAGAAATTAAACTAAACAGTGTGAAAAACTTAAAAATCTACGGCGGCGACTATTCTAGGCGTCGTCGTCTTCTTCGTCGTCATCCTCACGGTCACCCTTCGCCCCCATGGCGAGCCGGCTGGAGGGGCCAGCTTCACGGTCATCCTTCGCCGCCATGGCGAGCCAGCGCCGCTCCGCCTGGCCTTGCACCCGCAGACGGTGGAGCTGTGCCTGTTCGGAGGGCTGGCGGTTGCGCCGCTCGCTCTGTAGCGCCACCTACCGCCGGTCGTCCTCGTACTGCGCGATGAGCGCCTGCTGGTCGGCCGACGCCGCATTTTCGGCCAGCTGCCGGTAGGCCTCGCGCTCCGCCTCCTCCCTCCGGTGGGTCTCCAAGATGCCTCCTCCCTCCGGTGGTGTCACCGCTGCCGTCCCGCCATTAATCCGACAGCCTTTACTGGGGTGCATGCACTGGCCGGCCGCCACGCCATTACTCCGGCAGCCTTTAACGGCGCGGGTGCCGAGAAGAAGGCCACGTGGGGGTTTCTGTTCCCGCGTTTTTTGGCGCGTCACTGACAGAGCTGGCCCGCGCGGGCTGCCTCGCAGTTTCACCCCCCAAGCCGAATCCAGCGGGCTGGGTTTGGCCTGGGTGCCGCGGCACGAAATAGCGCCGAAACGGCGCTATTTGGGCTTCTGGGGGGCCGACTGGAGATGTCCTTAGCCATATCTAGTCTAGGTTACAGCAAGAGAATATCTAGAGACCCAAGTTTATTTCTCGACTAGCGAAAGTAGGATGTGGCTTAGCTCGATTGGTTTTTATTCCATCATGTGCTGCTAGTTTTATGTTAAAATTGAGTAATCAACCGTCACATAACTACGTTTGTACTAGTGTGATCAATCACAACGTCCCTAGCTAGCTAGCTAGCTGCATCAAGTACACAGGACACCATCATTGCATGCATGTACGCACATGTATAGACCACTGCGCCGCGTCTGAGGGCACTGCAGCTGTGTGCACCACGCCGGCATGCGAGGCGCTGCACTCCACACCACCGCGCCGCGGTGTTGGGCGCTACCCTATTGGGTCAGTTTCGAAAATAGTTTGTCTCTGGGTCCATTTTGTGCTGAAGATTCTCCACAGGGTCATTTTCGTGTTTTTTCACTTTTTTGGCCTGGACAAAAGGTGTGTTCTCTACTAGTGACTCCAGCGACAACAATGGTCACTCTGTTTGACTAGATGGAGCATCAATTCTAGAGAGCATCTGCATTGCCGGATATATGATAGTCTTATGGGTATCTTCTAGGACTACCTCGTCAAACTCATGTTTCGGTGCAACACTCTCACGATGACGGATTGTGGAGGCGGCATTGCCAAATATAGTGGTTGGAGATATGAGTGTCGGCTGGTAATCCCATAGATTCCACGGATGACGTATCCGCTCATTTTGTAGTTTCTCTTGCCTTTTGTACTCGATCTTCACCGAGCTCACGGCCGCCAGCCTCGTGCCACAACCGCCACCTTCTTTATCTTCCCCTGCAACCTCGTGAAGGTTGTACAGGTAACCCCCGCTAGTGTTAAACTTGGTGAAGATAAGAGCAAGTACAATAAGGCCATGTAAGCGGGCTATAAGCAATTAAATAGTATATTTGTGCTTAGTTGGATGAGAGAGAAGAGGAGAGAGAAGATAAGCGGGCTACAAGATAGTAGCCAGCTCTTGCACGTGTCCATAGACACTTTGTGAGAGTGTAAGATGGGCCATATGTTGACAAAATAGTACACACATATAGTCTACTATTATACATGTTGGCTATAAGCTGACTATATATGACGTGGCAAGGCCTTATAGCCAGCAGCCGGCTCTATTATTAACCATGCTCTAAGTCCACCTCCGCAGTCCCATGCGCCGTAAAAGTTCTGCCCAGGAATTTCATTGGTAAGAGTGTATAGATGCTCCCAAAGGTGATCTGCAGTGAGTAACCAGAGCATGGTGTCTTGGTCGTTCTTCATGAAGATGCATGGACGGCCATTTATGTCACACATCATGATAAATGAGATGTCTTGGCCTTCTGGGACGGCAATGCTAGTGACGACCTCTTTGTCAACGTCGAAACAGAGCACTATGTCCACTTCATGTGCCTCCTCGCCGATCAACTTTAATTTCATTGATAAGGAAGTAGACTTTACCATCGGTGGTGTGTAAACTCTGCACATAGTCTATATTGTCGTAGGACGAGAACACTGTTCTTGGTTCTTGGCCGCCGCTCCCATCCAACGATACCACCATAAACCTTGTGCAAGCATTGACATCCTCACAGATGAGAGCCTTGTAGACCTTGCTTGACGGTCCATACCCGAACCCCAAGATGTGGCGCTCCAGGTAGTTGTTGCCAGGGTGCGGCGGTAAGTGCAAGGACAGGTGTGTCCCCTCCTTGGTGGCCGGGTTGAAAACGACGCCTTCGACAAGCGAGCGCTCTTCGTCAGAGTAGGAGGAGCCGGACACAAGGATTAGCCCGTTGCACGTGCTCCCGTAACAGTCGTGGTGCTCCACCCTTATGGTATGCTCCAAGACGAACTTGGGATGCACAACGTGGAAGTAGAAGGACTTGCGGTCATGATGGTACCAGAGGCGAGCGGCGTGCGGTAGGTCAAGAGGCGCGCCGAGGCGCAGGTGGCGGAGCCTGAAGTGCGGGCTAGTGAGGAGCTGCTGGAACCGCATTGAGAGCACGGTGCAGCGCACAACGGAGCGGGCCGGCAGACGCGCGAGGATCTCGTCGGCGACGAACTCATCTCCGAAGACGACGGCCTTGTCAAAGGTTGCCTTTTTGGACGCCATGTTTTCTGCAAAAGGGCAAACGTAGACAGACGGCAAGGCCAATTTATGACACATGTACGGAAATATCTAGAACAAAAAACGAATCGGAGTCCTCAATTTGTTTGGGACACGAGTTCCTTTTGGATTTGGGTGAGGCTTGTTTACGAATAGCAGTGGAGCTCTAATTAATTCGTTTCGGACACGACTGACGATCAGCAATATATACAACATGCGTGCAGTCAGAACAAAGCAACTGATATTCAACATCGTCACCTGTACGTACGCGCCGAGTCGGAGTCCTAGCTGCTTCGATCAGCAGTCTACAAATAGACAGCTTCAAAAGCAAAAAGGCCGTGTGCTCAACATCCGGTGTACTTGCCGAAAGATTAATGAAGATGGCCGCTGGCGACATGGAGCGCCTGCAGGAGGAGCTCCTAGCTGCGGTGATTTCCCTCACATCGCCTCCTGACGCCTGCCGCGCGGCCGCAGTCTCCCGTACTTTCCGCGCGGCGGTGGACTCTGACACCGTCTGGTCGCACTTCCTGCCCGGCGACCTCCCGCATTTCGACGACGGCGAGCTCTCCACCCCGCCGCAGTCCAAGAAGGCGCTCTTCAAGTTCCTCTGTAACAAACCAGCCCTCCTCACGTGCAGAAACTTGGTACGTACACATCCCAGTAGCTCTCCACTTACCATCTCCGACACGGCTTATCGATCGATCTATTTTTGTGTGTGGTGCAGACCATGCAGCTAGACAGGGTTACGGGTGACATGTGCTACGTGCACAGAAAAGTGCCGGATATTCCGGCGGACGAGAAGGAGGTGATAGACGAGACAGACGACGAAGACGAGACACCGGAGCCCTCTGAGTGGATCAACCTCGGGTGTGATGACATTCAAAGAAACAAAAGATTCGAATCGTTTCGGTCGTCATTTTGGATGAGTTGAAGTAGCTTTCTCCATAAAAGTATACTATGTAAATCACGTTATCTGTGGTCATTAGTAAGTACTTGAAAGGGGCAGATTTTCCCTGAAGAAGAAAACATGTAATGAATTTGCTCGGAAAACTAAAATTTGAACCGGATTGGTCACCATTCTCTGCCTCAAAAGGTTCAACGATGATATCCATATTTATGTTCTATCTATTATTTTGTTCAGGATGATCTAAAGCAAAGTCGATGCTATTAGTCGTCTAAAATTTCTCAACTAGATACTAGTATATATTCTCCCTCTATTCAACAATATAAGACGTTCTAACTAGCTGTTTTAGTTTGCTAAAACGTCTTATATTGTGGAACAAAGGGGTATTAGGTTATCTATCATGTTTATAACTCTTTTCTTTTATGAAGTCATCGTGTATTGAAACATATATCTACTAAATTGTAAATATATTTACCCATTTTTCATTTACTTGCCTGATCCAGAGCATTGCCAGAAATTCAGGAAAAGTTTGGCCCATCCAACAAAATAGAGCCATAATATTGAAATTGCTCCCTTCCGGATTTCTTCAGAGGGTCCAATTGTTGCCCAACTAGGTAGAAATCAAAACAACTTCTCCTCGGACCGAGTGTGTTATTTATTCAAACCGGCTCTCTGTTTTTTTATCCGAGACATCCGAAAAACTTTGGACATCCTGCACTTTGTAGAGTCATCCATTAAAACGGTCCGCTTCTATGCTAAATGGTAGGCTTTGTTTGGAACGCTTCCGCCCAAAAAAGTATCAGAGACGAACCGTTTTTAAAACCGTGTGAGGTATAAAATTTCCCATACGGCCTGTGAAACAGGATCTTATGGGCCTAATTATTAGCACCTTATGTCGCGAACCTGTCAGGGAAACCGCCGCAAGTCTATATACCAGAACCGACTGAGATTGTGGGTATCATAGTAGTGTGTCCGGTCATGAATTCCCTTCCTGGGCAGCTTCTATGTCCGGCAATGCAACATAATCCGTATACCCATTGATGGACTTTAATTAGAACATCACAAATATTGATCCTATATATGCAACAACGACTGTCGGTCCATCTACATCCACTAACAGTAGATTATCTAAATACACTAACATCATTAATCAGATTCATCTATCTACATCCACTAAAACTATATAGAAAATATAAACCTAAATGTGTTGATTCCGTCTTAAATGACCTGCCGAGGCGAGAAAGTGTAATTATTCCGCACAATTAAGCCGCCTTTTGGCCAAGGACGAATCAAGTGGGCTCGGGAAAATTCATTTTTTGCACATGGATACATAAAGTCGTTTTCATCGAAGCAAGCTTCTTGCTTTAACTTGAACTTCTGGTCAAAAGACAGAAACTCCTCGTCAATTTTGACGAGAGAAGGGCCTCCTTCATCGAACTGCATTGCCTTTTCCCGCATATCCGGTAGAGATGTGTAGGGCTGGCTGGATTGGCTCGGGAGGGTGAAGTCGAAATCTTCCAAGGGAGAAGAATGGTCCCCTGCTCCACTTGCTATATTGTGTCTGGGGCAGTGGCACGAGAAGGTTTTGCTCCCCGACGTGCAACAACTTTTAGCTTCTCCCGACCTTTTCCCTTCAAAGGAAAAGGAGAAAGGCTGCAAAGAGGAAAACTCGAGAATAAAGATTTGAGAGAAAAACCTTGTGCAAGAAAAGAGAAGAGTGTGCAAAAAGATTCCAAGTTAACCTAGACGTAGTGATGGGAACCCCGTCAAGATCAATGACTTCGGAGGACGTAGAGATTTTCTCGCGTTTGCGTCCACCAGTCGCTGAAAAGCATGTTTGAAGTTGTACCTCCTCCGCTGCAGAAACAGGTTCATCCTCCGTGAGAGTCTCAAGCTGCCAAAAACACGGATAGGTTGTTTGTATACATTCGTAAAAGAAAAAGTATGAAAACCTTCCCAAAAGGCAGAAGAAAAAATCATACCCTTAGGAGAAGGATTTTTGGCGTTAAACATTGGTAGGCTTTCCTTGTATTGATCACGAGTGGCCACCAAATGATTGACGCGCTTCTTGAAGTCCTTCTCGGACATAGCCTTTCTGGTCACCCTCTTTGCATAATCCAGCCCCGTGTACTTGCAGAGAAGGCGGCCGCCGTGGAAGGAGAGAGTATGAATCCGCCTTCCGTGCCAGCGAAGAATAGCGTACATGCCTATAAGAGGAGGAGAAGAAACGACCAATTCGACGATCAGCCTTTTGACCCGCAGCATGTCCCGAGGAAGAACCTAGACTGCGTCCAAAGCCCAGTTGTCTCTGGGAGTGGTGGAAGAATTTTCAAAAGGCTGAATGTTTGTCTCCTTCCTAGAAAACGAGACGTCCGGATGGTAGAAAAAAAGAACCCGTCCAGAATTTGACGGATTCTGAGGTCTTGATTTTTGGGAACCATATCTCCATGTATATGCGCAGGTTGAATGATATGGTCCCGCAAGTCGAAAGAACACCATCTAAAGTGTTTTGCTTCATGTTTAAGTAGTATTGAAAAAAGTCTATCCTAGGTTCTATACCTAAGCATCCTTCAAACAAGGCACAGAAGCCGAAAGTTTAAAGAATAGATTTTGGATGCAGGTTATGGGGTTGAACCCCGTAGTGTTGAAGGACCTGGAGGAAGAAGGCCGGTGGCGGAAACCCCACACCTCTAAGAGCTTGGGAGGCGAGGACGACCCGTTCCCCGTCCTTCAGCATTGGCTCGCTATTTTCATCGCCCACCCGCCATTTATCTTTGATGATGAAGCCTTATTTTTTCAGGCTTGTCATCAACGCCAGTGCGGTGTTGCACTGGCTCCAATTGTCGGATTCCTCTCCATCATCTTCTTGGCCTCCGGCGGTGGCGTTGGCCCCCGCATTTTTGCCGGCGCGGGTGGAAGTTTCCCCATCTACCGATCCGGCTGCGGAGCTTAGATCTCCGCTCGCCGATGCGCTCGCAGGAACCTCAGGTATGCTCGTAGAGGCGCTTGGGGGAGCCATCGGAGCAGAGGAGGACATGGCCTCCACCACGGGTTGGGGGTCGACAGTGGCCTCGGGCGTGCGCGAGGGGCCTCTGGTGGCCATTTCCTGGTTGCGCGACCAAAGGTTTGAACTCCGGCCGCTGAATTTTGGATCTCCGGTGAGGTTCTTGCTCGTTTTCTTCTCTCTCGAAATTGCGAGTGCGCAGAGTGCTCTGGAAGTGCTCAAGGGAATCGTGGGAAAGAAGAAGAATGAAATGGAGGGCCGAGGCAGGATATTTATAGTCGTTTCCCCGAGATTCGTCCCAACAGCTAGTTTAGCCATTGGATTATTGACGCGTGTGACGCAGTAAAATCCGGGATAAGAGGAGACAGGGTGATAATGTCTATCTGCTCGTTTCTCGGGCGAAATCTGTCAGAGATACATTTTTAGCCCTTGACTGAAACCAAATGTCCGTGATGTAAGCATGATTTTCTCGCTTACGTCAGAGGTTCCTTCTCTGCAAAGACTCGTGGAAGAACTGCCGTATTTCGGAAATCCAAATGTGGCATAAGAAGTTTCAATAAGAACATTCTAGACTAAAGCGCCAACTTTTCTGAAAAGGAAACTTGGTGGAAGAACGTCAAGATGAAGTCTTAACTCTGCATGGGGGCTACTGTCGGATATATGCCAACTAGGGTATGTCTAGCATTGGCCGAAGGCCGGATTACTAGGGTGGCCCGTAGGCAATGGAGCAAAGTACATGGACGGCCCAGTAAGCTAAAGCGCAGGAAGCCGGATTAGAAGAACCCGGACAGCGGTCCACTACGTGGTCTGGCTTGGAGAAGAAGTCGGCTGCCTTACTTTACAAGAATAGGAATACTTTCTGTAGTCTTTTAGGTTTCCTTCCTGTAATCCCTCGTCCGGCTATTTATACAAAGCCGGACGGGAGCAGTAAAAAGACAAGCAATAATAGAACAGAGGTCCGAATAGCTAGAAGCCAACTCGCCGGGAAGTTCATCCTCGCCGAGTGGGCGAAAATAAACCCACAATTGTACTTTGTATATTTCATGCTTCAGCCCTGATTTAGTGAGATTGCAGGAGTAGGAACGCCGCCATAATCGCGACGTACCGAATCTAGGTAAATCATGTCCTCATTTCCAGTAGTTCCATGTATCCACGCACGGTTCTACCAGTAGGTTTATGGCACCACCGGCCATGAAACTAAGTAAGAAGACTCGACACCGCTAGCGAACGCTCAGGGCTGTTCGCCAGCGATATGTGCATAGCTCTGTCAAAGTGAAAATAAGCCCGCTAGTGGTAGTTGGCGTCGTGCGCGCCCCGGGCCCACTCTTAGCGCTGGCGAGCAAACATTCCCTGTTCGCCAGCGGTAAGCGTGGTAGCGCTTGCAAACACCAATACCGGTTCGCCAGCGGTAATAGCGTTGGCTAACACCAAAAGCACTTCGCCAGTGATAAGCTGGTGGCTGTAAGCCTTTTCCTACTAGTGTAAGAGACGAAGCGTTATGGTGCATGTGTACTCAACGGGAACTTGGGCCTTTTCCTATTCATTTGTGGGCTTGGGTTATTTTCTGTTGATTAAAAAACTAGAGTGAGCCTGGTTATCTATTCCAGGGCAGGAATATCGATACATGAATGAGCACACCAACTTCCCAACAAAAAAAGGAATGAGCACACCAGATATACAAAAAAGAACGAGCACATGATTCCTCGCCGCTATTCTTCCAATTGAAAAGAAGGGAAAAAAATTATTTTATTTATTATTCGTTCATAGACTAAGTTAGAAGTCTAATCTTCCATTGGATACGCGTTGTGCACTGCACAGTTCGACCATACATTGATAGGAGCCGGAGACTACTCATCTTTGGCACTTGTGCGGACAATTCAAGCGGAAAGAGGCCGAGTCACTTTGAGTGGAGGCAGAACGATGCCACGCCCCGTGACGACATGGTTCTGGTCATTATCGACATGATAATCGGTACGAATTATACTTTGTGATTTAAAGAGCTATATTACTCAAACAGAGGATATACAATCCTGATGAAGGAGAGTAGTAATGAATATACCATCATCCATGACTTTGCATATCTAGTCATGTAAGAACAAAATTTAAAAGAAGTATGCAGATATCAGTGTTGATTTTGTGCGCATTTAAAAAAAAATTCTTTGGATGCTTTTTAGGAGTTCATTAGTAATATTCTGTACATAGATATAAAAATTGTCATTTTGATGCCTATAGGGCCCCAAAGAATGGCTTTCCCCTAAGCCCCGAAATCTCAAGACCAGCCCTGAAACAACATAATGTAACATGAGCTACCTCTATAGGGACGGAGCATGAAGTGTGTGGCAGCCAGCCAAGGGTGTCTTCCATGACTAATCGAGGTCGCCAGTTCATTCACCGTGTCGTCGTTCCTTCTGTCATGTCGCCATCACGTTAGAAGAGGTCGACTTGAACCGTGCACGAGAAAGTGGGCAAGGTGAGCACAACATCTGATCTATACCTCTCCACCGGTAGCAGAAGGTTCTCTTGTGCAAGGGCGGCCATGTTGTATGGTCGTGACGGTGTGGATGAGGACGAGCGTATGCTACGTCAACGTCATGACCTTCCACAATCCCCTTTGGCTGCAATGGCGACTACGACTTTCTTGAGGCCCAATCGTGAAACTATGACTTCCGGTTCCTGACACAAAAAGGGTCTGAAGGCACCTCTAGTTCCGGTTCGAGACACAAATCGGTTCTAAAGGCCCCCACTTGATTTCTTTACACGACCCTTACCGCTGGAAAGCAGCCTTTAGCCCCAGTTCGTAGCGGAACCGGGGCTAAGGGTGTTTTTTTGTCTGAACAAAAGATGTGTTCTCTACTCATGCTTGTAACTAAGCGTCTGCTTTCTCCCTTGTTTTTGGTATTTGTCCCCACTTTGATCGCTTCCCTCCCTTCCTTGTATGGGGGTGGGAGGGGGGTGGGGGGTTGATGATCTGTCCGGCCCCTGGTGGTGGTGTATTTAGCGTCTGCAGAACCTTTAGTTCTCTTTCCTTTCTGTTTTTTTTTTTGAGATTCTCTTTCCTTTGTGTTATAATTGATAGTGGAACCCGACCCCCTTTGGGGGCATATGGAAAAAAAGGTAGAGATAATGATTAAGAAATTAAGAGGCAGAGAGATCGGTAATTCATCAGCCCTGGTTATGTGCATCTACTCCGTAGTTTGGTATGTGAGGCTGGTTTACTTTCTTTTGGAGTTTGTATTTATTAGAAGGGAAGTGGCGTCGGCGCCGAAGAGGGCGGGGGCGGCGGCATGGCGTTGGCGTCGGCCGCAGCGGCAGCCAGGACCGCCTCCCACCGCTTGACCTCGTCCTCGACGAGGGAGCGGCGGGAGGCCTTTAAGGCCTCCTCCATGTTGTCCCGAAGCTCGGGGTCGTCTTCCTCCTCGTCGACATGGTCGGCGATGTCGTCCACCAGGAGCCAAAGCTCCGGCTCCCTCCCCGGCGGTGGCGCGGGGTAGTCTGTGGTGCTCACCTGCTCGGTTGTGGGGATGTAGGAGCGGCGGCGCTGCTCGTGCTCCTGCTGGAGCCAGGTGGCCCAGTAGGGGGAGCTCCGCGCGTACGCGCGGTCCCTAAGGAGGCGGGCCGGATGAGTGTGATCCCGTATGCTTCGGCAATCGGATCCATCATGTATGCCATGATTTGTACTAGGCCATATGTTTCCTATGCTCTAAGTGTTACGAGCAGATACCAGGCTGACCCTGGCGAAGCCCACTGGGTAGCGGTTAAAAACATCCTTAAGTATTTGAGAAATACTAAGGAAATGTTCCTAGTTTATGGAGGTGATGAGGAATTCAGTGTAAAGGGTTACACAGATGCGAGTTATCTCACCGACTCAGATGATTCTCGCTCGCAATCGGGATACGTGTTCGTAATAAACGGAGGAGCTGTGAGCTGGAAGAGTTCCAAGCAAGATACGGTGTCTGTATCTACAACAGAGGCTGAGTATATTGCTGCCTTAGAGGCGGCAAAGTAAGTTGTTTGGATCAGGAACGTCCTGATAGATCTTGGTGTGGTTCAGGGCGCGTCCAATCCATTGGACGTATATTGTGAAAACTATGGTGCTATCGCACAAGCCAAGGAACCTAGACAACACCAAAAGAACAAACATATACTCATGCGGTACCATCTCATTCGCCAGTTTGTCGAACAAGGTGATATCAAGTTATGCAAAGTACACACGGATGCAAACATTGCAGATCCGTTGACAAAGGCGCTACCACAGCCTAAGCATGAGGCGCACACGAGAGGTATGGGCATTAGATGCCTAGGCATTTGATGCCAAGATGATTGACTCTAGTGCAAGTGGGAGACTGTTGGGAATATGCCCTAGAGGCAATCATGTATGATGTAATTCCCACTGTATTCATAAAGTTATTAAGTTGTCCTTGTTTTGAACATATGATATATATCATTGAATATATGATTCGATTGTGGAACTATGTATTCATGTTGTTCATACTAAATTGTCCTTAGTCATTAAGGTTGTGCTGGACACACACCCTAGACTAATGTGAGAGTTGGCTGATGACTCGGTTCCACTTGTCATGGGCATGGTGATGCCATTCCAACGCTCACGGACTTGGCTAAAGAGTTTAGCAAGTCGGACTGACCCACATTGAGATGCAACGATCAAGTCGTCATTTGCATGTCTCAATCAATGTAATCCTTAGACCTGAGGTTGTCGCACAATCCGAGTTGTGGATCACCGACTTAGGTTCTGTCAAACGTTGTTCTGTGACAAGGCAACTATAAAGGCAGAGTTCGGGTCGAATGAGAAGCAAGCTGCGTGATGTGGATAATCAAGATGGGATTTTGCCCCTCCGAATGGAGAGATATTCTCTGGGCCCTCTCGAGTGATATGATTCAGGAAGCATGGCCATGCGTGACTCAGTTAAGTGTTAACTGTATCAATTGACTAAGAGTTAGTCAGATGAATCACATATCACGGATCGAGAAGAGAGTTGAACTATTAAAGGGATGACGATGAATCGCCTATAGTTCGACAAGGTATATTGTGAGGCAAAAGGGACTAAGATGAATATCACATTGAAAGGTATGTCGTCATGACTCAATGGGACTTGGGAGTCGGCACGTTCTGCTAGGAGCCGCTATCGATTGATCGATTGAGAGTCGGACTCCAATCGTGTCCAAGTCGCCATGAGCCTGCAGGGTCGCACACTTAAGAGCGGGAGCAAGTATTGGTTGGGTTGGACCCGAACCGGAAATGGACTGATTTTGTGAGTCAGACTCACAGAGGGAATGGGCCACAAGTGTTATGCAGCCCACTACCATACGCTATATAAAGAGGGGCGCAGGTTGCCCAGCGGGCACGTTAGTCCACTCTCCCATGCGTTGGGAACCCTAGCCCCACTCAGTCCAGCCGTCGCACCGGACCTAGCAGTCCGCCGTCGGAGCTTCTCCTCGTACGTGTGGATACCGGCAGAGGTGCTGTACGTTCAGCACTTCGATGTTCGAGGGATTGGATCGGCCGGACCGGATCGTGGGACTGCACTGCCTCGACGCGCTTCACCGATAATCCGCAACCGCGCGTCTAGTGGTAATCATCGTGGCCTTCTACCTCGGCTAGATCTTGGAAGTACCGCGTAGGAAAAAGTTTTCGTTTATCTCTACGCGTTCCAACATACCATTCGTTGATATAAGCATACACCTCTCTCAAAATGTTTTCAATACCTCTGTTTAATAACATAAAAATTTCTAGCACATTAGTGATCCATGCTTCCCTCTGCAAAGGGCCTTTCTTTTAATTCTATGTTGAGTCTTCGCCATATTCTTTGAGCACTTTCTTGTGAGCATAGTTATCATTCTTAGTGTAATGGGTTTGTTCCAAAGCACGGTTGATTGTGGTATAATCTTGATACTTGCATCTTTGATATCTTTACTTCTAGTCTTCCCTTGAACTTCAGAGGTGCCCTGGCATTTATGTTTTTTCCCACACTTAAGGGCAAACGAGATACCACTTACCAGATCCTATTATGAATATTTCAATCTTGCAAATAGTTATGCTTCATGTTGTTTGTTATTAATATGTTGTTATCTCTTCATGGTTTGCATAGCTATTAAGTGTCAGTATCTTGCATGTATCTTATCATGAGCATAATTAAGTATTTGATCACATAGTGAGTATATTTACATCATATGAAACAAATGTGTTTGTAGAAGTCTTTTATCGCACTCAGTTGTCACTGAATTGATTGAGGACAAGCAATAAGCTAAGCTTGGGGGGAGTTGATACGTCGAAAACGTATCTCCTTTTCCAAACACTTTTCTTATTGTTTTCCTCTAAACTTGTATGTTTTGGATACAACTAACACGGACTAACGCTGTTTTCAGCAGAATTACTTTGGTGTCTCGTTTTTATGCTGAAAAATGAACTTTCGGGAAAATGCCCAGATAAAAGCCTATTGATGTTTTCACCCCGGAAGACCCCGGGAGCCGGAAGGGGGCCAGGAGAGGGGCCACAGGGTGGCTACACCCCCCTGGCATGGGTCCCCCCTGTCCGCGCCAACATAGGGTGTGGGCCCCCAGGACCCCCCTCGGACTCCCCTTTCGACTACAAGTAGCCTCCAACCCTAAAACCCGAGGGGGTTTGTTATATTCCACAGAAACACAACAGAGCGCCGCCGCCGTCCCGAACCTCGATTCGGGGATCAGAAGTTCCTGTTCTGGCACCCTGCCGGGACGGGGAAGTGGATGAGATCATCGCCATCGTCATCACCAACACCTCTCCATCGACCATCCATCTTTCCCCCATCCATGTGTGAGTAATTCCCCATTGTAGGCTGAAGGGGATGGTAGGGATTGGATGAGTTTGTTCATGTAATAATGCCGTGATTGTTCGGGTATAGTGCCTAGTGTACTCTATTAGTGCTATTGACATTGTTGCAACTTTTTATGCTTAATGTTTGCCACTTTGGGCCCGAGTGTCATGATCTCAGATCTGAACATGTTATTGAATCACGATGATAATTATTGTTTCTTGATCATACCTACAAGTTGTTTACACATATTGTTGTCCGGAACCCGAAGCCCCGAAGTGACAGAAATTGGGACAACCGGAGGGGATGGCTGCGATGTGAGGATCACATGTGTTCATGGAGTGTTAATGCTTTAATCCGGTGTTCTATTAAAAGGAACACCTTAATTACCAGTAGTTCCCTTGAGGCCCCGCTAAAAACGGGCTGGTAGGACAAAAGATGTCGTGCAAGTTCTCATTGCGAGCACGTACGACTATTTACGGAACACATGCCTATGGTTACTTAGTGTTTCGATGCTTTATCATATTTATCTGCAATGCCCCCGACATGATCATTATTAGAATTTCTTATCCATGCAACACCCGTTCATCCATCCCTATGCCTACAGTATTTAATCCGCTGTTTACTCCAAACACTACTGCTGCTGCTGTTTTCATTCTACTCTGTTATTATTTCACTAATGCTGCTACTATAAAACTGTTACTACTGATAAACCACTGCGAATTAAAGTACTTTTAGGTGAAGGTGAATTGACAACTCACTTGTTAAGGCTCACAAATATTCTTTGACTCCCCTTGTGTCGAATCAATAAATTGGGGTTCTACTTCCCTCGAAGACTGTTGCGATTCCCTATACTTGTGGGTCATCATTAACCCATCAGCGCTCCGCCGTCCAGGACATGACACCAACGAAAACAGACAGCCTTTCGGCGTTGCTAATTGATAACACTAATCGACTGTGAGTAAAGTCAAAGGAATATGCCCGAGAGGCAATAATAAAGTGGTTATTATCTTATTCCTTGTTTATTATGAATGCTTATTTCTCATGCTAGAATTGTATTAACCGGAAACGTTGATACATGTTTGTTTAATAAACAAACAATGGTTCCTAGTAACGCCTCTCGTTTAACTAGCTCGTTGATTAACTGATGATCAAGGTTTCCTGATCATGAACATTGGATGTTGTTAATAACGTGGTCATGTCATTGGGAGAATGATGTGATGAACATAGACCTAGATTAAGATAAAAATACGATAAGGTCATTTAGTGTATATTGTTATATCTTTCATACGAAGTTACCTTATTTCTTAGACCATGGGATCATGTCAATAACTAATACAGGAAGGGTTCTTTGATGACATCAAACGTCACACCGTAACATGGTGACTATAAAGGTGGCGTTGGGTATCCGGAAAATATTAGTTGAGGCTCATGGATCAAGAGTGGGATTTCTCCATTCAAAATGATGGAGAGATATGAGTTGGGCCCTCTCGGTGATATCACATTGACACTGCTTGCAAGCAAGTGACTATGTCACAGGGATGTCATATCATGGAACGAGTAAAATAGTTCTTGTCGGTAACGAGATCGAACAAGGTATGGTTGATGCCGATGATCGGATCTCGGACAAGTAAAATATCGCGAGATAAAGGGAATTAGTTAAGAAGTTGATGGTTCACACGATCACAAGATTCATCGTTGAATATATAGGAGTCATCACAGATCTCCAGATCCCGCTGTTGATTGTTGATGGGAGAGGTGTCTCAATCATGTCTGTATTATCCGCGAAACGTAGGTTGACACACTTAAGGTTTAACGACGCATTTGAGAGGATAGAGAATATTGTAAAAAGTATTGGACATCACCGAAATAGTTGTGGTTATATGGTTGTTAATAGAATTAACAAATAATTTGAGGGTTTATGAGCTAATGTTTGTTAATAGAATTAACAAATATTAAATTAAAGAAATAAAATTAATGTTATATTTAATTAATAAAGAAAAACCTCTTGGAGTTTTTAGTGGGAAATTATGGGATGGTGAGTGGGTGTGAGTGGAGTGTCCACTCACATGATGACGGAAGAGATGGGAGCACCACCATGCTTGGCCTCATGGGGCCGTTAGGCTCCCCCTCCTCCTATATATATAGAGGGCATAAGCTCCTCTCCAACACACACTTGTGCCATCTCCTCTCCCTCCACCTGCTGCTCAATTTCATGGTGATTCTCTTGGCAAAGCCCTCACCATGAAATTCTCCACCACACCACACCGCCGTGTTGCTGGAGTTCCGGGGGATCCTCTACTTCTGCTGCCCTGCTGGATCGAGGGAATGGAGGACGTCATTAAGTCGTACGTGTGACCCATCCCGGAGGCGTTGCCAGATTGCGGGGCACGTCTTGACGATCTTGAGGTCGACATGAGTATGAATACACCACCAACAAGATTCGATCTCGAAGCGCTGAGAGTCTTCGAGGGTACGTTTTTCTTAAAACTCTTTCTCCCCATTGTTTTCATCTCCTAGATTAGATCTTGGCCCTTCGGGTGTCCTTCGAGTAGTAATTTTTTTTGTTTTTTATGCTATGAACACTACATAGAGTTGTATGATTCTAGAAGTTTCTCAACACATGAGAGAGAACTAGTAATTAGAGCTATGTAGAATCAGGTGAGGATACATTAAAACCCAAGTAGAAGAAGCTCCAATTCAATTAGAGGAACTCTAGTTAGAATCTCTAACTATACTAGAGAGAGAGAGACAATGTTGAGAGACAATTCCTCACAACATTATGGTTTACCTCAAGCCTTGTGGGTCCTTTTATAGTTGGAGGGACGAGGGACATACCAAAGGGGGGAGGAGTCCAAGCCGTACTAGCAGGAGGGCCTGGCTGCACCAAAGAGGTGGCCACACCCCCTCTCCTAGCCCAACACAGGTTGGACTACCTTCTGGAAGTCCAACTCCACATCTTCCCCTTTTCCCTTAGAATAAATTTAGGAAAAACACCAGAAGGTTCTATGTGCCATGTTTGCAGGTATGGGGCCCACCTGCCAGCCCCACCAAATGGGGGTGAATCTTCCCCCCTTCAGTACTCCGCCCCCTTCTCGGTTTTAGCCCGAAACCATTCTGGAACCCTATGAACCCAATAGACAAATTCGTCGACCTTATCTACTGATGTTAGAATCATATTTCTAACATCTCGGGACATCTCATGTCCTTTGTTATCTCTCATATAAATTCTTCCTTACACCAACGTCATTTCTCCATTATAGTAAGATCCCCGAAACCTCTCTGATTGACACCAGACTTGTTTCGGTGACATCGTATGAACATCGAACAATCATAAAACCAATTACAACATCTTTATTTTCTCAGTTAAAGGTTCGTAAGCGTGTGACGCGTAAAGGCTTGATAACACACAAACATGTTCGGGAACTTACCGAACAATAACCAACAGCGGGAAAATGGACGCCCATGATGGTTCCTATGTGTTCAGGAAGATTAAGTGAACCTTCCAAGTTAATCATTGAACTTATTCTCTAAACTTTACGATACCAAAAATATTGTGAGGAGAGACTATGTTATCTAGTGTGATTAAACTATTTGATCATCAGCAATGTTCAAGATATCGATTATCGGGAACTTGTAGGTTGATCTCGGATAAGTGGTAAATTGGGTTATTTATCAGAATATCAGCCGAAATATCTAAATATCAGAATGAATGCCGAGAAGATAAATCGGACTATTTATCGGAATATCGGCCTATATCTTGAACAGAGATCATAACACATATAAGACTCGCTGCGGATATCATACTCATTTATCATCCATATCCCCGTTTTCCTTGTCATGAATCACACTGTGTCCTGACAATTCGTTGACATCAGTGATACTGAGAGGGCCCATAGCATGTATAAATCTATCTTCTAGAGGATTTAAGTACTAGCCTTGGACGATCTAAGTTCCATTACACATTCTATATTATACCCAGATATCACCGTTATTATCCCCAGTTACGGCAAAACGGTTGTTGACATTCAAAGTTTAACTTTCAATCGTGCGGTTACTAAATATTATCATAGTATAGGAATTTTAGTCAATGACAACTTCATATGTAATTTTATAAATACATTTTAAAAATAGTCTCTTTTAGCAAATCATCTAGTTGGCTCGGTTCAGTACTACTGTTACCTTAACAATAAACTGTTATGTTTTTCTAGAATTTTTATGAACTCCATGACCAGGAAAACTTGATCATGTCACAAACCATAAACTAATCTTAGAGACAAGATCATAAACTCTTGATTTTGTTTATGTTTTCACACCCGCACAAAGATTTTTCTTTGAAAACTCACATGTCAAGTGCTATAGTCCAACACGTGATAGGGATAGACGAAAAAATTTGAATTTTCGATCCGCGTCAGAGTTTTGCCGGGGAGGGGGCTCCGGAGTGTCAGCATCCCACCTAAGCCAATGTGGGGCCTTGGTATACGCATAAAACCACTAATTCCCCCAAGTCCCTTATCCACAATTTAAAAGTACCGAGAAACAAAATTTGTAAGAAAGGGAAAAAATTACATAATTTGTTTGCGGAGTATCAAGACTTGACACTGGGCAAAGACTTGTTATGCCGAGTATCCTGTGTTTCAGCACCCAGCACAAATTTTCGCCCCAAATCGGGCAGACAACCCCAAAATCTCTTACTCACCCGTATTTTTCCTAGAGAAATTCACTCTTAGTTGCCGTCACTACCCTCCTCTGACCTCCTCCGGTCGCACGCCCGCACCCTTCCTGTAAGCATATCTAACAGAAAGAAGGGACAATTTTTTTGAAGGTTAAATAGCATGAATTTTAGATCGCTCAAAAAATTGCATGGATTATTACCTTGAACTAACAAGCATGTAGGCACAGGAAAATTAACATACAATTTGAATTACACGGACTCAAAGAATGCATATATATACCTATTCAAATAGGAACGAAAAAAATCGATAGAGCATTTTTTTTAAATTCAGATGCAGGAACTAAAAATTGTAAGGACTAATCCGTCCCTAGAGAGAGTTAGTAATATAATTACATTATAATTTAAAAGCTCTAAAATTGTAGACTAAATAATAAACTAAATAAAGTATAAATAGTTACATCAAATAAAATTAAAGATTGAAATCAGAAGGCAAACTAAGTCTAAGATTTACATGGGTTGCTTGATTTTTTCAAGTCAAAATTTCCATTGCCAAAAGCTTTGGGCTGTGAGAGAGACACCAACGTGAAATGGAGTGCAATTTAAAGTAGTCAGTTGCGTCACATAAGAGATTGGTGATTTTGCTAACCTAGTGTAAGAGCATGGTGTCAAGGAGATGTCCTACTTTGTCTTATAGAATAGAAAAATTATCTGTGGTCGAAATGAGGGATTTTTCGTGATTGGATTGGATAAGATCATCTGCTCTTGACACGAAATTGTGATACCCCTCAGGTGCTAAGAGCTCAAAAGAAGGTTCTAAATTTCAATACGTCAGTTGTTTATTGCAATCTCACTCTTCTAGATACAAGCTTAACGTTCTGCTCTTACAAGCGTTGTTTTTGATGTACAAGACCGACCTACATGGTGCTAGCTTAGGCCTGCCAATACATCGTGTTTCATAGCACGTTATCATAGCAACATTAATAATTTAAGAGACTAGTAGTCCAATACATTGTTTCTTACACGTTGTATCTAAATCTAATTATTTGGTGCTCATGCATGGAGTAGATGTGATTGTTCTATTAACCTTTTTTACCTATGGTAGCGTGCAAATGTTGTAACCCCACTCTCTCTCTCATCATTAACTAGTATGCCACATCAGCAAAACGTCTATGGACCCGCGCTAAGAAAGCTTCATTGGCACATGCCTATAAGAGCAAGAACAATAACAAAGCCGGCTTGCCGGCTACAAGCCACACCATGTCACCTAAAAGCTGGATGAAAAAATTGTAGTACAACAAGCAAGCTGCTAGGTTGGCTTTATCACATATTTAAATATTTTCTTACATGTACCGCACTGCTTGCATGCAAGACACAACAAGTTTGCAATGAATGCATGCAGCCAGCTCAAACCATCGCTGCTAGCTGCATGCGGGCTGTAAAGTGTTGGGTTTTGTGCTACGGCCGGCGACTCGTGAAGTGTCGGCTTCCTTCTCTCTCTTCATTTCTCTTTCATCCACCTAGGATTTAGATGACATGGACATGCTTATAGCCAGCTGACTAGGATCTATTGTACTTGCTCTAACCCTACCTCGACTATACGACATGTATCCCAAAGACACGTACATGGCACTCTGGCCAGTGACGACTCATCGTATATTTTGGGTCAAAGTCCCTTCAGGACAAGGGCCTAGTTGAACATGCTATTGCCAGATCTGCTATATAAACATGAGTTCTACTCTTCTTGCCTTTTTCCAACTTCAGCAACAACAATGGTCACTATGTTTGACTAGATGGAGGATCAATTCTAGAGAGCATCTGCATTGCCGGATATATGTTAGTCTTATGGGTATCTTCTAGGACTAAAGGTGTTTTTTGGCGTGAAAAAACACGAAAATGACCCTGGGGAGAATCTTCAGCACAAAATAGACCCAGAGACAAACTATTTTCAGAACTGACCCAATAGGGTAGCGCCCAACACCGTGGCGCGGTGGTGTGGAGTGCAGCGCCTCTCATGCCGGCGCGGTGCACACAGCTGCAGTGGCCTCAGACGCGGCGCAGTGGTCTATACATGTGCAGGTGCGTACATGCATGCAATGATGATGTCCTGTGTACTTGATGCAGCTAGCTAGCTAGGGACGAGGAGCGAGCACTTGGAAAAAAACCATACTAGTCTTTGGCTTTTTTTTTACTTGTTTGCCAAATTAGTTCTTGGTTGTTGATTAGTAATGCGTAGCATGTTCCATTGCCATATCTATATTTTTCTTAGGCCACCTCCAGTCGTTGCGCCTAGTGGCGGACCCAGGAATTTTTATTTGCCGGAGCGAATAATTTAAGAAATTTTTGTAAGCACAAATGCAAGTGTATTTAGCAAAAAAAAAAAAGGTCTCTCAAAAGATTTTTCAGTACAGATAAGATACAATTACTTAAAAAATGGGAAATTGTGAAAATAATCTTATTTTTTGAAACGTGGCAAAAGCTTTGCCTTTTCTATTGATATAGGAGAAGCAAATACATAGGACAAGGCCTAAGAAAAGAAAAATACAACTCGATCCACACCGGCCCCGAGGCCGCGCCCCACACGGGTCGACGACCCAGTTGCCCGAACAACCAAGATCGACACCAAAACTCCACAACGCAACACGGTGGAGTAGAGAGACCGGAGCCGCCGCTCCGACATCCACGCCGGCTCCGAAGCCGCGCACCACACGGGTCGACGACCATGACGCCCAAACGACCAAAGCCGACACCAGAAGACTCGACGCCCCAAAGCGGAGACGTAGCATCCGAAGTCGCCGCTCCGACATCCCCGCCAGCCCCAAGGCTGCGCCCCAAACGTGCCGACGACCACGACGCCCGAAACGCTCGAAGTCGATGCACCACCACCTCAACACCGCGCGACGGAGGTGAGAACCCAGAGCCGCCGCTCCGGCATCCACGCCGGCCCCAGGGCCGCGCGCCCCCAAGCCGAAGACGAAAACTCGCCGTCGCCAGCCACCATCACTCCACAGGTCCCGCTGGTCGGTGGAACATCCAAGGCGAGGCCCCAAGAGGCAAGCGACGCAGGAGCGCCGCCCTCGCCCGATCCCGAGGATCTGGGGTTTCCCCCGGAGAACCCGGTGTGAAGAAGCGGGAGCACCACCCCGACGACGCCTCCAAGAAGGTCGCGGCGCCCAAGGGCGTCGCCGTCGCCGGCCCAGCCGGGCTAGGCTTTCGCCCGATGGTGTGCCGCAAACCCCAACGACCGCCCAACAGGGACCGACCAAGCCGCCAACAGTGCGTACCACCCAACCGTGTCACCTCATAACAACGGCCGCAGCACGCCGACCACGGCCCACCCGCAGTCGCAAGCTCCGGGGCCGCCGCCCCGGCTTCCACTTCCCCCGGTAGGTGGTGAGAGCATCCCGGCAGCGCCTCCAAGAAGGGATCGCGACGGCGGACCGCCCCCGCTGCCGGCTCCAACCAAGGCTTCCCAGTCGCCCCCCGAGCCCAACTTTCGGCCCAAAAAACCGAGGAATGAAATTCGACGCATTTTATTTGATTTGACGCAAATTTAAACTAAAACATCGAGAAATTAAACTAAACAGTGTGAAAAACTTAAAAATCTACGGCGGCGACTATTCTAGGCGTCGTCGTCTTCTTCGTCGTCATCCTCACGGTCACCCTTCGCCCCCATGGCGAGCCGGCTGGAGGGGCCAGCTTCACGGTCATCCTTCGCCGCCATGGCGAGCC
This sequence comes from Alopecurus myosuroides, assembly GCA_028641055.1. Classification (NCBI taxonomy): domain Eukaryota; kingdom Viridiplantae; phylum Streptophyta; class Magnoliopsida; order Poales; family Poaceae; genus Alopecurus; species Alopecurus myosuroides. The sequence goes on from CM054060.1 coordinate 390,276,931, forward strand.
AGCGCCGCTCCGCCTGGCCTTGCACCCGCAGACGGTGGAACTGTGCCTGTTCGGAGGGCTGGCGGTTGCGCCGCTCGCTCTGTAGCGCCACCTACCGCCGGTCGTCCTCGTACTGCGCGATGAGCGCCTGCTGGTCGGCCGACGCCGCATTTTCGGCCAGCTGCCGGTAGGCCTCGCGCTCCGCCTCCTCCCTCCGGTGGGTCTCCAAGATGCCTCCTCCCTCCGGTGGTGTCACCGCTGCCGTCCCGCCATTAATCCGACAGCCTTTACTGGGGCGCATGCACTGGCCGGCCGCCACGCCATTACTCCGGCAGCCTTTAACGGCGCGGGCGCCGAGAAGAAGGCCACGCGGGGGTTTCTGTTCCCGCGTTTTTTGGCGCGTCACTGACAGAGCTGGCCCGCGCGGGCTGCCTCGCAGTTTCACCACTAGTGGAAACAGGGCCTTTTGTCCCGGGTCGTAAGGGCCATTTTTCCCGGTTGCGCAACCGGGATGGGCTAGCCGGGACAAATGGCCCTCCCCATTGGTCCCGGTTGTGCCAGGACCCGGGATGGTAAGGCTGGCCCACGTGGCGACTCTGGGCCAGGGACCGCGAGGGAGTTCGTCCCGATTCGTTTTAGGGACCGGGATGGATGCCTTCTTAAAAAAAGAATAAAGTCCGCCCATTTTCCCTGCCGCGGCAGGTTTTTTTTGTTCGTTTTTTTTCTCCTGCCTCGCAATCGCCAACCGGCCTCCCCTTCCCCAACCGCTCCAGGCCCACGTCTTTAATTAAGCCCACTGACACATTTTATAGTCAAAAAGGCCCACTGGCCCGCGTCTTTTATTATGGACAGTCAACGGTTCGAAGGGCCCACTGGCCCGCGTCTGTTATTATGGCCAGTCAACAGGGGCCACTGGCCAGCGGCCTGGTGGCTGGTTCGCCTGGTCCCTTAAACTAAGACCGAAGGACGGTCAAAGGGCCGCTGTCCGCCTCGTCTTCCCGCCCCGCCTCGGCTTCCCGCGCCCCACTCCCCACGCGCCACGCCTCGGCTCCCCGCATTCATGGCCGCCTGCAACCGCCGCCACGTTCAGGCCGCCGGTTGGCATGCCAGCCCACCCCGGGTCCTTTTTAAAGGCCCCCCGCCGCCCGTACAACCCACCCACCCCGGACGCGTCCCTGGCAAAGCAACCCTAGCCGCCACCATGTCCCGCTGGTTCTCGAACTCCGGCAAGCGCCCAAGGAACGACGACGGAGGCTCGTCGAGCGGCGCCGGCCGCATCCCACCCCCGCCGGCGGAGGCCTTCGGCTACGGCCCTGGAGGTGTCCGCCTCGGCGGGGCGCCGCGCGTCCCCGCGCCACCTCCGGCGGCCCGCCCGCCGCCCCGCGCCGCGCCCCCGGGCAAGCGGTTCCGCCGGTACGTCCGGGTGGACGAGGCGGAGTGGCACTGGAACAATGCCACTCCGGTGTTCTACAACGACGTGCACCTCCCGGACGGTTGGCACCTGAACCCCCAGCGGATCCCAGTGCCGCCGGCCCCGACCGGCGCGGCGCTGCTCGAGGAGATCGACTGCCGGCGCGAGCTCCTGGCGGCCCCCGTCCGCAGGGAGCGGATGTACGCGCGCGGCTCCCCCTACTGGGCCGCCTGGCTCGAGCAGGAGCACGAGCAGCGCCGCCGCTCCTTCATCCCCGCCCCCCTCGAGGCCAACGTGGACGACTACCCCCCGCCAGCGCCCGGCCGGGAGAGGGAGCTATGGCTCCTCGTGGACGAGCCGGAGGACTTCTTCGGGGAGGAGGACCCCGAGCTCCGGGCCGCCATGGAGAAGGCCTGCGAGGCCTCCCGCCGCTCCCTCATCGACGACGAGATCAAGAGGTGGGAGCGTGTCGTGGCCGCCGCCGCCGCCGACGCCGCCGCCATGCCGCCGCCGCCACCCCCTAACGAGCCTGCCATCCCCTGGTGGCAGGCGATGAACGCCGAGCTGGAGGCGTCCGAGGACATGCCGGAGCCGCAGCCGCTCCCTCCAGGCCTGGAGTATGGCATGACCTGGGCCTGGACCGGCGGCGTTTGGGCGCCGGGGTCGCCGGAGCAGGAGGAGGAGCTGCCCCCGCCGCCGCCGCTGCCGCAGGAGGTGCTGCCCCCGCCGCCCCCGATGCCCCCAGCCCAGGCGAGCCCGGCCCAGCCGCCTGCCCACCTGTGGCAGCCACCAGCCTATGTAAGCCTCTCCGACGCCGCCGCCCCCCTATTCTATATAGACAACGCCCCTAGCTACCCCCCCCAAGAAACGGCCGGCCGCCTGTGGCCGCGCCGCCGCCCCTTATGCAAGTACGGCCGGCCGCCTGTGGCCGCGCCGCCCCTATGTAAGCAAGGCCCCTGGCCTTATTTTAATATAAGTTGTGTTCCCCTAATCTACTGTGTCCCTAGTCCATCCCCGCCGGCGGAACGCCGGCGGATCTGTCCACTCGTTCCCGTCGCCGGCAGGGCTTCGCCCAGCCATATCCACTCGTACCCGCCCCTGGGGTGTCCGCTCGGCCTGGAGAGAGGGCCGCGCTTTTTATACACTTGGGCCTTTAGTCCCGGCCCGTGCCACCAACCGGGACTAGAGCCCCTTTGGTCCCGGTTGGTACCACGGCCCGGGACCAAAAACAAATTTCGAATTTCGGTGGCACCCCTGCGCGCCCAAAGTGTTTTAGCGCCAAAATTTGAAAAGTGTTAAGTTTGCGCATTAACAACTTTTATATACTTCCAAATTTGACAAAAATTCCAACATGAAAAATGCTAGAATTTGCAAAACTAATTTAAATCCATTTTTCGTTTAACTAAATAATTATTCTAACTATTGAAACTATTAATTATTTTTTCATTTGTATATAATTTGAATATAAATTATGGAAGTTATGGATGTAGCCTCTTTCTTGAGCAGCTGCACAGAAGTGCTTAGAATCCACAAACTCCGGCTCTGTGTCATACAAATTTCTGGAAATTTCCACCCATACACTTTTTGGAGCTAGGGCCTCATTTTCATAGTAGAAATAGGGTGGCTTGTTCATCCTCTAGAGTCGATGTCAGTCCTGGCTGCTTGTCCATCCTCTAGAGTCTGCTCTGCTCTGCTCTACTGCTCCTTGCGGCTCAGGTTGGTAACGGTCCATGTTTGCGTATGCTTTGTGAACTTATGGTTTGATTTGAGAATTTCAAAACTTTGATTTGATAATCTTTTGGCCGGAAGCACCTAGCAATATCTTTTAAACCTTGTTTCTCTCCATATGCTATTTGTACTTCTCATCGGCTCTAATGTTTCTCTACCTGATTCTACTTCTCCTCTGCCTAGTTTACAGATGTTTGCTCTTTTCTGTAGATGTTTCTACACTGTAAAATGGGCATGTCCTGCGAAACATGCAGACAAGGCGCTGAGCACCACTACTGGGACATCTTGGACGATCAAGGCAAAGGTTTTTTCAAGATTATGCAATTCTATCATTAGTGAGAGACTTCACGTCGGCAATCTCAATTAAAGTGCCAGTTTGTGTCTGATCCCACCAACCCCTCAGAATCCTCCTATTAACTTCACCTATCTCAACTGAAATCACTGTCTTCATGTGGATGCCAAGCCTGTGCAAAGCTATCTCTCCTCCTCCAATGCCTCAAATTAATATGGTGTGCCTGCAATATGTGCGCGGAATATATCGCTTGTTCTATACCGTGTGTCAACAGATACTACATCTTAAAAGTAGTTATAATCCTGCAATATCTGTCAGGATGTTATCCGTACTATCACTTCGAAATGTATTCGGACATGGGTCATAGTTGTCAGCTATTTACCGGTCAATACAAAATACTAATCAGACAGAACTATATGATCATGTATTCCACGCTTATTATTACACATCACCAACATACGGAGGAGAGAGAAACAGAAAACTGGGATGGTGGAACAATAATGCTTGCCAGCTTTTCTTCGTGTCCCTTGCTTATGATCGCTTCGGCCGTAACCATGGAGCATCTTCATTATTTAACGGGATGGTGGGGTCAGATTTCACTGTGAAGGGTGGAATTTCAACAAACTTATTATAATCTTCTGACATGTCTGTCGTGTCCTCGATTCCCACGATGTTTCTTTTCCCTGAGAGAACTATGTGACGCTTCGGCTCATCGTATGATGAAATTGTTCCCTTATTTTTTCTTTTCTTCGGTCTGGAAGACATGTCCTTCACATAGAAGACCTGAGCCACATCATTGGCTAGAACGAATGGTTCGTCATTGTAACCAATACAGTTGAGATCCACTGTTGTCATTCCATAAAGCGGGTCTACCTTTACCCCTTCTCCATTCAGGTTGACCCATTTGCACTTGAACAAAGGGACCTTAAAAGAAGGTCCATAGTCAAGTTCCCATATCTCCTCTATGTAACCATAGTATGTGTCAGTTTTTCCATTCTCGTTTGTTGTATCAAAGCGGACACCACTGTTTTGGTTGGTGCTCTTCTTATCTTGGGAGCTCGTGTAAAATGTATTTCCATTTATCTCGTACCCTTGAAAACTCCCAATAGTCGAAGATGGTGACCCTGCCAACATGTGGTGTCATTTATAAGACGTGTTTGCAACCAACTTCCGAAAGTCTCCATGTGTTCGCGTTTAATCCATGAGTCATCCTTCCCCGGGTTTGCAGACCGTACAATATTCTTGTGTTCCTCGACATACGTAGCCATGAACAAAGAATTTTGTAGAACTGTGTAGTGTGCTTTGGTCAAAGAATGCCCGTCCCTAGGTATCATTGTTTTCTTTCCCAGCGTTCCTTTTCCCCTCAGTCTCCCCTCATGCCGCGATTCAGGAACACCAATTGTCTTAAGGTCAGGAATAAAGTCAACACAGAACCCAATGACCTCCTCTGTTCCATAGCCCTTCGAGATGCTTCCTTCTGGCCTAGCACGGTTATGAACATATTTCTTCAAGACTCCCATGAACCTCTCAAAGGGGAACATATTGTGTAGAAAGACCGGACCGAGAATATGAATCTCTTCACATAGGTGAACAAGGAGATGAGTCATAATGTTGAAGAAGGATGGTGGGAACACCAACTCAAAACTAACAAGACACTGGACCACATCCCTCTGTAATATTGTCAGAATTTCTGGATCGATTACCTTCTGAGATATTGCGTTCATGAATGCACATAGCTTCACAATGGGTACTCGAACATTTTCCGGTAGAAGCCCCCTCAATGCAATCGGAAGCAATTGCGTCATAATCACGTGGCAGTCATGAGACTTCAGGTTTTGGAATTTTTTCTCTGCCATGTTTATTATCCCCTTTATATTCGACGAGAAGCCAGACGGAACCTTGATACTGTAAAGGACTTCAAAGAATATTTCCTTCTCTGCTTTAGTAAGAGCGTAGCTGCTTAAGGAATGGCGCCCTGTATCTGTGTGCTTGTTGCTTGGGTCTTTCATACGTTGCTGGTCCTCCCGTGCTTCAGGTGTATCTTTTGACTTCCCATACACGCCCAGGAAGCATAGCAGATTGACACATAGATTCTTTGTCACGTGCATCACGTCGATCGAAGACCGGACATCTAAAACTTTCCAATAGGGTAGCTCCCAAAATATAGATTTCTTCTTCCACATGGGTGCCCGCTTATCAGGGCCGTACGGAACTGGTTGGCTGCCAGCAGCCTTACCAAAGATTACTTCTAGGTCCTTGACCATATCGAATATATCATTACCACTACGGAGCTCAGGCTTCTTTCGGTTATCTGCCTCACCTCTGAAATGCTTCCCTCCTTTTTTCCTTAAGGGATGCTTGATCGGAAGAAATCTACGATGCCCCAGGTATACAACCTTTTTACATTTATCCAAAAAAACACTGTCAGTCTTATCTAAACAGTGTGTGCATGCATTGTATCCCTTGTTTGTATGACCGGAAATGTTACTAAGAGCTGGCCAATCATTGATGGTCACGAAAAGCAACGCCCGTAGGTCAAATGGCTTTTGTTCGTTCTCATCCCACACACGTACACCTGGTTTGCCCCACAGTTCTAAGAGTTCTTCCACTAATGGCCTTAGATACACATCAATGTCGTTGCCAGGTTGCCTCGGGCCTTGGATGAGAACTGGCATCATAATGAACTTGCGCTTCATGCACAACCAAGGAGGAAGGTTGTACATACATAGAGTTACAGGCCAAGTGCTATGACTGGAGCTCTGCTCCCCAAAAGGATTAAAGCCATCTGTACTTAGACCAAACCATAAGTTTCTCGCCTCTCCTGCAAAGTCTGGAAAGTCTCTCTCGATCTTTCTCCACTGCGATCCATCGGCGGGGTGCCTCAACTTTCCATCTTTCTTACGGTCTTCTTTGTGCCATCGCAACAACCTAGCATGCTCTTTGTTTCTAAACAGACGTTTCAGCCGTGGTATTACAGGAGCATACCACATCACCTTAGCAGGAACCCTCTTACGGGGGGCTCGCCGTCAACATCACCAGGATCATCTGCTCTGATCTTATACCGCAGTGCAGTGCATATCGGACATTCATCCAAATTCTCGTATTTCTCACCGCGGAAGAGAATGCAGTCATTAATGCATGCATGTATCTTCTGCACATCTAATCCTAGAGGGCAGAGAGCTTTCTTTGCTTCGTACGTACTCTCAGGCAATTCGTTATCCTTTGGAAGTTTTGGCTTCATTAGTTGAAGTAAAGTCTCAAATGCCTTGTCAGTCACACCGTTTTGTGCCTTCCATTTCAGCAACTCCAGTGTGGTACCGAGCTTTGTGCTACCATCTTCGCAATTTGGGTATAACAATTTTTTGTGATCCTGTAACATGTTGTCCAGTTTCAACCTCTCCAATCTATTTTCACAGTCTTCCCTTGCATCAGCAATAACTCGGCCAAGATCATCATCGAGCTCTTCTGATGCATGTTCTTGATCACCTTCTGCTTCTGCATTCTCTTCCATTGCAGTATCGTCGTATTCAGGGAACAAAGGATCTTCTTCTTCTTCATCATCGTCTTCCATCACAACCCCTCTTTCTCCATGCTTGGTCCAGCAATTATAGCTGGGCATGAAACCTCTCCGAAGTAGATGGCCGTGAAGGATTCTTTCGGAAGAATGTTCTCTGACGTTCCGACAATCAACACATGGGCAACACATGAAGCCATTATCTTTGTTCGCCTGAGCTACAGCAAGAAATGCATTCAGGCCTGCCATATACTCGGAGGTGCGTCGGTCACCGTACATCCATTGCTGCCGTGCATCCATCTGCATCATATAATTAAGTTTATCAAAATACATATTAATACAGAGATAACCACAGTACATCGACAAATAATACTTTTTTATGTATCAGTTACAGATGAAAAAGATAATTTGTTAACCTCGGTCGAAGAAACCATTTTCAGTGAGCTTGTGTGCGTCTCGGGAATTTCGTCGAACACCTCGTGTGCATAGTAAAAAAAAAACAGCAACACCACACTCTCTCACACCTCCAAGCAAAAAAAAAAAGATGGAAGGAGGGGGGGCTGGGGCAGTATATATAGGGGAAGGGGGCATTGGTCCCGGTTCGTGGACTGAACCGGGACAACAGGTCATGCGCGTGCCACGTGGCCTGTGGCTAGGCATTGGTCCCGGTCCGTGGCACGAGCCGGGACCGATATGCCCCCCACGAACCGGGACCAATGCGCCCAGGCGATTCCTGTTGCCCCGGGCGCACGAACCGGGACCAATGCAGGGCATTTGTCCCGGATTTGGTTGCAACCGGGACAGCTGCCCCCCCGGCCCCCTGGACGAGAGGGGTTGTTTCCACTAGTGCACCCCCCAAGCCGAACCCAGCGGGCTGGGTTTGGCCTGGGTGCCGCGGCACGAAATAGCGCCGAAACGGCGCTATTTGGGCTTCTGGGGGGCCGACTGGAGATGTCCTTAGCCATATCTAGTCTAGGTTACAGCAAGAGAATATCTAGAGACCCAAGTTTATTTCTCGACTAGCGAAAGTAGGATGTGGCTTAGCTCGATTGGTTTTTATTCCATCATGTGCTGCTAGTTTTATGTTAAAATTGAGTAATCAACCGTCACATAACTACGTTTGTACTAGTGTGATCAATCACAACGTCCCTAGCTAGCTAGCTAGCTGCATCAAGTACACAGGACACCATCATTGCATGCATGTACGCACATGTATAGACCACTGCGCCGCGTCTGAGGGCACTGCAGCTGTGTGCACCGCGCCGGCATGCGAGGCGCTGCACTCCACACCACCGCGCCGCGGTGTTGGGCGTCAGTTTCGAAAATAGTTTGTCTCTGGGTCCATTTTGTGCTGAAGATTCTCCACAGGGTCATTTTCGTGTTTTTTCACTTTTTTGGCCTGGACAAAAGGTGTGTTCTCTACTAGTGACTCCAGCGACAACAATGGTCACTCTGTTTGACTAGATGGAGCATCAATTCTAGAGAGCATCTGCATTGCCGGATATATGATAGTCTTATGGGTATCTTCTAGGACTACCTCGTCAAACTCATGTTTCGGTGCAACACTCTCACGATGACGGATTGTGGAGGCGGTATTGCCAAATATAGTGGTTGGAGATATGAGTGTCGGCTGGTAATCCCATAGATTCCACGGATGACGTATCCGCTTATTTTGTAGTTTCTCTTGCCTTTTGTATTCAATCTTCACCGAGCTCACGGCCGCCAGCCTCGTGCCACAACCGGCACCTTCTTTATCTTCCCCTGCAACCTCGTGAAGGTTGTACAGGTAACCCCCGCTAGTGTTAAACTTGGCGAAGATAAGTCCACCTCCGCAGTCTCATGCGCCGTAAAAGTTCTGCCCAGGAATATCATTGGTAAGAGTGTATAGATGCTCCCAAAGGTGATCTGCAGTGAGTAACCAGAGCATGGTGTCTTGGTCGTTCTTCATGAAGATACATGGACGGCCATTTATGTCACACATCATGATAAATGAGATGTCTTGGCCTTCTGGGACGGCAATGCTAGTGACGACCTCTTTGTCAACGTCGAAACAGAGCACCGTGTCCACTTCATGTGCCTCCTCGCCGATCAACTTTATTTCATTGATAAGGAAGTAGACTTTAGCATCGGCGGTGTGTAAACTCTGCACACAGTTTATATTGTCGTAGGACGAGAACACTGTTCTTGGTTCTTGGCCGCCGCTGCCATCCAACGATACCACCATAAACCTTGTGCAAGCATTGAGATCCTCACAGATGAGAGCCTTGTAGACCTTGCTTGACGGTCCATACCCGAACCCCAAGATGTGGCGCTCCAGGTAGTTGTTGCCAGGGTGCGGCGGTAAGTGCAAGGACAGGTGTGTCTCCTCCTTGGTGGCCGGGTTGAAAACGACGCCTTCGACAAGCGACCGCTCTTCGTCAGAGTAGGAGGAGCCGGACACAAGGATTAGCCCGTTGCACGTGCTCCCGTAACAGTTGTGGTGCTCCACCCTTATGGTATGCTCCAAGACGAACTTGGGATGCACAACGTGGAAGTAGAAGGACATGCGGTCATGATGGTACCAGAGGCGAGCGGCGCGCCGAGGCGCAGGTGGCGGAGCCTGAAGTGTGGGCTAGCGAGGAGCTGCTGGAACCGCTTTGAGAGCACGGTGCAGCGCACGACGGAGCGGGCCGGCAGACGCGCGAGGATCTCGTCGGCCACAAACTCGTCTCCAAAGACGACGGCCTTGTCGAAGGTTGCCTTTTTGGACGCCATGTTTTCTGCAGGAGCAAACGTAGACAGACGGCAAGACTAGTATATGATAGACGTACGTAGGAGTACATATGTAAAAACAGAAACCGAGTCGGGGAGTCCTAGCTGGTTCGAGTTCCTTTTGGATTTGGTGCGATACGTATACGAATTTGATTCAGCCACGACTGACTTCGATCAGCAATACAACATGAGTGCAGAAAGAACAAAGCAATTCATATTCAACATAACCTGTACGCGCCGAGGGTGGAAGGGATCATATATGTAGAACACAAAATCCGAGTCGGAGTCCCAGCTGCTTGGATCAGCAGTCTTCATATATGTAGAACACAAAATCCGAGTCGGAGTCCTAGCTGCTTCGATCAGCACGATACAAATAGACAGCTTCCAAAATAAAAAGGCTCTCAAGTAAAAAGGCCCTGTGCTCAACATCCAACGCAAACAAATTCACTGTCAACATCTGGTGTGTACTTGCCGAACGATTAATGGAGATGGCCGCTGGCGACATGGAGCGCCTGCGGGAAGAACTCCTAGCTGCGGTGATTTCCCTCACGTCGCCTCCCGACGCCTGCCGCGCGGCCGCCGTCTCCCGTACTTTCCGCGCCGCGGTGGACTCTGACAACGTCTGGTCACACTTCCTGCCCTGCGACCTCCCGCAGTTCGACGACGGTGAGCTCGCCACCCCGCCGCTGTCCAAGAAGGCGCTCTTCAAGTTCCTCTGTAACAAACCAGCCCTCCTCACGTGCAGAAACTTGGTACATACACATCCCAGTAGCTCTCCACTTAGCATCTCTGACTCGGTTTATTGATCGATCCATTTTTGTGTGTGGTGCAGACCATGCAGCTAGACAGGGTTACGGGTGACATGTGCTACGTGCACAGAAAAGTGCCGGATATTCCGGCGGACGAGAAGGAGATGATAGACGAGACAGACGACGAAGACGAGACACCGGAGCCCTCTGAGTGGATCAACCTCGGGTGTGATGACATTCAAAGAAACAAAAGATTCGAATCGTTTCAGTCGTCATTTTGGATGAGTTGAAGTAGCTTTTGCCATAAAAGTATATTATGTACGTTTTTTGTTGTTTCTCACTCAAGTGAGAATTAAGTTAGAGCTTACTCAACTCGAATCCCGTTAGATCTATATCGTGATTTGTGCGGTTCGGTGAGTTGCATATGACTTGCAACTCATATTTTCTTCGGTTGCACATGAGTTGCACTCAGTTGCAACTGAGTTTTTTTTTAGGTGCAGATGTTTTGAACATAAGTTATAGATGAAATTTTATCAGTTACACATGGTTGCACATGAGTTGCTACTTGGAAGTTTCTAGTTATACATGAGTTGCAACTAAAATTTTCTCAGTTGGACATAGATTATACATGAGTTGCATATGCAACCGGATGCTGTCATCTGAGTGAGAATGAACTTAATTCTTACTCGAGTGAGCTCTAGTCATTCCCTATTATGTAAATCACGTTATGTGAGGTCACTAGTAAGTACTTGAAAGGGGCAGATTATCCCTGAAGAAGAAAACATGTAATCAATTTTCTCAGAAAGCTGAAATTCGAACCGGATTGGTCACCATTCTCTGCTTCAAAAGGTTCAACGATAACATCCATATGTATGTTCTATCTACAATTTTGTTCAGGGTGATATAAAGCAAAATCGATGCTATTAGTCGTCTGAGATTTCTCAACTAGATACTAGTATATATTCTCTCTCTGTTCAACAATATAAGACATTCTAGCTAGCTGTTTTAGTTTACTAAAACGGCTTATATTGTGCAACAAAGGGGTACGAGGTTATCTATCATGTTTAGAACTCTTTTCTTTTATGTAGTCATCATGTATTAGAACATATATCTACTAAATTATAAATATATTTACGTATTTTTCATTTACTTGCCCGATCCAGAGCATTGCCATAAATTCCGGAAAAATTCGGCCTACCCAACAAAATAGAGCCATAATATTGAAATTGCTCCCTTCCGGATTTCTTTAGAGGGTCCAATTGTTGTCCAACTAGGTGCAAATCGAAACGATTTCTCCTCGGACCGAGTGTGTTTTTTATTCAAACCGGCTCTCTGTTTTTTATCCAAGGCATCTGAAAAACTTTGGTCATCATGCACTTTGTAGAGTCCTCCATTAAAACGGCCCGCTTCTATGTTAAATGGTGGGACTTGTTTTGACCGCTTCTGTCGGATATATACCGAATAGGGGTATATCAGATGGTAGTCTAAAGTGCCGGATTACCAGAGTGGCCTAAATGGTAGTGGGCTACGGTCCATTGGGCGGCCCAGTAAACTGACGCGCAGAAGCCGGATTCTAGAAGAACCCGGATCACTGCCCACGTGATCTGGCTTGGAGTAGAAGGCGGATTCCTTACTTTCCAAGTTAATAGTTACCGTAGTCTTCTAGGTTTCCTTCTCTGTATGCCCTAATCTGGCTATTATATAAAGCCAGACGGGAGACAAAATAGATAGACAAGAATCTAAAGGCTGACTCGCCGAGAGGTGGATCCTTGACGAGTAGCTAATAGAACCTCACATTATACTCTGTATTTCCAGGCTTTAGTCCTAAATAGTGAGATTACAGGAGTAGGAACGTCGCATTACTGCGTCGTACCGAACCTGGGTAAAAACCCTGTGTCATTGTCCATCGTGCAAATCACGTCCCCCCACATCTCTATCAGTAGTCTCATGGCACCCCTATCTATGAATTCTACTACGATGTCTCTACAGTTAGCGCCCACCTTGGGGCCTATGACGTCAGGCGTTAAGTTTCGATCGGGGATACTCGGCGGAATCGGCGGTACCATAACTGTCGGAAGCTTGGAATTCGACAACGACGTCGGACGCTTCCTCGACAACGGATCATACATGCCGGCATGGAATCATCTGGTAAGTGCCTGCTTATTACCGATTGGATCTGCAAACATCTTTATCGGATTAACGGCAGAGACGATGGGATTCTGCGGCGGAAGTAAATTTATCCCACCCGCCCTATACCCAGTCGAAGATGACTATGATGCCGGGTTTTGCTCAGATCGCCGACATACAAGTGAATCACACTTTATCGGCATGGTGCAATCCGAGATCGCCGAAAACACGGATGAATGCAATCCCGTGCAAGAGGCAGAAAACAACAATCCCACAGATAAGGTGGAAGATCCAACATCCGTCAACATGACGACGAACTCGGAATCTGATTCCGTTTTAGCCGCCATTGAGGCGAGATTGGAATCAGAAACCGGATCAGACAACTTTGATTCCGAAGACGAAGACGATGACGCTTTCGAAAGAAAGGTTAAATCTCTTCAAGAGGGATTCCATGAAGTACTGATGGCAAAACCGTCCGAAAACACGGATGCCGACAGTCAGGAAAGCCCTAGAACGCTGCAAAATTTCTTCAAGAGGGATTCCATGAAGAGATAGAAGAAGGAGAAACTTCTCCAAAATTTCCTGATGTCAAAGAATTGACGGAGGAAGAACCCTGCAGGAAACCTCCCTCTTCCAAGAAGAAGCACAAAGCTGCTAAAAAACTCCATGTCAAAGAATTGACGGAGGAAGAACCCTGCAGGAAACCTCCCTCTTCCAAGAAGAAGCACAAAGCTGCTAAAAAACTCCAGTATAAACTCCGGAAGAAGAAATTGGCCGATCCAACCAATGAAAGCCCGGAAGTAGGAGACGCAAGCAGAGTAAAACCTGCGGAGAAGAAAACAAAGGAAATCCTTGTCCCGCCAATGACGGAACAAGACGAACAGGAATTACTCCAAACACCAGTGGGACCTCACGAACCCCCTGAAGTGCTGGAAGCCCGGAGACAGGCTCTCCAAAGGCAACAACAACATCTATTTCGAACTCGAGAACACCTCCAAAAAACCCAGGCTGACATCAAGCTCATGCGGGTAGAAATCGAGGAATACGAGATAAAGAATAGATCTGGCATTAAACCTACGCAGTTACCCGGAATCTCAAAACCGGAAGTACTGCCGCCAAAAGAAAGGTTCCACAACCCATCTTGGCAAAATCAGGTAAACGGCAAAGATGCCAGGGGCGAGCTAATATACAAAACCGCAGCAGAAAACACGGAAGCGGCATTCGCCATCCTCAACAACGATATGTACTCCAATGGTGAAAAACTTCAAGGGGTGTATGCTTTCCTAGGAAAAGCATTGCAACAACAACAGCGGGGGCAACAGCGATCAGGGAAGTTGCACGACGACTCCGCCCTATGCAAAACAGCTACATGCGCCGCTGGAGCACCTGGACCAGAAGAACCTGGAGATTCAAACAATTCAAAAGAGAAGAAATCAGATCCGAGAAAAGACAAGAAAAATCCTGACAATAAGGATGAAGCATCTAGAACCGGATCCCATCTCCCGAAAGACGGAGTTAATCCTCGTGATCGGGAAGAAAAGAACCGGAATGACGGAAAAGCAATGCCGCCCCCGAGACGCCCCGCTGAAAAAGCTGGAAGACAGGATATACCTCACAGGCGTGAGAGATCCCGAACACCCCCCAGGAATAAGGAAAGACACAGGAGCAGAACTCCACCTTATCCCAAAGGGCATGATCTTGGAAGAAATAGAGAAGATCCCGGAAAAGCGCGTTCGCGCAACAATGGAAAAGAAAGGAGCAGATCCCCTTCTGTGCATTCAGCCGTCAGATACTCCGCACACATGGATAGAGCGGAAAGAGATGATCTATACTTTGGACATAAGTGCTTCACAGATAGGATCCAAAGAATAACTCCGCATTCTGGCTTCGCCAAAGTTGGTCCACCGTACTAAAAATGCACCGGTAGCACAAACCCGGATACCTAGCTTTCAGACTATTACACAGTCGTCCGGATTAACAAAGGGACAGACTTGGAAGCTGTAAAGTTTCTCCCCCTAATGTTACTGGATGGAGACAGAGACTGGATCAATGGACTACCCTCCAGAACTGTCGATAGCTGGGATGACATGGCCCGAGTATTTACTCAGCACTTTCGGGGAACCTATAAGCGCCCAAACAGCATCAACCAGCTAAACCGTTGCACCCAATTTGAAGACGAACCATACGTGGATTTCATCTCAAGATGGACGACAATAAAGAATAGTTGCTCTGGAGTAACTGACGTTCAAGTAATGCATGCTTTCGTCAATGGCCTAAAATCCGGACTTGTACCGTTCATGACCGGTTCCAAAAAACACAAAGATCTCGGATCTATGCTTACAACCGCCACTAGTAGAGAAATGTCATTCTATGGAATGGAATCTGTGGGGCATCAAGATGGAGTGCGCCACAGAAACATAATTTTGTGGCGCATGGCCACAGGTGCGCCACAGAAATTTCAATTTTTGTGGCGCATGGACCAGAGGTGCGCCACAGAAACAGTGCGGGGCCCACCCCAATCATTGGACTGGGTGTCAGAAGCCATATTTTTATGGCGCATGCCACCTGGTGCGCCACAGAAAAGGCCACTTCTGTGGCGCACTGCTGTGCTGCGCCACATAAAAACCATATTATGTGGCGCATTTTGATAGATGCGCCACAGAATATGGTGTTTCTGTGGCGCAGCACAGCAGTGCGCCACAGAATAGTGTACAGGTGCGCCACAGAATAGGTGCACTGTGCACATAAAGATGGCAGCCCCCCTCTCTCTCCCCACTCATTTCATTCCAAGTGGATGTTGCTCAGTCGCCTCCCCCTTCTCTCCACTCCATTTTTACACATTTAATTCTCCTTTTTTGGTAGGTGAACCTATTTATTCGATGTATAATTGTTTGTGAAGTTTCTTGTTGTTGGGGGGGCCTAATTACTTCCATCTATACTCCGGTCTCTCCCTCTCCTCGCTCTTTTCGCGTCTCGGTATCGAATCTACTAGGTGAGTATAGTTGGAGGTGCATATGTCTCGTGTGGCCATCGATCGATGTGTATGAGTATTTGTCATGCATGTGCAGGTGGACCGATCGATGTGTATGGGTGTTTGTCATGCGTGCATGGATGTTTGCCGAAATGTTGATTCACTTCCATTTCGGCAAACTTTTGCACCCATATGTCCTACTTAGGGCTCGTTTGGTAGCCCGGTATCCCGGGGGGATCCGCGAGTTTTCCCCGGCCGGAAAAAACACGGGCCGAATTGGCCCAGGGAAATCCACCGCGACATTTGGTTGTCCGCGAAGGAGAAGGAGCCCGACCCTTCCACGCCTCTTCCCTGGGAGAATTTTCCACTGGTCACGAGGTCGGGGAGGAAACCCTCGCCCTCGCTCGCTCTCCTTTGGCGACAGAGAGGCGACGGCGCCGGGGGCAACGGACGTTCTGCCTTCTCCCTCCTCCGGCGACACGGGAAGCAAGGCCCCTCCCGAGCGATCCCGCCTCTCCCCGCTCTTCTTCTGCCTCTCCACTCCGGCCTCTCCCCTCTCTGGCAATGGTCTCCTTCCCCTCAAGATCTGCTCCACCTCGAACCCTGTACCCTCCGGCGACGATGACGGCCCGGCGGCGGCGCTCGTTTTGATCTCCATCTACTAAGGTTATCCTAATTCCTTCTCCCCACTTTTGCTTCTAGTTCTTGCCTTATCCGTCGTTGATCTGATGTGGTGTTGGTCCGAATCTTGCAGGATACCAGACCCGAGTCACAAATTGTAGCGCAACCTCTTCTTTTCAGCTAGCATGTATACTGCAGACACGCTGACTAGAGTGAGTGAATCCCCCATTCTCCAACTATTAGATATGTGCATCGTGCACTTGTTTATTTTAGAGCTCATTGCTCCTGCTTGGCCAAATTAACTATCATACATATGCCTTTTGTATGATGCAGTAATGTTTCTATGAGGCTGACTCTTGTACTAAAATAGTTGGCACCATTTTCAGTTAGTTCAAATAATTACAGCTACTGGCCTTCTTGTCTATAATTCTAAAAAATTACAGCCAGAAGATAGAATTAAACTAGGTAGCTTACTACTGGCCTTTCTGATAAGGTGCACTTCACACAAGTGTTGTACTGAATATCTACAGGTATACCGTAGGCACAGTGATGTTTAAGTAGCTGTAGCTATGACGCAACGAGAGAAATTAAGAGTAAGAAGTTACATGCTAGCTCCACTTCCAATAAGGGCAAGATAACCAATGACCTTTCCTAATCCTAAGATGAGGACGAGGACGAGAGTTCAGACGATGAAAACCGAGGTCTCAAATTAATCTATCACCCAACTGGTGAGTTATAGCAACTTCTGGATCTGTATTTAGGATATATGGACCTCATGACTGTCCCCAAATTCTTCTAACCACTGATCCATGTTTTACTTGTTAGTTCTTGTCGGTTATATTAGAACTAAGCATGTACTTGCTAGTTTTCAATTTCTCATATGTTTAGTTGTTTTTTACTTTTATACGGTAGGGGTTTCTGTAGTTCACCGGCAACTGATTCTCATGGCAACCTGCAGATCTAAGTGATTCAGTTTTAAACTAGGTTGGGCACATGAAGTTAAAAATCTTCTAGTGTTTATACATAGCCTTCTAGCTGCATATAGCTCGATCACTGCTGTTAGAAGCATGACGTTCTTGCTTCAGATGTTTTCCTTAGAAATCTGGGCTCTGTCAAACAATTGATTTTTTTGATACTGTTTAAGCTACCAACGTCCCATCCAGACAGCTTTCAGCTTTGACACTCAATAGTTATTGGTACCCTAGGTTAAATTTATGGAGCTGGGAGTGGATATACGGATAAGAGGTGCTGCTTTAAATTTTTTAGAATTAGAAGTTGGTCCTAGGCTAATTGCGCTTATTATAAGATAGGCAAGTGAAGTTCCTGAACTTGAATGCTTCATTCCTACCGGTGAGCCATGTATGGCAGCTTAGTTACTGTTTTTCATCATTTCCGTGACATAGATATATTTTGCTTCTTTCCTCTAAAAAAATGATGTGACAAGTTCTTGCTATCCTTTGATGTATCAACTTGGTATACAAAATGGGTTGTACAATTGTGCATGCCTCCTCACTGTTTTTATAGATTGTGAATATTGGCCAATCTTAGAAGTTTTTTCTGGTTTAGCTATTGGCTTGCTTCTTATTACATAATATGCGTCAACCTTAGAAGTTTGTTTGGTTTTGCTAATGGCCTCATCTTGTGCTTCTACTGTGTGTTTGTGCTGCATGTGCATTTATATGTCCACAAGACATGTACTTTCTTAAGGCATATGTGCAATTTTGGACGTGTTTACACACTTTCATCAATGAATTGCCTTTTTTTTTACCATAACTGTTTGGAATATGAGTATTTGCTTAAGAAAATAATGTTAGTGTCCAGCTTCATATTATTGTAACAGAGACTGAAAATTTGTTGTCAAAATATTATGAAAATAGGGGTGGTCCATCAGGGCAGGAGTAGAAGAAGACCAACAGCAAGGGTGAACGAGCATGGATCATCAGGCCGACGCAATATTTTCTTGGATTTTACATTAACAAACTACTTGTACTTTCGATCGGTGAAATTTCTGTAATTTATGCGATTTTGATCTGTAGAATTCGATAACTTATGTGATTTTGATCAATGGAATTTCGATACTTAACATGTATAATTTGCGCTGCAAGATATTTGAATTATTATTGTAATATTTTGTCTTATTATACTTTCCAGCTTCTTCAACTCCTGATTTGTATAAAATTGATACTCCCTCCGACCGGGTTTAGTTGTCGTGGAAAATGAGCTGTAGACAACCTTTCGGGAATAGGAGGGAGTATCTAATTTCATTTTATAAAATAATCAATCTATATGTGCAAAATCATGTATATATCAGTTTCCCTAGAATATTCTGCCTGGGGCTTCTTTTGTCTCCCCTCGTTACCAAATGGACAGAGGGAATGGGCAAAATTTTCCCATCGGGGGAGCGGATCCAGGTTGCGGTTGAAAATTCTCTATGGGGTGGTTTCTCCCTGGGTGTTTTGGGCCCAGCGACCAAACGAGCCCTTATAGGAGAGGTCATGCCGAATTTTTCCGGCGACTATGCATGCATGTTGTGGTTCTAATTTTCTGCTCTCTATGTGTCTGTGCAGGCAACCATGGTACTAGAAATGAGCTCTGCTCGAATCGCTAGATACAAGAAAGACGCGAAGGCGGACATGATTCGGTGCAACAGGCGGCAGATAAGATGTCCGTGTCGATCATGCAAACTCGTGCGCTGGATTGACCCTGATTCCGGACAATTGGAGGAGCACCTTCTCAGACGCGGTTTCTTTGACGACCGCAACCACGTGGCACCGCCGGCAGCAAAAGTTGTGCACGAAGAAGAGGGCGAGCGAGGTGACGAAGGAAATGACGGCGAAGAAGATCATCATGAAGAAGGATATGTCGGCGGAGAAGATCGACATGACGATGAAGGCGTGAACACGGAGACCCCGCTAATTTCGGCCTTGCGGGACTCTCATGTTCAGGATCTGCTGCTTAAGGAGACGAGCAACGATATAGCTGCAGCTAGGGAGAAAGCCAAGCTGGCGCAAATGGAGATAGACGGGGTGACTCCGTTGTTTCCTGGGTGCCGCCCCGAGGATACGCGGTTGCATGTAACGCTTGCTGCTCTGAAGATGAAGACGCAAAACAAATGGACCGACTCGAGCTTCAACAAGAACATGAAATTCTGGCACGATCGCCTTCCCGAGGGGAACACATTGCCAAGCAGTATCAACGAGGCTAAGAAAGTCGTGTGCCCTCTTGACCTACGTCACGAAAAATTTCACGCCTGCATCAATGATTGTGTAATTTATCGGGGGGAGTACAAGGACACAACCACATATCCGAAGTGCGGCCACAGACGATACAAGTGTGGAACCAACAACAAGAAAATTCCTCGAAAAGTGGTATGGTACTTTCCTATCACTCCCCGTCTTCAACGGTACTACGTGGACCCTAAGGAAGCAAAGCTCATGCAATGGCACGCGAAAAGGGAGAAGCCGGAAGAAGATCCGGAGAAGGGCTATATCATGACACATCCTGCAGACACTGCCCAGTGAGAAGCATTGGACATAGCTTTCCCGAGTTTTGGGGGCGACGCGAGGAACGTCAGGCTAGGTATGAGCACCGATGGACTCAATCCGTTCGGCAACCAGAGTAGCACACATAGCAGCTGGCCCGTGTTTGTATGCCCTTACAACCTACCCCCGTGGCTGTGCACCAAGCAAAAGTACATACACTTGAGTATTCTCATCCAGGGGCCAAAACAACCAGGTGTCGACATGCATTTGTATCTCGGGCTGCTGAAAGACGAGTTAGACACCTTGTGGAAGACGCCACCCCGTACGTGGGACGCGTACACTAGAGATTATTTCCATATGAGAGCCGCGTTGCTGACGACGGTCACAGACTATCCTGGTTACGCGTATGTATCTGACCAGGTCGGCCACAGATTCTTCGGCTGCATGAAGTGCATGGACGGGACCCCGCATCTCCAGCTACCAAGGGATCCTGGGTCTTCGAAAACCGTGTAGCCAGGGGCTCGAAGGTGGCTTCGCCTGGATCACCCGTGGAGAAAACGCGGTGAGTTGTTCAATGGTAAAGACGAGCCCGATGGAGCCCCGCGCACGAGGAGCGGCGAAGAAATCGACGAGCTTCTGAAAAATTGGGACGAGTGCCCTTCGCCGGGAAAGAAGCGACCCAAGCCAGAGCCGCTGCTGGGTGTATGGAAAGCGAGGTCTGTTTTCCACGACTTGGAGTACTGGCCGGTCCTCCACGCGCCTCATAGCCTTGATGTGATGCACATTACGAAGAACGTTACGGAGAGTCTGCTTGGCACTATTTGCAATTCGGAGAAGTCCAAGGATGGGCCAAAAGCAAGATACGATCTAAAACATTTTGGCATTAGGAAAAATCTACAGGTCCCCGCCGATAGTGATGATGATGATGACGATGAGGATAAGACGGAAGGGACTCAACGTCCTCTCCGCAAAAAGGCTAAGAAGAACACCGTGGTGCTTCCCGCTGCCTGCTTCACATTGAGTCCGCCGGAGCTTGAGCAGTTTTTCAGGTGCCTCCTAGAAGTCAAAGTTCCTCACGGATTCTCAGGGAGTATAAGCAGATATCTGGACTTAGCGAAGAAGAGGTTCACCGGGATGAAGTCTCACGATTGTCATGTGCTCATGACGCAGATACTTCCTGTTGCGATCCGAGGGATAATGGACGAGCATGTCCGTGATACGTTGTTTGGCCTTTGCAACTTTTTCGACGTTATCACCCGGAAATCGATCGGCGTGAGGCAGCTCAAGATGCTACAGGATGAGATCGTGGTGATACTATGCGAGCTCGAGATTTACTTCCCGCCGGCATTCTGTGATATATGTGTACATCTCCTTCTCCATGTCGTTGATGACATCAGGCATCTCGGCCCGACGTTTCTGCACTACATGATGCCGATGGAAAGGCAGAATGGTCACCTGAAAGGATACGTTCGCAATAGGGCCCGTCCAGACGCAAGCATGGCCAAAGGATTTCTAACCAATGAGTGCATCTCTTTCTGCGACAATTACCTAAGCACCAAAGACGATCAGGATGTCGGTTTGTCCACCAGGACGCACCTTGGCAGGCTCAACGGAGTCGGTCACCGCGAGGGCTGCCGCGACGTCCATGTCGGCATTCAAAAACGAGGCGACGACTTTGAAAGGGCTCACCGGGTCGCGCTACAACACTTAAAGTTGATCGAGCCTTTCTTGGAAGAGCACAAAAGCTTAATCAATCAGAATTATATTGAAATGGGCGGGCCGAGGAAGATGGGAGACGTAACCAAAGAGCACAACTCCGGCTTCACGCGTTGGTTCAAGCAAAGTCAACTGATTGAAGCACGGAGAAAAATGCCTTCTACGGAAGATGAAAAACTCATATACATCTTATCACAGGGCCCCGGGCAGAACGTAAGGACCTATCAGGGGTACGACATCTCCGGTTACAGATTCTCCACCGAGGACAAGGACATGAGTAGCGAAAATCAAAACTCAGGAGTAACTATGCTATCATATGGAGATGCCGAGACTAATGTGGAAGAAAGATACTTCGGAAAGATCGAGGAGATATGGGAGCTCAACTACTGCGGAGAGACGGTGGTGCCAATGTTCCGTGTGAGATGGGCCAAGAATGTCAAGAAAGAAGGACGGTATTTCACCATAATGGTTATACCCGATGCCAAATCGAAGAACGCATCCGCGAAAAATGAGCCATGGGTACTCTCTAGCCAAGTTGACCAATGCTTCTTCATCACCGACCCGTCAAGGCCTAGCCGTGTTGTCGTGAGGAGGGGCAAGCGGAGCATCATCGGAATGGAAGGAGACGCCAACGAGGAAGACTTGGACAAGAACGGTGATCCGAAGATCGAGGAGGAGTTCGACAAGCACTTCGACATGCCTACTACTGGTAAAGTAAGAAGGAAGACATCCCTACCTACCCACGGTTGTACGTTCACGCGAAGAAATCTCAAGGTGGCCGGCATAAAGTATTCAGTCGCCAACAAAAAGGGAAAGAGACGCTAATTAATCTAGATCGGAACTGAGACGAAGAAGACTTTTTTGTGTACATATGCGCATGTGTATGTGAGACAACCATATGTGTGTGTGAGACGTTATATAAAAAAATATTCTAATATTAAATGTGTGTTTTATTTTTGTAATTGTAATTTACTGTTTTCTTTCTTTAATTATAATTAAATAAAATATTTAAAAATGTGGGGGAATATCAAGATTCGAACCTGGGTGGTGATAATATCACAGCAAACCACTGGACTAGTAACACAGATTTGTCAAAGTACAACCGTGCGTGTTTTTATTGTATCTATCCACAGAATTCTGTGGTGCACTTTCTTGAGGGTGCGCCATAGAAATTTCTACGGCCCAATGACATGTGGCCCCGCACACTTGGCCACAGAATAGGCCCAAGCATTTCTGTGGCGCACCCCTAGAAGCGTGCGCCATAGAATTCTAACAATTCTGCGGCGCACGGGCTCGTGGTGCGCCACAGAATGTGCTTTCGACCAATGACATGTGGACCCGCCCGCCTGGTATTCTTCCACACTTAGGCATTTTGCATCCCCGCTCGATCCCCTCTCTCTAACCTCGATCTCGCGCGACGAACAACACGCTCGCCGCCGGCCGGTGATCCTTTCTTCTCCCTCGCGCTCGCCGTCGTTTAGCATCGATCCGTGTGGAGGAGGAGCCTAGGAGGAGGAGCGCCGTGACTAGGAGGAGGAGCGCCGCGCCGGACCTAGCTAGGAGGAGAGGAGCGCCGCGCCGGCCGTGACCTAGCTAGCTACAAGAGGAGCGTCGCGCCGTGTCCCCGTCTGCATCGACACGCCGTCTTCCTCGACAAGACTCCACCTACAGGTAAGCCCCCGGCCCTCTTCTCCCTCTGCCTTCCACCTACAGCGCGTCCACGGTGCCATCATGGCCGGCCACCTACAGTTAGCATCACGCAGTAGTTGTGCGCAGTAGTTGTGCGCGTAAGTACCTCCTCCCTCTGCCAATCGATTACTCTGTGAATCTTCATGTTAGCACAGAGCATCAAGGTTGAGCTGCTCAAGTTCTTGTGTACGCTGCATTCTTGACAGACAGTGATGTTGAGCTTCATAAGCTCTCTCACTCTGAATTATACTGATGTTGTACTGTAACAACGAAATCACATCAATGTTTGGATGAATTCCAAGATCCATTTTGAAAGTTGAAGCATCAAGGTTGTTACTTGTTAGTGCTGGATTCTTTACAGGCAGTGAGGTTGAGAGTATACACCAGTTGATACTTGTTGTCCAGCTTTTTAAATCAGCTAGACTGTTGGATTCCATCAGTCAAGGAAATATATGTGCTGGTAGGTTTTTGTGCAGGTTTTTTGTTTTTGAGATGCCAATGTTTCGCGAGGAAGTTGATTCATTTCCTTCCGAGCGAATTTCTGGCACTCTTAGCCATAGGAAAATTAGCAATGGTCATGCCCAATTTTTCTATGCATTTTATACTTAGTAGATTTCTGGCCTTGCTTTTCTATTATACTTAGTAAAATTAGCAATGGTATGTAGAATTGGTAAAAATGACTACCTATCTGTGTTGAGTGAAGTTTCAAAACGAGGTGTTGAGTGAAGGTTTTGTTTTGTGTTTGTTTTTTCTCAGTTTCACTTGCTAGCTCATATCAGTCATTGTTTCAAGATTTCCTGAACTCCTTCAGGTGCTTCTATGTTCTGTAATTCCACTGGTACTGAATTTGCTTCTGAATGGTGGTTGAGCATTTGCACAACTTCTGAGTGAGCACCCGTTTATCAGTGATTGACAGTAAATATCTGAATGGTAGGTGTCTAAGTTCTAGTACTACTCCACACAAATTCCAGTAAACGGGTGCTCACTCTGTTTCTGCATGGAGGTCTTAAGATGATTATGTGTTGTCTATGTGAAATCCACACAAATTTTAGCTGACACGAATTTTACTGAAATTTGTTTAAAATTTGGACACGAAGTTAACCAGGAACCTAGGAGTACATAAATCAGTAGTGTTGCTTACTAAAACTTGTTTACCTACAAACAGTTCATACTACTCCTAGTTGCAATAGTGGACAGAAATAACAAATTGTTCTCCTAGTTGCTGTAGTGGGCAGAAACTACAGGAGTACTATATTTTTTGCCTGAACCACTCAAGATTCTTATGGTGTCAGTAGAGTTAGACTAATAGCAGCACCAGTGGCTTATCCATGAGCTTAGTTCAAGAGGAGACCACCAGGCTTGCACTGGTCGTCTGGTCCAGCTCAACTAAAGGCACACCGTACATATTTTGTTTGATACTGTGTTTTGGGGTACAGAACATTCTATTAATTTGGAAAAAAAGGTATTTGATGGTCAAATTAAGCAATAGAACATTCTATTATATTGGCTGAAATCTTATGCTTGCTTGTAGCCCTCACCCCTCAGAATTGTTAGCTCTGGATTTCTGTCATATTAAGGTTTTCATATTCATTCAAGTATACATACACTATTTTCCTCAATATATACATACACTATTTTCCTCAGTATAGTGTTAAATCAGCAAAACTCACTCTCAGTTAAAGCAAAGTAGATTTGCTCATCTGTCATGTACAGTTGTGTAGGCCATGTCCTGTATCGTCTATCATGTTTTATTTTATTTACAGTTAGAATGGACATGTATGCTAACTTGTTCATCGAAACAGTCCTCCCACGGTCCCACCAACAGAACCTGAAAATAGATATGTAGATATTTAGGTTGTTTTCTTAAGCCCCTAAAATGAAAATATGCACACTCATAGTCTGCTGCCACATACTCATACATGGTTTTAAGTTTGAGCCAACATTCTGGACACTATTAGGATCTGAAAGTCACCAGACATAGATACCTTACCCAGTGGATACCATGTGCTATGTATAGGTTCAGTAACATGAGAGGGCGAAAGATCCACTCACCACTATATTACTTGTCTAGTGCACTGTGCCATTTTCCATGTTCTATGACATAGGGTCCTTGATTATTATGCTCAAAGTGTACTTTTGGGCAGCACACAGCAGATGCTAACCCACATATGGGCTCGTGTTCTTTTTCGTGGTGTAGCTTATCTTCTTCTTCAGTCTATTCATTCTTCGGAAATTGAAATAAATAAAAAATCTTTTGAATTGTGCTCTCACTCTATTATGAATCAAATGATACTAGCATACTGCTCCGAAGCATTTACAGCTTATTCGAAAGGACCAACTGAAAATAGTGTAATTATAGCCCATGGTGATCATTCTCCATCTGTTCCAAACTATAAGGCACATAATTATACGTACACTCAATATTAGTAGTAATTAGTATGCAGTTTAAACTTTCACTCTATCATATTTATAGGTTGAGAACTGAGAGATGGATAAATTATCCAGTAGCTTGAAAGGGTGAGAATTTGTACTTACAACGAAGGTATAAATTGATTGCATGATTCAGAAATCCACTTCCAGGAACACCATTCAACAGTGAAGTAATAGGTATAAAAGACATTGAGATAACATCAGGTTCTGCTTGAACACTATTCAGCCACTCTGTCGAGACATCGTAGTAGTTTTCATAGACGGGGGTGCCATGAGACTACGGTAGAGACGTGGGGTAACGGGATCGCGTGGTGGACAATGAACACAGGATTTACCCAGGTTCGGTACGTCGCGACAGTACGATGTGCCTACTCCTGCACTTCTCACTAATCAGGACTAGAGCCTGGATATAGAATTACAATGTGAGGTTTAGATCTAGCTATTCGCAGAGGATCAACTTCCCGGCGAGTTAGTCTATAGCTTCTCCTCTGTTGTTCGTTATCAAACTTATCTCCCGTCCGGCTTTATATAATAGCCGGATTAGGGCTTACAGAATAGGAAACCTAGAAGACTACGGTAACTATAACTTGGAAAGTAAGGAATCCGTCTTCTCCTCCAAGCGAGATCACATGGGCCGTGATCCAGGTCCTTCTAGAATCCGGCTTCTGTGCGTCGAGCTACTGGGCCGCCCAATGAACCTTAGCCCACTACCACTTGGGCCACCCTGGTAATCCGGCACTTTGACTACCATCTGATATACCCCTAGTTGGTATATATCCGACAGTGGCCCCCAAGAAGGATTAAAACTCTGATTCTCCGTCTTTCGCCAAGTGTGCTTTGTCCGAGAAATTGCAATCAGCAGTCTTGATTCTTCTTTATTCTTCTTTTGAAAGAGATGGTAACGTGAAACTCGGAATCCTGAAAATCCGGCTTTTCTCTCGCGATCCTTCGCGGAGAAGGAATTTCCTACGTCAGCGCTTGAGACGTGCTGACGTAAGGGACGCTTGGGTTTCACGCGGGAAACCCAGTAACGTATCTCTGACAGATTCTCACGGGAAACGAGGAGATAGCTATCATTACCCTGTCGTTTCATTTCCCGGATCTTCCGGCGAGTGACACGCGTTGATCATCCAACGGTCAAAATAGCCGTTGGCACGTATCTTGACGGATTTCCGGCTATAAGTAGCCGTCTTCGTCCTCGCTGAAATCCTTCCGCACTGTCACTCTCCACGCCATTGCCGCGCACGAGCCCTCGAGCGAAGAACCCTTTCCGAGCGCACCTCGCACCCAGAGCACCACCGGAGACGAAACGCGCCGCCACCAAATGGCATCCTCGCCGTCGTCCCCTACTCGCTCCGCCGCGCACACAATCGACGACATCATCAGTGACTTAGATCCGCAGCTAGGATCCCCAAAGCTCACCGGCGACGAGCCGGAAAAGACCGCGGCCTCTGCGGCGGGTGGAGGTGACCTTTCCGCCGCCGCGAACCTCACGGGCTCGAGCTCCGTGCCTTCCCCGCCGTTTGCTCCCGAGACGGCGGAGGAGAAGATCCAGCTTCTCGGCGACGAGCTCGCCGCTGCGGAAGCTGCCGCATCCGCCGCCGCCGGAGCGGACGAAGAGGTGGAGACTGCAGGCAACTGGATTGCCTGCAGCATTCCGCCTGCCCTCCTTCCAAACCTGGAAAAGGAGGGACTGATCCTGAAAGGGAAATGGCGGATTCCTGAAGACGAGAACGAACCTTTGCCGAACGATGGCGAAAGGGTTCTTCTCTCCTCCCATCTCTTAAGAGGTATGGGATTACCACCTTCCGCTTTCTTCCTCCAAATCATCTCCCACTATAACATCCAACCTCATAACCTGCCACCCAACTCCATTCTCTATATGTCCGGGTTCCAGGCCCTATTCGAGGGTTACTTAGGCTTAGAACCTAGGTTAGATTTTTGGATGTATTGTTTCGGGGTTAAGCGGAACTCCTCGGAGGTCGCACTCCCGACTTGCGGAACCATATCCTTTACTCTTCGGAGATTTAGGGAAGATTGGTTCCCCAAGATCAAGACATCCGAATCCGTCAAATTTTGGACGGGTTCCTTCTTCTACCATCCCGATGTGCCTTTCCCAAAAAAGGCCATCGGGGTTCCACCTTTCTCGAACACTGCCGCTGTTCCCCAAGACAATTGGGGAACAGAAGCCGTCCAGGTTCTGCCGCCTGATCTTCTAAGGATCAAGCGGCGCATCGCCAAGCTTACTTCCTCCGATCCACCTCTAACCGGCATGGACACGGTCCTTTGCTGGTTACATAGGCGGATCCAGCCGTTGGCCAATCATGGTGGCCGCCTTCTTTGCGACTACACGGGTGCCAATGACCCAATGCGGACAACCAGCAAAGACTGGTCCGCGAGGGATCTTCGACGGCGCGTGAACCAGTTGGTCGCATCACGCGACCAATACGAAGCGAGTCGGCCAATGTATACGGCCGACAATCCGGCTCCCAAGGTATTTTCTCCGTCATTTGGGTAGAGTTTGACATTCGTTCTCGGATTTTTTCGCTTCTAACCCTGATTTTTATTTTCAATAGATCGCTGAACTTCCAGACTCGGAGCTAGCCTCCGAAGCTGAGCTGGATGCATTGCGTACCGCCTCTATAGGTGGGCGCAAGCGCAAGAAGATTCCTTCCTCTGAGGAAGTTATCGACCTTGACGGAATTCCCGTCTCTACCTCCAGGTTAGATCATCCGGGTTATTTTTCTTTTGTCGAAGTTTTTCTTTCGCCTTCGGAGCTTTAACTTTTCCGGGTTTTTTGGTTTTAGCCTGCCTCCCTCCAACCTAAAGCCGAAGAAGCTGAAGAAACACAAAGTTGTGTCCAGCCGAGGCGCTCAACCTTCTCCCGTCATCGCCCCGGACACACCGTCCACGATGGCGGAAGAGCATGCTGCAGCCCCCACCACCAAGCCGCTAGAGCCCAGCCAGCCCGTTGTGTCGAACACGGACACGAGGGAAATGGCGGCTCCAGAGGTGGGAAAATCTTCTCGGACATTCGACGAGGAGATTCCCACCTTCGACAAGGACTTCAAGATTATCAATGACGGCCTAAGCGCGGTCGGAACTCTTTTTGCGGAATACGCAAAAGGGTTCAATGAAAACTTGGCGGGTTTGCAACGAATGAGCCAGGTATGTAACTCTAGCCCCCAAGCATTAAACAAAATGTAACCTTTTTTGCTTTGATGCTTTATGTTCATTCCTTTCCTTGCCATGTTCCAGCAAACCGCTGAAGCCATTAACATGGAAGTTTTCAACAAACTCTCCATCAAGAATAAAGAAGTTAGAAATCTTCTTTCTATTCTTGAGGAGAGAGAGACAGAGCTGGCATCATCTCAGCTAGCGTTGTCGGAAACAACAGGTAATTGTTTTTCCTCTGAAGTTTCCGATGCAATTTTTTGTCTAAGTACTTTATTCCGTAAGTTTTCTAAACTCGGAATTTTCCTTACTTTTCAGCTGCTTTGGCTAAGGCCAAGCAAGTAGCTGAAGACGCCGGCAATGCCGAGTTTCTCCGAAAGGAGAATTTGGACCTTCACAAGGATCTTGTGAAGGCTCAAAAAGATCTGGAAGCCAGCAATTTGGCCCTTGGGATTTCTCAATCCAAGGCTTCCGCACAGGCGGAGAAGGACCAGTCCACCATTCGGGACTTGGAGGCTGCTCTGAACCTGCGCCTGGAGGAAGGCTCCGAAATTGATAAAATTGTCGGTAAGTTTTTTCTGTATTTACCACTCTTCCCAGTCTTGCTGTGTTTCTCTGCTTTTTTACTTAACCTTCTTGGTTGTTTTTGCTGAAAAACAGGAGATAGCCCAGATCTTTCTCAGATTGATAGAATCCGAGCTTTCGGGAAGACCTGGACTTCGATCAGAGCTGCTGGCATGCAGCTGGTCAACAAGTTCCTTCCCGCAAGGACTGGGGAGTTCTCGGACGTTGAAAAACTTCTGGGTGCCATCATGGAGGTGGCGGAGTCCAGGGAATCCACCCTACACTCCGTTGCACGGGGTGGTGCATGCATGGCACTCGGCCTGATGCGTATGCACTACCCTGGTGCAAAGTCTTGGCGCGTGGCGTCCGGTATCCCTCAAGGATACACGGAAGCTCAGCGGAATACAATCTTTGATGAAATCAAAGGCCATGCCACCAAGATTGCCTCCATGGTGAATATGTCCATCACCTATCCAGAAGAGGAGGTCCCTGCAGCCCCCGAGGATGATAGCAACGAGGAAGATTCGGATGCTTGAAGGGCTGCCTTGAACCTGGATGGTGAAAGTAGACAAATAGGAGCATTACTGTACTTTTTAAAATGTAATTCGAATTGTAATGCTTCTATTACTTTTGCATGAATGAGAACTCCGCCGTTTGCAGTCTTAATTATGAAATTCTTTGCAAGGTTTTCGGATTTTATTATTCCTTTATCTTCTAAGTTCTCTGGCGTATATGTTTTAACTGTCCTTAGTGTTTGAAATGGCTCAATAGCATTAGGAATCGTCATGCCGAGTAACTGGGTATAACCAATCAGTTTAAACTCGGAAATATGGATCATACTAAAGGAATTTTTACTAACTAGCTCCAGTAACCCAACACATAAGCAATCAGATAATGCTTAGAGAAGCAAGGAATTTTTTTAAATGAAACTTGGGCACGCAGGCAATTCAAGTTTCCTTTAGCCGTTAGCAGGCTGAAAAATCATTCAGTTTTTTAACGCCGAGTACGCAGGCACAATTCGGGTTAACATTGAGTATTTTGTAAGATCATTGGGAAATAGATGAGGCGGAATCATGCTTTGCACTATATAAACTTGTAAAAACATGGATATCAGAATTCCGACAACTTTATTTCATGATCTCAAAAAATGTTTACATAGAAATTGAACCAAGTACGGAAGGGACATAACTGCTAAATACTCCAAGGATTTCGCTATCCACTTGACTTTGTCGGATTTCTTCAGCAACTTGTAAATTGATAAGGTTTTATCCCCCAGCCGAATAAAAAATCTGCTGACGGCAGCGGCGGAACCCGTCAATCTTTGGACATCTTTCACACACGTAGGTTTCGAGATGTTCAAAATGGCTTTGATCTTTTCCGGGTTAACCTCTATTCCTCTGTGAGAAACGATGGAACCCAGAAGTTTTCCTGAGGGAACCCCGAATACGCACTTAGATGGATTTAACTTCATCTTGTAGGTGCGAAGTTTTCGAAAGTTTCTCGCAGATCCTCAAGGAGTGTATCTTTTTCCTTGGTTACGACAGCAATATCTTCCACGTAAACATGGACGTTTTTGCCAATCTGACTATGCAAACAACGTTGCATGCAACGCTGGTAGGTTGCGCCCGCGTTCTTCAGGCCAAATGGCATGGTTACGTAATAGTACGTCCCGTATGGGGTTATGAAAGAAGTCTTAATTTGATCTTCCTTTTTCATGTGTATTTGGTGGTACCCGGAGTATGCATCCAAAAAGCACAAAAGCTCAGAGCCTGCAGTGGCATCTATTATTTGATCGATTCGCGGTAACGCGAACCTATCTTTCGGACACAATTTGTTCAAGCCTGTGTAATCTATACACATTCTAAGAGCAGTAATGTCTTTCTTCGGTACTAATACCGGATTTGCAGACCATTCAGTGTGGATTACTTCCTAGATGAAATCTGCTGCTAAAAGCCGGATAATTTCCTTGCCAATAGCCTTCCGTCTTCTTCCGTCAAATCGACGGAGACCTTGTTTGACGGGTTTTGATCCTGGAATCACCTTGAGTTGGTGCTCAACAAGTTCCCTGGGTACGCCTGGCATGTCAGCTGGACACCAGGTAAAAATATCCCAGTTCTCACGGACGAACTTGATGAGCTCGCCTTCCTATTTGTCAGTCATCCCAGTCCCTACGACGATGAACTTTGTCGGATCTTTGGGGTCTAGGATTACCTGTTTTGTATTCTCGGACGCCTTGAAGCTGTATGTTGGCTTCCGAGTTTCTTTTCTTGCCGGCATTTCTGTCGGCGATACCTCCTTGGCTAATTCCTTCAGTTCTTCCTTTGCTATGACTCTCTGAGCGCAAAGGGCGTTTTCTTTCTCCAACTCGTTTGCCAGCTTGAAGTCACCAGCTATGGTGATTACTCCTCCTTTGGGTCCTGTCATCTTCAGCTTGTTATAGATATAACAAGATCTTGCCATGAATTTGGCGAAAGCTGGACGTCCGAGTATTGCGTGATACAACCTTTCGAATGGCACTACTTCGAAGGATACTTTTTCCTGCCGGAAGTGATCTTTATCTCCGAAGGTGACATCTAGGGAAATTTCTCCTAGGGACCGTGCTTGTCTGCCAGGAACAATGCCATGGAAGCGTATGTTGCTGTAATTGAGCTGGGACTCGAAAATCTTCAGATGCTTCAGTGTATCCAGGTACATTATGTTAATGCTGGATCCTCCATCCATCAGCACTCTTCTTAGCCTAGTGTTCTGGACAATAGGGCTTACGACAAGAGCTTGTGTGCCGGGTTCAGGGATATTCCCAGGATGATCAGACTGATCCCAGGTAATTGGTGTGTTGGAGTACTTCAAGAATTTTGGGGTTGCCGGAACAACCGCGTTTATTTCTCGAAGTGTTCTTTTCGCCACCTTTGCTGACGGAGTTGCTAGGAATGTTAGCATTGCTTCTCCATCAACTCTCGGAAATTTGGGTTCGCCCTTTCGCTGTTGTTCCCGGATTTTTTCATCAGTGTCCGATTCACTGTCTTCTTTTTCAGCTTCTGGCTTTTGTTTGGCGGGTTTCCTTTTGGAACCCTTCCCCTTATTTCCGGATCCTGCACTGCCTTTCATGTGCTTATTCAGCCGGCATTGCGCGTTTGTATGGCTGGGTTTCCCAAATTGTGAATGGTGGACACAGGGTTCTGACTTAATCCTCTCCCACTCCTCTGGAGTGTAGTTGATTGGATCTGTACTGCGTCCTTTCCACTTATTCCCTTTTTCACTTCCAAAGGCTATGTTGACCTCTTTGGGTTTTGTCGTTGTTTCTGGAGTTCCTTTTTTGTCAGAACGAGGAGTTTTCTTGGCAAGTATCAGTGATTCGATATTGCCCCCTCTTGCTCTGATGTCGTCTTCGGCTGCAGCATGTTCGTTGGCGGTTGTAAGCATAGATCCGAGATCTTTGTGCTGTTTGGAACCAACCATGAACGGTACAAGTCCGGGTTTTAGGCCATTGACGAAAGCATGCATTGCTTGTACGTCAGTTACTCCAGAACAACTATTCTTCATTGCCGTCCATCTGGAGATGAAATCCACGTATGGTTCATCCTCGAATTGGGTGCAACAGTTCAGCTGGTTGATGTTGTTCGGGCGTTTGTACGTTCCCCGGAAATGCTGAGTAAATACTCTAGCCATATCATCCCAGCTGTCGGCAGTTCTTGATGTTAATCCATTGATCCAATCTCTGGCTCCATCCAGTAACATTAGGGGAAGAAACTTGACAGCTTCCAGGTCTGTCCCATTGTTGATATGGACGGCTGTATAGTAGTCTGAGAGCCAGGTGTCCGGGTTTGTGCTGCCGGTATATTTCTGGTACGTTGGACCGACTTTGGCGAAGCCAGAATGCAGGGTTATCCTTCAGATCCTGTCAATGAAACACTTAGGACCAAAGTATAGATCATCCTTTTCCTCTCTATCAATGTGTGCGGAATATCTTCCAGCTGAATGGACAGAAGGGGATCTACTCCTTTCTTTTCCATTGTTGCGCGGACGCGCTTTTCCGGGATTGTATCTATCTCTTCCATGATCACGCCCTTTTGGATTAGGCGGAGTCCTGCTCCTGTGCCTTTCTTTATCCTTAGGAGGTGTCCGGGATCTCTCACTTCTGTGAGGTATATCGTATCTTCCGGCTTTCTCAGCTGGGTTTCTCGGAGGTGGCATTGTTTTGCCGTCATTCCGGTATTTTTCTTCCCGATCGTGGGGTTGGAGTCCACCTTTCGGGGGATGGGATCCGGTTCGGGGCGCTTCATCCCTATTGTCGGGGTTTTTCTTGTCTTTTCTCGGATCCTCTTTTTTATCCTTTGAATTGTCTGAATCTCCAGGTTCCTCTGGTCCAGGTGCTCCAGCAGCGCAAGTAGCTGTTTTGCATAGGGCGGAGTTATCCTGCAGTCTTCCTGATCGT
Source organism: Alopecurus myosuroides (assembly GCA_028641055.1). Taxonomy (NCBI): domain Eukaryota; kingdom Viridiplantae; phylum Streptophyta; class Magnoliopsida; order Poales; family Poaceae; genus Alopecurus; species Alopecurus myosuroides. The sequence continues at coordinate 390,310,561 of CM054060.1, forward strand.
TCTTGGGCCCGATGTTGTTGTTGCAATGCTTTTCCTAGGAAAGCATACACCCCCTGGAGCTTTTCACCATTAGAGTACAAGTCATTGTTGAGGATGGCGAACGCTGCTTCCGCGTTTTCTGCTGCGGTTTTTTATATTGGTTCACCTCTGGCATCTTTGCCGTTTACCTGCTTTTACCAAGATGGGTTGTGAAACCTTTCTTTTGGCGGCAGTACTTCCGGTCTTACGATTCCGGGTAACCTTGTAGGTTTAATGCCAGATCTATTCTTTCTCTCGTACTCCTCGATTTCTTCCTTCATGAGCTTAATGTCATCCTGGGTTTTTTGGAGGTGTTCGCGAGTTCTGAGTAGATGTTGCTGTTGCCGTTGGAAGGCTCGTCTCCTGGCTTCCAGCATCTCAGGGGGTTCGTTTACTCCCACTGGCGTTTGCAACAGCTGCTGTTCTTCCTGTTCCGTCATTGGCGGAGCAAGGATTTCTTTGATTTTCTTCTCCGCAGTCTTTGTTCCGCTAGCATCCCCTACTTCCAGGTTTTCATCAGCTAGATCAGCTGATTTTTTCTTCCGGATTTTGTATTGGAGTTTCTTAGCAGCACGGTGCTTTTTCTTGGAAGAGGGAGGATTTTTGACAGGCTCTCATCTTCTGTCAGTTCCTTTACATTAGGAAATATCGGAGAAGTTTCTCCGTCTTCTCTCTCTTCCTCTGGCGGAGGAGTTTTAGGTCTTTCCTGGCTGCCGGCGTCCGTGGTATCAGCCGGTTTCGCCATTAGTACTTCATGGAATCCCTCTTGAAAAGATTTAACTTTCCTTTCGAAGGCGTCCGCGTCTTCGTCTTCGGAATCAAAATCCTCTGATCCGGTTTCTGATTCTAATCTCGCCTCAATGGCGGCTAGTACAGAGTCAGCTTCCGAGTTCATCATCATGTTGACAGATGTTGGATCTTCCGCCTGTACGACGGGTGTCAGATCTTCCGTCTCTATGACGGGTGTGTTTTTGTCTGCCTCTTGCACGGGATTTCCATCATCTGTGTTTTCGGCGACTTCGGATTGCACCATGCCGATAAAGTGTGTGTCACTTTTTTGTCGGCGATCTGAGCAGAATCCGGTATCATAGTCATCCTCGACTGGGTATAGGGCGGGTGGGATAAATTTGCTTCCACCGCAAAACCCCATTGCTTCTGCAGTTAGTCCGATAAAGATGTTAGCAGATCCGATCGGCAACACGCAGGCACTTACCAGGTGGTTTTGCGCCGATATATAGGATCCGTTGTCGAGGAAGCGTCCGACGTCGTCGTCGAATTCCAGGCTTCCGACAGTGATTGATCTTCCGATTCTGCCGAGTATCCCAGATCGGAACTTCACGCCTGACGTCGTTGGCCCCACGGTGGGCGCCAACTGTTGAGACATCGTAGTAGTTTTCATAGACGGGGGTGCCATGAGACTACGGTAGAGACGTGGGGTAACGGGATCGCGTGGTGGGCAGTGAACACAGGATTTACCCAGGATCGGTACGTCGCGACAGTACGACGTGCCTACTCCTGCACTTCACACTAATCAGGACTAGAGCCTGGATATAGAATTACAATGTGAGGTTTAGATCTAGCTATTCGCAGAGGATCAACTTCCCGGCGAGTTAGTCTATAGCTAATCCTCTGTTGTTCGTTATCAAACTTATCTCCCGTCCGGCTTTATATAATAGCCGGATTAGGGCTTACAGAATAGGAAACCTAGAAGACTACGGTAACTATAACTTGGAAAGTAAGGAATCCGTCTTCTCCTCCAAGCCAGATCACATGGGCCATGATCCGGGTCCTTCTAGAATCCGGCTTCTGTGCGTCGAGCTACTGGGCCGCCCAATGAACCTTAGCCCACTACCACTTGGGCCACCCTGGTAATCCGGCACTTTGACTACCATCTGATATACCCCTAGTTGGTATATATCCGACACACTCGCTGTGAGAAATCATATCTTTATCCATTCCACCTCTTCGTTTAGGCATCATTACCAAGTCCTGAGACAATCACAACCAATAAATATAAATAAGATTATAATGTTGACTAGAAAATATGCAGAGGCTAGGGGAATGTTTTTGAACATCAACAGCTTGTAAGCTTGATGAATGTTGTTGCTTCAAATAAATTACATCCTTCCCTCCCATTTTTACACCAACAACTATATGTGTCCCAAATTTTTTAATGAACCTGCAAGGTAAATCTGACTGTAGCAAAGCAACAGTCAGACCGATACTACTGATACAAGTGGATCCAATGGTGCATGCTTAGGAATCTGACTAAGCACATGTGATGTTTAGGACTAGGCGTGGATCCTAGCTTTGGAGAAAAACTTTTGCTCACAGCTGAAAGAAACGCCACTGGTCTGTACACCTCTTGGTTCATCTGTACACCTGCAGCATATTTGACATTAGGGATGTTTTTCACTAACATCCAGTTATAGGGATTAGGAATCATACCTCATACATGAATGATAACGAAGTAGTTTATATTGAATAATTTGAAATCCAACTCAAAAACTCAAATTTGAATGTTATTACAGAATCATGTCTGGCTCTTCCAAGCACGGGTCCGTGCCCGAAGCCGGTGCCGAGGAAGAGGGCTGGGATGCCCACGCTGCAACCAGAATTGAGGAAGAGGACCGGGTGGACGGCGGTGATATTGATTGGGGGTACATGGAGGAAGAGGACCAGGATGACAGCACCGATGGTGGCGGCACTGACCGCACGGCGGCTGGTGGTAGCGGCGACGCCGCCCCGACGACCGATAAGAAGAATAAGAAGCCCCGGGCCCCAAGGAAGGATCGTAAGCCGCAAGTGGTCGCGAACGTCACCGATACAATCACCGAGGTCTCGCCGAGTGGCCTACCATTGGCGCCTCCAGCTGTTGCCTCAGGGTACGGCATGCAGCTAGGGTGCATCATGCGGGAAAGCATGTCGATCAACACGACGGACCATAGAAACAGCGACAACAAGGATTTGGTCGAAATCCTCCTGAAGAAGGTTCACCAGCGATACACGTTCCCGGAGCCGTTCAACAAAATGGTGGACTCTTTAGCCATCACGAAGATGAGCACCGCGTTGAGCAGCTGGAAATCCCGGGTGAAGAAGAAGATTGAAAAAGGTAAAAGCTGGGAGGAGATCAGTCGAACAAACCCGACGCTTGAGAAAGAAGATTTTGACATATTTAAGGCGTACTTGAACACCGAGAAGTGTAAAAAATGGACAAAATGGGGGCAGGATATGCAGGAACAAAACATAGGGGTCCAACATTGCAGAAGCGGTGGTTACCGAGGAAAACAGCCTATTTGGGAGAAGGAGGACCGCGAGATGGAACGTCTCGGAAAAGATAACCCCTGGCACAAAATCACGGATATACAAGTTAGGAACTTTGTCCGATCCCGGTACTTCTTAGACTGGAAGACGGGGGAATTCGTGACGAAAGACGAGGACGTGAAGGAATTCGAGAAACATTTGGTAAGGACACATATATCTCAAGTACATGTATATTGCATTGATCTAATAATTAGATAATGGGCTCACCTTAATTTCCTTTTGTCCGAAGGAGAGGGAGTTGCGGAAATCTGACTCGTCCGAAGGGTCGACGAGTCGGTGGGACACGCCTTTCAACAGAGCGACGAACGCATACAAGAAAAGGCCGTTGGATGCCCTGCCGACGTCAGCTGGCCGTATCTCCGGCTTTGGGCTAAACATGAAGGTAGCCGAGTACTACTCATCAGATGCCAAGTCGTCGAGAAAGAAGAGGAAGACGACATCGACTAAGGACGATGATGAGGTCGCGGAGCTGAAGAAGCAGAGGGCGGCTCTAGAGAAGAAACTTGAGAGCAGAGAGGTGGACCCCGACACGCTCAATAGATTAGTGGATGAGAGGCTAAAGGAAGTCATCCCCCCTGGGCTGATGGAGGGGATAGCTTCTTGGAATGCGGGGGGTCAAATTGGACCGATCCATCTGCCCACCTTCATCGGCAGCAACTCAAGCATGAACCAGCAAGTGCCGCCGCAACAGCTGACCCCCCAGACGCCGGCGCCGCTCCTTCTGGTCACATCGCCGCCCCCTTCCGCAGCAATGCCGAAGAATGATGGGCCGGCCGCCGGCACCGTCGCCCTTGTCTCGACACCCGCCGAGCTCGACGCCATCACCAATGTAACTAATTAGTTAGTCGTGATCTAACTACACCTTCTCAAGATGACTGTCATCTCATGATGCCTGGTATGTTGCCCAACAGGACGAACCTTGCGTACTCCTGCATCGTGTGGTGCCCGGCGGAGAGTTGGTGGATGTTGCTACCGGCACTATTATACAACCCATGCAACGCACTATGCACCACTCTCGAATGGACGAGAACGTGATGAAGGTGAAGTTGGCCAATGTAGTGCCGGAGTATCGCGACGTCCTCTCCCACTTCAACCTCCAGGCTGCGACGAGGAGAACTTGGTACTTGGAGAGTGCACAACTTGGGTGATGAAATGGCCGAAGAGCCAGATTCTTCTTGGGGGGGTCTTGTGATCAAGCGCAACACCGGCGCCACATCCCCTATGGCCCCGCTGAATAAGATCGTCCGGCCCACGAAGCAAAGAGCCCTCCAGACAACACCCAAGGCCGCCGCCCCTCAGAAGGAAACGGTAGTCGCCGCCACCACCACCCAGAAGGAACCGGCGGTTGTTGCCACCACCACCCAGAAGGAACCGGCGGTTGTTGCCACCACCACAAGGCACAAAGTGTTGTTGGGAAATGTGCCGCAACGACCGGCCAAAAGATCATCAAATGCAGTTGTGCCTCAACCGCCGGCATCACAGCCGCCGGCATCACAGCCGCCGTCACCACCAAAGGACGTGGACAACCAGTTTGCTGGAGCCGCCGGTGTCGATGACTATCATTACGATGACAATGTCGACATCAATGCCTACCTCAACACGGGCTACAGCCAAGATAGGTACATGCCTGATATGGATCGTGACGATGAAGCCTTCCGCAGTCACGACGATCAACCTAGGCGTACTGAAGTCACGCAGCGCCTGACCTACCCGGAGGGTACAGTATTCAGCCCTGGCACACTGCATAAGACAATCGTAGGGTCGTCCCGAGCACCCGCACCCCCAGCTCCCGCAGCAGATCAAGCCACCGCCAACAAGAAGATTAGGAAGAGACCTGCTAAAAAGGTCCAGCATACTAAGATCTTGGCCGACGTCGTGGTACGACCCCGTAAGGATGGCTTGACCCGCTTGCATGAAGCTGGGAAACCGATACTGGGTCCGGACGAGATACATGGGGCAACTGGACCAATGCTCACATTGCAGAACATTATCGTGATGCTAGAGGGCCTCCTTCTTCAAGACAAGTGTCCAAATTACCATGCGTTCGTGGTCAAGGTGCCAGAGGGCCCGGACTTCGTCCATGAAGACCCCGCGGGACTGTTTTTCATAGCGTATGAGGATATCTTCAATCTGTTTCACTCGAGACGGCTGGACTATAACTTGGTCCGCCTATACGCGCTCAATGCTCAGTTGCAGATCCAGCGAGAGTTACCCCCTCACGTTATGGTAGCGGATCCCTACTACATGCGTGATAGCCAGCTGGAGGAAGGATCAAGTACACGGACCAAGGCAGTGAAGTACCTCGAGAGCTTCATGTTGAGAAACAGTGAGAACAAGAGGGACATTCTTTTGCCTGTCTTCCCCGAGTAAGTCTCGCGACCGTCGTAGCTAATGTTTTTTTTCTAGATTTCATCCATTGCTTATCCTGGATTCAATTGCATGTGTTGAGCAGGGACACATACTGCACACTCATCGCGCTTTGCCCACAGTGGTCACTTGCCCAGTACTTCGACTCGTCGAATGTGACGAAGAGGAAAGACTACACCAGAATAAGGGGTGTTCTCGATGAGGCTATCAATGGCTACGCCCAAAATGGAGGCACATTCCAAAAGAAACAAGAATGTATCGGGCCGACTACTGGCAAATACGGGTTCAGGCACGTGACCGAGTTCCCCTGCATCAAGCAGCGGGCTTGGAGCACGAAAGAGGCCTTCTATGCCCTCCATCACCTCAAAGGGATTGTCCGCGATGCAAACAATATGAATCATCCTTCTAGACTCCGAGACTGGTCCAACAAAATGGCGGGGAAATCTCACAGGAAGATCTTATACAAGATTTTCATCGCATCAAAGTCAAGTTGTCGGAGATAATCATTGAAGATGTCACCAAAAAGGGAGGGTCCTTGCACCAACCCATAGGGTTATGCCAGAGGGATATCCAGGAATGCCTAGAGCGGCAGGCTGATCGTAGGACGTGGATGACGAAGGAGCTATATAAGCCGTTTCCGGCGCCGCTCCAGTTGAGGTATCGTTGATCGAGGTGTGCGTAGCTAGCTATTATTAGTTTGTTTGACAAAATTTGCTTAACTTATATAAGCCTAGCTACTATATTAGTTTAGCTCTAAACTTAGGCCTAGCTAGCTACTATTAGTTTGCTCTAAACTTAGGCCTAGCTAGCTACTATTGGTTAGCTCTAAACTTAATTAGGCCTAGCTAGCTACTATTAGTTAGCTCTAAACTTAGGCCTAGCTTTATGTTTGTATATCTTTAATGTTTATTTTTTTGTTTCCTTAGTTGTTTTTTGTGAACATATATGCCTTAGTTGTTTTTTGCATTATACTTTAGTAATATGCTTTGTGTCTATCTATATAGATGACGTACTTCGTGGTGTTCGAGGGTCGGGATCCAGGAGTCTATGACGAGTCGAAGGACTGTAAAGCACAGGTCGACAAGTTCAGCGGCAACTGCTATAAAGGATACGAGACTAGACACGAGGCGGTTGCGAAGTGGAGGGACCACCAGTCGAAACAGAAGAACAAGATGAAGACCTCCATCAAGCTACCGTTCTTGCTCACCATCGTCGCCGTGCTTGTAGTCTATTTCATCTTAGCTTAGGCCTTATCGAGTAACTATGTGGTGTCATGTTCGATGAACTATGTGGTGGCATGTTCGATGATGTTTGACTATGTATCACTATGTTCGATGATGTTCGATGAACAAAATTTGATACTTTTGCACTATGGATCACTATTGTATATTATGTTATTATCGAGTAATGTGTGACTTATATCTTTGTCACAGCTCTCTTCTATGTTTATATATTTGTGAAATATCACTGCCTATATTCAAACTGTATAAATACTGTAATATACCTGGTATTTATACCAGAAACAATTTAAATTTCGTAATACTGCAGATATTTCTGTGGCGCACCGTAAAACAATTCTGTGGCGCACCTATTTCTGTGGTGCACCAGGCGGGGATGCGCCATAAAATTCACTGTTTCTGTGGCGCACTGGCTGGGTGCGCCACAGAATCCATTATTTCTGTGGCGCATTGGAGGGGTGCGCTACAGAAAATAATTTTATGGCGTGAATTCTGTGGCGCACCCCTGTGGCCCCAGGGTGCGCCACAGAATACAATTTTGGTGCGCCACAGATGAGGGAATCTGTACTAGTGCGCTAACGAACATGCAGCAGCCGAAGACGACATCAGAGCAAGAGGAGGCAATATCGATACCCTGATACAGGCCAAAAAGACCACTCGTCCTGAGAAAAAAGGAACTCCAGATGCAACACAAAAGCCCAAATAAGTTAACATAGCTTTTGGAAGAGAAAATGGGAACAGGTGGAAAGGACGCAGTACAGAACCGATTAACTACACCAAGGAAGAGTGGAAAAAAGATAAAGTCGGAAAACTGCGTCCACCACTCACAGTTTGGGAAACCCACCCACACTAACGTGCAATGCCGGCTGAACAAGCATATGAAAGGCAGTGCAGGATCCGGGAACAAAGGAAAGAATCCCAAGAGGAAATTTTCCAAGCAAAAGCCAGAAGCTTAAAAAGAAGACAGTGAATCGGACACTGACGAAAAAATCCAGGAACAACAGCGAAAAGGCGAGCCCAAGTTTCCGAGAGTTGACTGAGAATGTAACCTAACTTTCCTGGCAACTCCCTCAGCAAAGGTGGCAAAGAGAACGCTACGAGAAATAAACGCGGTTGTTCCTGCAACCCCGAAATTCTTGAAGTACTCAAATACACCAATTACCTGGGATCAGTCTGATCATCCCGGAAACATCCCTGAACCCGGCACACAAGCTCTTGTCGTAAGCCCTATTGTCCAGAACACTAGGCTAAAAAGAGTGCTGATGGATGGAGGATCCAGTATTAACATAATGTACCTCGACACACTGAAGCATCTGAAAATTTCCGAGACCCGGCTCAATCACAGCAACATACGCTTTCATGGCATCGTCCCTGGCAGACAAGCACGATCCCTAGGAGAAATTTCCCTAGATGTCACTTTCGGAGAAAAATATCACTTCCGTCAGGAAAAAGTATTTCCTTCGAAGTGGTGCCGTTCGAAAGCATGTATCATGCGATACTCGGACGACCAGCTTTTGCCAAATTCATGGCAAGATCATGTTATATTTATGACAAGCTGAAGATGCCAGGGCCCAAAGGAGGAGTAATCACCATAACAGGATACTTCAAGCCGGCGAACGAGCTGGACAAAGAAAACGCCCTTTGCGCTGAAAAATTGATAGCCAAGGAAGAATTGAAGGAGTTGGCCAAAGAGGTATCGCCGACAGAAATGCCGGCAGGAAAAGAAAGACGGAAGCCAGCAGATAGCTTCAAAGCTTCCGAGAACACAAGACAGGTAATCCTAGATCCTAAAGATCCGACAAAGTTCGTCGTAGTAGGAATTGGGATGACCGACAAATAGGAAAGCGAGCTCATCAAGTTCCTCCGTGAGAACTGGGACATTTTCGCTTGGTGTCCAGCGGACATGCCAGGTGTACCCAGGGAACTTGCTGAGCATCAACTCAAGGTGATTCCAGGATCTAAACCCATCAAACGAGGTCTCCGTCGATTTGACGGAAGAAGACGGAAGGCTATTGGCAAGGAGATTATCCGGCTTTTGGCAGCAGACTTTATCCAAGTTATACATACTGAATGGTCAGCAAACCCATTATTAGTCCCGAAGAAAGATAGTACTGCCCTTAGGATGTGTATAGATTACACTGGTTTGAATAAATTGTGTCCAAAAGATAGGTTTGTGTTACCGCGAATCGATCAAATAATAGATGCCACTGCTTTCTCTGAGCTTTTATGTTTTTTGGATGCATCCGGGTACCATCAAATACGCATGAAGAAATAAGATCAAATCAAAACTTCCTTCATAACCCCATATGGGACGTACTATTACATAACAGTGGTAAAAACGCAGGTGCAACTTACCAGCGTTGCATGCAACGATGTTTGCATAGTCAGATTGGCAAAAAACGTCCATATTTACGTGGATGACATTGCTGTAGTTTCCAACGAAAAGGATACACTCCTTGAAGATTTACGAGAAACCTTTGAAAATTTGCGCACTTATAAGATGAAGTTAAATCCATTAAAGTGCGTATTCGGGGTTCCCTCAGGAAAAAATTTGGGTTTCATCATTTCTCACAGAGGAATAGAAGTAAAGCCAGAAAAGATCAAAGCAATCTTAAACATCTCCAAGCCTACGTGCGTAAAAGATGTACAAAGATTGACGGGTTCTGCTGCAGCCGTTAGCAGGTTTATTAGCCGGCTAGAGGACAAAGCCCTGCCACTGTATAAGTTGTTGAAAACATCCGACAAATTTGAGTGGATAGAAGAAGCAGATGCAGCATTAACCCAGTTGAAGGAAACTTTGATGAAAGCTCCGATTCTGGCATCCTCAAAAGACGAAGAACCTATGTTACTGTACCTTACGGCTACAAACTGGGTTATTAGTGCGGTCATAGTGGTGGAAAGGAAGAAAGACGGACAAAGAATACCAGATCAGCATCCGGTATATTATGTAAGTGAAGTTTTCTCCGAGTCCAAACAAAGGTACCCACATTATCAAAAACTGGCGTATGGCGTATTTTTCGCATCTCGAAAACTTCGCCATTACTTCCAAGGACATTCCATAACAGTGGTATGTAAATCACCACTAGGGGATATAATAAACAATGCGGAAGCAACTGGCCGAGTAGCCAAATGGGGCATCGAGCTAGTAGCATTCAACATTAAATACCAACCCAGGACGGCAATAAAATCTCAGGTTCTAGCAGATTTTGTCGCCAACTGGACCGAAGCAATGGAAAAAACACCAATGTCAGAGTCCGAGTACTGGATCATGCACTTTGACGGATCCAAGATGAGGAAGGCGCTGGAGCTGGTGTAGTCCTAAAATCCCCTGAAGGAGATACAATGGAGTATGTATTACAAATACACTTCAACGCCAGTAATAACGTGGCAGAATACGAAGCTCTGCTTCACGGCTTGCATATTGCAAAGGAAATAGGTGTCAAACGCATCTTATCTATGGCGACTCAGATTTGGTACAGAACCAGCTCAACCAAACCAGGGATGCCAAAAGCCCATCATGGCCGAATATCGGAGAACGGTGGACGAGTTTGCTATCTGTTTCTTTGGATTCGAAGTGCTCCACGTCAAAAGGGAGGAAAATTGGAACGCGGACGCATTAGCCCGCATGAGATCAGAAAGGGTAAAAATCCTACCACCAGGAGTATTCGTCCAACATTTGTATGAACCATCGATAAAAGGTGGAGATGTTGACTATCCTCTGGCTTCCGAGTCGATTGAAGTCATGCTCGTTAACCCGGATTGGACAATTCCATATCTAAACTTCTTAGTTGATCAGAAGTACCCGGATGGAGCAGACGAAGTCTTGCAGAGACAGATTCAGCGTCGATGCAAAGGATACACAGTAATTAATAATTGCATGTATAAACGCAGTACTACCGGAATTTTTCTGCGATGTATTTCACCAGAAGAAGGACGAGAAATTCTGCAAGAAATCCATGCCGGAGATTGCGGACATCATGCTCAATCAAAAAGCATAGTCAAAAAAGCATTCCACGCAGGGTTTTTCTGGCTAACAGCCAAGACAGACACTGAGAACATAGTAAATACATGTACAGGGTGTCAATATTACGCCAAGCAGACAAATATGCCAGCCCAAGCACTCAAAACTATCCCCATTACATGGCCGTTTGCGGTCTGGGGGCTAGATATGATGGGACCATTCAAAATTGCAAGAGGTGGACTTACACATCTACTCGTAGCAGTAGATAAATATACCAAGTGGGTGGAAGCTAAACCCATCAAAAAACTTGACTGTGTAACTGCCATAAATTTCATCATTGACGTAGTCATGAGATACGGTGTTCCACACAGCATAATAACCGAAAACGAGACAAATTTCTCTATTGGAGAGTTGGCAAAATATTGCCGACAAACGGGAATTCGCCTAGATCTTGCATCTGTGGCATACCCGCAATCCAATGGACAGGTTGAAAGAATGAATAGCTCAATCTTGCAAGGAATACGCCCAAGACTCGAATCTCCTCTTCATAGAGCAGCTGGAGCATGGGTAGAAGAGTTACCCTCCGTGCTTTGGAGTATTTGAACAACACCAAATAGGTCAACTGGGAAAACCCCGTTTTTCCTAGTTTACGGTGCCGAAGCAATTCTTCCAACGGACATGATCCATGACATCCCAAGAGTGCGGGATTTCGATGACTCGGATGCCGAAAACGCACGACAGGATGCCGTCGATCTCATAGAAGAGCAACGAGAGCTTGTGCTTCAAAGAGCCGTCATTTATCAGCAAGGTTTACGATGTTACAATAGTCGGAAAATCAGGCATCGTTCTTTTAAAGAAGGTGACCTAGTGCTGAGATTGGTGCAGCAAAGAAAGCACAAATTGGCCCCAGTATGGGAAGAACCATTTGTCATTAGCAAAGCTATGAAAAATGGATCATACTTCCTTTTAGACATTCGAGATACGGAAGATCATCCCGAAAAAAGACGAATCGCAAAAGAAAGAGAAAGATAGATGATGAACTAGGAGAGACAAAGAGGCCCTGGAGTATCCAGCAGTTACGTCCCTTCTATACTTAGTTCAATTTCTATGTAAACATCTTTGAGATCATGAAATAAAGTTGTCGGAATTCTTACATCCATGTTTTTACAAGATTATTATAGTACAAAGCATGATTCCGTCCTATCTATTTCCCAATGATCTTACAAAATACTCAATGTTAACCCTAATTGTGCCTGCGTGCTCGGAGTTTAAAAACTGAATGATTTTCAGCCTGTTAAGGGCTAAAGGAAACTCGGATTGTGCATGCGTGCCCAAGTTTCATTCAAAAAATTCCTTACTATTCTCTAAGTATTATCTGATTGTTTGTGTGCTGGGTCACTTGAGCTAGTAAGTAAAAATGCCTTTATTATGATCCATGTTTCCGAGTTTGAACTGATCGGTTTTACCCAGTCACTTGGCATGAAGATTAAAATACTACTGACCCATTTCAAACACTAAGGACAGTTAAAGCACATAAACCAGAAGAACTTAGAAGATAAAGCAATATAAAACCCAGAAAACTTGCAAAGGATTTAATAATAATAACTGCAAAAGGCAGAGTACTTGTTAATACAAATGAATCGAAGCATTACAATAAAGATTACATTGTAAAGTGCGGTAATGCTCCTATTTCCTATTTCTCATATCCAGGGCAAGGAAAATTCTTCAAGCATCCGAGTCTTCTTCGCTGTTGGACTCCTCGGGGGCTTCTGGAATCTCTTCTTCCGGATAGATCATGGAGATATTAACCATGGAAGCAATCTTGGTAGCATGACCTTTGATCTCATCAAAGATGGTGGTCCGCTGGGTCTCCGTATATTCTTGAGGGATGCCGGACGCCACGCGCCAAGATTTGGCAGTGGGATAATGCATACGCATAAGCCCTAGAGCCATGCGTGCACCACCCCGTGCTGCGGAGAGCAAGGTGGATTCCTTGGCCTCCGCCACTTCCACAATAGCTCGCGGAAGTTTTTCAACTTCCGAGAGATCCCCAGACTTTGCGGGAAGATACTTGTTGATGAGAAACATCCCCGCAGCCTTGATCGCGGTGAATACCTTCCCAAAAGCTCGGATTTTGTCAATCCGAGTAAGTGGTGGGTCATCTCCTGTTTTTTCAGACAAACAACCAAAGGGTTAGTGAAAAATCAGAGAAAGAAATCAAAACACGGAAAATCCGGTAAAAGTAAATGACTTACCGAGGATCTTATCCATCTCAGATGCTTCCTCCAGGCGCAGGGTCAACGCATTCTCCAAATCTCGGATGGTTGCCTTGTATTTGTCAGCTTGCTGGGAGGCATTGGACTGAGCAATGCCAACAGCCAGCTGGCTGGCCTCCAGCTCCTTCTGAACCCTCATAAGTTCCTTATGAAGGTCCAGGTTCTCCCGGCGGAGGTTCTCGGCATTGCCGGCATCTTCAGCAATTTGTTTGGCTTTCGCAAAGTAGCTGAAAAGCGAGAAAATATCCGGGTTAGAAAACTCGGAAAAATACTTAGGAAAAAGATATGGACAAGAAACCTCAGAGAACTAAAATACCTGTTGTTTCCTTCAGCTGATGCTGAGATGATACCAGCTCCGCTTCCTTAAGTTCAAGAATAGACAGAAGGGTTTTAACCTCCTGGTTCTTGATGCTAAGCTTGCTGAAAACTTCCACGTTTATTGTTTCAGCGGTTTGCTGAAACACGGAAATGAACCAGACTGCTTAAGTTAGAAACAAGCATGATAAAGTTGAAAGCATTAAGTTAAAAGTATGCATTTGACTTATTGCTTGGGGGCTAGAGATATTACCTGGCTCATCCACTGCAAACCAGACAAATTCTCGTTGAATTCCTTTACATATTCAAAAAAAAAGAATTCCAACATGATCCAGGCCGTCTTAGATGACCTGACGAGGTGAAAACACGAAGTTATTTCGGACAATTAGCCCGCCTTGTGGCCAAGGACGGATCAGGGGAGCAGGAGCAAAGAACTTCTTGGCTTCCGGACGAATGTATCTGAGATCGTCAAAAGGTTCTTCCTTTACCTGGAAATCCTTGTCAAAAGTAGGGATGGGCTCGTCTTCTCCAGATGTCCAAGAAGGTCCGCCCATCTCCGGTTCCGCCCTTTCCCTCGCATCCAAGTTGGATGCAATAGGCTGGCTGGATGGCTGGAATTGTTCGTCCAGGTTTGTGGTTTTTTCTTCTCCACCGAAAGTTGTCGGAGTGGGTGGAGCTGCAGCTGAAGACGGCATTCCCTTGCCAACGTAGGCCTTATGTGTCTTCAGTTTCTTTGACTTCAAAGGAACTGGAGAAAGACTGAAAAGGAAATATCCGAGAAGTAAATACCTCTAAGAATCAGAATGGAATAATAAGTAAAAACTCCAGAAAAATACCTGGATGTGGCGATGGAAACTCCGTCAAGATTTATCACTTCCTCGGTGATCACTTGCCTCTTGCGTTTACGACCGCCATAAAAGCTGACGTGCAATTCGTCGAGCTCGGCGTCGGATGCAAGATCTGCTCCCGAGAGTTTGTCGAACTATGGAGAGGGCAAAAGATCCGACTAAGTTAGGGAAAGGAAACAATCCGAGAGAAACCCAAATAAGGGAAAATAACAATACCTTAGGAACTGGGTTCTCCTCGTGATACATTCCCAAACTCTCTTCGTATTGATCGCGAGTAGCGACCAACTGGTTGACTCGTTTTTTGAAATCCCTCTTAGAGTAGGCTTTTTCCGTCCCTCTCATTTCATCTTCTGTCCCTTCGTATTCACAAAGAAGTCGGGAACGGAAAGCGAGAGGTTGAATGCGGCGGCCGAACCAACACATAATAGTATCTGTTCCGATTAGAGGAGGCTGAGAAGAGGTAAGTTTGGCGATACGTCGCTTTATTTTCATCAGGTCTTGCGGCAAAGTTTGCACCGCCTCGACCGCCCAACTCTCTTGTGGAATGGCGGCGGAGTTGATGAATGGAGGAACCCCGTTCTCTTTTCCGGGAAACGGGACGTCATGGTGATAAAAGAAAGAACCCGTCCAAAACTTCTCGGATTCTGATGTTTTTATCTTTGGGTACCAGTCTTCCCTAAATCTCCGGAGAGTGAAAGAAATGGTCCCGCGGATAGGAAGAACACCCTCTGTAGGGTTAGGCTTCACTCCGAAGCAGTATTGCCAAAAATCTAATCTAGGTGCTATTCCTAAATACCCTTCGAAAAGGGCTTGGAAGCCGGCTAGATAGAGAATGGAATTTGGGGGAAGATTATGAGGCTGAACACCGTAATGGTTGAGGACTTCTAAGAAAAAGGCGGAAGGCGGCAAACCAATACCTCTCGCGATGTGGGAGGTAAGAAGAACGCGTTCCCCGTCTTTTGGCGTAGGCTCGGACTCGTCCTCCGGGCTATGCCATTTTCCCTTCAGCAGCAGCCCCTCCATTTCCATTGTCGGAAGGAGGGAAGGCGGAATACTGCTCTGGCTCCAATTGCCGGCAGTTTCCCCTTCGTCTTCCGCCCCGGTGGCGGCGAACGCCGCGGCGGATGCGGCCGCGAGCTCCTCTCCGACGAGGATGAATTTTTCCTCCACCGTTTTGGGCGCGAACGGCGGGGTTGGCGCGGAGGAGGATCCCGCAAGATCTGTGGCGACGAGAGCGATTTCCTCGTCCGTTGCGCCGCTGGCAGCTTTCTCCGGCTCGTCGCCAGTTGCATGCAGTGGGGAATCCACTAAGGGATCCATAGTGTTGATGATCTCGTCGATCTCCGCCGCGACGGAGCGTGCCGGGGAAGAGCTCGGTGATGCCATAGGTGGGCGGCGCGAAGGGATTTCCGGCTGCTCCGGTGAGGTTACGGGCGGCGTTTTGTTTGGACGTGCGCTCGGGAGTGGTTTTTGCTTACGAGCTCGGGCGCTGAGAATGGCGTTGCGAGTGAGAAGTGGAAGGTTTGCCGGAGAGGATGGAGACGGCTATTTATAGCCGGAATCCCGTCGCTATACGTGCTAACGGCTCTTTTGACCGTTGGATGATCAACGCGTGTCACTCGCCGGAAATTCCGGGAAATGAAACAACCGGTGATTATTGCTATATCCTCGTTTCCCGTGAGAACCTGTCAGAGATATGTTTCAGGGTTTCCCGCTCGAAACCCAAACGTCCCTTACGTCAGCATGATTAAAGCGCTGACGTAGTAAGTTCCTTCTTCACGAAGGATTGTGAAAGAAATGCCGGATTTTATGGATTCCGAGTTTTGCGTTATAACATCCTTTTAAGGAGAAGAAGAATTAAGACAGCGAGCCTATATTTCTCGGAAAATACACATTTGGCGAAAGACGGCGAATCAGAGTCTTAATCCTTCTTGGGGGCTACTGTCGGATATATACCGAATAGGGTATATCAGATGGTAGTCTAAAGTGCCGGATTACCAGGGTGGCCTAAATGGTAGTGGGCTACGGTCCATTGGGCGGCCGAGTAAGCTGACGCGCAGAAGCCGGATTCTAGAAGAACCCGGATCACGGCCCACGTGATCTGGCTTGGAGTAGAAGGCGGATTCCTTACTTTCCAAGTTAATAGTTACCGTAGTCTTCTAGGTTTCCTTCTCTGTATGCCCTAATCTGACTATTGTATAAAGCCAGACGGGAGACAAGATAGACAGACAAGAAGCTAAAGGCTAACTCGCCAAGAGGTGGATCCTTGACGAGTAGCTAATAGAAACTCACATTGTACTCTGTATTTCCAGGCTTTAGTCCTGAATAGTGAGATTGCAGGAGTAGGAACGTCGCAATACTGCGTCGTACCGAACCTGGGTAAAAACCCTGTGTCATTGTCCATCGTGTAAATCACGTCCTCCCACATCTCTATCAGTAGTCTCATGGCACCCCCGTCTATGAATTCTACTACGATGTGTCGACAGCTTCAACCCAAAAAAGTATCGGAGACGACCCATTTTTAAACCGTATGTGGTATGGAATTTCCCAGACGGCATGTGAAACATGATCTTATGGGCCTAATTATTAGCATCTTATGCCGCAAAACTGTCAGGAAACAGCCGCAAATCTATACAGCAGGACCGACTGAGATTGTGGGTATCATAGTAGTGTGTCCGGTCTGGAATGTCCTCACCGAGCAACTTCTATGCTCGGCAATGCAACATAATCCGTATACCCATTGATGAATTTTAATTAGAACACCACTAATATTGATCCTATATATACAACACCGACTGCCGATCCATCTACATCCACTAACATTAACTATACTAGACCATGAAGGCGCACGCTGCCGCGCCCGTCCATCTTCAAAAAAGAACTACGAAAATATCTGAGAAAACTTTGATAGTAGAAACATTTGATAAAACTGCCAAATTTTAATTAAAATACGTCAATACAGGTGGTGGTACAAATTCATATCAAGTCAAAACTTATAAACTCACATAAATTGTTTATTTTTAGATTTTTCTCTATATCGCATCATGAGAAAGAGATGCCAAACACAGATAGAGCAAAAATTATATAGCAATTTAGCTTGTCAAGTCTATCATCTTCTACTCTTGAACATAATTGAACATCGCGTACACGGCCCATCCATTTTCATAGACCAATGCTCAAACTATCTTGGTAAAATTTGGACAATAGAAATATCAAGAAATATGTGAGTGCTTAAAGTTACCAAGAATCAAATAAGATCCATGTGACAAATATTGGCTAATGTACCATGGGAGCAATTCACTAAAGTAATGGTGGAACTATTCTGGTAGTGGAAAATTCGAATATGAAGCATAGTAGCAGGATAATTTTTTTCAAGAACCTTTACTATTCTTCCTTATAGCGACTTGCCTTCGGTGTCTTCAATATTCTTTCTGTTATCATGTGCCTACAAGAGATACAATCTGACCACATGGCGAAAGCATGAAATCCCCAAGGAAAACAAAACAATGGAAGATAAGATTGCAGACCACCATAAATAATTATCCAAAATAAGGGTATCAGTAAGTAGTTTCATGAAACAACATGATTTCATACAATATGTTTTGACACCTAATCTGCATATGTAAGGATCAAATAATGTTGCTCCGCTAAATGTCATTTTTCTATGAAATAATTCATATTTGGTACAACTAATAGTCCCATCGTTATAGTTGAAATGGCTACATGAAATGGACCAATGATGCATGAAAAGTTGTTTCCCTAAAAATAATTCAGTAATATTCAGAGAAATTTTAACAACATTGTTGATTTAATGGATCGTACAACAACAACTACTTAACTTCTGTTTCTAAATAGATACCTCCCACTATCTATTTTTCCTATATCTTTGTAAGATAGATACAGTAATAGCATCGCTCATGAATAAGCATACGCAAATAAATTGTTAGATAGATAACGGTTCTTTACTTACTACTCAAGAAAGTCCATTCCCAAAGGATGAAACATTAGCTACTTATTCCTACAAAGATAGAGAGAAT
Organism: Alopecurus myosuroides; assembly: GCA_028641055.1. Classification (NCBI taxonomy): domain Eukaryota; kingdom Viridiplantae; phylum Streptophyta; class Magnoliopsida; order Poales; family Poaceae; genus Alopecurus; species Alopecurus myosuroides. Next base: position 390,328,945 of record CM054060.1, read on the forward strand.
AAGATCAATGCTTATGGATGTATATATGCAAAAACCTGTTTAGTAGCAAAGCTTTTAGTACTCATTAATCAGAGACCAAAAGTACTTTTGTGTGCTATAAGCAATGTAGGCAAATTCAACTATTCTGTCTTATAGAAAATGACATAAAAAAGGAAATACAAAGTCTTAAAATTTCAGGGTCTTTTTTGTCAAAAGGGAAATTTGAGAGTGGAAACCAAATAACAAGGGTCTTATTTCAAAACTAACAGTAGTTCAGTTGATCAAGTGTGATGGAATTTTAAGGATAAATTTATAATGACATATAATTTCAACCTTAAAACTGATATGCAATTGACATATAAGATATTTATTAGCTTAACCAGGCCAATCACACAATTTTTGGTGAACTGGATTTTGGAAGTCCATTTTAAGCGTCACATGGAATGGAATGTAGCTAACCTAAATTAATCTCCAGCCTAATTTTTTTTCTGGTAATGAGTTTCTTGCAGTGCCCTTTGTTGTTCATCATTGCTAAGATTTATTGGTTGATAAAGTTATAATCAAGTGTTATAAGAAAGGAAGTTGCATAGTGGCTACCTTGGCAGCATTGTTTTCGAAGAATTTCAAGAGGCAAGGAAGGTTGCTAGAGTGTTGAAAAAATGTAACAACTTTCAGGGTGCTGCCAGATTGAAAGATCTTCTCTCAAGCAGAAACATTATATGTTGCAAAATGTAGCATCAAAGTATAAGCACAGCCTTCCCGCAATAAAAAATGGACTATGTAGCCAACAAGAGCAGAATACAAATAAATGAAAGTACCATCAAATGCAGTTGATTTTTTGGATTTTTGTATACCTAAAGTATATTATCTGTCTTCTCTTGACGCTTTACCACACTAGGCTGAAAGTGAATCTGAGCCAATATTTCATTGTGTGAGAGGTAAGCAGAACCGAGTTGTGTCCGTTGGGTGCAACTGATTGAATCATGCACCAAATGAAGCAAACAATATTAAAATATAGATTTACCCAAATATTTTGCATGTTTAAATAAGCTAAATCTTACCAGGCATATTCACCGACAACTGCCGGCCATTATCAATAGACTTCTCATATCGACCGAAAATGCTCACATGCATGTTCAGTGAGACTGCAGTTTATACAACTTGTCTAAAACGGGGGATGATCAAATTTCATAATTAATAGGTTTATAAAGTCCTATGAATTAGCACAAAGAACATGTAGTCATATCATAATGGATTAAAAGTACATCTATAGACACCAAGAATTAGAATTGTGAAAGAGCTTCTTCCGTGCTACATGTGAGCCCAAGTTATCAGCAGTGAATTACGTATATTTCTAGTATGGGAATTGGGGAAAAATCTAAATTGCCAAGAGATTTTCTTAAAGGAAATTATATACATGCAATGAAGTCGAATTCATTTCCTCCATCAAGTAGTAAAGTTTATTTCGTTTTGGTTCAATGCAACATTGCATACAGGTACGGATAGGTGGTGATAAATTAGAGTATGAAATGTCGGTGCCTTTGTAAAACAATTCTCAATATGAAGTCTGCACTCACATCTATACAATAACCACTTGTAAATACATGCATGAAAAACTTTAAAAAATATATAGACTCTTAGTCGTTAAGAGTGAAACTTTTTAACCTAAAGAAAGGAAAGAATTATACATGTATCTAAATATGGACATGCAAAACAGCATGAGTTTATCTTACCTGTGGATGGCCATCACGTGGAGGGCATAGGACGGGAGCGTGACAAAGATCCAGTGCTGGAGCCAAGAGGTATGAGGATCTCAGACCTGGAAACACACCTGATCTGAATCAACGGTGACTTGGAGGCGACCGACATCATATTGGTGCAGGGAGTCGTGGCCAACGGCGGGAGGCTAGCTGGTGGAGGGATGGGGATGACCAACAAGAGGTGGTGGTGTGGTGGTGGTCGGGCCGCCGGCGGCGGCTACGACATCGAGACTTGAGAGGATGGGAAGAGGAATCAGGAACCCTTTCGTTGTATGCGTTCTATTCGAGGAACGAGACGCGTCTCGCCGCAAGATGGGCCAACTATACAAAGACCTAAAAACCACGTGTCGGCCCAATTAACCACAGGGCACCGTGGTAAGTCTGCAGAGCAGCGGCCCTTCAATGTACGGGCGGCCTAAACACATGTGGCAACGTGGTGAAAAAGACCCACGCGAGGGTGCGGATTGGCAGGAAGATCTAGACCGTTCAATTTAGTGATCGGACGAACAAGAACATGAAAGCGCTGTGGTGGCTCCTAGGTTGATACGTTTTACTGTTTCTCAATAACAATAACACTAGATTATCTAAATACACTAACATCATTAACCAGATTCATCTATCTACATCCACTAAAACTATATATAAAATATAAACCTAAATGTGTTGATTCCGTCTTGAATGACCTGCCGAGCCGAGAAAGTGTAATTATTTCGCACAATTAAGCCGTCTTTTGGCCAAGGACAAATCAAGTGGGCTCGTTAAAATTATTTTTTTGCACATGGATGCATAAAGCCGTTTTCATCAAAGCAAACTTCTTGCTTTAACTTGAACTTCTGGTCAAAAGACGGAAATTCCTCGTCAATTTTGACGAGAGAAGGGCCTCCTTCATCGAACTGCGCCGCCCTTTCCCGCACATCCGGTAGAGATGTATCGGGCTGGCTAGATTGGCTCGGGAGGGGGAAGTCGAAATCTTCCAAGGGAGCAGAATGGTCCCCTACTCCACTTGCTATTGGTGTGTCTGGGGCAGTGGCATGGGAAGGTTTTTCTCCCCGACGTGTAGCAGCTTTTAGCTTCTTCCGATCTTTTCCCTTCAAAGGGACAGGAGAAAGGCTGCAAAGAGGAAAAGTCGAGAATAAAGATTAGAGAGAAAAACCTTGTGCAATAAAAGAGGAGAGTGTGCAAAATGATTCCAAGTTTACCTAGACGTGGCGATGGGAACCCCGTCAAGATCAATTCCTTCGGAGGCCGCAGAGATTTTCTTGCGTTTGCGTCCACCTGTCGCTGAAAAGTGTCCTTTCAGTTGTGCCTCGTCCACTGCAAAAACAAGAGTCTCAAGTTGCCAAAAACACGGATAAGTTGTTTGTATACATTCGTGAAAGAAAAAGTATGAAAACCTTCCCAAAAGGCAGAAGAAAAAATCATACCTTAGGAGGAGGATTTTTTGCGTTAAACATTGGTACGTTTTCCTCGTATCGATCACGAGTGGCCACCAAGTGATTGACATAGCCTTTCTGGTCACCCTCTTTGCATCATCTCGCCGTGGAAGGAGAGAGGCTGAATCCGCCTTTCGTGCCAGCAAAGAATAGTGTACATGCCTATAAGAGGCGAAGAAGAAACGACCAATTTGGCGATCAGCCTTTTGATCCGCAGAAGGTCCGGAGGAAGAACCTAGACTGCGTCCAAAGCCCAGTTTTCTCTGGGAGTGGCGGAAGAATTTTCAAAAGGAGGAATGTTCGTCTCCTTTCCAGGAAACGAGATGTCAGGATGTTAGAAAAAAGAACCCGTCCAGAATTTCATGGATTCTGAGGTCTTGATTTTTGAGAACCATGCATATCTCCGTGTATATTCGCAGGTTGAACGATATGGTTTCAGAAGTCAAAAGAACAACATCTAAGGTGTTTTGCTTCACGTTTAAGCAGTATTGAAAAAATTCTAGCCTAGGTTGTATGCCTAAGCATTCTTCGAACAAAGCCTAGAAGCCGACAGTGTAAAGAATAGAGTTTGGACGCAGGTTATGGGGTCGAACCACGTAGTGTTGAAGGACCTCGAGGAAGAAGGCGGATGGCGGAATCCCCGCACCTCTAAGAGCGTGGGAGGCGCGGACGACCCGTTCCCCGTCCTTCAGCATTGGCTCGGTGTCGTCATCGTCCACCGCCATTTATCCTTGATGATGAAGCCGTCTTTTTCCAGGATTCTCATCAGGGCCAGCGCGGTGTTGCACTGGCTCCAATTTCCGGAATCCTCTCCGTCATCTTCTTGGCCTCCGGCGGTGGCATCTGCCCCCGCATTTTCGCCGGCACGGGTGGAACTTTGAAAGTGCATTTTCGATCTCTCGATGTTTTGTGTGTTTCTTAACAACATAAAGAAGTAACTAACCGTATGTGCTACGTTGTCGAAGGATGGTCTTAAATCAGCACGTATACGGTGTCGAAGAAATGGTGAAGAAATCGAAGATCAACGGATGTTCTATGGCCTGAAACAGAACTTCAAAGGGCAGTCCGGAATATTCCGGACCAATCCGGGTGTCGGAATGCGTCCGGAATAATCCAGCCACAACGGGAAATCCGAGAAGATTACTAGTAACTTGACTGAGTTTGCTGAGGCATTGGGATACACTTGGACTGCCACCTATGCTGATCATGGCTACAAAATTCATGAAGCACCAGAGTATGACATCTCAAGCCTGGACTTTTGCTATCCTCCCAATGTTAAAAGCAAAACTAAGCCTTTCAACTCCAACATGTACCCCTACTACAACTTGCTGTCCAAGATCTTCCGTGCCACCATTGTGATCAAGGCTGGTGATTACTCTGCTATTAGGGCCTTCATGGTGAACCTCATGTTCCTCACTGGCCTAAGAACCAAAGGAGGATTGACATGATGAACTTCATCTACCGTGAGATTTGCATCGGGGTCACGGAGAAGAGGAAGCCCGGTTTTGGCCCACTGATTCAGAAGTTCATAAATGGCAAAGTGGGAATTGAGGTCATGGACAACTATGACGTGGTCAAGTGCAAGAAGTTGGTTCCTTCCTTAATCAATGGAGAGGAGATTCCGGAGTATGCTAAGGGAAAGTCCAAGTCTCCCACGGCCACTCCTTCTGCTTCCACGAGTGGTACTTCTGAGCGTCCCTCTAGTGGCATTGCAAAATTCTTCAAGGCAATGTTCAACATGTGCAAGGACACTAGGGCGATTGCCCATGAGGCTAGGGAGTTGGCCAAGGAGACTAGGCGTATTCAGAACGCCGACCGCAGGGCTGCTGGGATTGAAGTGCCTGCTGATCCTTCCTATCTTGCTGATGTTGATCTTGTCCCCATTGAGATGCCCGATATCCACGATGATGACTTCTACTTCGGGGTACCTCCAGCTGATGTTGATGATGAGGAGTATTCTTATGAAGAAGACTACTTCGATACTACTGGGCTTGGAATCCGTGATCCTAAAGCTGAGGAAGAGGAGAATGATGATGAGCGCAATGGAGAAGATGACGACATGGAGTGATCTCTTGGGGCGTTAGTTGGACTCTTTGTCCCTTTTTGGCGTTTTGATGCCAAAGGTGGAGAAGGAGTCCCCATATTAAGATTCCACGGGCTTTGCAAGGGTGGGAGCACGAGTCTTTTTCCGTTTGATTTCGATCTTATAGGCTTGTGCTCCGTTATCTTTAGTTCGTTTTGCTTTAAACTTCGTATTATTTGTGTGGCACTTGTTTAGACGGCTTGGTGTTTAAAACATAGGGGGAGCAATGCCTATGAAGTGTGTGTCTCACGACACACATCGAGGAAGAACTCCGTATATTTTTTGAACACCATTTCTTTAGTTCATATCGTTTATCCCCGTGAAATCTTATGTTGTCATCAAACACCCAAAAGGGGGAGATTGAAAGTGCATTTTCGATCTCTCGATGTTTTATGTGTTTGTTAACAACATAAAGAAGTAACTAACCGTATGTGCTACTTTGTCGAAGGATTTGGTCTTAAATCAGCACGTATACGGTGTCGAAGAAATGGTGAAGAAATCGAAGATCAACGGATTTTCTATGGCCTGAAACAGAACTTCAAAGGGCAGTCCGGAATATCCCGGACCAATCCGGGTGTCGGAATGCGTCCGGAATAATCCGGCCACAACGGGAAAATGTTTGGGTGCAATCCGGAATTTTCCGGGTGATTCCGGGATCCGGAATATTCCGGGGCCATTCCTGCCTTAACGGGAAAATGTTCGGGTTGCATCCGGAATGATTCCGGAGCCATTCCGGCCTCAACGGGAAAAGTATCTGCTTGCATCCGGAATGTTCCGGATTATTCCGGGGTCCAGATTATTCCGGACCAATCCGGCCTGGTCGCGTTTTGGCAGAAAAACGGCTAGTTTGGTGCGGGCTATAAAATAGGGCCTCCCCTTCTTCCCCCAAGGTTTAGCTCTTTCCAGCATTGAAGGCACCATTGATTGAGCTCACCCACCAAGCTAGATCTCCCTCCTCCTCCACCCAAACTTGTTGAAACTTTGAGGATTGAAGGAGAAGCCACGGATCTACATCTTCACCAACCGGTTTTACATTTCCCCCTCATTAGCTTGAGGGATCTTTGCCTAGGGTTTCCTCTTGTGGAGAACCTAGGCTCCTTGTTACTCTTGGTGATTCGTGAAGAGTTGGGAGCCCCCAATTTGGTTGTCGGTGTGTGCCCCAAGCTTGTTTGTAAAGGACTCGATCCCCGCCTCAAAGGGGTTCAATAGTGGAAGGTGAACTAGGCCTTTGTGGCGGAGTTCATCGGAGAATAGGGTGAGGCTTTTGCGGCGTTGAGTAGGCCTTCGTGGCGAGCTCACATCCCTTCAACGAGACGTACTCCCTTAACAAGGAGGAACTCGGGAATACATCGTGTCTCCGTGTGGTTCCATCGGTTACCTCGTTCCCCTCTCCTTACTTACTCGTACTTGTAGCATTTATTGTTGTACTAGTTGTATTAAGTGTTGTCCTAGTTGCATTAATTGCTTGCCTTGCCATATAGGTAAATTCACCACTAGTTGCACTATATATAGAATTTACCTTCTTGTCAAGCCTAAACCTTAAGAAAAATCAAAATTGGTCGTAGCACCTATTCACCCCCCCCCTCTAGGTGCCCATACTTTACTTTCAATTAGTATCAGGGCCTCGGCTCTTCTATCGGGCTTAACCGCCTAAGAGTTTAAGTATGGGAGATGATTTGGATGACGCTCCGTCCGGTGGCAAGGTGACCATGGATGATCTCAATGCTTTGAGAAGTTCATTGACCTCATCCATAGACACCAAATTTGATGAGTTGCGTCAACTCATGGCACAACTCCTCAAAGCCAAAGGACCGAAGGTAGTCGAATCATGTCTTCCGGAAACTATTCCGGAGGGTGCCAAGAAAGGGGTAGATGGTGATCCATCTAAAATTTCTTCCGCCAAACAATCCTCTGTGAAGGGCGTGGGTGGAGAGGAAGGATATCACTCCGTTGAAGGACGATATTCTCCCGATCCCCTCCTCCCTCATCCTCATATAATCCCTAGGGGAGATCCACCAAAAATTGATACTTTTTCTTTTCGTGAATGGCAATACTACATGGAGATCACTTGAATTCTTCTTGTATAGATCTTTGGAGGATCACTCGTGACGGATACAAACCATTTGATCCCAAGAATCTCACAAGAAGAGAAGCCGTAGATTGCCAACTAAACTACACCGCTTTGTCCATTCTCCAACAAGCCGTGGGTCCAAACCACATGCCGCATCTTCAACATTTCTCCACCGCCAAAGAAACATGGGATTCTCTCGTCATCATGTTCGTTGGGAATGAGAGCATGCAAAGAAATCGCTATGACGCCTTGACCAATGAGGCCGAAGGATTTTTCATGCGTGATGGAGAAGATCATGTTGACATGTATCGAAGGCACAAAACTCTTGCCACCGCCTTCTCGAGTGCGGGTGCCAAGTATATTGAAGACGCTTGGATCAAGAGAAAGTACATTATTGCCGTGATGCCATTTGAGGGCACGGACTTGAAGAGAATTCAAGGAAGACATGATTTCTCCTCCATGACCTCAACTCAAGTGATGCAAGAATTGTGCTCCTACAAAGTGCAAACCAGGAATGCTCTTGACAACCGTGATAGGGCCATTGAAATGCACCAAGGAGCGTCCGTTGCTTTGAAGTCCAAGGCTTTGTCAAGAGAGGTTGAGAATGAAGAAGATGGAGAAGAGGCATTGCCTCCCTTGAAGGAATAACACGATGATCCCGTTCTAAAGGATCTCATTGCTCTTACCGTGCAAAAGTTTTGGAACACTCCACCCAAGGGCAAGAAATTTGTTGAGGAGAAGACCAAGTATCGTTATGGAAATGATGGGGTCAAAAAGTTAGATCTTGCTTCAATTGGCAAGACAAGCATGACTTCATTGCGGAGTTCCCCTACGAGAATAGAGAGATCCATAGTGGCAAGCTCATTCGCAAGGACAAGACCAAGGTTGAGTACAAGAAACCTCATTTCAAGAAGAAACCATTCAACAAGAAATCTCCCACCAAGTTTGTGCTCTTGACTCAAGAGGAGTATGATTCCGGGAGTGATGAAGAAGAAGAAACCACAAGTGAAGTGGCCGCTCTAGCTATTGCTTCCACTCCATCATCTTCATCCCTCTTTGAATCCCCCAATGACAATCTTCCTCAACGCAATCCCAAGTGCTTCATGGCTAAGGCCACGGAGGTATCATCTTCTCCCAACTCTAAGACCCCTAGTGAACTAGAACATATTGCTAGTCTTAGAGAAGAAGATGAAAGGGTCTCCTTGGACCGTTTTATGTCTAACATGCAAGGGGATACCAAGAAGTACTTTGAGCATCTCATGAGGCAATGGGGAGAGGCCCAAGAGGCCCTTGAGAAGAAAGGTGAGGTTGAGAGAAGGGATGCGGATGAAATTGCATCCCTCTCAATGACTCTTGAAGAAGAGGATGATGGTAGAATTTCTCTAGAGGATGAACTTGAATCTATTGAATTAACACATAATGAACTTTTCTCTAAAATCACTAAGGAACGTGATCTTGCCATTGCTAAATATAAAAAGGCTAAAAAGGATAAAGTCGAGTTTGGGGTTGGTCATGGTAAACTAACCGAGGAGTTTGAAAAGCTAACCAATGCTCACAAAGCTTTGGAAAGCCAACACTCATCCCTCAAAGAGTTGCATGAACAACTTCAAACTCAACTTACTCAACTTAACAATCCTAGCACCTCTACTTATTCTTGTGATCATGCGAATATTATTTAGAAAAATGCTAGGTTGAAGGATGAGCTAGCAAGGCTAAAGGGCAAAGGCCCTCAAGTTGAGAAGGTAGTGATACCTACCCATCAAGTGGTTGCCCCTAGCTCTAATGCGGTCATTGCTAGACCACAATTGAGTGCTCCAAGGCAACAAGTGGGTAAGCAAAGTCTTGGCTATGTAGCCAAGAAGAAGAACAAGAAGAAGAACCAAAATGGTGCTTCGGGTGGTATTGTCATTAGGGACAACACTACTCGTAGCACACCCGCACAAGCAAACAATGTTGCCTCGAGTAGTAGTGTCATGAGGTATAACACTAATCGTAGCACCTTCGCGGGAACTAACAATCCACACCATTTCTTATATGTTGATTATTATGGTGTTGTGCAAGCTAAATATGTTGGTCCTATTGAGGGTTTCATTGACTATACTATTTGGGTTCCAAAGACCCATGTTGCTAACATGAAGGGACCCATCTCGGGTCCTAACTCTAGTCAATGATCTCTTGCAGGGCTATGCTTCCGGTGGGACTAAATGGATTCTTGATAGTGGATGCACTAATCATATGACCGGAAGCAAAGAACTAGTGACGGAGTTGCGGCCAAATGACATCCAAGCAACCGTCACTTATGGTGACTCATCCAAGTCTAAGGTATCCGGGTTTGGCAAGGTTGTGGTGGCTCCCGATATCACTATCGTGAACGTCATGCTTGTCGAATCCCTTGGTTACAATTTACTTTACGTCCGCTCTCTTGGAAAGATGGGTTTTTCCGTCTTTTTCGATGGTGATATTGTGGTCCTTTTGAGGAGCAATACTCTTGACGTCGCTCACGCGTGACATGTTGAAAATGAGTTGTTCGTGGTAGACTTTTCGGAGTCAACCAACTCTCAAGCAATGTGTCTTTTCGGGAAGGCGGACGTGGGATGGTTGTGGCATCGCCGCTTGTCCCATGTCAACATGAGAACTTTGCAAAGTCTTCACAAAGGTGGCCTTATTGTCGGACTAAAAGAAAATGTTTCCTTTTCGAAGGATCGCGTTTGTAGGTTGTGTGTTGAAGGAAAGATGCATGACACGATGCACAAATCCAGGACTATTATTTCATCAAAGAGGATCTTGGAGCTTCTCCATGTTGATCTCTTTGGTGCCGTGCCCGAGGCAAGTCTTGGAGGCAAGAAGTATTGCTTGGTGATTGTCGATGATTATTCAAGATACACTTGGGTTTATTTCTTCAAGTGCAAGAGTGAGACTCAACAAACCATCATCGACTTCTCCAAGAAAGTGCAACGTCAACACAATGTTCAAATCATGGCTATTAGGAGTTATAATGTTCGGAGTTCAAGAACTATACATTGAATGAATTCCTTAATGAAGAAGGCATTCGTCATCAATACTCCGCCACTTACACTCCTCAACAAAATGGTGTTGCCGAAAGGAAGAATCACACTCTCTTGGATATGGCAAGGACCATGTTGGCGGAGTATACTTCTCCCCAATATTTATGGGCCGAGGCCATATCCACCGCATGCAAATCCTCCAACCGCCTCTACATCCGCAGAGGCTTGGACAAGACTCCATATGAGATCCTCACCGGCAACAAGCCCAATGTGTTCTACTTCCGTGTATTCGGTTGTAAGTGCTTCTATTTGATCAAGGGTGTTAGGTTGTCTAAATTTCAATCCAAAACTATTGAGGGTATATGGTTACGGTGCCGAATCCCACACTTATAGAGTCTATGACAAAACTTCACGGATTGTCATAGAATCTTGTAGTGTGGTTTTCGAGGAAAATGATGGCTCCCAAGTGGCGCAATTTCATGTTTCTAATGTAGATGTTGAAATTCCTCAAGAAGCCATAGGAAGGATGGGTGTGGGATTTTTCCGCCCCATTGAGGGACACCTTATGGCGACTCGAGAAGGACTATGCTCTACACAAGTGGAGCGCTCCTCTACGATAGAAGAACAAGCCAAGGAGCCAACTATTACACCTAACCAAGAACATGTTCAAGACCCTCCTCTCATTGACCAAGTGACTTCGCAAGTCGTACCCACTCGTCTCACTAATGCGAGTCAAGGTCAAGGCCAAGATCAACCATCCTCTTCATCCTCTCCTCAAGTTGAAGGAAGTGTTGAAGATATTGTTGTTGATGATGATGATGATGATCAAGGACAACTTGGTCAAGATGGGGACCCAAATGATCAAGATGATAAAGTGATCCCTCCTCGCAATAATGAGGAGATCGAATCCCGTCGTATCAAAAGGATAAGAAGATCTTTGAAGCAAACTGATGCCCAATACGACAAGTTCTTGGAGGATGTTCAAACTAGAAGATCCACTAGAAAGCAATTGGCAAACTTTTGTGAGCATCAAGCTCATATCTCTATGGTGGAACCGAAGAAAGTATTTGAAGCTCTTGAGGACTCCGATTGGGTTGAAGCAATGCATGATGAGCTCAATAACTTTGAGCGCAACAAGGTTTGGAGATTGGTTGAGAAGCCCAAGGATTGCACAATGTTATTGGCACGAAGTGGATTTTCAAGAACAAGCAAGATGAGCATGGCATAGTCATAAGGAACAAGGCTCGCTTGGTTGGTCAAGGCTACACTCAACTTGAAGGCATCGACTTTGATGAAACCTACGCACCCGTGGCTCGTCTTGAGTCCATCTATATCCTCCTTGCTTATGCTTCTTCTCACAATTTCAAATTGCAACAAATGGATGTGAAAAGTGCTTTCTTGATGGTCCACTAAAAGAGGAGGTATATGTGAAGCAACCTCCCGGGTTCGAGAATCTCAACTTTCCTAACCATGTCTACAAACTTGAAAAAGCTCTATATGGTCTCAAATTATAAAAGAGCAAACTTCGTAGATACAATTAATCTCGGCCATCGAACTATCAAAATTCAACAGTCCAGATTACTTTAATGTTGAGCACATCAAAAAGTTTAGCGCGTTCACTTATCCTGCTATAACACGACACGACAGCTAGAATATGCGCGGATATATGTCCTGTATCAAGACGTACACGTACATGAATCCGACAAGGCAAAAGACGAAGCCTTAGGAACTACACGTCGACTAATAAGCTGGTGGCCGAACACAAAACGTAGATGAATTCGAGACCAAACAGACCCTGATCCAAGGTCCACCACGGAATAAATAATGCCTTGGTACTAGAAGCACATATACGTGACCAAAACAATGCATGCACGTACACACGCTCCTGCCTTCCTGTCACCGTGTCGGCCATGGGCGCCGAGGCCAACAAGCTCCTGCCTTTGGGGCACACTACTCACGGTTCCTTGCACCTGCACCTTGCTCACTAGCTAGCACCACTCCTCCAGTACACTCAGCTTCCCTCTATACCCTTGAATTCGCATATGCTCGTGTGGATCAGCAGCACATGCCGCAATATGTACGCGGCGTTCTGCTCCAAGTTTGAACTTTGATGTTCAAGTTTCAGTTAACATCGACGCACATCTCTACTGTATAGTAACACGAGATTCAGCACAGTTCACTGGCATGTTCCATGTTCTTCCTACCCAATAGCTCCAAGTTCAAGTTAGCACGGATGCAAAAAATCCCACTTTTCTGGATAAAGATGTGATGTCATTTCGCCTGTGGAATAGTCTGTCTGTCTGTGTGCCTCTATAAATCAATTTTTGCCTCTTCCATGCGTGCACGGGTATGTCTGCTAGTGGTCTCAAACAAGCACCTCGTGCTTGGTACGAGCACCTTAGAGAATTATTAGATGACCGTGGTTTCGAAGTTGGGAAGATCGACCCCACTCTCTTCACCAAGAGAGTAAAAGGACAGATTTTCATATGCCAACTCTATGTGGACAATATTATCTTTGGCTCAACTAACCAAGCTTTCAATAATGAGTTCTCTAAACTTATGACTGACAGGTTCGAGATGTCTATGATGGGAGAGCTTAAATTCTTCCTTGGCTATGAGATCAAGCAATTGGCCCGTGGAACTTTCATTTCTCAAGCCAAGTATACCCAAGACATGATCAAGAGATTTAACTTCCAAGATGCTAAGATCAAGACTTCCCCTATGCAAGTCAAGTGCCATCTATCATGTAATCCTAAGGGGAGTAAGGATGTGGATCAAAAGATATATCGTTCTATGATTGGTTCTTTGCTCTATCTTTGTGCATCTAGGCCCGATATCGTTTTGAGTGTAGGTGTGTGTGCAAGGTATCAAGCGGCCCCTAAGGATAGCCATTTGATGGCGGTCCATAAGATATTTCGTTATTTGGTTCATACCCCAAGATTTGGTTTGTGGTACCCAAAGGGGGCACAATTTTCTCTCAATGGATATACGAATTCCGATTGGGCGGGTGATCAAGATGATAGGAAGTCTACTTCGGTGGCTTGTCAATTTCTTGTTAGGTCCCTAGTGAGTTGGTCCTCCAAGAAGCAAAATTGCATATCACTCTCCACCGCCGAAGCCGAGTATGTTGCCGCCGCAAGTGCATGCACTCAATTGTTATGGATGAGGCAAACTCTCAAGGAATATGGAGTTCATTTGGATAAAGTGCCTCTTTTGTGTGACAATGAAAGTGCCATCAAGATTGCATACAATTCGGTGCAACATACAAGAGTGAAGTACATTGAGATTCGCCACCACTTCATCCGTGACCATGTGGAAACAGGGGATATTGCACTATCTTATGTGCCCACCAAGGACAATCTCGCGGACATTTTCACGAAGCCACTTGATGATGCAAGATTCTTGTTCTTGAGGAATGAACTAAATGTGATTGATTCAAGGAGCTTGACTTGAAGATCTTGCACACACCCCTATAGATGAAACGTGTTCGAGTTTAGGTGTAGGCATGGACATAGGGGGAGTGTTATCCCAACACATTGGGTTCTCCCTTCCCCCATTATACCCAAAGCAAAAAAAATCATTGTTATCTCTCTATTTCTAATGTTGAACTGTGAGCTTCAATGTCGAGTAATGGCAATGCCCCCAAGATATATCTTCGCGGTTGCATACCATGAACTCTTACATGGTGGCTTAGGCCACCAACCTCTTCTCTTTTGAAGAGTTGGTTCTTAGTTGGATATCTTTTGGGTTATTGTGTTTTTTCCTCCGAATACTACTTCTCGTTGCTATTTCGATCTTATTTTCTTTTTCCCCGAGAAGTAAGACTAGGAAATCTAACCCTTTGTATTTTGCTCCATTTTGTCCCTCCTATGTTCATCTATGCATATGCCTTACTCCACACAAAGTCACATCGTTCCTAGCCTTTCAAAACTATCTTTTTCCGGAAAAGTTTGGAGCTGTTTGCTGCTCCAGCCGGAATTTTCCGGCCCGCCGGATTTTTCCGGACTATTCCGGATGCCGGATTGGGCCGGAATATTCCGGCCACCGGAAATTTCTGGGCTATTCCGGATGGATAGTTTTTCCTTATAAATACTCTCGCACGCACGGGTGGACAGTTTTCCTCCACTTCTTTCTCTCCTCCCGTGCCCTAGCCACCATAGTTCGTCGATTTCGTCCCCGTTGCCCCTAGGGAGGATTGTTGGATCCCTCCTTTGGACAAGGACCCCCCTCCTCCCCCCCCCCCCCCCCCCCCCCCGTGGACGATATGTTGTTTGTCATCTCATCTTTTTCGTTTTGATTGGTTGATTTTGGTTCTAGATGAAATCTCACCTAGGGTTTGATCTAGTTCCAAGTTCTATCAATGTTTTCTTCATGCCAATCCCTACCTAGATGCCATGGTTACTTAGATCTAGTCTAACCACTCACCAATCTAGACTTAGATCCAAATCTTAGTTTGTGCCACTCCCACGATTTCCAGCACGTAGATCTACTTTAGGATCATCTCTATGGTACCCCTTGATGTTTGGTTTAGTTTTTGAGTCAAGAATTTGAGTTTTTGGGCCTTTTCTCGAGTCAAATCGAGTAGCCCGAAATATTCCGGACCATTCCGGCCCAGCCGGAATGATTCCGGGCTCAACCGGAATTTTCTGGATGCTGCTAGAAATTCGAGTTTTTGCCCTAAACCAAACCATTTGGAGTTTCTTTGACCCGTATGGCATATGCACTTACCTTTTGCTATTCCTATGTCCTCTATTCATAGGTCCTGGAGCTCGTACTGGTCTGAAAAGGAAGTGTACTGCCGGGAGGGGTGCTCGCCCTAATAGGGGTCGCACTTCCGGTGCTCGTGGAGCTTCTCGTGAGGATGATCTGACTAAGAGGGTACCCGATGTAGATCTGAAGGAATGCTCTATTCCTAAGTGGAAGCACATCAAGCGGAAGAACCCGTACCGCTTTATTGAGTCCACCTGTGAGGATCCTCGTTTCTGGACAAATCTGCAGCTCAAGTGTTGGGATGAGTTCTATTCTACCCAGAGCCCTCTTGTCTGTATGCAGGCTCAGATTGACATGGACGTCTATAATAGGCACAAAAATGATGAGCTCCGCCGTGTGCATGCCTGTCTTGATAAGCTTGGTTTGATACCCCTTCTGGATAATACTGAGAGTGAGTATTGCCCTGATTTGGTTGCTCAATTCTACTGCACTCTCCACGCCACGGGTGATGCCCGGCGCACTATGATCTGTATGTGTGGGGAAGAGAAGATTACTAGTAACTTGACTGAGTTTGCTAAGGCATTGGGATACACTTGGACTACCACCTATGCTGATCATGGCTACAAAATTCATGAAGCACCAGAGTATGACATCTCAAGCCTGGACTTTTGCTATCCTCCCAATGTTAAAGGCAAAACTAAGCCTTTCAACTCCAACATGTACCCCTACTACAACTTGTTGTCCAAGATCTTCCGTGCCACCATTGTGATCAAGGCTGGTGATTACTCTGCTATTAGGGCCTTCATGGTAAACCTCACGTTCCTCACTGGCCTAAGAACTAAAGGAGGATTGATGTGATGGACTTCATCTACCGTGAGATTTGCATCGGGGTCACGGAGAAGAGGAAGCCCGCTTTTGGCCCACTGATTCAGAAGTTCATAAATGCCAAAGTGGGAATTGAGGTCATGGACAACTATGACGTGGTCAAGTGCAAGAAGTTGGTTCCTTCCTTAATCAATGGAGAGGAGATTCCGGAGTATGCTAAGGGAAAGTCCAAGTCTCCCACGGCCACTCCTTCTGCTTCCACGAGTGGTACTTCTGAGCGTCCCTCTAGTGGCATTGCAAAATTCTTCAAGGAAATGTTCAACATGTGCAAGGACACTAGGGAGATTTCCCATGAGGCTAGGGACTTGGCCAAGGAGACTAGGCGTATTCAGAACGCCGACCGCAGGGCTGCTGGGATTGAAGTGCCTACTGATCCTTCCTATCTTGCTGCTGTTGATCTTGTCCCCATTGAGATGCCCGAGATCCACGATGATGACTTCTACTTCGGGGTACCTCCAGCTGATGTTGATGATGAGGAGTATTCTGATGAAGACGACTACTTCGATACTGTTGGGCTTGGAAGCCGTGATCCTGAAGCTGAGGAAGAGGAGAATGATGATGAGCGCAATGGAGAAGATGACGACATGGAGTGATCTCTTGGGGCGTTAGTTGGACTCTTTGTCCCTTTTTGGCGTCTTGATGCCAAAGGTGGAGAAGGAGTCCCCATATTAAGATTCCACGGGCTTTGCAAGGGTGGGAGCATGAGTCTTTTGCCTTTTGATTTCGATCTTATAGGCTTGTGCTCCGTTATCTTTAGTTCGTTTTGCTTTCGTTTAAAACTTCGTATTATTTGTGTGGAACCTTGTGACTTAATTGTGTCACCCTCCCCGTGGTTTTGCTACTATTATCATGCTTGTTTTATCTCCATTATTATATATGCATGATTGTATGAACTTATTTAGACGGCTTGGTGTTTAAAACATAGGGGGAGCAAAGCCTATGAAGTGTGTGTCTCACGACACACATCGAGGAAGAACTCCGTCTATTTTTTGAACACCATTTCTTTATTTCATATCGTTTATCCCCGTGAAATCTTTATGTTGTCATCAAACACCAAAAAGGGGGAGATTGAAAGTGCATTTTCGATCTCTCGATGTTTTGTGTGTTTGTTAACAACATAAAGAAGTAACTAACCGTATGTGCTACTTTGTCGAGGTATTTGGTCTTAAATCAGCACATATACGGTGTCGAAGAAATGGTGAAGAAATCGAAGATCAACGGATTTTCTATGGCCTGAAACAGAACTTCAAAGGGGAGTCCGGAATATTCCGGACTAATCCGGGTGTCGGAATGCGTCCGGAATAATCCGGCCACAGCGGGAAAATGTTTGGGTGCAATCCGGAATTTTCCGGGTGATTCCGGGATCCGGAATATTCCGGGGCCATTCCGGCCTCAACGGGAAAATGTTCGGGTTGCATCCGGAATGATTCCGGAGCCATTCCGGCCTCAACGGGAAAAGTATCTGCTTGCATCCGGAATGCTCCGGATTATTCCGGGGTCCAGATTATTCCAGACCAATCCGGCCTGGTCGCGTTTCGGCAGACTAATGGCTAGTTTGGTGGGGGCTATAAATAGGGCCTCCCCTTCTTCCCCCAAGGGTTAGCTCTTTCCAGCATTGAAGGCACCATTGATTGAGCTCACCCACCAAGCTAGATCTCCCTCCTCCTCCACACAAACTTGTTGAAACTTTGAGGATTGAAGGAGAAGCCCCGAATCTACATCTTCACCAACCGGTTTTCCATTTCCCCCTCATTATCTTGAGGGATCTTTGCCTAGGGTTTCCTCTTGTGGAGAACCTAGGCTCCTTGTTACTCTTGGTGATTCGTGAAGAGTTGGGAGCCCCCAATTCGGTTGTGGGTGTGTGCAAGATGTAGAGGACTCGATCCCCGCCTCAAAGGGGTTCAATAGTGGAAGGTGAACTAGTCCTTTGTGGCGGAGTTCATCGGAGAACAGGGTGAGGCCTTTGTGGCGTTGAGTAGGCCTTCGTGGCGAGCTCACACCCCTCCAACGAGACGTACTCCCTTAACAAGGAGGAACTCGGGAATACATCGTGTCTCTGTGTGCTTCCATCGGTTACCTCGTTCCCCTCTCCTTACTTACTCGTACTTGTAGCATTCATTGTTGTACTAGTTGTATTAAGTGTTGTCCTAGTTGCATTAATTGCTTGCCTTGCCATATATGTAAATTCACCACTAGTTGCACTATATAGAGAATTTACCTTCTTGTCAAGCCTAAACCTTAAGAAAAATTAAAATTGGTCGTAGCACCTATTCAACCCCCCTCTAGGTGCCCATACTTTACTTTCAAACTTTCCTCATCTCCCGATTCGGGGGGGGGGGGAGACGAGAGGAGGTGGATGAACAAAGGAGGGAGGCGGCATAGTCATGACTGCCGAGCTTAGATCTCCGCCTGCCGGTGCGCTCGCGGGAACCTTCGGTATGCTCGCAGAGGTGCTTGGGGGAGCCATCGGAGCAGAGGAGGACATGAACTCCACCGCGGGTTCGGGGTCGACGGTGGCCTCGGGCGTGCGTGAGAGGCTTTCGATGGCCATTTCTTGGTGGCGCGACCGCAGGTTTGAATTCCGGCCGCCGATGTTTGGATCTCTGGTGAGGTTCTTGCTCGTTTTCTTCTCTCTCGAAATTGCGAGTGCGCAGAGTGATCTGAAAGTGCTCGAGGGAATTGTGGGTAAGAAGAAGAATGAAATGGAGGGGCCGAGGCAGGCTATTTATAGCTGTTTTCCCGAGATTCGTCCCAACGGCTAATTTAGCCGTTGGATGATTTACGCGCGTCACGCAGTAAAATCCGGGATACGAGGAGACGGGGTGATAATGTCTATCTCCTCGTTTTTCGGGCGAAATCTGTCAGAGATACATTTTTAGCCTTTGACTGAAACCAAACGTCTGTGATGCAAGCATGATTTTCTCGCTTACGTCAGAGGTTCCTTCTCTGTGAAGAGCGTGGAAAAATGCCGGATTTCGGAAATCCGAGTCAGGCATAAGAAGTTTCAAGAAGAACATTCAAGACTAAAGCGTCGACTTTTCTAAAGATGACTCGACACCGCTAGCGAACGCTCAGGGTTGTTCGCCAGCGGTAAGTACATAGCGCTGACGCAGTGAAAATAAGCCCGCCAGCTGCAGTTGGCGTCCTGCGCGCCCCGGGCCCACTCTTACCGCTGGCGAGCGAAGAGGCCCTATTCGCCAGCAGTAAGCGTGGTAGCGCTGGCGAACACCAATACCGGTTTGCCAACGGTAATAGCGTTGGCTAAGACCAAAAGCACTTCGCCAGTGATAAGTGGCTATAAGCCTTTTCCTACTAGTGTGTATCCTACGGGAACTTGGTCATTTTCCTATTCATTTGTGGGCTTGGGTTATTTTCTGCTGATTAGCTCTAATAAAGTGCTTAAGTAGGGTCCGGTTGATTAAAAACCTAGAGTGAGGCTAGTTATCTATTCTAGGGTAGGAATATCGATACAAATGAACACACCAACTTCTAAAAAAAAGGAATGAGCACATGAGATATACAAAAAATAACGAGCACATGATTCCTCACTCCTATTCTTCCCATAGAGAAAAAAAAGACAAATTTTATTTTATTTATTACTCGTTCATAGACGGAGTTAGAAGTCTAATCTTCCATTGGATACGCGTTGTGCACTGCACGGTTCGACCATACATGGATAGGAGCCGGAGACTACTCATCTTCGGCACTCGTGCGGATAATTCAAGAGGAAAGGGGCTGACTCACTCTGAGTGGCATGATAATCGGTACAATTCATATTATGTGATTAAAGAGCTATATTACTCAAAGAGAGGATATACAATCCTGATGAAGGAGACTAGTAATGAATATACCATCATCCATGACTTTGCATACCTAGTCATGTAAGAACAAAATTTAAACAGATATCAATGTTGATTTTGTGCGCATTTAAAAAAAATCTTTTGACGCTTTTTAGGAGTTCATTAGTAATATTTTGTACATAGATATAAAAATTGTCATTTTGATGCCTATAGGGCCCCAAAGAATGGCTTCCCCCCTAAGCCCCCGAAATCTCAAGACCAGCCCTGGAAACAACATAGTGTAACAAGAGCTACCTCTATAGGGATGGAGTCTGAAGTGTCTGGCAGCCAGCCAAGGGTGTCGTCCATGACTAAACAGCCTTTAACCCCAATTCGTAGCGGAACCGGGGCTAAGGGTGTCTTTTTGGTCTGAACAAAAGGTGTGTTCTTTACTTATGCTTGTAACTAAGTGTCTGCTTTCACACTTGTTTTTGGGATCTGTTGCACTTTGATCGCTTCCCTTTGGGGGCATATGGAAAAAAAAGGTAGAGATAAAGATTAAGAAAGAGGCAGAGAGATCGGTAATTCATCAGCCCTGGTTATGTGCATCTAGTTTGGTACGTGAGGCTGGTTTACTTTCTTTTATGTATTTATTACTATAAGGGAGGAGGATGGCTCTGAGCGCGTTCTCCCCACTGCCGTTTTGGCGTCTCCCTGCCGGAGACCTCCACTCCCCCTCGCCTCCGGGCTGCCGCCGATCCCTTGCCGCCTCCTTCCCCAATCGTCCGCTTGCCTCCTCGGATGTCCTGCTCCCCTTCCTTTCTCCGGTTCGATTCGTCCCCGAGGCGGATGTTGCAGTGGAGGCAGACTTCGAAGCACACTCCTATGCCTCGACGGTGTCGGGAGGTAGTTCCCCTGTCTACGAGCCTGCGGGTAGTGCTTCCATGCCTCGTCGTTCACCGTCGGTGAGCGATGTTGCATTCGCGTCGCCTGTGGGCCCCTTCTCCGTGGCTCCTGCTCGATCGGCAGTGCAGGTTGGATCTGTTAGGATTAGCCTCTCTCGCGCACCTCTGGACCCAGATCCTCTCTGGCCCGGTGATCGGGCGGCATTCCCCGAGCTCATCCAAGGGCGGGAGGGTTGAAACCTCGCGGGGTGTGGGACCAGATGTTGGCTCCTGCATGTCCCCACCGGTCTGAGACTCTAGGGTTGAAGTTGATGAGGTGGAGGAGTTCTATGACCATCTCTGGGCTATTTCTTTTTTTCGCCGTGGCGGAGATAACTACAGACGGCTCCTCATCTGGATCCAGAAGGGGATCGATGACTCCAAGGTCACCCTCTCCGACTGATTCCCCGCCACCACCTCCGCCCTCCTCCATCACCGTGCATGCCCCCTCAAGCCACCGCCTCAGACCAGTCCGGCGTCCTTCGTTGAAGTCCTCTGCCGGAAGATGCAGGGTGGTCGCCCCATTCTTGGGCGGGGCCGTGGTCGCAATGGCGGACCACCGCCAGTGGCCGTTCCTCCACCCTCCAATCAGCCTGCTGCTGGTGATTCTGCGGCTACTGGTCGTGTCGGATATATACCGTATAGGGGTATATAAGATGGTAGTGAAAGTGCCTGGTTACCAGGGTGGCCCAAGTGGTAGTGGGCTGTGGTCCATTGGGCGGCCCAGTAACCTGACGCATAGAAGCCGGATTCTAGAACAATCCGGATCACGGCCCATGTGATCTGGCTTGGAGGAGAAGACGTATTCCTTACTTTCCAAGTTATTGTTACCGTAGTCTTCTAGGTTTCCTATTCTGTAAGCCCTAATCCGGCTGTTATATAAAGCCGGACGGGAGATAAACAAACCAACGAATAACAGAGAAGATATAGACCAACTCGCCGAGAAGTTGATCCTCTGCGAGTAGTTAGATCCAAAACCTCACATTGTAATCCTGTTTCCAGGCTTTAGTCCTGATTAGTGAGAAGTGCAGGAGTAGGCACGTCGTACTGTCGCGACGTACCGAACCTGGGTAAATCCTGTGTTTACTGTCTACCACGCGATCCCGTTACCCCACGTCTCTACCGTAGTCTCATGGCACCCCCGTCTATGAAAACTACTACGATGTCTCTACAGTTGGCGCCCACCGTGGGGCACACGACGTCAGGCGTGAAGTTCCGATCTGAGATACTTGGCGGAATCGGAAGATCAATCACTGTCGGAAGCTTGGAATTCAACGATGATGTCGGACGCTTCCTCGACAACGGATCCTACATACCGGCGCAAAACAACCTGGTAAGTGCCTGCGTGTTACCGATAGGATCTGCTAACATCTTTATCGGACTAACTGCAGAAGCAATGGGGTTTTGCGGTGGAAGCAAATTTATCCCACCCGCCCTATACCCAGTCGAGGATGACTATAATGCCGGATTCTGCTCAGATCGCCGACAAAAAAGTGACACACACTTTATCGGCATGGTACAGTCCGAAGTCACCGAAAACACGGATGATGTAAACCCCGTGCAAGAGGCACACGAAAACACACCCGTCACAGCAACGGAAGACCCGACACCCGTCATACGGGCGGAAGATCCGACATCCGTCAACGAGACGATGAACTCGGAAGCAGAATCCGTGCTAGCCGCCATTGAGGCGAAGTTAGAGTCGGAAACCGGATCAGAGGATTTTGATTCCGAAGACGAAGACGCGGACGCCTTCGAAAGGAAAGTTAAATCTTTTCAAGAGGGATTCCATGAAGTGCTAATGGCAAAACCAGCTGATACCACGGATGCCGGCAGCCAGGAAAGCCCTAAAACCCCTTCGCTAGAGGAAGAGAGAGAGACGGAGAAACTTCTCCGGTATTTCCCAATGTTAAGGAATTGACAGAGGATGAGCCTGTCAAAAAACCTCCCTCTTCCAAGAAAAAGCATCGTGCTGCTAAGAAACTCCAATACAAAATCCCGAAGAAAAAAATCAGCTGATCAAACTGATGAAAACCTGGAAGTAGGAGATGCTAGCAGAACAAAAACTGCGGAGAAGAAAATCAAAGAAATCCTTGTTCCGCCAATGACGGAACAGGAAGAGCAAGAGCTGTTGCAAACGCCAGTGGGAGCAAATGAACCCCCTGAGATGCTGGAAGCCAGGAGGCAAGCTTTCCAAAGGCAACAACAACATCTACTCAGATCTCGGCAACACCTCAAAAAAACCCAGGATGACATTAAGCTCATGAAGGAAGAAATAGAGGAGTACGAGAGAAAGAATAGATCTAGCATTAAACCTACAAGGTTACCCGGAATCGTAAGACCGGAAGTACTGCCGCCAAAAGAAAGGTTTCACAACCCATCTTGGCAAAAGCAGGTAAACGGCAAAGATGCCAGAGGCGAACCAATTTATAAAACCGCAGCAGAAAACGCAGAAGCAGCATTCGCCATCCTGAACAATGATCTGTACTCCAATGGTGAAAAACTTCAAGGGGTGTATGCTTTCCTAGGAAAAGCATTGCAACAACAACAGCAGGCCCAAGAGCGATCAGGAAGACTGCAGGATAACTCCGCCCTATGCAAAACAGCTACTTGCGCCGCTGGAGCACCTGGACCAGAGGAACCTGGAGATTCAGACAATTCAAAGGATAAAAAAGAGGATCCGAGAAAAGACAAGAAAAACCCCGACAATAGGGATGAAGCGTCCCGAACCGGATCCCACCCCCCGAAAGGTGGACTTAAACCCCACGATCGGGAAGAAAAATACCGGAATGACGGCAAAATAATGCCACCTCCGAGAAATCCAGCTAAGAAAGCCGGAAGATACGATACACCTCACAGGCGTGAGAGATCCCGGACACCTCCTAAGGATAAAGAAAGGCACAGGAGCAGGACTCCGCCTAATCCAAAAGGACGTGATCATGGAAGAGATAGGTACAATCCCGGAAAAGCGCGCCCGCGCAACAATGGAAAAGAAAGGAGTAGATCCCCTTCTGTCCATTCAGCCGGAAGATATTCCGCACACATTGATAGAGCGGAAAAGGATGATCTATACTTTGGTCCTAAGTGTTTCACTGACAGGATCCGAAGAATAACCCTGCATTCTGGCTCGCCAAAGTTGGTCCAACCTACCAAAAGTATACCGGTAGCACAAACCCGGACACCTGGCTCTCAGACTATTATACAGCCGTCCAAATCAACAATGGGACAGACCTGGAAGCTGTCAAGTTTCTTCCCCTAATGTTATTGGATGGAGCCAGAGATTGGATCAATGGATTACCATCAAGAACTGTCGACAGCTGGGATGATATGGCTAGAGTATTTACTCAGCATTTCCGGGGAACATACAAACGCCCGAACAGCATCAACCAGCTGAACCGTTGCACCCAATTCGAGGATGAGCCATACGTGGATTTCATCTCCAGATGGACAGCAATGAAGAATAGTTGTTCTGGAGTAACTGACGTACAAGCAATGCATGCTTTCGTCAATGGCCTAAAACCCGGACTTGTACCGTTCATGGTTGGTTCCAAGCAGCACAAAGATCTCGGATCTATGCTTACAACCGCCAACGAGCACGCTGCAGCCGAAGACGACATCAGAGCAAGAGGAGGCAATATCGATACACTGATACTTGCTAAGAAAACTCCTCGTTCTGACAAAAAAGGAAGTCTAGAAACAACGACAAAACCCAAGGAAGTCAACATAGCCTTTGGAAGCGAAAAAGGGAATAAGTGGAAAGGACGCAGCCCAGATCCAATCAATTACACTCCAGAGGAGTGGGAGAGGATTAAGTCGGAACCTTGTGTCCACCATTCACAATTTGGGAAACCCACCCATACAAACGCACAATGCCGGCTCAATAAGCACATGAAAGGCAGTGCAGGATCCGGAAATAAGGGGAAGGGTTCCAAAAGGAAACCCGCCAAACAAAAGCCAGAAGCTGACAAAGAAGACAGTGAATCGGACACTGATGAAAAAATACAGGAACAACAGCGAAAGGGCGAACCCAAATTTCCGAGAGTTGATGGAGAAGCAATGCTAACATTTCTAGCAACTCCGTCAGCAAAGGTGGCCAAAAGAACACTTCGAGAAATAAACGCGGTTGTTCCGGCAACCCCGAAATTCTTGAAGTACTCCAACACACCAATTACCTGGGATCAGTCTGATCATCCCGGGAATATCCATGAACCCGGCACACAAGCTTTTGTCGTAAGCCCTATTGTCCAGAACACTAGGCTAAGAAGGGTGCTGATGGATGGAGGATCCAGCATTAACATAATGTACTTGGATACACTGAAGCATCTGAAGATTTCCGAGTCCCAGCTCAATCACAGCAACATACGCTTCCACGGTATTGTCCCTGGCAGACAAGCACGGTCCCTAGGAGAAATTTCCCTAGATGTCACCTTCGGAGATAAAGATCATTTCCGGCAGGAAAAAGTATCCTTCGAAGTAGTGCCGTTTGAAAGCGTGTATCACACAATACTCAGACGTCCAGCTTTCGCCAAATTCATGGCAAGATCCTGTTATATTCATAACAAGCTGAAGATGCCAGGACCCAAAGGAGGAGTAATCACCATAGCTGGTGATTTTAAGCTAGGAAATGAGTTGGAGAAAGAAAACGCCCTTTGCGCTCAAAGAGTCATAGCAAAGGAAGAACTGAAGGAATTGGCCAAGGAGGTATCGCCGACAGAAATGCCGGCAGGAAAAGAAACCCGGAAGCAAACAGACAGCTTCAAGGCGTCCGAGAATACAAGACAGGTAATCCTAGATCCCAAAGATCCGACAAAATTTGTCGTTGTAGGGACTGGGATGACCGACAAATAGGAAGGCGAGCTCATCAAGTTCCTCCGTGAGAACTGGGATATTTTTGCCTGGTGTCCAGCTGACATGCCAGGCGTACCGAGGGAACTTGCTGAGCACCAACTCAAGGTGATTCCAGGATCAAAACCCGTTAAACAAGGTCTCCGTCGATTTGACGGAAGAAGACGAAAGGCTATTGGCAAGGAAATTATCCGGCTTTTAGCAGCGGATTTCATCCAGGAAGTAATCCACACTGAATGGTCCGCAAATCCGGTATTAGTACCGAAGAAAGACACTACTGCTCTTAGAATGTGTATAGATTACACAAGCTTGAACAAATTGTGTCCAAAAGATAGGTTTGCGTTACCGCGAATCGATCAAATAATAGATGCCACTGTAGGCTCTGAGCTTTTGTGCTTTTTGGATGCATACTCCGGGTACCACCAAATACGCATGAAAAAGGAAGATCAAATTAAGACTTCTTTTATAACCCCGTACGGGACGTATTATTACGTAACCATGCCATTTGGCCTGAAGAACGCAGGTGCAACCTACCAGCGTTGCATGCAACGTTGCTTGCATAGTCAGATTGGCAAAAACGTCCATGTTTATGTGGACGACATTGCTGTCGTAACCAAGGAAAAAGATACACTCCTTGAAGATCTGCGAGAAACTTTCGAAAACTTGCGCACTTACAAGATGAAGTTAAATCCATCTAAGTGTGTATTCGGGGTTCCCTCAGGAAAACTTCTGGGTTTTATCGTTTCTCATAGAGGAATAGAAGTTAACCCGGAAAAGATAAAAGCCATCTTGAACATCTCGAAGCCTACGTGCGTAAAAGATGTCCAAAGATTGACGGGTTCCGCCGCTGCCGTCAGCAGATTTATTAGTAGGCTAGGGGATAAAGCCCTACCACTCTACAAGTTGCTGAAGAAATCCGACAAATTTGAATGGACAGAAGAGGCCGATGCAGCGTTAACCCAACTAAAGGAAACTTTGATGAATGCTCCGATTTTGGCATCCCCAAAAGACGAAGAACCCATGTTATTGTACCTTACGGCTACAAACCGGGTTATTAGTGCCGTAATTGTTGTGGAACGGAAGAAGGATGAACAAAGCATACCAGATCAGCATCCGGTATATTACATAAGCGAAGTTTTCTCCGAATCAAAACAAAGGTACATGCATTATCAGAAACTGGCATATGGTGTGTTTTTCGCATCTAGAAAACTGCGCCATTGCTTCCAAGGGCATTCCATAACAGTGGTATGTAAAGCACCACTAGGGGATATAATAAACAATGCGGAGGCAACTGGCCGGGTAGCCAAATGGGGCATCGAGCTAGCAGCCTTTGACATTAAGTACCAGCCAAGGACGGCAATAAAATCTCAGGTTTTGGCAGACTTTGTCGCCGATTGGACGGAAGCAATGGAGAAAACACCAATGCCGGAGTCCGAGTATTGGATCATGCACTTTGACGGATCCAAGATGAAGGAGGGCGCTGGAGCTGGTGTAGTTTTAAAATCCTCAAAAGGCGATACAATGGAATACGTATTGCAAATACACTTCAACGCCAGTAATAATGTGGCAGAATACGAAGCTCTGCTTCATGGCTTGCATATTGCAAAGGAAATATGAGTAAAGCGCATCTTGTGCTATGGAGACTCGGATTTGGTACAGCATCAGCTTAACCAAACTTGGGACGCAAAAAGCCCTATAATGGCCGAATACAAAAGAACGGTGGACGAATTCGCCATTTGTTTCTTTGAGTTCGAGGTACTCCACATCAAAAGGGAGGAAAACTGGAACGCGGATGCGTTAGCCCGCATGGGATCAGAAAGGGTAAAAACTCTACCACCAGGGGTATTTGTTCATCACTTGCATGAGCCATCCATAAAAGGTGGAGATGTTGATTATCCTCTGGCTTCCGAATCCATTGAAGTTATGCTCGTTACACCAGATTGGACGATTCCATATTTAAACTTCTTAGTTAATCAGAAGTACCCGGAACAAGCAGATGAAGTATTGAAAAGACAAATACAACATCGATGCAAAGGATACACGGTAATTGATAACTGCCTGTATAAACGCAGTACTTCCGGAATCTTTTTGCGGTGTATCTCACCAGAAGAAGGAAGAGAAATACTGGAAGAAATCCATGCCGGAGATTGCAGACATCATGCTCAATCAAAAAGCATCGTTAAGAAAGCATTCCGAGCGGGGTTTTTCTGGCTAACAGCCAAGACAGACGCTGAGCACATAGTTAATACATGTGCAGAGTGTCAATACTACGCCAAACAGACTAATTTGCCGGCTCAAGCTCTTAAAACTATCCCCATTACGTGGCCGTTTGCGGTCTGGGGGCTAGATATGATGGGACCGTTCAAAACTGCAAGAGGCGGACTTACTCATTTGCTAGTAGCAGTGGATAAGTACACCAAATGGGTGGAGGACAAACCCATCAAAAAGCTGGATGGTGCAACTGCTAGAAATTTCATCATCGACTTGGTGATGAGATACGGTGTTCCACACAGCATAATAACCGACAACGGGACAAATTTCTCCATCGGAGAGTTGGCAAGATATTTCCGACAAACGGGAATTCGCCTAGATCTAGCATCTGTGGCACACCCGCAATCCAATGGACAGGTTGAGCGAATGAATAGCTCAATCCTGCAAGGAATACGCCCAAGACTCGAAACTCCTCTTCACAGAGCGGCCGGAGCATGGCTAGAAGAGCTACCTTCCGTGATTTGGAGTATCAGAACGACGCCAAATAGGTCGACTGGGCAAACCCCGTTCTTCCTAGTTTACGGCGCGGAAGCTATTCTCCCAACAGACATGATCCATGATAGTCCAAGAGTGCAAGATTTCGACGAATCAGATGCCGAAGAAGCACGACAGGATGCCGTTGATCTCCTAGAAGAGGAACGAGAGCTTGTGCTTCAAAGATCCGCCATTTACCAGCAAGGTTTGCGACGTTACCATAGTCGGAAAATCAGGCATCGTTCTTTTAAAGAAGGTGACCTAGTGCTGAGGTTGGTGCAGCAAAGGAAGCATAAATTAGCCCCAGTATGGGAAGGGCCATTTGTCATAAGTAAAGCCATGAAGAATGGATCGTACTATCTTGTCGACATTCGAGATACAGAAGATGATCCCGAGAAGCCGAATCGCAAAAGAAAGAGAAAGATAGATGATGAGCTAGGAGAGACAAAAAGGCCTTGGAGCATCCAGCAGTTACGTCCCTTCTATACTTAGTTCAATATCTATGTAAACATCTTTTGAGATCATGAAATAAAGTCGTTGGAATTCTGATATCCATGTTTTTACAAGTTCACTATAGTACAAAGCATGATTCCACCTTATCTATTTCCCAGTGATCTTACAAAATACTCAATGTTAACCCGAATTGTGCCTGCGTGCTCGGCGTTAAAAAACTGAATGATTTCAGCCTGCTAATGGCTAAAGGAAACTCGGATTGTGCCTGCGTGCCCAAGTTTCAAAAAAGTTCCTTAAAACTCTCTAAGCATTATCTGATCGAATGTGTGTCGGGTCACTGAAACTAGTTTGTAAAAAATTGTCTTTAGTATGATCCATGTTTCTGAGTTCGAACTAATTGGTTATATCCAATTACTCAGCATGATGCTACTGAGCCATTTTTTTCAAAACGCTAAAGACAGTTAAAACACATATGCCAGAGAACTTAGAAGATAAAGGAATAATTAAACCCGACAATCTTGCAAGGAATTTCATAATTCAAAGCTGCAAAAGGCGGAGTTCTTGTTTTGACAAACGAAATAGAAGCGTTAAAATATGAATTACACTTTAAAAATAGTGCTCCTATTATACAAATCCACCATCCAGGTTAAGTGCAGTCCTTCAAACATCCGAGTCTTCCTCGCTGCTTTCATCTTCGGGGACTGCGGGAACCTCTTCTTCTGGATAAGTGATAGAAATATTAACCATGGAAGCAATCTTGGTGGCGTGACCTTTGACTTCATCAAAGATGGCGGTCCGCTGATTTTCTGTATACCCTTGAGGGACACCAGATGCCACGCGCCAAGATTTCGCATCAGGATAATGCAGACGCATAAGGCCTAGGGCCATGCGCGCACCACCTCGTGCGGCGGAGCGTAGGATGGATTCCTTCGATCCCGCAACTTCCATGATGGCACCCGGAAGTTTGTAAACTTCCGAGAATTCTATAGTACTTGTGGGAAGGAATTTGTTAATCAATTGCATTCCTGCATTTCTAATTGCATTCCATACCTCCCCAAAAGCTCGGATTTTCTCAATCCGAGAAATTCCTGGAATATTCCCTGTTTTGATGACAAAAGCAACCAAAAAAAAAGGTTAGTCCACAAAATACGGAAAATAAGACATGGAGAAATTGGTAAAAGGAACTAACTTACCAAGAACCTTGTCAATTTCGGTGCCTTCTTTCATGCGCGGGAATAGCATACTTTCCAAATCATGGATAATAGATTTATCTTCCGCCGCTTGCAAAGAAGCCTTGGATTGAGCAATCCCAAGGGCCAGATTACTGGCTTCCAGGTCTTCTTGAACTTTCATAAGCTCCTTGCGAAGGCTCGAGTTTTCTGCACGGAGCCGAGATGCATTGATGGCGTCCTTCGCTACTTCTTTGGCTTTAGCTAAAGCAGCTAGAGGGCACGAAAAACATTTCGAGTTTATAAAAATCGGGAAAAATGTTATCCGGATAAAAACTGCAGAGAATAAATACCTGTTGTTTCCGATAATTGTAGCTGAGATGACGCCAGCTCGTTGCTTTTTAACTCAATAATAGATTGAAGGGTTTTAACTTCTCTATTCTTGAGATTAAGCTTCTTAAAAACTTCCAAGTTTATGGCATCTGCGGAATGCTGAACACGGAAATGAAAGCCAAATGCTTAAGTATGAACAAGCATACAAAGAAACATTAAGAAGAATTCAGGTTTTCAACTTAATGCTTGGGGGCTAGAAGTATCACCTGGCTCATTTCTCGCAAGTCGGCCAAGGTCTCGTTGAATTCTTTGGCATATTCCGAGAAAAGAATCCCAACGTGATGAAGGCCATCTTGTATGACCTGGCGAGGGGAAAATATAATATCATTGCGAACAACTAATCCGCCTTGTGGCCAAGGACGAATTAGAGGGGCAGGAGCGAAGAATTTTTTAGCCTCCGGACGAATATATCCAAGGTCGTCGAACGGTTCTTCCTTTATCCGGATGTTACTGTCCAAATTGGAGATGGGTTCGTTTCCAACAGATGACCGGAGATTTCCACCCGTCTGTGTTTCCGTTCTACCCCTCA
The DNA here is from genome assembly GCA_028641055.1 of Alopecurus myosuroides. NCBI lineage: Eukaryota > Viridiplantae > Streptophyta > Magnoliopsida > Poales > Poaceae > Alopecurus > Alopecurus myosuroides. The sequence continues at coordinate 390,359,728 of CM054060.1, forward strand.
GGCCCATGGCCGCAGAAGAAGATTCTTCTTTGATAGCAGTCTTATGTTTCTTCAGCTTCTTTGTCTTCAGAGGAGTTGGGGCAAGACTGAAAGAAGAATATCCGAGAGTTAAAAATCTCGAAGAACCGAAGGAGAATGACGATTAGGGAGGCTCCAGTAAAATACCTGGATGTGGCGATAGGAATTCCGTCAACAGTCACCGTCTTGCCAAAAGTCGCCTGTTTTTTACGTTTCCGATCATTATAAAAGCTAGCATGTAATTCGCTAAGCTCGATGTCGGAAGCAAGATCAGCTCCTTCAAGTTCATTGAACTAGGAAAGAATTCACGTTATGTCGAAAGTCAGAAAAAGAAGCCAATCTGAAGAAAACTGGAAGCAAGGAAAGTATAAATACCTTAGGGGCCAGATTCTCCACGTGATAAATTGCCAGATTTTCTTCAATCTGACTGCTGGTGGCGACCAGTTGGTGAAGTCGTTTTATAAAATCATTTTTGGTATAAGCCTTATCTGTTCCTCTCATGCTATCTTCTGGTCCTTGGTATTCGCAAAGGAGCCGGGAACGAAAAGAGAGAGGTTGGATACGACGTCCGAACCAGCACAAAACGGTATCCTTCCCAGTCAAAGAAGGCTGAGAGGAAGTAAGCTTGGCGATGCGCCGCTTTATCTTCATCAGGTTTTCTGGCAAATTTTCTACTGCTGCAACTGTCCAACTCTCACGAGGAGTAGCGGCAGAATTAACAAATGGAGGAACCCCGGTTTCTTTGCCTGGGAATGGAATGTCCTGATGATAAAAGAAAGAACCTAGCCAAGATTGGACAGGTTCCGGCATTTTTATCTTTGGATACCAATCCTCTCTAAATTTCCGAAGGGTGAAAGATATAGTTCCACAGATAGGCGAAATACCATCTGTGATGTTATGTTTTACCTCAAAACAATATTGCCAGAAATCTAGATTAGGGGTTATCCCGAGATATCCTTCGAAAAGGGCTTGGAAACTGGCTAAATAGAGGATGGAATTCGGAGAGAGGTTATGTGGTTGAACGCCATAAAAGTTAAGGATGTCTAGAAAAAAGGCGGAAGGAGGGAAACCCATACCTCTCGCGATATGAGAGGTAAGGAGGACGCGTTCTCCGTCTTTTGGCTTGGGCTCGGGTTCACCTTCCGGGTTCCGCCATTTGCCTTTAACTATTAATCCCTCCTTTGACATCCGCCGAAGAAGGACGAGAGGAGTATTACTCGGACTCCAGTTGCCGACAAACTCTGTTTCTTCGTTGGCTCCGGTAGCGGAGTGCTCATCGTCACGGGATAAGATCTTCTCCTCTGCCGTTTCGGGAGCAAACGGCGGGGAGGGTGCGGAGCTTGAGCCCGCAGCGTTCGCGGCGGCGGAAAGATCCTCTCCGCCCGCCGCAGAGGCCGCGGTCTTTTCCGGCTCGTCGCCGGCGTGCTTTGGGGACCCGAGCTGCGGATCCAGATCGTTGATTATGTCGTCGACGGTGAGCGCGGCGGAGCGAGTGGGAGACGACGGTGAGGTTGCCATTTGGTGGCGGCGCGATTGCGTTCGTGTGCTCTGGGTGCGTTCGTGCGCTCGGGATGGTTCTTCGCTCGGGAGCTTGTGCGCAGCAATGGCGTGACAGTGAGAGTGCGGAAGGTTTTTGACGAGGACGAAGACGACTATTTATAGCCAGAAATCCGTCAAGATACGTGCCAACGGCTATTTTGACCGTTGGATGATCAACGCGTGTCACTCGCCGGAAAATCCGGGAAATGAAACGACAGGGTAATGATGGTTATCTTCTCGTTTTCTGCGAGAATCTGTCAGAGATATGTTTCTGGGTTTTCCGAGTAAAACTCAAACGTCCCTTACGTCAGCATGATTAAGTGCGCTAACGTAAGAAGTTCCTTCTCCACAAAGGATCGTGAGAGAAAAGCCAGATTTTCAGGATTCCGAGTTTCACGTTACCATCTCTTTCAAACAAGAAGAATAAGAAGAACCAAGACTGCTGATTGAAATTTCTCGGACAAAGCACATTTGGCGGAAGACGGCAAATAAGAGTTTTGATCCTTCTTGGGGGCTACTGTCGGATATATACCGTATAGGGGTATATAAGATGGTAGTGAAAGTGCCTGGTTACCAGGGTGGCCCAAGTGGTAGTGGGCTGTGGTCCATTGGGCGGCCCAGTAACCTGACGCATAGAAACCGGATTCTAGAAGAACCCGGATCACGGCCCATGTGATCTGGCTTGGATGAGAAGACGGATTCCTTACTTTCCAAGTTATTGTTACCGTAGTCTTCTAGGTTTCCTATTCTGTAAGCCCTAATCCGGCTGTTATATAAAGCCGGACAGGAGATAAACAAACCAACGAATAACAAAGAAGATATAGACCAACTCGCCGAGAAGTTGATCCTCTGCGAGTAGCTAGATCCAAAACCTCACATTGTAATCCTGTTTCCAGGCTTTAGTCCTGATTAGTGAGAAGTGCAGGAGTAGGCACGTCGTACTGTCGCGACGTACCGAACCTGGGTAAATCCTGTGTTTACTGTCTACCACGCGATCCCATTACCCCACGTCTCTACCGTAGTCTCATGGCACCCCCGTCTATGAAAACTACTACGATGTCTCGACAGGTCGGCTTCCACCTGCCCAGAATCAGAGGTACTACCGACCCCCTCAACGGTTCTACCCTAAGAAGAACCAGGTTCCTCCCCCTGCCAATCTAGGTCAGTCTACTAGTGCTCCCCGCAACCAGTTTCTTCTGATAGGACCGCCTTGTCTCAATCTGCTAGCTCTGAAATTCCCTCGTTGCCTGAGCAAGTACTGGATCCTAGGTATAGTAAGTTTGTATGCTTCAATTGTGGGGATCATGGACATTTTATTGGAAACTATGTCAGGCCAAGGCTCTGCTTCATTTGGAACCTCCCTGTTCACCCTTTGAACTCTTGTCCTGATTGGCTAAAAGAACACCCCTCTGCGGAATACTTTGGCAGTGGAAATCCAGGCTTGGGGTTCTTTCATATCGATCTACCTGTTGGGGACTCTACCAAGTGGCTCAACTTCTCCAACTGTGGTGTCATTTCAGTGAAGAAATGTGACCTCTCTCTGGCTGAGCTTGAGGCCAACTTCAACTCAATCTTCTGCAAGGGAAGGAAATGGCCATGACAGATGAGGGACCTTGAAGCCAATTCCTTCTTGGTTAGGTTCCCCCCTTGGAAAAAGGTCTCTGATCTCAGTGAGTTCCCTTCCTTTGACTTGGAGAAAGAAGGTGTCACTATTAAAATTACTTCCTGGGATGGTGAGGTCAAAAAATATGGATATGTGGATGAGCTGTGGGTGAAGGTCGAAGGGATTCCACCAAAATGGTGTGCTTGGAAGACTTTTTCTCAAGTTGCTTCTATTATGGGTGTCTTGGTTGATATTGACTGGTCACTCCTCTTCAAATCCATGTACGCTGTTGTCAGGATGGTTGTTTCTGTGAAGGACAGGTCTAAGATTCCACCCCAAAGAGTTGTAGAAATGAACCAAGCTCTTTACCTGCTGCACATTGAAGTGGAAAATGATGCTGATGACTCTATTTCACCTGTGATGGCCCTGATTACGTTGCTAATCAGGTTACTGCTATGGAGGATGATCTGACAGCTGCTGGATCAAATGCTCTACCAACTGTACCTCTTCTTGTTGCTCCTGCCATTGGTCACAGGGCTGGTAAGGGAGTAATGGAGGATGATACTATGAGCTTCCCTGAGCTAGCCGCAATTAACCAATGTCATATCCCTCATGGCTCCCTACCTGATAGACTACAGTATGACAAGCTGGATGATGAGGTCTGGGACTGGGATGGTCCATTTCCTTAACCCCTGCAAGTGGTTCCTGATCCTGCTCCTAAGTTTGCTTCTCCTAGATGCATTCTTCAGCTGGAGAACTCTACCATTGATTTGGACCTTTACAAGGACTTGTTTGATGCTGGTATGGATACTGATGAAAATGCTCATGATGATGACCCTTGCTCTGAACACCTCAACCCTGAGATTGTCTACTCATCAGTGGCACCAAGAGGACCCTTCTTCCCTCTCTGGATGATGTTTCTTCTGCTTTTCCACCTCCTAAACAGACCAAGAAGCCCAAGTGGGGGCCCACTATTGCTACTAGGAGGAGTGCTAGGAACCATGGTGCTGGTAACATTGTTGAAAAAGCTGAAAAATACAAAATGAAGAAGAACCTTGAAGTTCCTCCCACATTTAAAGGTAACTCTTTTGCTGTCCTTGACCCTAATATCCTCTGTGATATGTTAGATGTTTTAGATATCTCATGTGTGTCAAGTGTGGCCGAAGAACAGGTTAACATTCAAAAAATGGTTCATGATGAGATTGCTCTCAACCATAAATTTGTTGTAGCTAACCCTATTATTTCCTTGCCTCAGTCTATTGATCTAGACTGTGATGTTAAGTTTCCTACTATCACACCCTCCAAAATTAGTAAAATTTCTTGTTTAAACTCAGATCAGATGCCTGATTCTGAGTATGGCCTTAAAAGCAATCCTTGGACAACTGTCTCTAGAAAAAACAAACATACTTTCAATGATAGGAGGACTTTGGAATAGTAGAGCCACATGGAGACCTGGCCACAAACAAGCTTTAGCTGATTTCATTCGTAAGAATAGGTTGGATTTTGTTGGGATTCAGGAGACTAAAAGGATGGTTTTGCCTCCCAATTTTCTGAATTTCATTTCTGGACCTTGGGAGTTCTCCTGGGTTACCCTACCTGCCAAAGGTACTGTTGGTGGTATCTTGGTGAGGTTCAGAAAAGTCAAGTTTGAGATTATTGCTCATACTTGTTTTGAGTTTTATGTTGCAGTGAGTGTCAGGAACCTTGTGGACAATTTTTCCTGGCAGTTAGTTGTTGTGTATGGTACCCCCTACTATGATTTCAAATTGCAATTCATTGCTGAATTACATGATATCATGGATAAGAGCCCTCTCCCAACCTTGTTAGGTGGGGACTTCAATCTTGTTAGGGATTCCTTTGAAAAGAATACTGGGACAGTTAATGCTAATTGGTCCTACTTGTTCAATGAGTGGATTAACTGTTGGGCCTTGATTAATTATAAACTTGCTAACAGGAGCCTAATAACCAAGATGACCGTATTATGACCACTCTGGATAGGGTCCTAGCCAGTACTGACTAGGATAGTAAATACCCACTCACTACTGTTAGAGCCTTGCCAAAACCAGTTAGTGATCATACCCCCTGCTTCTGGATACTTGCTCTGATGCCCCCACCTCGTAGGTTGTTTAGGTTTGAGAAATGGTGGTTGGAGTACCCAGAATTCTATGCTTTGATTCAGAGAGTTTGGGCTCTCCCTTGTGCTCTGAACTCCCCTATTGATAGGTGGTAGTTCAAGCTTAGGAACCTCAGAAAGAATTGCAAAGGCTGGAGAATTAATATTGATGCTACTAATAGGAAAGATAGGAACGATCTTACCCAGGAATTTGATATCCTGGATACCTTCTCTGAATCCAACCTCCTTTCTGAGCAAGAAAAAATGAGATTAAAACAGATTAGATGTGACCTGGATAGGCTCCCTAAGCTAGAAGAAACTAAAGCCTAGCAGAGGTCTAGAGATAAGTTTGTGAAGGAAGGAGATAGGAATACTTCCTACTTTCATGCTGTTGCTAATCAGAGAAGAAGGAAGAAACAACTTGCTGTCCTTGATGGACCAGATGTTCCTGTTGACCAAACTAGTGACATGCTTAAGGTAGAAGTGGACTTCTATAAGACCCTGTTTGCTGCTGAATCTAGGATTTAATATGTCTTTAGGTGAGGGGTTTTGGGACCCTGAGGACAAGATTACCTCTGAAGAAAATTTCCTGTTACAAAAACCTTCCTCTGAAGAAGAGATTAAGGAGGCTGTCTTTGGCTCTTATGCCAATGGAGCACCTGGCCCTGATGGCTTTTCTTTCCTCTTCTATCAAAAGTTTTGGGAGACCATCAAGTCTGATTTTATGGCTTTAGTTAAAGATGTTGAACTTGGTAATCTGCTGTTGCGAGGCTTAACTTTGCCATTGTGACTTTGATCCCTAAGGAACCTAAAGATAGAGACATGAAAATGTTTAGACCTATTAGTTTGGGAATTGCATCTCGAATATTATTTCAAAAGCTATTACCAATAGGCTTTCCCTTGTTCGTAGCAGACTAATCTCAGCCAACCAAACTGCCTTTATTAAGGGAAGATTTATTCTGGAGAGTGTGGTGCCAGCCCAGGAACTTATCCATGTTGCCCATTCCAGGGGTGATCCTGCCCTGATCTTGAAATTAGACTATGAGAAGGCTTATGACAGGGTAGATTGGAGCTTCCTGGATGATATGATTCTCTCTAGAGGCTTTGGCCCTATTTTTAGAGCTTGGATTAAGAATATTCTGGTTGGGGGGTCTCTCTGTGTTAGGATTAATGATATTAATAGCTCCTACTTTAGAGTAGGTAAGGGCCTCAAGCAAGGAGATCCCTCTTCCCCCATTCTGTTCAACCTAGTGGAGGATGTGTTTTCCAAAATGCTTTCCAAAGCTGCTTCTGGTGGCATGATCCAAGGTCTCCTCCCTCAAGTGACTCCTAATGGTATCATTAGCCTTCAGTATGCTGATGATACTATCCTCTTTCTTAAAGCTAATGTTGACTATGCTAGGAACATGAAATGGATTCTTTCATGCTTCCAACAAATGTCTGGGATGAGGATTAATCAACAGAAATCTGACCTTATGTCTGTCCATGTGGATACTGAACAAATTAATCAATTTGCCCAGATTTTTTGCTGTAAGGTGGAAGATTTTCCTTGCAAATACCTTGGTGTACCCCTTCACTTTACCAAGCTGAGAAAAGAGGACTTACGACCTCTTATTGATAAAACCTTTAAGAGGTTTGCAGGGTGGTGGGGCAAGCTCCTTAGCTATCAAAGCAGGCTAGTGCTTCTGAAAGCATGTTTGGCTAGCATTCCTATGTACTTGTTATCTTTAATTAAGTTTCCTAAATGGGCCATTAATTCCATTAACTCTCAAATGGCTCACTTCTTGTGGAGTGACTCTGAGAATAATAAAAGTATCATTTAGCTAACTGGGACTTGGTTTCAATGAAAAAAGAGTTTGGAGGCCTGGGTGTACAGAACTTGGGGGACTTTAACTTGTGTTTGATGGCCTCTTGGATTAAAAGATACCACAATGACTCAGGTAAAATCTGGAAGAGCATTGTGGACTTTAAATATGAGCCTGACCCAAATATCTTCTCCTCTGCCCCCCAATATTAGCTCTCCTTTCTGGAAAGGAGTGAGGTGGGCTGCTAGAGCTGCCAAATGTGGCTACAGGTGGAAGGTTGGTAATGGTAGGAAGACAAATTTCTGGAGTGATGTGTGGATTGGTAATTGCAGCTTGGCTGTATATTACTGGGACCTTTTTTCAAATATCAAATGTACAAAACATCATTGTGGCTCAGGCCTACCAGGATAATGAACTAAGGCTAACCTTTAGGAGAAATGTTTCCCCTGGGGGGTTTGCTAGTTGGTTAGAGCTTTCTCAACTTGTTAGCACTTTTACCCTGACTGAAGTAGAGGATGTCCCTACATGGATGTTCCATTTATCAGGTGTTTATAATGTCAGGTCCTTTTTAACAATAGAGGGATTGTGCATGTGCACACCCCAGCTGTCTCGGGGCTCAAGATCCAACCACGATTGCATGTTTTTCTTTGGCTGTTGGCTAACAACCGCCTCTTAACAAGAGATAACTTGGCTAAACGCCGGCTAGTCTCAGATGGCTCTTGCCTCTTCTGTTCTGAAATGGAAACGTGCCATCATTTATTCTTCGATTGCTTTGTTGCTCGCCTGGCGTGGCCAGTTGTTTTTGACATTTTAGGTGTCGTTGTTGGCTCAGGTTTTGAAAGTGTGGCCAGGTGGTGGATCAGCGAAAAAAAGAATTCTCACATTAACACTACTTGTGCTGCAATTTTATGGGCTATTTGGAAACTCAGAAATGCTATTTGTTTTCAGGGGCTCGTCTGGCCAGGTGTTCGGGACGTATGGAGAAGAGCTGTGGACGAATTGAAACAATGGAAGGTCTTGGCTCCCCCTCCGCTGCCCTGATTCTGGCCGAGATCATTCTGAAGATGAACAAGTGCCGAGGGGAAGTCATGCGGATCGCCTGGAGGTGATGGTGCTCCCGGGCCTGGATGTTGCTCAAGAAGCGACCTGCAAGCGTCTCCTCTCCAACTTCTGGGCTAAATCCTTGTCTTAGTTGTTGTTCTGGCTCTAGTGTGGGAGATGTATGCTTTTGCCTGACTACTTTCTCCTTGAGCTTACACTCGTTTGAACTAGCTCGTTGTGTGGGGCGTTGGCTCGTGTGCTGTAAACAGGATCCATTCGCTGGCCGTTTTGGTTTCGATGAAACCAGGGGTCTCCCCTTTTAGTCTAAAAAAAAATTACTAGAAGGGAAGTGGAGATGGATCCGTTAAAAAAAACTAGCTAGATTGAATCGATCCTTACACCTAGATTTGCGTAGGCCCTAGGCAAGAAAATAAATCCGCGATGCGAGGTGGCACAGTACATACAGAGAAGCTGCTAGCTGGTTGACGTATTCCGCGGGATGGAATCAGCAGATCGAGGAGAACAAAATCCGACTCGGAGTCCTATCAGCTAGTTCGTCTCGGACTCTCGGTCTAATTTGTTCAATTTGTTTCCGACACGCCTTCGATCAGCAGTCTAAAAATAGGTGGTGCGGAGAGTGCAGCCAAAGCAATAGGCTCTGTGCTCAACTTGCAAAGAGTAATTCATAATCAACATCACGCGTACGTGCCGAACGAGAAAGCAACCGATCAATGGAGACTACCGCTGCCGACATCGAGCGCCTGCCGGAGGAGCTCCTCGCGGCGGTGATATCCCCCACGTCGCCTCCGGACGCCTGCCGCGCAGCCACTGTCTCCCGGACCTTCCGCGCCGCGATGGACTCCGACGCCGTCTGGTCCAACTTCCTGCCCCGCGACCTCCCACAGTTCGACGAATTTGAGCTCGCCGCCACGCTTCCATCCAAGAAGGCGCTCTTCAAATGCCTCTGCGACCAACCGGCCAAACTCCCGTGCAGATACATTGTACGTCCCCTTTTTGACTTTGCTTCTTTTTGCTAGATCAAACTCGGCTCGGCTTATTGATGGATCTATTTTTATTTTTATTTTGTGTGCAGAGCATGCAGCTAGACAAGGTTACGGGCGCAATGTCCTACATGCTCGCCAAAGCACCGAAAATTTCGAAACACGAGGCCGAGATGACAGACGAGCCTCGGAAGAACTGCGAATGGATCAATCTGGGTTGTGACGACGTCCAAAGAAACGAAAGATTCGAGTCGTTTCAGTCGGCATTTTCAACAAACTGAAGTACCTCGTCGTGCTAATATATCGTGTAAACAATGTCATTTGTGGTCGTTAATAAAGATTCAGATATTGCTCGCTTCTTGATATAATATGTCTGGACCTTTCCCTTATTATGCATATGACTGAGGATTTCTATGTTGCTATTTTTGGTGGCTCGGGAGAATACAACTGTGCGCTAACTAAGAGAGAATATCAGTTCCGGTATGCACACCCGTACAGCCGAGAGGGTCGGCCCTTGTGCCTTGTCGACGTCACTTTGTTCATTTGGGCGTCGCATTGAAAAATCTTGCTTTCATCCGTGCTTCCTGGTTGGCTGGCCGCTCACGGCTTTGTGGCCAGCGGGTGTTCGCTGGGCGAAGTGGGGTCTTCCGTGTGGCGGTATGCATGGCAGCGGCAATGTTGGTGAGCAACGGTTTGGTGACAGCAAAGGCTTTCCGGCGTGTCCGAGGGTCTCCGCCTTGGTCATCCTTAGTTGTGAAGTTGGAGCTGCTATTTTCTCAACCTACTTTGTCTAAGCACGATGACCTTCAAGGGGCGGTCCGGTGGGGATGAACTTCTTCGGAGAAAATCTTACACATCTCCTCTCCGGTGCTCATCACCACAATCGGAGCTACCTGCCTCTATGTGAAAGAGCCATCTTTTTCACATAGGGCGAGGTAAGCTTCTTGACCGCCGCTTCGGTGATGGTCTCCTTGGAGGGTTTTCTTATGATGTTGGAGTGGCCACAAGGTGATTACAATGACACATGGGCAACCTCATCGATGAAAATCGGTTCAGCGGTGTGTTTGAAATTTGTGTGGGTAGCCAGGGTGGATGTGTACACCCTCACGGCAAATGTGTTTCATGACAGTTGTATAGGGTTTTGTTCTGGTGTTGGCCTGTATTTCGCTAATAAACCAGCCAACTCTGATCTTATTCTTAATTTATGAAAATCGTAAGTTTTTGCCTCGTCTGAAAAAAAAACGTGAACATTTAGGAGATGCATACGGAAATTCAAGATCTAATCTACAAGAACCAAGATGATATCTAGGAAATGCTAGCAAGGAGAGGGAGAGTGTTAGATCAGATCTACTTACCGTCAACGAACATGCGCATTGAACGTACCGTTACAACACAACTCGGTGTAGTCGTGCTAGGTCGATAACGTCCTCCCGGGATCCATTCGATGAGCACCGCTACAAAAGGTTCCTCGGAGATATGCACACGTACAGCACGACAATGTCTCCTCCTCCCTTATCCAGCAAGCGCAGCGGAGATAGATGGGATCGGTTCTAGCAGCACGGTTGCATGGTGGTCGATATATGGTGATGTTCCGGCATGGCTTCGCCAAACGTATGCGGAAGATTCCAATCGGATTCCTCCTAGGAGGGTAGTGTGGCCACCTCCTTGGTGGAATTGAGGAGGGGCCGGTCTACCCCTGCTCCACCTATAAAAGGACCCCATGCCTCAAGGCAAAAACATATAAATTCGTTCTCAAGCATGTATGTTTCTCTCTCTCTCTCTAGTAGAATTAGAGGGTATAATTAGAGCTTCTAATTAGAGCCCCTCTAATTGAATTAAAACTTCTTATGATTGGGGTTTTGAGGTGTCCTCTCGCAATGAGGTATTTCTTTTAATTACTCTCTCACTCATTTGTTGAGATATCCACCTTCTTATACACTTGTGGCGTCTAGTACTGGACGGCGAAGCGCTTTAGAACTAGTCCAAATGTATGTATGCGAACTCTCAGAAAGGTAACACGTGAAACCCTCGCTCTGCTGGACAAGGTGTTGGATATGGGGAGTGGGCAACATCCTCCCCCACAGTGTGCGTGAGGATCTTCAACCGGCTTCATCGACATCTTCACCGACATCTCTTCCACTTGTATGGTGTCTGGTACACGATCTCGAGACTAGATCTAGGAATTGTATTCACTTGTATCTTGATAGATAGATCTTGGTGGTTGGAGCCTTGGATCCCCTCCTTCAACTGCACATACCGTATCATTTCTGCTGAAATTTATTATTGATGCCTTTTCTTCGGACTGAGCAAGTACGGGGTAGCCTTTAGAACCTACGTTTGAGCGGCTTAGGGTCCACCCAATCAGTTCTTTATTTTTGAATGGATGCATGCATGGTCACGACCATAATATCCCATTTGGGTTTAATATTAGCCAGTTGTCATGTAAACAGAAAATCTCTATGTGTGTACGAGCAGCACCAGTTTTGATTTTTGTTCCCAGGAAAAAGGTCATAAAGCACTGGTTTTGCACTACTACAAGGAAATAAAGGCATTTAACCTCTAAATAAATTCGTTGCCACCCTAAAATAAAGTCATCAAGAACCAGTTTTGGTGTCTACAGTACAGGGGTAAAAAGCCAAGCACAGAAGTACTAGTACATTATAAAACAGCACTAGACTCCCTGGGGTAAATAAAGTCATAAAGACCACCTAACAATTTTCTTTTTTCCATAATTACTTCCGGTTGGAGTCGTTGCACACGCTATAGACCACCAAACCCAATTAGCTTTTTGTGCTGGTACTTAGGTTGAAATCGTGGTACATTGTCTCTTGGCATGTTTCCCTGGTCCTTGCCAATTGGCATGTAGTTTTCGATTTCTTATTGGTACGCCTAGCTTAAAACGAGAAGAGTTTTGTGGCTATGAGCCTGCAGAAATTTATATTATTCTTAAGCAACTGCTCGCCACTTTTTGTCGTGTCGTTACCACTAGTGGAGAAAGGGGTATTAGAACTGGTTGGTAAGGGCCTTTGGACCCGGATACACATCCGGTGCTACGTATCCGGGACTAAAGGCCCTCCTCCCCCCTTTAGAACCAGTCTCTCACAAACCGGTGCTAACGGCCTCCACGTGGGCGCCAAAGAGTGCACGCAGGCGGAGGACCTTTAGAACCGGTTAGTAACACCAACCGGTCCTAATGCTTTTTTTTTCTTTTTCTTTTTTCCTTTTCTTTTCAGGGTTTCCGATTCCGTATTTCGGTGTTTCCGTGTTCTATATTTTCAGGGTTTCCGTTTACGTGTTTCCGGTTCCGTATTTCCGTTTACGTCTTTCCGATTCCGTATTTCCGATTCCGTGTTTCCGATTCAGTGTGTCTGTGTTTCGTTTTTTACGAACACGGAATCGGAAACACGTAATCGTAAATACGTATCCGGAAACACCGATTCCGTGTTTGCGGTTAAGTGTTTCCGATTCCGTGTTTGCGGTTAAATGTTGATGCACCAAATAAAAGTACATATATACATGTAACACGAAGTACAACACCGATTATCATTAAATAGTCTGAAGTTCGTTTCCAATAGTTGTATACTTGCATAGAGAAGTGAGCTGGCTATTGGTTCATAGGATGCAAAAATTCTCCGCCTTCATCTATGACTTGCGTGAGGAGAAATCCTGCCTTGCAACGTTGGATTGGTCTGAGCATCGCCCGCTTTCGTTGCAGCTTTAAAAGAAGTAGATGAAAACAATTAAGTTATGAACAAAACTAAACATAACAGATGGCAACATAAATAAAGTTGTGAAGATCTGGTTACGTACCTCTAGATTTCTAGAAGTACGGGATTTCTCATTGATAATCTTGTGAATGTACTCGCAAACGTAGTATCCACAATAATCAGTGCCATTTGGTTGTTGCGGGACGCTCTATATACGAGAATATAATTCAGTCAAATTAATAATAACCAAGAGAATGGTAATGGTATTGAAACCGGGGTACGTAGTACTACTTACTTTGTTAATCTGAAAGTGGAGCTTGTTTGCCCATGTACCGGGTTCTTCCTTGATGAACATTTGCCAAACTCTGGCCGACAAAGAAAAATGAATACAAGAGTTAATTATTACTTACTTCATATCAGCAAATGAACGAAAAAGAGGCCGATGAACGAAAGATGCATACGGAAATTCAAGATCTAATCTACAAGAACCAAGATGATATCTAGGAAATGCTAGCAAGGAGAGGGAGAGTGTTAGATCAGATCTACTTACCGTCAACGAACATGCGCATTGAACGTACCGTTACAACACAACTCGGTGTAGTCGTGCTAGGTCGATAACGTCCTCCCGGGATCCAGTCGATGAGCACCGCGACAAAAGGTGCCTCGGAGATATGCACACGTACAGCACGACAATGTCTCCTCCTCCCTTATCCAGCAAGCGCAGCGGAGATAGATGGGATCGGTTCTAGCAGCCCGGTTGCATGGTGGTCGATATATGGTGATGTTCCGGCATGGCTTCGCCAAACGTATGCGGAAGATTCCAATCGGATTCCTCCTAGGAGGGTCGTGTGGCCACCTCCTTGGTGGAATTGAGGAGGGACTGGTCTACCCCTGCTCCACCTATAAGAGGACCCCATGCCTCAAGGCAAAAACATATAAATTCGTTCTCAAGCATGTATGTTTCTCTCTCTCTAGTAGAATTAGAGGGTATAATTAAAGCCCCTCTAATTGAATTAAAACTTCTTATGATTGGGGTTTTGAGGTGTCCTCTCACAATGAGGTATTTCTTTTAATTACTCTCTCACTCATATGTTGAGATATCCACCTTCTTATACACTTGTGGCCTCTAGTACTGGACGGCGAAGCGCTTTAGAACTAGTCCAAATGTATGTATGCGAACTCTCAGAAAGGTAACACGTGAAACCCTCGCTCTGCTGGATCAAGGTGTTGGATATGGGGAGTGGGCAACATTCTCCCCCACAGGCTTGTGCGTGAGGATCTTGAACCGGCTTCATCGACATCTTCACCAACATCTCTTCCACTTGTATGGTGTCTGGTACACGATCTCGAGACTAGACCTAGGAATTGTATTCACTTGTATCTTGATAGATAGATCTTGGTGGTTGCGTAGCATGCCTGAAGAAAAATTTTAAATTCATGTACACACAACCCAGTAGAGACAAGGTACGTCCCACTTGGTAGCCATCTAGTAATTGCGTGCAGCCCCCCCCCCCCCCCCTCCCCCTCCCCACTTGGTAGCCTTTAGAACCTACGTTTGAGCGGCTTAGGGTCCACCCAATCAGTTCTTTATTTTTGAATGGATGCATGCATGGTTACGACCATAATGTCCCATTTGGGTTTAATATTAGCCGGCTGTCATTTAAACAGAAAATCTCTATGTGTGTACGAGCAGCACCAGTTTTAATTTTTGTTCCCAGGAAAAAGGTCATAAAGCAATGGTTTTGCACTACTACAAGGAAATAAAGGCATTTAACCTCTAAATAAATTCGTTGCCACCCTAAAATAAAGTCATCAAGAACCAGTTTTGGTGTCTACAGTACAGGGGTAAAAAGCCAAGCACGGAAGTACTAGTACATTATAAAACAACACTAAACTCCCTGGGGTAAATAAAGTCATAAAGACCACCTAACAATTTTCTTTTTGCCATAATTACTTCCAGTTGGAGTCGTTGCACACGCTATAGACCACCAAACCCAATTAGCTTTTTGTGCTGGTACTTAGGTTGAAATCGTGGTACATTGTCTCTTGGCCTGTTTCCCTGGTCCTTGCCAATTGGCATGTATTTTTCGATTTCTTATTGGTACGGCTAGCTTAAAACGAGAAGAGTTTTGTGGCTATGAGCCTACAGGAATTTATATTATTCTTAAGCAACTGCTCGCCACTTTTGGTCGTGTCGTTACCACTGGTGGAGAAAGGGGTATTAGAACCGGTTGGTAAGGGCCTTTGGACCCGGATACACATCCGGTGCTACGTATCCGGGACTAAAGGCCTCCACAAACCGGTCTCTCACAAACCGGCGCTAACGGCCTCCACGTGGGCGCCGAAGAGTGCGTGCAGGCAGAGGACCTTTAGAACCGGTTGGTAACACCAACCGGTCCTAATGCTTTTTTTTCACTACAAGAAATATGTTGATACATGACCCTTTTATAATGACCGTGGATGAATTGGTCATATTTCTATTACCATTTCAAACCAATCGGTCGTTAGTTATTTGGAAGGGTCCAAAGCTGAACACATAACGACTATTTTGGTGAGAAAAGTCATAATTTCATTAAACGAATTGGTCATAAGCCGACAGCATTGTGCTGCATTCCGCCACATCATCAATTTTGCTTACGTGTCGTCCTAGTTGTCTCAATTTTGCTTATGTGTTAATTGATTATTTTGATTATTTTGGACTTACATGCAACTATTTGGGACCTACATGTAAGCTCTGGTGCTGCAATTGGCACGTGAGAAGCTTGTACCAGGTTAAAGGATGCATTGATCGAGCTAGCTCGCACTGCACGTACCCATCCTATGTGCCAGATACCCTCACTTGCACAACGTGGTGGGAACCCAAGCCACTCAACGGAAGCAAGGAAATGCACGAAACTAAGTGGCGGAGGGAGGGCTCGAACCAACGCCCTCGCGCGTTGCACTCAACGCACAAACCAGTACACCACGACATTGTTTACGACAGAACAAGACACTTGGGCTAGCTGCTGGGCTGGGCCGGCCGCACAGGGAGGTATCTGCGGCGCTCCTTGGCTGGGCCGGTCGCATTGGCAGGGGTCGGCCACGCTACTGACTGGGCCGGCCGGCTTGGCAGGCTTTTTAGTTTTCTCTTTTTGGCATTTTTTTGTCTTCTTTTATAATTTTTGGTTTTGAACTCCAATTTCAACCAAAAATGGAAAATATTGTTTTTGTTCAAAGAAAAATAAAACTTGCTTCGTCAACATTGTTAGTTGTTCCAATATACATCTTTGTGTCGAATATGGGCACATTAAAACAAACTATGCCATGGAAAACGGTCAAAACGGGGGTCATGACCGTTCGTACCTAGGGGTTGAATCTTGATGAACTCTTGGTGTATCTATGTTGAAATAGGTACTTGGGTACCTAAAAATGATTTTTGCAAAAAATAAAGATAAAACTACGAGGCACCTGTAGTTCAAATTTGGCCCGGTTTCAGCGGAATCGGCAGAAATCTGTCTTTTTCAAAAGAGGTGTATTTTGAACTATTGAGAGGTAGTAAGTTTGTTATTTATAGATAAAACATGACATAATATATTTAGAATTTTACGTTGTACATTTTTGCAACATATTTTTTGTATGTGCTTCACAAAAAACCCATTTTTGACACTCCGGGAATGGAAAATGGTATTTTTATTCAACGAAAAATAAAACTTTCTTCGTCAACATTGTTAGTTGTATCAATATGCATCTTTTTGTGGAATATGGTCACATTTAAACAAACTATGCCATGGATGTGGCCAAAACATCCGTCATTTCACTCGAAAGCCATGAATCTTCGTACGAGATAGCTCATTTGTGTGAACACATTTTCCACCAAATTGTCGTATTACAATTTTATTATTTTTGGTAGATACTAGGACATATATAATAACACCACGAAAAGATCATGCATCGTTTCGAGTTTTTTTTGAATTTTCTGGAATTTTCTAAGCCGGTTTCGGAAAACGGTCAAAATGGGGGACATGACCGTTCGTACCTAGGGATTGATCTTGATGAACTCTTGATGTATCTATGTTTAAATAGGTACTTGGGTACCTAAAAATGATTTTGGAAAAAAATAAAGAGAAAACTACGAGGCACCTGTAGTTCAAATTTGGCCCGGTTTCGGTGGAATCGGCAAAAATCTGTCTTTTTCAAAAGAGGTGTATTTTGAGCTATTTGATAGGTAGTAACTTTGTTATTTGTAGATAAAACATGACATAATATATTTAGAATTTTACGTTGTACATTTTTGCAACATATTTTTTGTATTTGCTTCACAAAAAACCCATTTTTGACACTGCGGGAATGGAAAATGGTATTTTTATTCAACGAAAAATAAAATTTTCTCCGTGAACATTGTTAGCTGTACCAATATGCATCTTTGTGTGGAATATGGTTACATTTAAACAAACTATGCCATGGATGTGGCCAAAACATCCGCCATTTCGCTCGAAAGCTATGAATCTTCGTACGAGATAGCTCATTTGTGTGAACACATTTTCCACCAAATTGCTGTATTCCAAGTTTATTATTTTTGGTGGATACTAGGACATATATAATAACACCACGCGAATATCTAGCATCGTTTCGAGTTTTTTTTTGAATTTTCTGGAATTTTCTAAGCCTGTTTCGGAAAACGGTCAAAACGGGGGACATGACCGTTCGTTCCTAGGGGTTGAATCTTGATGAAATCTTGGTGTATCTATGTTGAAATAGGTACTTGGGTATCTAAAAATGATTTTTGCAAAAAATAAAGAGAAAACTACGAGGCACATGTAGTTCAAATTTGGCCCGGTTTCAGCGGAATCGGCAGAAATCTGTCTTTTTCAAAAGAGGTGTATTTTGATCTATTGAGAGGTAGTAAGTTTGTTATTTGTAGATAAAACATGACATAATATATTTAGAATTTTACGTTGTACATTTTTGCAACATATTTTTTGTATGTGCTTAACAAAAAAAAACATTTTTGACACTCCGGGAATGGAAAATGGTATTTTTATTCAACGAAAAATAAAACTTTCTCCGTGAACATTGTTAGTTGTACCAATATGCATATTTTTGTGGAATATGGTCATATTTAAACAAACTATGCCATGGATGTGGCCAAAACATCCGTCATTTCGCTCGAAAGCCATGAATCTTCGTACGAGATAGCTCATTTCTGTGAACACATTTTCCACCAAATTGTCGTATTCCAAGTTTATTATTTTTGGTGGATACTAGTACATATATAACAACACCAAGCGAAGATCTTGCATTGTTTCGAGTTTTTTTAAATTTTCTGTAATTTTCAAAGTCGGTTTCGAAAAACGGTCAAAACGGGGGACATGGCCGTTCGTACCTAGCTGTTGAATCTTGATGAACTCTTGGTGTATATATGTTGAAATAGGTACTTGGCTACCTAAAAATGATTTTTGCAAAAAATAAAGAGAAAACTACGAGGCACCTGTAGTTCAAATTTGGCCCGGTTTCAGCCGAATCGGCAGAAATTTGTCTTTTTCAAAAGAGGTGTATTTTGAGCTATTGAGAGGTATTAAGTTTGTTATCTATAGATCAAACATGGCAATATTTAGAATTTTACTTTGTACATTTTGCAACATATTTTGTGTATGTGCTTCACAAAAAACCCAGTTTTGACACTCCGGAAAGGGAAAATGGTATTTTTATTCAACGAAAAATAAAACTTTCTTCGTGAACATTGTTAGTTGTTCCAATATGCACCTTTGTGTGGAATATGGTCAGCTTTAAACAAACTATGCCATGGATGTGGCCAAAACATCCGTCATTTGGCCCGAAAGCCATGAATCTTCGTACGAGATAGCTCATTTATGTGAACACATTTTCCACCAAATTGTCGTATTCCAATTTTATTATTTTTGGTGGATACTAGGACATATATAACAACACCAAGCGAAGATCTTGCATCGTTTCGAGTTTTTTTTGAATTTTCTGTAATTTTCAAAGTCGGTTTCGGAAAACAGTCAAAACGGGGGACATGGCCGTTCGTACCTAGGTGTTGAATCTTGATGAACTATTGGTGTATCTTTGTTGAAATAGGTATTTGGCTACCTAAAAATGAATTTTGCAAAAAATAAAGAGAAAACTACGAGGCACATGTAGTTCAAATTTGGCCCGGTTTCAGCGGAATCGGCAGAAATTTGTCTTTTTCAAAAGTGGTGTATTTTGACCTATTGATAGGTAGTAAGTTTGTTATCTGTAGATCAAATATGACATAATATATTTAGAATTTTACTTTCTACATTTTTGCAACATATTTTGTGTATGTGCTTCACAAAAATACCCGGTTTTGACACTCCGGAAAGGGAAAATGGTATTTTTATTCAACGAAAAATAAAACTTTCTTCGTGAACATTGTTAGTTCTTCCAATATGCATCTTTGTGTGTAATATGGGAACATTTAAACAAACTATGCCATGGATGTGGCCAAAACATCCGTCATTTGGCCCGAAAGCCATGAATCTTCGTACGAGATAGCTCATTTCTGTGAACACATTTTCCACCAAATTGTCGTATTCCAATTTTATTATTTTTGGTGGATACTAGTACATATATAACAACACCAAGCGAAGATCTTGCATCGTTTCGAGTTTTTTTGAATTTTCTGTAATTTTCAAAGCCGGTTTCGGAAAACGGTCAAAACGGGGGACATGGCCGTTCGTACCTAGGTGTTGAATCTTGATGAACTATTGGTGTATCTATGTTGAAATAGGTATTTGGCTAGCTAAAAATTATTTTTGCAAAAAATAAAGAGAAAACTACGAGGCACCTATAGTTCAAATTTGGCCTGGTTTCAGCTGAATCGGCAGAAATTTGTCTTTTTCGAAAGTGGTGTATTTTGAGCTATTGAGAGGTAGTAAGTTATGGGTGTCATTGTTTACACTCCAAAAATGAAAAATGATGTTTATATTCAACGAAAAATAAAATATTCTTCGTCATATGGTAAATTATGGGTGTCATTGTCTTCATATGTATGGGTGACTTACCAATACCCAAAATAGACAAAGTACTTACTTAAAAAAAAATAACTGGAACTATTCTTATAAGAAATAAACCAGCCAAATACTACAATTCTAGTGTGACATGAAGCATGGGGCTAAGAAGAGGTGGCCCTACCTGCAGCCGCTCTGGCTTATACTAGGAGTACATGGTTAGGTGTAAGTAAATTCTGCGGATCCAAAAAATGAGCGCGAACCGAAAACATGAGCGGGAACACGCCGATCCACTACGCAACCCTAGTAACCAGTACATTCCCCCCTCCCATCTCTCAGATCCACTGCGCTGCCGCCACCGCTCGGCTTCCCCATCACCAGCCCAGCAACCACCGCTCGACTCCCCTCCGTCAAGCCCACTTCTACCGCCACCCCCACCGCTCGGTTCCCCATCGGTGCCGCCTCCACCCCACGACAACCTCCACGCCCCTCCCTCCCTTCTCCAGCACCGAGCTGGGTTGTGGGCTGGGTTGTGGGCGTCGCACCGTCGCCTCCTTGCGCGTACCCCTCCCTCCCTTCTCAGGTCGAAGCTGCTCCGGCCGGGCCACAAGGATCCGCTCCTCCGCGACATGTGGCCGCGCGGCGACAGGAAGGGTCCTGCCGTAGGCGGCGAAGTTCCCGGCGAGGAAGAGGGGACGAGGCCCGAAGCCGAGGAGCGGAAGCGGGGCAATTGGGTGCTACAGATGCTGCGGGTGCAGCCAAGGTGGGTGGATGAGGCGGACGCATAGGCAGGCGGCGGTGGCGGAGGCACAGGACAGGAAGATGAGGCACCGGGCGCTGCATGGGAAGCAAAACGACAGCTCACATCTCCCACAAGCAACTTCGACATGCTGCTACGTTGGAAGGTCGGCTCCAGGTGTTTAACTTTCTTTCAGCTTTATGCTCGATACTTGTTTCTTGTATTGCTGGGCTGCTTCATTGATGAAAGTTTCCATGTGCAGGGCTTCCGAGTCTATGCCCTGCCATCTAGACGGAGCAAGGAGGGCGCTTCGTCCATTTCGAACCAATAATAGTGATAATTTGATGCAAACTAATTGTTTGGCACTTGTGATTTCACAGATCATCTTTGTGAACTTGTGGAAGTAGAAAAAAATGCCATTATCAGATAACCATCCTTTTGTATATGTAATATCATCCTGCTGTTTATGTCTTATTTCCCAAATCATTTGAACTTCAGCTTGTGATCAATGTAGAACCTGTCAGTCAGTGGGAATGGATGCTTGCTATGCTGATGTTCTTACATATGTGCCAAACACATAACCATGATATCCTCCTTTTGCAGCCAATAGATGATAGTCTATCTTGTAATTCATACAATTTTGTGGATGTAGGACTTCAAATGCATTGAATTTTTGTGTGTGTAGTTGAGATAATATTTTCCCTACGTTTTGGGGTTTCTTAATGCATTTGTGCTTTAGTGATAGCTTAAACTGATGATGCTGGGGGTGGTATTTGTCTAGTTGAACTGCTGCTACTAGTCGATATGAGCTTTTGATGTCAAACCTGCATCGCAGAATATTGTTTATAGCTATAGGATTACCATTTCAGATTTACTATCTAAAGTTGAAGTGTAGTAGTAATTCTATTGGGTTGTTGAGAGCCTCATCAGATGTTGATGAAAGAAGTTTAGTCAGTCCTCGGCAACCTCTCTTTGTTATCTGAACACTATGTTAATTTTTTTAGTTTGCCTACTGTTCTTGGCTGTGGTGCATATTTGTATGTTCAGTATGGTGCTTCGTATAATTTAGTAACCTATAGTTTTCTCGGTTTTAAGAATAACCATTAATCTGCAAAATACACTGATGGTTAATTATATATGTTGTGACACACCAAATATACGGTATTTTGTCTTACGCTCATGTACATGTAACATTGGTTTTTCTTGCTCATGCAGGGACTTCATAAAGCTCGGTTTCCCTGGTCCGCGCCGTGGTTTGGAGCAAGGAGAAGGCTTCTACCTGGTCGGCATGCAGCTGTTGATCGTTGCGACTGAACTTTAGAGGGTGTTCAAGATCCACAACTCTAAATTGGCCTCTGGCGCAGACATCAACGGCCAAACGTTGTGAGTCGCTGCTGCACGCTCCCCTCTCTTTGCCTCTGATTTCTCATGGCGTTTTTGGGTTTTGATGCCTCAGTTACGTCGATAGCTGAACTAATATTTAAATGGCAACCCAATGATTCTATCTTCAATGTCCTCTCTGAATTTACATCATGTAGGTTAGATCCTGTCAGTTGAATGGATGGTCGTAGTAGTATTGTACTATTTTTCTTCCTGATTATTTGTTACGGTGACGTTCATTTCATGTCCTGCACTTGCACTTACCTTGGTGGTTCCTGTAGGTTAGCACTGCTAGTCCCTTGCATGATCTTGAATGCTGTAGTAAAACAGAATCAGATAAATGTGTTGAAGTGAAGTTGTTGGATTTTTTTGCTATGCCATTGTAACCAGAATAATAAATTGTTGTGCTTTTGTTGTAGAACATCATGTCAAGAGCAAATTCCCTTTTTAGGATTTTTACATATATGCGTTGATGTGCCCCTTTCTTCATTGAATGTTAGTTCAGGAGCTGCATTTGAAAAACATATTTGCTTGCATGTGAACTCCCCTGGCTGAAAGCATTTGTCTTGCTCTGACCATTTTTTTCTCTAACATGCAGATGGCCTTCGTTCATGTTTGGCAGCGAGCTCGAGGACAAAGAAGTAGAAGTAGAGTTATTCCTTATGTAAATTGTGTTTTTGGTAGCTTGATATATGATGTAAATTATGTTTTATTGTAAACCTGATTTGAGTTATGTTTGACTATAAAGTGCCAAGTTTGACAGTATCAAACTTCGAATTTATACTTCTATTTCTGTTCCGCCTCAAATTTGGTCTTTTATTCACTAGAAAATTGAAAGCTGGAGAATATGACTAGCAATTGGGGACTACTTTACCTGAACCAGAAAAGTAGGACCCACTTACCTGACAACTGGGCCCATCTTAAAAAAGAAAAAAAAAAGAGAAACTGAAACTCGTAAGCTGAAAAGGCCACATCCCAAAAAAAAATTAGTCTACATGTTGGGCTTGGCCCATTCAGCAAAACCGAAATTGCCATGAAAAATAAATATATACGCTGATTTGTTGGGCTTGGCCCATGTAAAGCACCAAATTGGACCAGGATGAATCTCATATATGACCTACCAAGTAGGATTAGCCACGTAGGATCTGACGTGGCCATATCAGACATGCAATGACCAACCTCTGATTTAGTCATACAAACGGCCATGACCATCCTAGCGAGGAAAGTCATTAGTGGTCGAATAAGACGCTCGGTATGTGACCATCAGTTTTTGGTCAAAAGGGGTCATGGACAGAACTCCGTGACCTTCCGGCGACCAAAATTGAGGGTCATCTATCAACATTTTTCTTGTAGTGTTTTCTTTTTCTTTTTTCCTTTTCTTTTCAGGGTTTCCGATTTCGTATTTCGGTGTTTCCGTGTTCTGTATTTTCAGGGTTTCCGTTTAGGTGTTTCCGGTTCCGTATTTCCGCTTACGTCTTTCCGATTCCGTATTTCCGATTCCGTGTTTCCGATTCCGTGTTCGTAAAAACACGGAATCGGAAATACGTATCTAGAAACACCGATTCCGTGTTTGCGGTTAAGTGTTTCCGATTCCGTGTTTGCGGTTAAATGTTGATGCACCAAATAAAAGTACATATATACATGTAACACGAAGTACTCGACCGATTATCATTACATGATCTGAAGTTCGTTTCCAATAGCTGTATACTTGCATAGAGAAGTGAGCTGGCTATTGGTTCATAGGATGGAAAAATTCTCCGCCTTCATCTATGACTTGCGTGAGAAGAAATCCTGCCAATTCCTCTGCAACTGCCTTGCAACGTTGGATTGGTCTGAGCATCGCCCGCTTTCGTTGCAGCTTTAAAAGAAGTAGGTGAAAACAATTAAGTTATGAACAAAACTAAACATAATTGATGGCAACATAAATAAAGTTGTGAAGATCCGGTTACGTACCTCTAGATTTCTGGAAGGACGGGATTTCTCAGTGATAATCCTGTGAATGTACTCGCAAACGTAGTATCCACAATAATCAGTTCCCTTTGGTTGTTGCGGGACGCTCTATATACGAGAACATAATTCAGTCAAATTAATAATAATCAAGAGAATGGTAATGGTATTGAAACCAGGGTACGTAGTACTAGTTACTTTGTTAATCTGAAAGTGGAGTTTGTTTGCCCATGTACCGGGTTCTTCCTTGATGAACATTTGCCAAACTCTGGCCGACAAAGAAAAATGAAAACAAGAGTTAATTATTACTTACTTGATATTAGGAAATGAACGAAAATGAGGCCGATGAACGAAAGAGGCCGATATATATATATACCTTTGAAGTATCTGCCGCGCCATCTTCCATGTGTCAGCGTCCCAGGTTAACAGGTCCCAGACTTCAACTTGTCCTTGATCGATTCTAATGATGAACAATATGAAGTGGGACCTGCGCACGTGTACACACGTAGTCATGCATACTCATCAATTACACTTAACATCAGGTAAGCAAAATGGAATGTGTACAACACAGTAACACTCACTTGAATGCTTAGGGCCAAAGTATTTCTTTTTTGGTACTTTGTCGCTTCAAAAACCTTAGCAAATCAGCCGGTGTATCCTTGTTGAACTTTTCTATTATCTCTTGATGAAACGAATACAGGTCAATGAACCCAAAGTCCCAGATTCCTGCCAGCCTGCATTCACGAATTTTCATTCTGCATAGTAGCATATAAAAAGAATGCCGTGAGTGATAATTATGCGGGCAATGAACGCGAGCTTAACTAAATAATTAAATTACACAAATAAATCACATACAAACAGTAGCAGCTGAGGATAGCTTTGTCGAGGGCACGTTGATTGTACATCTGGAAAAAATCATCGAACCCAACCTCCACACCGTACTCTCCGAAGTAGTGTTGATCCTGAACTGCCGCCATGATACAGTCTCTCTTTTGCCTTGCGGCCTCTAAGTACCGAACATGTAAATCCCATGGTTGGGTTGTTAGAGCACTAGATTTTCGACCAGAGGATGCTCAGGCTTATATTTATATACCACATCAGCAATAGCGTAACCTACGTCGCCCATGTGTGGACCGGACACTGAAGCCTGGTCAGATAAAACCTTGAGCGGGGCAATTGACTGTGCTTCTTGTTGTCCGAGCTGGGGAATTTGTTTCCCGCATTTCGTCTGCTCCGCCTACTTCATCTGCTTCGCGTGCTTCATCTGTACGGTGTGCATCTTATCAATGTACCGTTCATAGTCTGAAAGGGGCGGCGGTGGCGGCGGTACAGGATAATATAAGTTGTCGATGGTGCGCTCAATTTTCCACTTTGGTATGTTCTTCAGAGTTTCCTTCCAGATGTCTGGAGGGGGCTTCAGGGGAAACCGTGCGAACCATGCTTTGGTTTTGGCTTTCACAGCCTCGTCTAGTTCCTCCGGAGTCATCAGGCCTGGTAACTTCGGGGGAGTCTTGACTTTATTGGGTTTCCTTTCTCTCTTCTTGGGAGGAGTCCCGTTTCTTCTGAACTGCAGCTTCCGCTTTGCCGTACCCGTAGTGGGCGCATCCGTCGGCTCATGGGAGTGCACGGGCGATGGACTCTCGGCCTCGGGCTCCCAATCTTCGTTGTGGGGTGGACTTGGAGGTGCGTTGGGGGTGGACTTGGAGGTCGTGCATTCTCTGTACGAAAGTGAAAAAACTATTAAAAATAGGCTTATATGCGGTGCAACATTCAGTAATTGTTGGAGGTGGTGCATTTGTACCTAGAGGAGCCGGTGACCTTGGCGCCGCGTTAGGAAACACGATGTGTTTCTTATTCCACAAGATGATACCAAGCTCCATTTCTCCTAGTGTCTTCTCGCCTTCACCTCCAGGAATATGAAGCTCAATTGACTGGCATCCCGGCGTAATTGTTGACAACCCGACACGAGCATGGGATGCTGGAATCTGACCACCATGGTAGATTGCTCCAGGTTGATTCGGTAAAGCATAGCCTTACACCACCATGAAGGATATGTTCCCCATTGGCATATGAATCTCACAGTTTGTCTTCTCCGTGATATCATCCACAGGGTAGTGAGGCGCCGACGGTTCGACTGCAGGACCGTCTTCTAGCTGCAGCTGCGTGGAACCCACGCTGCTTCTATGCTGAGATGGGACGGCATCTGCTACAGGATCGTCTTCTAATTGCTGCTGATCAGCGTCAGGTGCAGTATGTTCTTCCTCCTCTTCAGTGTCAGGTATAGGGTGTCCCCCTTTCTTCAAGAGAAACGCCACCTTTTCTTCTAATGTCGATATCCGTTCTAGCGCCTTCTTCTTGCTTCTACCACGGCTTCTGTAAGTGCCAAGGTCTGCCGGAAACCCTTGGTTCCACGGGGTAGTGGCTCCAAAGCGTCGTGTTCATCCCCACTTTTCGGGGTTCCCGAGTGCCTTCGTCAGCTCGTCGGTCTCTCTATCGGGAACAAAAGTTCCTTTTCGTACAACTTCTATTGCCTTCTCTAGATCTGATACGACTTGTGTTATTTTTTCCGACCATGGTCCCTCCGCAACAATCATCCCAGTCTCAGCGTCCAACGTTGCCCCATGCGGGAACAACCAGAATTTGGACCTATCGGGCCAGTCATGTGTCTGTGGAATGATATTTCTTTTCAGAAGCGCATCTTCGTAGCGTCGCCACCTAGGCAGGGCAGTCATTTAGCCACCTGACCCCAAAATATGGTGATATTTCTTCTTCTTCGCATTCTCCGTATTTGTGGCTGATCGGGATGTAAAGACACCCGTTTTCTTGTACGCATTAAAATCAGGCCAAGCGTCTCTTATCTTCACTAGGTGCCCAGTGAAAACCGGATCTTCGTCCTTATATTTCTTCCACAAGTCTTTCTTCCACCTCTGAATTGTGTGGCCATCTTCTTCAACGCCCACTCCTCGACTTTCTTCTTCTTATCTTCCAAAGCACTCTTTTCAATCTGTCATCGACATAAGTATCTCCAACGTTGGCGCCGGTCTTCTTACAACAACTCCGCACTGATTTACAAATTTGCGATAAGTTTCTGGGGGTTCCAGTGGTTTGCCATCAGCAGCAACTTTATCGATCGAGTACCTTGCAGTATCTTTCAACCTTGCGGCCGGGCCTCGTTTCGACTTTGCCTCAGTACTTGCGCTAGCTGTTTCGGAGGGAGCCTAAACGGGAAAATAATGATTCGTTAGTAAGTGCAATACAAATTAATTGTTGCGTCAACAGTGACTTGAGATATACATTGGCAGAGTTTGTACCGGAGGGCATTTCTGCATCGTCGACGTCATCTACTACATCTTCTATATTCTCAGCTCCGTCACCTGAGTCGTTCAAAAATTGATTGCTAAACGTCTGTCCACCGTCGTGATCATGATATATGGTCGTTGCATCTTCAAAAATCATCTGGCACATGTATCTTTCCTTCTCCACCTCACCCATTCCCGCGAGCTGATCGGTGTGCGGATCATGTGGTTCTTGGGGATCCATAGCTCAACACCTGCTGGTAAAACTTATAAAATGAAGAACTCTAATTTACAACTATGATATCAAAATAAAACTTTCATTTTTTTAAAACTCGGACACTTAGCAAAATTATTTCATCGGACACTTAGCAAAATTATTTCATCGGACACTTATCAAAATTATTTCATCGGACACTTAGCAAAATTATTTCATCGGACACTTAGCAAAATTAGTTCATTGGTTATTTATATAGACAATGTGGCATAATAATTTATAAAATGAAGAACTCTAATTTACAACTATGATATCAAAATAAAATTTTCATTTTCAAAATCAGACATTTAGCAAACTTATTTCATCGGACACTTAGCAAAATTATTTCATCGGATACTTAGCAAAATTATTTCATCGGACACTTAGCAAAATTATTTCACCTGACACTTAGCAAAATTATTTCATCGGACACTTAGCAAAATTATTTCATTGGTTATTTATATAGAGAATGTGGTATAGTAATTTATAAAATGTAGTACTCTAAAATGCAGAACTCTAATTTATAAAATGAAGAACTCTAATTTACAACTATGATATCAAAATAAAATTCTAATTCTAGCTAATTATAATTACTACATATTATAATTACTACAAAATTCTAGCTAATTCTGGCTAATTATAATTACTAGCTAATTATAATTACTACAAAATTCTAGGTAATTCTAGATAATTCTAGCTAATTCTAATTACTAGAAAATTCTAAGTCTAGCTAATTATAATTACTATAAATTCTAATTCTAATTACAAAGTATTTTACAAATAGAAAAAAAAACAAAAAAAACTCACAGGTGCCTCTGCCTCTGTGACGTCACGCCTACGTCACAGAGGGAGCTGGCGGCGTCGGGGCCGAGGGAGCTGGCGGCGTCGGGGCGGCGGCGTGGCGTCGGGGGCGCGGGCGTGGAGTTGGGGGCGCGGGCGTGGCGTCGGGGGCGTGGGCGAGGCGGACGGCGTCGGGGGCAAAGGAAGGCGGCGACGAGGCGGCGTCGAGCGACGGGGCAGCGTCGGGGCAATGGCGGCGAGGAGGAGACGGCAACGAGGAGGCGAGCACGGCGAGGACGGACCAGGGCTTCAATCGGGAGGAGAGAAGACGCGCGAAGGGAAAAAAAATTCGGCTAAGAGACTGAAAACCACTCTGTACAAGCCTTTAGAACCAGTTGGTGTTAACAACCGGTTCTAAAGACCCTTTAGCACCAGTTGTTAACACCAACCGGTTCTAAAGGTCCAAAAATGGGGCCACGTTCAGAGTGCGTGCGCGAACCCACCTTTAGGACCGGTTGTTGTTAACAACCGGTCCTAAAGGTTTTTTTTCCTTTTTCTTTTTTCCTTTTTTCTAGTTCCTGTTTTCTTTTTCTTTTTGTTTAATTTTTCTGCTTTCTTTATTATGTATTGATTTAATTGTCCAAATTAGACTCTTCCAAAAAATTTGTGTAATCAAAATCTTTTGTAAAATCAAATATTTATAAAAACATATTTATATTTTCTCATATTTTGTGTAAAAATTGTCTAAATGTCATTTAAAACAATAAAAAATAAAAAATAAGATATTTATCAAACTAATTTGAAAATATAAAGATATTTTTTTGTTTCCTTTTTCTTTTTCCTGTTTCTTCTTTTATTTTTCTTTTTGTTTCCCTTTTCTGTTTTCTTTTACATTTATTTATAAAATCAAAGTAGACTCAAAAATTTCTAAAATCAAATATTTATAAAAACATATTTATATTTTCTCATATTTTGTGTAAAAATTGTCTAAATGTCATTTAAAACAATAAAAAATAAGATATTTATCAAACTAATTTGAAAATATAAAGATAATTTTTTGTTTCCTTTTTCTTTTTCCTGTTTCTTCTTTTATTTTTCTTTTTTGTTTCCCTTTTCTGTTTTCTTTTACATTTATTTATAAAATCAAAGTATTGTAAAATCAAAGGAAACGGAAAGATAAGAAAACGATCAGTACATCATGCGATGATCCAAAGGGCCACATTGTTCTTTCAGGGAAAAGAAACATCGTGAGAGTGGAGAACAAGACAGACATGTCAGAAGATTATAATATGTTTGGTGAAATTCCGCCCTTCAAAGTGAACACTGACCCAAGCATTAAGTTAGATGATGAGGATGCTCCATGGATACGGCCAAATCGTAAGAAAGCTGGGACACAATGGATGAATTGATGTGTAATAATTTATTGTACCAAACTTTGTTGAATGGATCATGTGAATTATATTATCTCTGATGTGTTTTTTGGGGAAAACCTTAAAGGGGGGGTGTATAACAAAACAATCGGTATCGCCATCATACAGCCCTACCGTGGCTACTGGGTGCATATATGCA
Organism: Alopecurus myosuroides; assembly: GCA_028641055.1. Lineage (NCBI taxonomy): Eukaryota > Viridiplantae > Streptophyta > Magnoliopsida > Poales > Poaceae > Alopecurus > Alopecurus myosuroides. Next base: position 390,389,490 of record CM054060.1, read on the forward strand.
TACCAAATGCTCGGCAGGACGTATGATGGTGAATCCGGATGTTTTGTATTTGCTTGATGAACTGAATATATGATGTATCAAACCTTAAAGAGGGGTGTAGAACAAAACAATCGGTATCGCCATCATACATCCCTACCGTGGCTACTGGGTGCATATATGCATACCAAATGCACGGCAGGACGTATGATGGCGAATCCGGATGTTTTGTGTTTGCTCGATGAACTGAATATATGATGTATCAAACCTTAAAGGGGGGTGTAGAACAAAACAATCGGTATCGCCATCATACATCCCTACCGTGGCTACTGGGTGCATATATGCATACCAAATGCACGACAGGACGTATGATGGCGAATCCGAATGTTTTGTATTTGCTCGATGAACTGAATATATGATGTATCAAACCTTAAATGGGGTGTAGAACAAAACAATCGGTATCGCCATCATACAGCCCCATCGTGTCTACTGGGTGCATATATGCATACCAAATGCACGGCAGGACGTATCATGGCGAATCCGGATGTTTTGTATTTGCTCGATGAACTTACCGGTGTATGAAGGTGGGCTATATATAGGATCCTCTAGCTCACAAAGTGTTGTGCTAGGGTTTTGATCCAACGGTTAAGAAACACCCTGATCCAACGTCTCACAACAGCTCGAAAGAAACACACCGTAGCCCTGATCGAACGGCTCACAACAGTTCGGAAGAAACACACCCCGGATCCAACGACTCACAAGCGCTTGAAAGAAACACACGATTCGTGTGATTCTATCTGATTGGTCCGAACGAACCCTAACCCATTTAGTCCCGGTTGGTGTCCCCAACCAGGACTAAAGGGATGATCCGTTTCCCAACGAAACCGGTACTAAAGGTTGGTGTCATTTTAACACTTAAAAAATAAAAATGATATTTATCAAAATGGTCAAATTTAGTGGAAACTGGTCAAATTTTTGATATTTATCAAAATAGTCAACAAAATTACATAAAAGGTTTAATACATTATTACACATCACCAACAACACCCCCTATCTATTTTTCTTCTCGCCTTTCTTCTGATTGCGCTGTAACCATGGAGTATCTTCATCATTTAACGGGATGCTTGGATCATCTTTGACTTTGAAGGGAGGAATTTCATCAAAGGAAAGCAAACAAACCGAACGGGCGAAAGCAAACCAGTTCGTGCAGCGGCCGAAAGCAAACCAGTTCGAACGGAAGCCGGAGACGAGTTAGTCCGACTAGTTCGAGATTGGGAAAACTCGAGAAGGTAAGGTAGTTGGGTGGGAAATATCATACTCATACTTGTTTATTGTAATCTTCTGACATGTCTGTCTTGTCCTCGACTCCCACGATGTTTCGTTTCCCTGAAAGAACTATGTGGCGCCTTGGCTCATCGTCTGATGTATTCGCTTCCTTATCTTTTCTTTTTCTCGGTCTGCTAGACATGTCCTTCACATAGAAAACCTGAGCCACATCATTGGCTAGGACGAATTGATCATTGTCGTACCCAAGATTCTTCTGATCCACTGTTGTCATTCCGTACTTCGGGTCTGACCTTCACGCCTGACAGGTTGAACCATTTGCACCAGAACAAAGGGACCTTAAAGGAAGGTCCATAGTCAAGTTCCCATATCTGCTCTATGTAACCATAGTATGTGACCCTTTGGCCGTTGTCGTCTTTTGCATCAAACCGGACGCCACTGTTTTGGTTGATGCTCTTTTTATCTTGGTCTGCCGTGTAAAATGTGTTACCATTTATCTTGTACCCTTTAAAGGTCAATACAGTCGAAGATGGTTGCTTGGCCAACAAGTATTGCTCATCTTCAACAATGTTGTCATTAATGAGACGTCTTTGCAACCAACCACCGAAAGTATTCGCGTGTTCTTTAGCAATGAAATCTTGAGGTTGCTCCGGGTATTCCGAACGTAAAATATCCTTGTGTTCCTGGATATATGGAGCCGCCAAGCTAGAATTAACTAGAACTGTGTAGTGTGCTTGAGTGAAAGATTGCGTCCATACATGTTGTTGATTTCTTTCCTAGCGTGCCTTTCCCACGCAATCTCCCCTCATGGCGCGACTGAGGAACACCGATCGGGTTCAGGTCAGGAATAAAGTCAACACAAAACTCAATGACCTCCTCTGTTCCATAGGCCTTGACCATGCTTCCTTCTGGCCTAGCACGGTTTTTAACATAATTCTTCAAGACTCCCATGAACCTCTCAAAGGGGAACATATTGTGTAAGAATACACCGAGAACGGAAATCTCTTGGACTAGGTGAACTATGAGGTGCGTCATAATATTGAAGAACGTTGGTCGGAACACCAACTCGAAGCTGACAAGACATTGGACCACGTCCTTCTGTAAACTTGGTAGAGTTGCTGGATCGATTGCCTTCTGAGAAATTGCGTTGAGGAATGCACATAGCTTCACAATGGGTACTCGCACGTTTTCTGGCAGAAGCCCCCTCAATGCAATCGGAAGTAACTGGGTCATGATCACGTGGCAATCATGAGACTTTAGGTTTTGGAACTTTTTCTCTTCCAGGTTTAATATTCCTTTTATGTTCGATGAGTAGCCAGACGGGACCTTGATACTGCTCAGGACTTGGAAAAAGATCTCCTTCTCTTCCTTGGTAAGAGCGTAGCTGGCAGACCTTTGAAATTCTCTGGATTCATCAGGTCGTCTCGTTCGTGCATATGTTGGTGGTGCAGACGTGCTTTTGGTGTATCTGTCGACTTCTTCCCATGCACGCCCAATAAGTTTAGCAGGTTCACGCAAATATTTTTCGTCACGTGCATCACGTCGATCGCAGAGCGAACCTCTAGGAATTTCCAATAGGGTAGTTCCCAGAATATAGATTTCTTGTTCGACATGGCTACGTGGTTGTCGGTGTCATTCGGAACAGATTATGCGCCAGGACCCTTACCAAAGATTACTTTTATATCTTTGACTATGTCATATATATCAGTACCATTAGGGAGGGTTGGCTTCCTCCGTGTATCTTCCTCGCCTTTGAAATGCTTTCCTTTTTTTCTTACGGGATGCCTGTCTGAAAGAAATCGACGATGCCCCGGGTACACATTCTTGCCTATATGTATACTTTCAGTCTCGCCTAAACAGTGTGTGCATACGCTGTATCCCTTGTTTGACTGTCCTGAGATGTTACGCTAATAATTGATGGCTACAAACAGCAACCCTCGTAGGTCAAATTCCTTCTGTTTGTACTCGTCCCACACACGTACAACTTCGTCAGCCCACAACTCTAAAAGTTCATCAACCAGTGGCCTTATGTACACATCAATGTTGTTGCCAGGTTGCGACGGGCCTGGGATAAGCAATGTCATCATAATGAACTTACGCTTCATGCATAACCAAGGAGGAAGGTTATAGATACATAGAGTCACGGGCCAGGTGCTATGACTGCTACTCTGCTCCCCAAACGGATTCAGGCCATCTGTACTTAGACCAAACCTTAAGTTTCTTGCGTCACGTGCAAAGTCCTCGTACTTATCGTCGATGTTTCTCCATTGCGACCCATCAGCGGGGTGTCTCAGCATATCGTCTTCCGTACGGTCTTCTTTGTGCCATCGCAGCAACTTGGCATGCTCTTTGTTTCGGAACAAACGTCTCAACCGTGGTATTATAGGAGCATGCCACATCACCTTGGAAGGAACCCTCTTCCTGGGGCGATCGTCGCCCTCAACATCACCAGGGTCATCTCGCCTGATCTTATACCGAAATGCACCGCATACCGGGCAGGCATTTAATTTCTCGTGCTGACCGCGGTAGAGGATGTAGTCATTGATGCATGCATGTATCTTATGCACTTCCAATCCTAGAGGGCAGACAACCTTCTTTGCTTTGTACGCACTGCAGGGCAGCATGTTATCTCTTGGAAGCATCTTCTTCATTATTTTCAGCAGCTTTTCAAATCCCTTGTCAGATATTCCATTCTCTGCCTTCCATTGCAGCAATTTCAGGGTGGTGCCCAACTTTTTCTGGCCATCTTCGCAATTTGGGTACAACAATTTTTTGTGGTCTTCTAACATGCGCTCCAACTTCAACCTCTCGTTTTCACTTGCGCAGTTTATCTATTCTTCATGAATGACCTGACGAAGATCATTATCAGACTCATCAACAATGTCCTCAAGTTCAGGCTCGTCTTCCGCCATTTCAGTATCACCGTGTTCACCGAACATAGGATAGTTATCATTATCCTCTTCTTCTTCATTGTCTTCCATTACAACCCCTCTTTCTCCGTGCTTGGTCCAACAAAAATAACTGGGCATGAAGCCTTCTTGCACCAGGTGGGGGTGTATTGTTCTTGAGTTAGGGAAATTCCTCTTATTCTGGCATTTTTTACATGGACGAAAAATAAATCCATTCTGCCTGTTTTTCTCAGCCACATTGAGAAAACTATGCATGCCATTAAGGAATTCGGGACGACGTCGATCACTGTACATCCATTGCCGGTTCATCTGCATTATATAAATTTATCAAAAACCATTATGCTAAATCATCATGACTAAATTAATTAATTAATACAAAAAGTTCATCACACGTTAAAACCAAAGTAGCGTAGTGACCATACATATATAGTTCTCATAAAAATACACACTGCCATGAAAACTCTCTCTAATTAATGCATTTAAAAACAACAACAAATGCGATCAAAATCGCAACAAAGGTAACAATTGACCCGACGGCATAATGATACCAAGCCTCTTTACTAATTGCATATTTTCTAATCTTTCTAATCTTCAGGCGCATTGCGTCCATCTCGCTCTTGTGACCATCGACGACACCGGCAAGAACCTTTTCCAAGGTCATCTTTTCTCTTTCAGTTTTTTCCAATCTTTTTTCAGTTTTTTTCAATCTTTCTTTCAGGTCAACATTTTCTTGTTCAACTAAGTGTAACTTCTCAACAATAGGGTCGATTGGCATTTCCGGTTCCACTACCTCCTAGATAAAAATATCTATGTCAAGTTGGTCAGCGTAATTAATTGTCATATAATCAGAAATGAAAATATGTAGTTATAAAAGATAATATACCACATCCGAATCATAGACTAGACGAGGGCCAACGGGGATGGATATCAAAACCATGGCGCTATACATATAAAAAAAAATTACACAATAAGAAAATTATATACAAGTAAATATGTAAATCATACAAATCAAAATTTGTTTTGGTATATAAAAACAATAGGCTCAGCAAGGTTGTGTCGGTGACGGGGCGATCGACGGCGGTGAGGAGGGGACAAGGCGCGCGACACTTAAAAAAACCACAAATCATAATTAAATTTGAGCTCAAATTGCATATGTATACATAACAAATGATGAACTCTCTCTAGCTTAGGCATTTCATCAAACACCTAGCTAGCACAACAAAAATGAAATGAGCAAGAAAACAAGCAAAACTTGCAATGCCGGAAGAGGGAATGTTGATGCTAACCGTAGAACCGATGGGTGCCAACAATCTTGACAAATGGTGGAGAAAAATGGGGATGGATTAGAGCTCCCAAGAGGAAGGAGAGAGCAAAAATGGAGTTGAGCTCGAGCTGGAAAAAATGGAGCTGAGCTCGGGGTGGAATATAGGGGAGGGCTTTAGGACCGGTTTGTGTTAAAAACCGGTGCTGAAGGGTCTGACAGCGGGGCCCCGCAGTTGTTGCAAAAATGAGAAAACCTTTAGCACCGGTTTGTGATACAAACCGGTTCTAAAGGGTCTGCCACTGGGCCCCCCACCCTGCAGCAAACGGTTCAAAACCCTTTAGGACCGGTTTGTGTTACAAACCGGTTCTAAAAGCCTTGCGGCCATTTGCTGCAGAGAGCGGGCCCAGCTGATAGACCCTTTAGAACCGGTTTATATCCAATCCGGGTCCAATGTGGTTGGCTCAATGCCCTGTTTTCTACTACTGTACCTAGTGGATGCATGCATGGGAGGGTCCACCTTCATTTGGACATATTCAGATTTTAAGCACTTGCGTACATGCTAGCAGCTTTTCATCCGAAACTCGCGCAAGGCCTAAGTCATGGCCGTGAAGTGGTCGTGAACCCGAAGTTTGCGATGTACACCATCCAACGGCTCTAAGGATAGGGGTAGCTACAGCCCATGACAGATAATCCGCACTCATACACACACACACACACACACACACACACACACACACACATATATATATATATTTATTTATTTATTTATGAGCGATACTTCCTCTATCATCCTTGCATATTTCTATAAATAATTCATGTTTCAAACTTTTTATAGAATTATTAAAAAGATAGTCAGTGCAACGCGCGGGGCATGGTACCGGTCTATGCATCATGCTGTCCAAAAGAGTCATATAACAAAACAAAAAATACCTGCGATACTTCCTATATCCATGCACCACATAACAAACAGTCCGCACGAGACATTTATACAGAAATAACTACATATTCAAGCCTTACAAGCGATTGTGCACAAAGAGCGATACAAATAAGTGCAACTTATACTCACGAATTTGTTTGCTTTCGTATTAAGTGTTCATAGGATATAATGGGCCATCTGAACACATCCGGGAAATTTTCATCTTCAGATTTGTTGGCCTCCTTGATATCTCGTGCTATCTCAGATACCCTGAGCATACAACGATTTCATGCAAATAATAAGTAAAAGTCTTGTTAAACCGAATACGAGATATATACACTACTAGAGAAATGCCTATAGCAGCACAACTTACCACAGGCGGACAGAAAATTGTATGCGCCTGGGCTACTTAGCGCAGGCGAACACGTACATTATGCGCCTGGGGTAAGTGTGTTACCCCAGGCGAACCAACTCCAGATGCGTCTGGGGTAAAGTGTGGCAGGGCACCCACCAGCACCCCCTGGCACTATGCCTCTACCGCAGGCGAATTTGGTATTAGTTCGCCTGGGTAGCACACTTACCCCAGACGAATAGCAATAGAAGCGCCTGTGGTAAAATTTGGCCTGGGGTAGCACCCCTAGCGCAGGCGCATTATAATTATAACTAGTTGAATGCCCGTGCGTTGCCACGGTCCATTAATTTTTTCGATCATTACATATGTCACCCGTGTATACATAATGCATGAAAAATATGTTGTGTAGGAAAAGATAAACACATAGTATTGCCAAAAACACCACTTCGCTCCATTGTATCTCGATAATTCGAAGTAGCTGACGATGTTACAGTTATTTTTTCAGTAGACGACAAGGGTGTTGTCTATAGTTCTATGCCAAGACTGAACCTAGCCACTTGGGCAACAGAAGTACAGTACCAGCCCTGAAGGTCCATGGAGCATTTTGATGAATTGATAAAGTCACTACTTGCCGACAACAGCTTGTCATGATACAGTAACTGAAGATGTTAAATGATGACAACCTGGAATTTGGTGGTTTAAACTTATGCAGGAGAATAACAAAGTTTAAAGTACTTTAGTTGTTGATTATCATCTCTGTTTCAGCTTCTTCTTGTCACACAAAAACCGCTTTGTGAGACATGTCACTTGATTCTTGACACATACCCTTTTTTTTTCATCCAATCCTAAAAATCATTAAGAGATTAAGTTGTCAAGATAATATGTTGGCTTTGATTGGGAAAAAAATAGATGAAACATGTAAAAACTAACAGTTCCACTCGGGGCTGCCATTGATGATATCGGCCGGCCTCCAGGTTGATGCCGTCCAGCGAGCACTCAGACACAACAACTTCCAGATCGATGGTAGCCTATTTTTTTGCTGTTTTGTACAGCTAAAGGTCTACAACTATCTAGTCGTTGTTACCAAACAGAACCTACCAGAATTATTATATGTTACACGCAATAGCAAAACAACGATGAAATTAAGCAAAATCGAACCAACGGGGACACAAGATTTTAACGTGGAAAACCCTTCCAATGAGGAAGAGAAAAAACCACTGGCGCCAGCCAGCAATACTTCACTATTTCGGGTGAGGTTACAATCGCGCCGGGATTTACAATGTATGGCTTATCCCGTGCGGCGGTTTACAAGAGGTATATAAAGGCGGTCCTGACCTAACTAGGTTGGTAACAGGTAATCCAACTCCAACTCGGTAACAACTCGTACCGTACCACTCGTCAGAAGTTCGGCCTTTATCAGTATATACAAATATGAATTTGGATCACCATAAAATAACACTCCACCTTGAGACAAATTCCCTCTTGTAGCATAAATGAGAACCTTCACCTGAAACACACAAAGAAAACACCTTCGACCCCACATAGCCTCTTGGGCTAAGCAGTGATACCAACTAAGCTCGAGCAAAGCTCAAACTTAGTAATAGGAACTGGCTTTGTCATCATATCAGCAGGATTATCATGAGTACTAATCTTGCATACCTTCAGCTTACCTTGTGCAACAACATCACGCACATAATGGTACTTGACATCAATGTGCTTTGTTCTCTCATGGAACATCTGATCCTTAGTAAGGTAAATTGCACTCTGACTGTCGCAAAATAGGTTAAAGCAAGTATCATCTCCACAAAGCTCAGCAAACAAACCTTTCAACCAGACTGCCTCTTTGCATGCTTCAGCAATAGCCATATACTCAGCCTCAGTAGTAGATTGTGCAACAACACCCTGCAAGGTAGCCTTCCAGCTAACGGCACATCCACTAATCGTAAACACATAACCTGTGAGGGATCTCCTCTTATCCAAGTCGGCAGCATAATCTGAATCCACATAGCCTGCGAGTCCCTCATCAGTCTTGCCAAACTTCAAGCAAGCTTTGGATGTGCCGCGAAGGTACCTGAAAATCCACTGAATAGCTTTCCAATGTTCTTTACCAGGATTAGCCATGTATCGACTGACCAAACTCATAGCATATGATAAATCAGGCCGAGAACACACCATGGCATACATTAAGGAACCAACAGCACTAGCATAAGGAACTCGTGACATATACTCAATATCTTTGTCAGTAGTAGGACATTGCAATGCTGACAACTTGAAGTGTGAAGCAATTGGAGTACTAACAGACTTTGCATCATGCATATTAAAACGATGAAGGACTTTCTTAATGTAATTCTCCTGACTAAGAAATAGCAATCTAGATTTTCTGTCTCTTGAAATTTCCATACCTAGAATTTTCTTAGCAGGACCAAGATCCTTCATCTCAAACTCACTACTCAATTGTTTCTTCAATGTAGTGATTTCTTTCATGCTCTTGGCAGCAATTAACATATCATCAACATATAGCAGCAAGTATATAGGTGATTCATCAACAAATTTAATGTACACACAGCTATCATATTCAGACCTCTTAAAGCCATGTGACATCATAAAAGAATCAAACTTTTTATACCATTGTCGAGGAGACTGTTTCAAACCGTAAAGAGACTTTTTTAGCTTGCACACGAAATCCTCTTTACCAGGCACTATGAACCCTTCAGGTTGGTCCATGTATATTTCCTCCTCAAGTTCTCCATGCAAAAACGCAGTCTTCACATCTAACTGCTCAAGCTCAAGATCATGCATAGCAACAATACTAAAGAAAGTACGAATAGAACTATGCTTGACAACAGGTGAGAACACATCATTATAATCCACTCCTGGAATCTGACTGAAACCTTTTGCTACTAACCTTGCCTTAAACCTTGGAGGCTCACTGGGAGATAAGCCCTCCTTTCTTTTGAATATCCACTTACAGCGGACGGCCTTCTTTTGTTTAGGCAAGCGCACAATATCCCATGTGCCATTCTTCTCAAGTGATTGCATCTCTTCGTGCATTGCACCAATCCACTTGTCACGATCAACCGAAGCAATAGCTTCATTATATGTAGCAGGTTCAGCATCATTCTCCACCTGTTCTGCACAACTTAGAGCAAAATAAACAACATCACATTCCTCAATTAAACGAGTACGAGGTCCTTTATTCCTCTTCTCTCTGCGCTCTGCAATAGACAAATTTTCTTGCTGCACAATAGGAGGTGAGGGCGGCACAATATCCTCCTCATCAATTTCAGTTTCCTCCTCATCCAGGTGGTCTAGCTCCACCTGCAAACGAACTCGTGGTTCTTCCTCATCAGAAGAATCAGGCATAACATCAGTTGACAAACTGTCCTCATACATGACAGATTCATTAAACACAACACTTCTGCTAAAGAAAGTCTTTTTGGTTTCCGGGTTCCACAACTTATATCCTTTTACTCCAGAACCATAACCAAGAAATAAGCACTTAATAGGTCTAGGCTCTAATTTTCCATTATCAACATGAGCATAGGCAGTGCAACCAAAAACTTTCAGTTGTGAATAATCAGCTGACTCACCAGACCATACCTCAATAGGAGTTTTCTTGTCAAGAGGGATGGATGGTGACCTGTTGATCAAGTAGCAGGCAGTGTTGGCAGCCTCAGCCCAAAAACGCCTATTCATGCGGGCGTTGGACAACATGCAGCGAGCTTTGGAGATGATCGTCCTATTCATCCGCTCAGCTACACCATTCTGCTGAGGTGTGTATGGGATGGTGTGGTGCCTGACAATGCCTTCCTGCACACAATAATCATCAAAAGCATGCGAACAAAATTCGCCACCATTGTCAGTACGAAGCACCTTCACCTTTCTCTCAGTTTGCTTTTCAATCATAACTTTCCACTCTTTAAAAGCAGCAAAAGTATCATCCTTAGTTTTCATAAAATAAGGCCAAACTCTTCTAGAGTAATCATCAATGATAGTAAGCATATAACGAGCACCACCATAAGAGGGCTTACGTGAAGGCCCCCATAAATCAGCATGTACATAATCCAGTGTACCTTTAGTGCTATGAACGGAAGCATTGAACTTAACTCTCTTATGCTTACCAAACACGCAGTGTTCACAGAACGGCAACTTACTCATATTGCAGTTCTTCAGCAGTTCTCTCTTCACCAATTCTGCCATACCATGTTCACTCATGTGTCCAAATCGCTTATGCCAGAGGTTAGTTGTACTTGCATCATCATTAGTAATAACAGCAGCAGTACCAGACAAAGTGCTACCTCTAAGAATATATAACTTGGCAGAATTCATATCACCAATCATAACAATGAGAGAACCTTTTGATACCTTCAGGCGTTTATCCCCTCCGGCATATTTGTACCCGTCACAATCAAGGGTACTCAGCGAGATCAAATTTCTCGCCATGGATGGTATGTGTTCCACTCCCGTCAATGTACGTGTCATCCCTCCATGGGTCTTGATCTGAACAGATCCAACGCCAACAATGTGACATTTGTTGTCGTTCCCCACACGCACAAAATCTCCAGTCTGCACAGCTTCATAAGAACTGAACCATTCTTTGTTACAGCAAATATGAAACGAACAAGCAGTATCAAGAATCCACTCATCATCACGGGTAACACATGCAGTAAAAACAGCTAAGCATTCACCATCCGAACTATTATCACCAGCAACAACAGCAGCCTTACCAGTACCATTACCATTACCATTACCGTCAGATTTATTTTTCGGTTGGTATGTGCCGTTCCTTTTCTCCTTGTTCTGCACCTTCCAGCAATCATCAATGGTGTGATTGGTTTTCTTACAGTACCTGCAGAACTTGTCTCGTCCTTTGGACTTTGAACGGCCCCTACTTTTATCTCTGTTGTTGTCGTTGTAGTTGTTATCTCGCTGCTCTGGTCTGCCTCGAACCTGCAATGCATCGCCTTTGGAGGACGATGGGTTATACTGCACCATAACTTTCATCTTTTCCCTGGTCTGCAGGGCCTCACAAACTTCCGCGAGGGTTAGTTCATCGCGGCTTAACAGTATGGTATCACGAAGGTTTGTAAAAGAGCTAGGCAGCGAACATAACAGCAGAAGAGCTAAGTCTTCATCATCATATTTTACCTCCATCGACACTAGGTCGGACACTATCTCCTTGAAGATCGACAAGTGGCTCATGACAGAACCACCATCTTGCATCTTGAGCGAGAACAACTTCATCTTAACATGCATCTTGCTGGTGAGATCTTTTGACATGCAGATCGATTCCAGCTTGACCCACAATGCGGCTGTGGATTTCTCCAACAGCACCTCCTGCAATACATCATTGGATAGATGAAGTTGAATCAACGACAAAGCCTTACGATCTTTGCGTTTCTCATCGGCAGTCCAATCCTTGGCTTCCTTATTCCCGAAAGAATCCAGCGCCTCATCAAGATCCGATGCTTGCGACAGAACCGCGCGCATCTTTACTTGCCACAGAGAAAACCTCGTCTTGTAGTCCAGCAACGGTAGATCAAACTTCATCGATACCATCGCGAATCCCTAATCTGAAACAGGGCTCTGATACCACTTGTTACACACAATAGCAAAACAACGATGAAATTAAGCAAGATCGAACCAACGGGGACACGAGATTTTAACGTGGAAAACCCTTCCAATGAGGAAGAGAAAAAACCACGGGCGCCAGCCAGCAATACTTCACTATTTCGGGTGAGGTTACAATCGCGCCGGGATTTACAATGTATGGCTTATCCCGTGCGGCGGCTTACAAGAGGTATATAAAGGCGGTCCTGACCTAACTAGGTCGGTAACAGGTAATCCAACTCCGACTCGGTAACAACTCGTACCGTACCGCGGGGGGCTGCCGCCCCCCGCACCCCCCTCCGTACAGTCCACGTTTGTGCGGGGCGAGTGTGGGGCCAACTTGTCAGAAGTTCGGCCTTTATCAGTATATACGAATATGAATTTGGATCACCATAAAATAACATTATACACATAATTAACAGGTGGTACTCAATACAGACTGGAACAATGGTGAAAAAATATTTAAAAATGTTCTTCAGTTTTATTATAAGTAGATGCTTTTAATTTAACTTACAGAAACTAAATGATTTTTCTTATAGTAAGCATGCATTTTGGAATACTACTGCATTGACATGAATTGATAGAAATAAAAGGTTGTGTCTATGTAACATTGATGACAGACAGTGGATATGACTCTAAATTCACTTATGCCTTCCAATCTTGAGAGCTGGAACTATCTTCTACAAATACCGAACTATCTTCTACAAATACAATTGGTGGACCGTGGATTATAATTTCCAACTACATGTTACCAATTGGTGCATTGTACTAACACACACATGAGAACTCAATAGTACAGAACAAATGAATACATACCTTGCAGCGTGGAAAAGATGAACACTTCCAGGTTGGAAGAGGCAGGAAAAGACGCCCTGCGTGTGCCCCCTTCGGTCCAGCGCGGCTCGAGAAGCAAGATGGTACACACTATTTTGGATTGATGCTGGATTTAGGATTCCTACTTATTTTAGTAAGAACTTTAGAGATATTTTGGATTTTATTTTTGGAAAATTAGTTGGTGTAAGCGAACCATCACCAAGCTTTTCTCTTCCTCCATTTCCTTCAGCTCCTCATTATGTCTGCATGCAGCAGTCTGACGATTGCATCCCTGAAAACTGGCATGCACCCTTCTCCTGAATGCATCCTCAAGCTATGAATCCAAAAGAGAGTAATGAAATGAGTGTCGTATTGAAATCACGAGCAAGGCAATCCTAAAATGTCAGAATTGCACGTCATAATTTCCTTTTCACCACTTCTTATCACCCCCAAACTAATTACATTTGTACAGACAACAACTATCCAAATGCATTGGCTCTGACTATTCCATTTCAAATTTAGAAACTACTTAGATTAGAAGAGACCAAAGTAATACTGGTCGCACTATAGTCTGGCATCTATTACAGCCACCACATGCCTTGCAAGATGGTCAAACAGATTTTATAGCTGAAATGCCAACACGATTGCTCTCATGCAATATGTGCACATAGATTTCAAGCTAATTATACATTATATCATGGTCTTACCTCCTATTGATATTACAGTGGCTTTTGAAAAATGCCCATTTTCAATTTGCTTACATGAGCATCTCAAATATTTAAAGACTGCCCATTTTAAATCTTCTTACATGAAAGCATCTCAAATAATTAAAGACTGCACATTTTTAATCTGTTTACTTGGAAGCATCTCAAATACAACATCTTGCTTCATGGTTCTATTTATTAGATTTCTTAGTGTTGAGTTGAAAGCATCTCAAAATCATGGACGGTAGACCTACCAAGTTCATGTAAAAATTCTTTAGCTCTTGAGGTTTCAACAATAAAAGTGTGTATGTATATTATAGCTGGCCAAACGGGCCGGGTTTTTTTGGCCGGCCTGAAGCACGACTTTTTTGGCCCGGCACGGGCACGACACGGCACGATTTAAATGGGCCGCGGCACGGCACGAGCATGTTAGTGCTCAGGCCGCTTCTCGATTTGAAGCACGTGGGCCGGCATGGCACGACACGACATAAACGGGCCGGCACGCGGCCCGGCACGGGCACGACATGGCACGATTAAATTAGAGGGGTTGATAACCATTTTTATAGGGGAAAAATGTAATTTTTGGGACTAAATTAGCCCTCTAACGGTTAAATATGACAAAATACCTCTAAACTGAGACAAATCACACTTAAAATGGGCTAATATGAAAAAATATTTACCCCCTAATGAAAAAAAATCTGCCCTCCCGCTCCCCCTCCCCCTCCCCCACTCCTCCCAGCCCAAAATTCGAATTTCCCTCCACTCTACACGGACCAGCCGTGCCCGGCCTTAAACGGGCTATCGTGCCAAATTTCAGCCCGTCGGGCCACAAACAGGCTCCTGGACCGTGCCCTGAAGCGAAACGAGTCCCGTGGGTTAGCCCGGCACGGCACGTATAAGCCGGGTCGTATACGAGTCTGCCGGGCGGCTCGTTTGGCCAGCTATAATGTATATAAGACAAATCTAAGCCATAATAGAAGAACACGTAGCCAATTTTCAAGTAAATTATATTGCATCTCTATGTCGAAGTAAAATTATATTGCACCTCCCAGTAAGGTACTCCACAACAATACACCAGATATAAGTTGGAATGTCAATATTTCAATTTAATTTATGAATATTCAGATCCCTAAATCCAAGCTAAATTCAGGGTAACTTTTTGGGCAAACAATTTTCATGTACCTTAAAATTTTCTCCAAATGCAAGATGTACATGTAGCAGTAAACCTCCAGCTGCAAAAAGTAATTCACCAAGCTAGTAATTGAAGAATTCAAACAAGCAAAGATATTCTTTTAAGTGTCACTATTTCTGGCAAATGATGGCAGTTCATTCCCACAAAAAAAAAATGTTGTTTCAGGTGTTATTATTTGTTCCCTTTGCTGCAGAAAATATGCAGTTTTATTGAGATGATTCCCAGTCCGTAGTTGCTCTGATCACAGCTTACAACACATTGACAAAATGTGAAATCAATGGATGAAGGAAGGTTGCACTTCTAGTGCTGCTGTTGTTAGCCAAGAGTTCTCTGTATTGATTATAAATGCATAGGACAAGTTTAATGTTAGAGACCTGAAGGTGAATTTTTTTACCTACAAATGCTTAATTGCTGAAAGGGGATTGTAACAGATGAATCAGTCAATCATAGAACACAAAAAAAACAAGATACGGCCGATAATTATAGCCAAGAGTATAGGTGTAACAGGTTGATGGGAAAATGCAAAAAGGCTGAAATTAAATGCTCTTGTTCCTAATTCCTTTGTCAACTTGATGTGGAATTATGTACAGTATTAAAAAGCAAGGTATTTCATTCCAAGTCCACCAACTCACACCAGCCTGTCTATAATTTAAGACTCCAGAAGACGGGCTTAGTGCTATGGTTCCAAACGGCAGCATTTCTTATTGGGATAATTTCCCATCTTATTTGGAGATCAACAAAAGCAGCGGTTTTCCCAGTCCTAGTCTGTGACGCTTATTCTACCCTGAAAAGCAAAAAAATGTATGATGTCTGATGAGATCTAGCCGTACCATATGGCTTGTTCAATAGTCTTCAAACGAACCAAGTTCTGAACACTGTAAAAAAATGGTTCCAATGGTTTTCACGCCTCCGGTTCCACCAGGGGCAGCATAGTGGAAGTTATCTCCGATAATCAAATCAATAGGAGCTAAGCCTTCATGTGGAATGAAGTTGACAAATAATCAACACCAAGTCATGCAAAGGGCATCTACACACCATGGATGTATGATGTATCAACCTCGGCATCGGACAGTGAGTCAGTGAAACAACTGCTTAATGCTTTTAGTGCGATACCTTGCAGTAGTCCGGCCTTGCCTTTGGGCGCCATGCCGGCGAGGACTTAGAAGAGAGAGCACACGCTGCATGCCGCCGCCATCTACAGGTAGGCCGCGACGCCCCCACGTCATGTACGCGCCTGCACGTATACATACATCCATGAAGCAAACGAACCAATCAAATCAGGAAAAAAAAACAGAGATCGATTTGGATCGCACATATAGGCAAGGAATTGAGGCAAAATTCAGGCAGGGTGATGCCGAGGGTGGAGGGACTGCGTGGAGGTCGACGAGGGACAAGCGGAAGTGCAACCCCTGGCCAGATCGAGGAGGGAGTGGCGGCTGGGCGCGACGTGAGCGCCATAGAGGAAGTTGAAGAGGAGGGGCGACGGGAGGACGAGATCGAGGAGGACGACGAGCAGAACCTCTCAGCGGGGCACGCCCCGCCGCGGACGTGCGTGCCGGCGCCGCGACTGCCGTCTCCGCCACCACTAACAGCACAAGAGCCTGCACGATGGACATGGTTGTTGGTGCATTATAGGTGCCGCGTCCATGGCTGCTCTGTCGTTGGGCGCTTTCGAGAAGATGCCGGTGTTGGAGTTCGAGCGCGGCGGCGTTCTCAGCCCCCCCCCCCCCCAAAAGATTGCGGAGGAAAATATGCGTTTGGGGGACGACAGGACGCAGCAGAGTCGTTTGAAGGAACGGAATTTTTCGTTTAGATAGGAGAGATTTAGATAGGACTTAGGAGAGTTTTAGATAGGAGAGAAGATAAGAAGAGATAGGTGTGCATGCATCAATAGTAGCTAACAAATCTAACAAACTTTAAAAAGATAAGGTTGCATGCATGCAACAGTTGGCAAAAAAAAAATAGTACAGTGGCATTTGATACGTAATTATGTTGAAGTGTGACACCACCGCCACAGCAACCTTAATAGTAAAGATATGCTTGTGCGCCGGCGATATTCTGCCCACGCACGCAAAGCTAAAGAGGAAGCCCGAACCACACCCCATCGAACAGAATCTCTCCCACCACCGCCGCCTTCTCCTCGTGATCCCCTTCCCGCTGCCATCGATATCGTCTGCCTCCGGCGAGTCCTTGTCCCCCCGAGCACCGTCCCAGCCCCACCTCTTCATGATCTACCGGTTCCATACTCTGAAACCACCGAATCGTTGACCCACCACAAACCCTAGCCGCCCAAGATCTCTGCATTAAGGGGGACAAATCTTCGATCTTCAAGAGTACATGGCGGAGGCGGTGCAGCAGCAGGTGGTGGCGCGAGCCTCGGAGGCCATCGTCCACCTCGCGCTCGGAGATCAATCTGCATCGTCGGCACCTCCGAGTCCCGACCGTGGAGCTCCGGCCACCAGGACGGCGACGGCGCTGGCGCGAGCCTCGGAGGCCATTGTCCACCTCGCGCTGTAGGTCGGGGCCGTCTCCTCGCGAGGGCCCGACGCTAGCAACGTCGTGGACACGACGGTTCTAAAGGAAGGGCTTGTTGTTGCCGGCGTCTTCCACGTCCTGGACCTGCGACCGCCCAGGCTCGCATCGCCGGCCGTCCTAACCTTGCTCGCCGATCCCTTCTCTGTAAGCTCCCACGGACATCCGTCTCACTTCCTAGCTACGTAGCTCAGCGTTAAGTGCAAATACGAATCCAAACCGTTTACTGCTGCGTACTAAATTGATTTTTTGAGGTTCAGTTGAGTTGAGCTCACCGCGAGGCAAAATACAGTCCCCTGTTTACTGCTAGGTACTAAATCTTGAACCTTAAAAACCGTTTAGTGGTAGCCAGGCCTTGAATCTTGAGCATTGACTGTCTAATGCCAGTTAGTTATAGCTGTACCAATCACCCCGAATACATTTAGTTCGCTTTGGTTGCTACTATATTACATACAGATTTGATACCTGATATTTGGATGCTCTTTTGAACCATACAGATTATGACCAGGCTGTGTTCTAAATTAAATAACTTCAGACCCTTGTACCCTGCTACAAATCTTGAATTATTCTGCTCTCATTAATTCCCCATTGCCTTCTTAGTGGACACCACTTTTTGGAACTGAAAAATGAATTTATTTGAGAATGCAATGCATTACGAGAAGCATGCTGTAGCTGATATGTATGCACACAGAACACCATATATTTGTCTGTACGTGCATACTGAATTGAGGCGAAATGATGGTTTGAGTGTCCGTTGTGTGTTAACACCAAGTAAATATGCATGTGTTGCTAATTTCAGTAACATCTTTCTCTCCCATGATAATCTTGCACTAGGCGAATGCTTTTTATTTACTGTCTTTTCTGTTGACAGCATATTATGACCTGATTAGTAGGTAGCATTGAGCTGTTCAATTCTAATGTTTGTATCCTACTTCAGTTCTAACATCACATCTAACTGAGCTTTCTACATATTATTTCCAGGCTGCCTTGTTACTAATCTGATGTTCGGGTGGGGAATACATGTTGAGGAGGAGCTCATCTCCAAGTACCACGGTAGCCACCTCGACGCCGCAGTTCAGGAGCTTGGCTCGCGTCTCGAAAAGGAGCCATAGTTGCTTTTTTTGTTATCTGTACAGCTATAATTGCAAAGTTGTAATACCTGTTCATTTTAAATAAAATAACACTCCAACATAGCATGCGTGGTATAGCATTGGTGGTGCGGTTATTTCTTTTTTTTATTCCTGTACAACCTAGTGCAGGCGCACATGGCATGTCCGCCTGTGGTACAAACATATACTGCTGGCGCACAAGGCTTGTGCGCCTGGGCTATCTACAAGTACCGCTGGCGAACTAGGATATGCGCCTGGGCTATCTAATACCACCGGCGTAAGGGTTGCAGGCGAAGTGATATTCGTCTGCGGTAGCCATATTTGGTTCGCCTGTGGTAGCCATTTCTGTACTAGTGATATACGTGAGTACCAGAGTTTTGATGACTTTCTCTGAAGATTCAAAACCATATTTAGAATTCAGAACTTGGAATTCCTCCTTAACTGTGTGCATTACTACGATAATCCAGTGATTATCGTGAATACGTATAGGGAAATATGCCTATGTAATCACGGAGAGAATTGTAAAGTTAGCATACTAATAAATTTAAAAAATTACTATCTCTGACATGCCATCTTCTATACCTAAATAGCAAGCCCCCACTACATGATTTTCCTGGGTTCTCGTGAGGCCACGTCATCCTTTTCCCGCAACCAGTACGTGCGCGGAATCGTCCATTGTCCGCTCGCTTTATCTGTGTTAGGCTGGTCACAATGGGGAGGAACTTAGCAGTAACATCACACACTTCAATACAAATTTGCTTATGTGCACGTATTTAATGAAGAGAGAGATGCTTGTGGTAACTAGCTAAGTTACCGGAACATCACACACTCCAAGAAACAACGAGTCTATAGCCTAATAAATGCATCGTTGCATGACACTACATACATGTTACTCCCCATTATGGAGGTAGGAACATAGTCTATAAAAATGTGTAGGTTACTATGTTATGTTCCTCCCCATTGTGACCAGCCTTACCATTCCCGCATTTCCAGCACATGGACCCCGAGAAGCCTCTTCTTGGTACGTGGGCTGTACGGGACGTCCCAACATGGACCATGTCGCATTGACTCTGCCGCCGTTCGTGTTCGGCATTATTTCCTCCTCCACTGCGACCTGCGGCCTCCTGAGCTCCCACGGCGATCTAGGCATAAATGCTCACAAACTGCTCGATGAAGCCCAGGAGTCATCGTTCATCATTGATTCATCGCCTTGGAAGTGCGCAAGAAACGGAGCCTCCGCCTCTATTGTTTAAAAACATACCAGTGTTGCCATGGACAATCAGCTCTTCTGCCTGCTGGCGTTGCAACCTCTGGTACTGGAGTGGTAGGTGTCCGCTCGCAGTTTTCCTTCCCCCTTTCTCTTTTATGTCCCCAAACTCATGTTCGTCAATCTGTCAGATTGTGCTCCGAAAGCTGCTTGACGTTTTGCCTGGCTGCTGCTGACTCAAGTCATGTGTATCGCGTACTGCCCCTTACGATTTTGAATACTGCGTGCTGATGGCTAAAGTTAGGAGGGAGCAGATGTCATCAAGTCAAGTGTATGGCGCACCTGTGTTGGACAGCATGGGCAGACTGGATAGCACGAGCTGATTGCATGCCTACACAAGCTCGCATCTCTTAATATATAATTGACATTGGAATTGGATTAACACAAGTATCTTCTATTTTCTTACTCTCTTGCTATTTACATGTTTTTGTTTCCGTGAAATCTCTCTTGAAATTAATTGGTTGCATTGAAATTTGCTTCTTTGGAAACTTTTCTCGATGTTTCTTCTGACAGGTTGCCTAGGTATCAGAACAACACTACCTGATACGTTGTTCATAGCAAGCATTCAAAAGCAAGATCAGAAAAGGCAGTGCGGTCTCTACGTCGATCCATTATACTGGCATGTAGTGCTCATCATATTCTTTTCCAATCTACATGTGAGGTTTGTTCACTTTGCTCGATCCGTAGAATGTAACTTCTAGCTAACTCCTAAGTTCGAGACTTATAATTTCTGAAGTTATTAGTTGTATGGATTCCCAGCCTTTTGTGCAAATACAGTTAGACAGTGTTTCCGAGTTCTTACAAATGCAACTTCCATTTCTAATGTTCTTTTTCAGGCCTGAACAAATAAACCAGGTCAATCAAATATTCTATCGATGAGTCTCTCGACCAAACTGTTGAGCTAACTTCAGGAATTGGTACAGTAGTAAGATGAAGTACCAAATGACATCAAATTGGCAACATATTTCGTTAAGATTGGAGGATTGATCCTTATAGCAGAAGATAAATAGTATGAAAGTGAATGCCACCTCCTCAACAACATTCTACTGTATGCAGCTTTGTCTCATGATACTACAAAAGAAATCTTTTTTTGTTTAGGGCATCTCCAGTCGCCCCCCAGAGCCCCCAGGCGGCCTTTTTCGCGCCGGAAGCGGCGAATAACGCCGGTTCCTCACCACTCGGCCCCCCCAGAAGCCCAAATAGCGCCGTTTCGGCGCTATTTCGCGCCGCGGCGCCCAGGATTCGGCCTGGGGGGCGAAACTGCGCGGCCGCGCGCGCGGGCCAGCTCTGTCAGTGACGCGACGAAAAAGTGCGGGAACAGAACCGCCCCGTGATCATCTTCTCGGCTCCCGCGTCGGTCAAATAGCTACCGGCGTTTATGGCGTGGCGGCCGCCCAGTGCATGCGCCCGTTCAAAAGGCTGCCGGCGTAATGGCGTGGCGGGCGGCAGCGAGGGGACGCGCGCGCAGTAATTGCCCGGCCGCCTATAAAATCCCCCCGCCGCTCGCCGCGCTCGCCATTCTTCCACCTCGCTCCTCTCCTTCCCTCAACGCTCTCCTCTCCTCTCCCCCGTCCTCCACGCAGCAAAAATGGCGAGCTACAAGGACGATGCCGCAGCCAACGGCTTCCCAGGCCGCCACCTTCGCCGGAGCGAGGCGATGGCGCTGTACCGCGCGGGCTACCCGTGCCCGCCGGACAGCCGCCTCCCGAGCTCTGGCGCTGGGCAGCCGCGTTGGGCGCTCAGCATGGGCGGGTTGCCCGTGCCCCCGCTCCCGATCACGGACCCGGAGTTCCGGCGTGCAATCCACGAGGTGCGCGCCGGCATGGAGGTGCCCGACCGCCTGCCGGAAGAAGGATTCGACGAATTCTGGTGGCAGCAGCTCTCCACGCGCCGCGACAGGGAGCTCGGCTCCCTGGTCGACAACGGCCCCGTCGACGGCCGCTTCAATGCCAATGGGCGCCGCCGCTGGTGGGGAGGCCACAACCGCACCATTGAGTGGGTTGTGGACTACATCCACGCCGGCAACGAGCCGCGCTTGGAGATGCCACTCGGCAGAACCCGGCGTGGGAAGCGCGCCGGACGGGCACCTCCTCCTCGTCGGCCACCTCGAGCTCCTCCGGCGCCCACTCCCTCTCTGTCTCCCCCCCTTCCTGAACTCCGGCGCGCCAGCCCGCAGGCGTAGCGGTGGCGCCCTTCGCATTGGCGAGCCACGCTTCGAACGCGTGGTTCGCCCGAAGACCGAGCACGCCGGCGACGACGAGGAGGAGTGGCCCAGCCAGAAGGCCGCGGGGCAGCTCTCCCTGAACACGCTCCAACCCCTCGACGACGACGCCGCCGCGAATTGGAGCTTGCGGGAGAGAACCGCGGCGGAGCTGGAGCTCCAGCGCCGTCTGCTCGCGGAGGCCGAGCAGCTCAAGGCGACGCGCGACAAGGAGGCCGCCGCCAACGCGGCCCGCTGCCGCATCCCTCCCCCGCCGCCGACGAAGGAGCCCGCCTACGTCGTCCTCGACCTAGACTCCAACGACGAGGACGAGATCCAGCGAGCCCTCGCCGTGAGCAGATGGGGCAACTCCGGCTGCGGCGATGCCGGACATGGGACGAGCAAGCGCCCTGGCGACGGCCCCGAAGACGACGACGACGGCGACGATGTCGACTACAGCCAGGCCATCGCCGAGAGCCTGGGGCTTAAGTAGTCTTAGTTTTAGTTTAATTTGATTCGTAGTTTTTCAATTCGCGTCGAAAGTGTACGAACTTTGCCTAAATTCAATAAAATACGTCTAGTTTTCAAATTGTGTTTTTTTTGGGCCGAATCTTGGGCTCGGGGAGCGACTGGGAAGCCTGCCCCACAGGTTCCAGATTAGCGCCGTTTGGCGCCGCGGTGGCCCCAAAACGGCGGCGTTTTGGGCCCGGGGGGGCACAACGTCTGGAGATGCCCTTATGTATCTAAAAAAGCCTTTATTTCTTTGGCAATGCATAGATATTTGTGACTCATGATTCATGAATGTATATATTGAATGATACCCTCTTTAAAGGTACCTATACCGAGTATTTCTGGATCAATGGTAGTTCACCTTACTTTGGGTTTTTACATATTGAAATATAGTTCTGCCTAACAGATTAGACCGTCAGGAGCCTCCTCAGTTTCAAGGATGAATCAGGTTAGTCTCTCATCAATTGCAGGAAATAACACAATCACTAAGTAATTAATCAATACGAATTAAATGCTCACAAACTTCATTTATAATTGTTTTTAGAAACATCCATTTTAGAGGTGATGTAAACCCCTTAAAAAATTACAAACCACAAGCTACAAAATTCTCCCATCCATCATACATAGAGCGGCAACCACGAGGGGAAATCATGTACTCCTAACTCAGCCATATATATTTTTTGTTTCTGACTGCTACCTTCATATACAATGCTTTCTATCAAGCACGCCAACTAGACCCGCTGCATATGTACTTCCACCTTCAACTCATCGGCAACATGAGTTATCAATATGTACACTGAGGCAATATAAAAGCTAAGATAAACGACCAGGTCATCTAAGTTTACAAGACAGTAGCCAAGACGGACCTTCACGTACAGACATCGCAAGCATACTTGCATTGATCATCCTTTTTTCACAATCGGTACCTCAAACATGGAAAAATACATGTCACGACTCTAGAGGATCATCTCCGATGACAAAAAGATCTTCAAAGAAACGAATAGTTATCAATAACTCATCGAGCACTTGGATCATGTAATAAACGTTGTATCAACCATCAAATAATAGAAATCTATGTTTTCCATGAAAGTTTTCAATAATCTATATGGATTTTTATTCTATACATCACTACAAGAATTCCGCTGCAACGCACGGGGTATCATCTAGTTGTACCAATAGTCGTTACCTTGGCGCGAGCAAAATATTCCGTGGATACTCTATGAAGAGATCCCTTAAAACCTATTGCGTACTTAGCCTTGCCGCGTGCTTTATTGCGCTTATCCACCCTCGTAAGTAATCAAGTTGTACTATGTGTGTTGCATATGTACCGATCATAAGGAGTGTTGACACGTGATTAATGTAGGCGTCGATGACCTATAAATATTTGTATGGGAATTTTAAGATTCAAGACATTGTTGAGTGTAGTAGGCGAAAACAGTATGAAGGTAGTCTTGAACTTACATTGTTGCCCAGCCACCCATAGGATAATATGACATTAATCCATTGCACCTTCACAACCCTATCGTTTTTATCCTTGTACACTTCGTCATCTTTTCATTTCTGACACTTTGAAGCACGTTTCACATATGCCATGACCGCTTTTACGTGTTCTTCTGGTAACGCATATGCAAAACATATCAGGCTCATAGAGATAAGATACTAAACAGTGTCATCAAATACATGTAGGTATTCTATTACTCGAACTTACCCTGCCTATTTGTTGCCTCACACTGACGTTTAGGGTCATTTGTAAACAAAAAGGGGGATCGAAGAAATCTCGATTTCTTGCGGTTTCTCTGCCCCGCCTCTACCTTTTCCCCGCCTCTACCTTTTCCTCCTCGTCATCGAAACATGCTCTGTCGCTTCCAACGTGTGCTACATGTTCATCCTCCGCACCTCTCTCTTTCGGTGTTATCGATGGGAGATGATCTGTAGCAAGGTTGTCCACTATAGGGATAGGATCTGTTTTGTCACCCTTAAACTGATTCAGGTATTCACGTGAGGAGTAGTATGCAGCATCACGCAAAGGCTTTCCTTATCCATTAATATTAACCTTATATACCTTTGAGCTACATCTGGGTGGTGGTGTGAACATCATAATATCAGAGATAGCATCATCGACCTTGGAACCAAGTATGTCATCATTTATTACTGTGCCAAGATAGTGTATACTATCTTCTGAGTAGGTTTCGGCCTTGTTCGCCAGTTCACCATCTTCCACCAAATTGACACCATCTTCAGCATCTGTGAAATAGTTTCCTAGATAACGGTTGTTACTATTACTTTCTTCATGATCTGTTGCCATTTTGGAAACTTTTTCTTTACCACGTTTATAAACCAAGTCATCATTGTTTATCCTTTCTATAACCACCTGCAAGAGAAATTGCAGTAAATTAACCGCGTCGAGCACAAAGAAATAAGATAACAAAAATAGAGGGCACAGCGTGTGTTACCTTGGCACATCTTTCCGGAATAAGAATCATCTCCTTTCTTATTTCAACCATGATGTTCATCATATAATCCGCAAAATAGGATTGCTTTGATTTTTGTGCCGTAGTATTCTTAGTTGATCTTTTATGGTTCACTTTATTGACGACGTCTGTATTTATGTTGGACGTAGCGGCTTTTGACTTTAGCTTTTGCCTATAGTCCCGTGTAATATTATCTTCGGTCTGCATGATTTAAAACAAAACAATTATTTATATTCAACAATAATTGGTAACAACATTAAACTAATACATACTACAAGTAATTGCTTACATTGTCATGACCACGGCCATTTGCTGCATCATAAGCGTCTCTTTTCATAATTTTTTCTTTTGTCCGGTTTTACATCAATGGGTATATAGACACCAAAGGATCAAATATTCGGCCACTAAGTGGTTGCAGCTTTTCCTAGTAGATGTACCGAATAAAACAAAGTTAAAGTTGTTTGAGCAATACACATATTGAAAATATATCAAGTTAAAATATGCGGTATACCTGTGAAAGTGCAAAATTTCCCCTTGGATGATGCTTCATTTCCCCCTTGTTTCGCGTTCTTAATGTCGTCGATGCAACATCTCAATGTGAACTGATATAGATTGAGTTGTGGAATACGCCTAAAGTCACGCACCAAGGCGTAGTAAGGCTTTAATATAATTTTCTGTAATTTTGGCGCGATTACCGTGCCGAGAAGCACCAGGGCCACCTTTCGGACAAAGTCCTGGTCCGTATCACCACTTTCCACAATGTTGTCAATCAAATCATCGATCACCAGATATTCGGTTTTGGGGCAAAGAAAATATGATGGTATACATTCAGCAGCATGCTCGCTTTCTTGATTTAATATGGCCTTGACATCTAAACCACGGTCTTCCAGCGCAAAAATGTTGTAGACGTTCATACCGGTAGCTGAAACTTCACCGGCATTCCTATTAAAAACGATTTTTTCTGTTACAGGATCAAAGGTTTCAACCATAAACCTGATGAGATCCGGGCGCATCTTGATGGACGGGATTTCCAGCATACAATGGACAAATTGTATTTTAGAAACTTTATCTCGTTGTGCTCTCGATAGACTGTTCGCCAAACGCCACCATTTTTCAACGGAGCAACAAAGCGCTTTTACTTTGTCCATGCTAGCTGTATAAAACATAACTTTATACAATTAGTTTCGAAACATAAACCGGTTTAAGAAACGCGGCGTCCATATAGACTGAACCCAAACTAAAGGAAGATCTCTAATGCATGGTAGATGGAAAACATATTTCTAAGATTGATGTTGCAGTGCATCACAAATTCACCCAAACTATTTTTTGACTATCAAGGGATCAAACCCAGTCAAAGCCCGTTAGAGCATCCACAATGCATGACACGCTTAGTGAGACACATAAGTAATTAAAATAAATGAAACTGGACAAAATTGATACTACTAGTGAAGCACCTCTCCCTCCAACGAAGGGCACTTATTTGAGCCATAACGCTCACTGGTCAAACACGGGAAATAAGCGGTACTCGCTACACATGCAGGGCCTCGCCAGCAAGAAAAAAAAGCGCCATGCGACTCAAGTTGAGCCGGACGCCGAGGATTTTGGGTAATAACTGCCATTACACCAGGATTTTGACACTGCCGTCGATTAATTAGTGTCGCATCGGGAAATACATCAGCCGATCGACGGGTGGCGGAGAAGAGAAGATGCAACTAGGGTTGGCCACGATATCATCCAGTCAGCTCGCCTTGAGAAGATGCAATGCGTGCGTCAACGAGGCGCGAGTCCTTTGGGCCGTGGTAAACTTAAAAAGGCCAGTGCAGCCCAGTAGTAGGCAATCACAAGGAAACCTCCCTAGTCAATGATCAATAGTGGAACATGGATGTCTATAATGACCCATGTGCATCCATCGAACCAATCGTCGTTGAATTTAAACATAGGCTCATACTCCTTTCGTTGGTGCGATACACGTCTTGTCCGAAACTTGATCGTTGATATTCCTATGTCGTGTTCAATCCCGTTACCGACAAGATTCTTTAACTCGTTCTCATGATTCTTCATCTCTGTGACTTAGTTACACGTTGCACACTATTGGATGAATTCTCACCAAGTGGGCCCAGAGTATCTCTCGATTAAGTGGATGAACGAATCCTGCTCTTGACTACACCCCTCAACGTATAACTTTGGAATATCCAATGTAACATCCCAAGTCTGAAAATAGCCATTAGAATGTTTTGCTCTCTGTTATTTTATGTTTTGCATCATGGCATCATGTTGATTGCAATTGTTTTGCTTGTTTTCCTCTGTTTTCATTTGTTTTCCAACTGTTTTCATTTGTTTTCCTTTGTTTTCTATTTGAATTTCAAACCAAAATTCAAACCTTTTGTTTCATCCTTGTGATGTTACAATTTCCAAAATGATATTTCAAATCAAAACAATCATTTGTTTCAATAAAAGTTGTGATTCCAAAACTGTTGTGTTGTTTCTATAAAAATGCATCCAATGACCAAACCCTTTTCAGATTCAATGATGATTTTTCCTCCAAACAACAACCATGTTGAAATTATGAAAATTGCAAAACAAAACTCTCCAAATAAAATGGTTCAATTAACACTTCCATTTGTTTCCATGAAATAAACTCCTATTTGTTATTTAATAATCCACCTAATATAAATTGCATTCAAAACTCAACTCAAATCATAATTGACATGATTCAAATTGTGGTTTGAACATTAAAATTCTTGCCAACTATTAAATTCAATAATGTTTGCAAAAATTGCTTGAGCTTATTAAATAGAATTTGCTTATTTCCAAAATTTCCCAAATCAAACCTTATTTGAAATTCAACTAACCACTTAAAATCAAACTAATATTCAAATTTTGAAATCAATAACTAATCTTACTTTCAATTATTGTTTTGCAAATTAATAAAATTTCATTATAAAATAAAAACCCCCAAACCCTATTTGAAATTCAACTACCAATTTAAAAAAATCCAAATAATAATTCCAAGTTTGAAACAATGCTAGCTTTTGCTTTTTTTCTGTTTTGAAAATTAATACAAAAAAATATTGCATAAAAGGTTAAACACCCCAAAACCCCAACCTAGTCTTCTCTCTTTCTTTTCTTTTCTTGCAAGCAAAAAAAAAGAGAAGGAAAAATAGAAAAAGAGAGGGGTGAGGAGAGAGGCAGCCCAACCCTTTTCTTTCTATTCTCCCCCAGCCCAGCCCGTTTCTTTTTTGGCCCGATACCCCCTCAATCTTGTCTTCTTCCTCCTCTGTACGATCAACTCTCCTCCACCCGATCTCTCCCTCCCCTCTCCGATGGCATGCCGTACTACCTCCTCTTCCCCATAAAGCATCCACACCCACCTACCCTCTGCCTCCAACCCTAACCCTCTCTTCTCCACGCCGCCGCCACCTTTCCCATCGCCTCCACCTCCCTCCCTCTCTCTCTGAACAATTCTCTGCCACCACCAAGATGCCATGGCCGGCCACTTGCAGCTAGTAGCGCCGCCGCCCTGGTCACCGTCGGACCGTGCCGAGGCCGGGAATGGAACGAGGGAGGTTCCCTCTCCGTCCTCGCTGCCTCAGCCGGCCCGGGGAGGCACCGGAGCGACGACGCCGACGAGGTCTCCCGCCGGCCGCGCCCTGCTGCTCCCTGCTGTCCGCCCTTCCCTGCGCCAACCTCCTGTCCGCCCGCTCGAGGTGAGGCCTCCTCCTCGACCGCCTCCTTCCTCTCGCCCCTCTACCTTTCTTCCGCGAGGCCGCACCCCCACGACGCCCCCTCTCCGGCGAGCCCACGGCGAGCAGCCGCTGCAGCGATCGACCGACCCCTGTTGGTCTCTGTCCGCTGGTTCAGTTGCCTGCGAACTGAATATTTCAGTTAAACGTCGAAGCAACAGCATAACCTTCCCCGCTTCCCTTTCCTTTCAAACAGCAGCACAGCACCGCACTGGCAGAGACCACCGCGCGCGAGCCCCAGGTCACGGGATCGAGTCCCAGCGGCCACCCCTTTTGCTTCTTATTTCTCCGATTTAAGTGCAGTACCAGGTTTCAAAAACATATCCCCCCTGAGATCCCCTATCTATCAACACACATCGCACAACCCAACTGGTTAGGCCACCCTTGTGCAGTCAGGAGGTGGGGGGATCGAATCCCACCTCCCACCAATAAAACCACCTTTTTATTGTGCAAGGTTTTGGTACAGAAACATCTCAGTAATCACCAATAGGCCCTTGCAAATTAATTCTAGCCCTGCAAAAATTATTTCTAAGTCCCTGGTTCCCTAAAAATGGCAGATTGCACCTCAATTTTGTAAATTGCATAACTATTTCATCCCAACTCCAATTTCAACATTTTTAATATGTTTTCTGTCCCAAATTAAATGTTCTACCCAAATATAAATGTTTTTTACTGTTTTGAATATTTTAAATTGGTGAAACATTTGAATTCTTGTTTAAATCACTTAATTTTGCAAAATTCATAACTTGGGCATAAAAATTCGAAATTCCACAAACTAAATATGTTTTCCAATAAATTTTTCATGTACTTTCCAAATATAAATTTTGTTTGCTGTTTTGAATAATTTAAATTGCTGAAAACAATTGTTTCTTGTTTAATGCATTTAAAATTGCCAAAATAATAACTTGCTCATTTTAAATCCAATTTCCACAAATAAAATATGTTTTCCATGCAAAATTAAACCACCTTTTCAAATATAAAATTTGTTTCCTGTTTTGAATAATTAAAAGTGGATAAATAATTTAAACCTTATTTAATTCATTTAATATTGTTAAATTCATAACTTGATCAAATCAAATTCTTTTGGGACATATAAAATATGTTTTCAAGCCCTAAAAGTATAAACTTTTGAAATATGAATTTGGTTTAATGTTTTGAACAAATAAAAATTCAAATAAGTTCATGTTTGAATTAAATTCATTTAATTCTTGCTTAAACTTGTTTAATTCATACATAATTTATTTGAAATCCTTTTTCAACAAGTGAAACGTGCAATCCACCTAAAATTGTGTGTTCCTATCAAATATGAACTTTGTTATCTATTTTGAACAATTTAACTTGATGAAAACAACAAATGCTTGTGTGACACCTTTAAGTAACCAAAATTCCCAAACTTAATAAATGAATTTCTAAACTTGGTAAACCTTATTTCTATTTGGTTCTATTGTTGTTATTTTGTTGTTTTCCTCATCCATGCATCATGCTAATTCACTTACACAGGTTGGTTAGTTGTAAAACAATTAATTCAACCATAATTCATGGGCTTTTCATATGCAATCCAATTGCATGTGGGTCCATTTAATCATGTTGTTATCTTGTCAACTAGTTTATTTTGATGCATCAATTAAATGGTCATGCATCATCCCATGTTTGTGCACTATGCCATGTTATTGATTGTTTATCTTTCTGCATTGTTTGTTTGCTTCTTCTCGGATAAACGACGATGTTGAGACCGACGATACTTACGACACCCCTTCTAAGGATTTTAGCTCAGTACCAGGCTACTGGGTTTGCAGGCAAGTTATCACTCACATGAACCATCGTGTTCCTTTCAACATTGGTTACCGATACTTTCCGTTGTCTATTCTGCTAGCCCTATGATTAGTTGCTTCTGTTACGAACCTATCACATGTATCCTTTAGCCCTGATATTGCCTCACCTCCATACCTATAACCATTGCTTGTTGCCCGTGTCTTACTAGCATGCTTAGGTTGTTTTGCTCGAGTCTGTTACCCGTTACTTTCTGTTACTATTTCTATTACGTTCTGGGGGCTCGATGTTTAATCAATCAATCATGCTAATGTTATTGTTAAATAATAATTTGATGATAAGGCACCGGCAGGAGGCCCAGGGTGGTTTTGAGGCCTGCTAGTGTCGACCCTAATAGGAAAATGGTCTTGTCTACTGATCCATGATGAGTGCACTAACCGCATGTGGGAAGCGAGTATGGGCGCCCCCCTCAATTTGATTCGATTTGCATCTCGTCCAAATCGCCTCATTTAGTTCGGGTTTTCCATTTGCTGCATGCATGATCTTGCGAGCCCTTGGTACCCGGGTGGAACTTTCGTAGTCGGCATATAGGGGGACACGTTCTTAGAGTGCTATGAGGGTCCATTTTCTTCTTGGCTCGATTAGCCGTGCGCCCAAGGTGCTTTGGGCTTGATGCGAAGAAGAGTTGAGTTGTGTTGAGTGCCCCGCTTGGTGGAAGGGCCTTTCCATCTGGCGGGTTATTCATACGTGTACGGCCAAATTGGTGCAACCCTGCAGGGATAAATCTTCTCGAGAAGCCTAGTTTTCCGCGGTTATGGATTACTTGGTGAAAGTACTGGCCAACAAGTACTCAGGACAACTTAAACCTAATGATTAACAACCTTACACCCAATGATTAACAACTTGACTAGTAATAGGCTTATTGACACAATAATATGAACCATCATTATTTCAACTGTGTGAGTTATCCTCGGATTGCTTCTTTGGATAAGGGGCGAGATCCAGGATGGGTTTGTTTGAGGTTAGTTGATAGGTTGGTTACGATACACGATCTTATCTCCTTTCTGGTAGCCGGAAGTGGTAGAAACTCCGTAGTTGTTTAGAGCAGCCAGTTGCAGCATCCTTTATATCCCCTTTCTTCCGTTGACCCAAAGCATCTGTGCTTGGTGTTGACGGGTTACACTTTGGTGAACTGTGAGTCTTGCTTGCCAGTACGTTTATGTACTGACCCCTTTGGGGCTGTGGTTTCCGCAGACCTACGTTTCCGAGGATCTTCATGGTGGCTACTACGTGGAGTTTGACGAGACTGCTGACGAGTAGATAGCGGACCCGGGCAGGATCCGAGACTTCGTGGATGGGCTCCGTCTTTTCGTTTCCGGCCTCTTAGGCCTATTTGGTTCTTGTCTGTACTCAGACGTGTTGAATGCTTCCGCTGTGATGCAATGATGATATGTTGGGACATGTGTCCTCTGGATGATTGTATTTGCTATCTCTGCTCTAATGAGAGCCAGTTGCAACTTATTTCAATCTTTTGTGTCGTAGAGATTTGTTGTGATATCACTTGTTCCAATGCCGTTGACGTATCATGTGTGTATGTTTTGAAGTACGTCAATGGAAGTATCCTGATTTCTATGGGATAGTTTACGTCGACGCTGAACAAATAGGGGTTGGTTGTCACACATACGTGTGTTGGCCTACTCGTAAGAGGACGCGGGTGCCGGTAAGCCCCGTAATCCAATCTACTACTGTTCAACGGAACGGCGAGTATCCTTTAGAAGTCCGGGTGCGACATCCAAGTACACCTTTATAATCACCTTGTCACGATGTGACGTTTGATGCACTCAAAGCAGCCTCGAAGATAGCAATTCTCACAGTCAGAGGACTAGGGTACTATATTTCTAGATACCGCAACTATGAACATCATAATATGATAGCTTCGCAATACTTATAATGGGTATGTTCATCATCTCATTCTCCCAATGATATGACTCCACTGTCTAGTGACACAAATGTCAGGTGATCGTGAAACCTCCATCATCAATAACCAAGTGGGCTAGTTTAATATAGAGCCTAACTAGCATCTTTTATTATCTAATAACCTCTTGTTGTTTACATATCACACATTAATTAATGTTTTATATTAATATAGTTATAGCATGATATGAAACTATTAGAAACTTAATGAGATATGGAATAAATATATACCTATTTATTTGGTTCTAGGGCATAACTTCTTCAATGTATTCCACCTGGCAGATGTTTTTTCCCTATGTTTTCTGATTCTGATAAATAATTCCGGGAAACTTCAAAACATGCATAAAACGATAAAATAACACATGCATTGCATTCTAATATGAAGTATAACGATGAATAAGGGAAAATTATGATATAAAACAGTGATACAAAATGGATTTATCATGTATCAATACTCAATGTATTTTGGTTTTAATTTACAATATATCTTAAGCATTTTTATAGAGATCACGTTGTTTATTCAAGGGTATATTTAGTTCACATTATTATCTAAAATTAGTTACCACATTCAATTTTGTGTTTAGAAGTGATATCCTTGCATATCTATTCTTTTGGATTATGTTACTAAACATTAAATTCTTGGTCACACTATATATTTGGTTTGGTTTTACAAAATAACTACTCATTAACATAGAGATAGCACCATTCTTTGGAGGATGTATTTAGTTCACATTATTATCTAAAGTTATTGTCCACATTAAACACTCATGCTGAAACGATATCTTTCCATATATTTTCTTTTGTTTCATGTTACCAAACAAATGATTCTTATAGTAGTCACATTTTTTGTGTGCATTTATTGACTATATACACAAAAATATTTTATTGTTTTTTGAACACATTATTAGTGCCATCCACCAATGCTTTAAATCACATTAATTTCTTACATTGAAAAGATCTCAATCCATATCTTTTTTCTTTGACTCTGATCCCCAAATAATTATTGCCATGACATAAGTCTTTGTATGTTTACTTTGAAGAGCTATATATAGGGATTGTTTCAAATAACAAATCACTTTTGTTTTTCAACCATCTAAGATGTCGACACTCATATATCTATTTATTCTTGCCATTGCAAATCTCCCTAACAAAAATGAAGGATGCAAAACTTGTCACATGGCTGAGAAGGTAAGTGCAAGCTCGATGTAAATATTTTCAAGTTTTTACTCTCCGGTCTAATTGTTTCAACCATAAGATTTGTGTTATTTAATCACATTTCATAAAATTAAAAATTTAGGTAGTTTATATGCATTCAGAACCAAAATATTATCTTAATTTCAATGGGAATTATAGATTATATTTGGGAAATGAATTGGGATTTTATTTTACAGAGCTAAACAATGGAGAAAATGATTAACCGTATTTACTTTTTTCTGTATAGGCATCAATTGGACATGCATATGCATTGCAAAATGGTGGCTATGATGTCGTCTATGTAAGTTTCAGTTTTGTAAAAGATTATCTTCTCGTGACTTTTCATACTTGGATAAAATATTGTTCATATTATTTACCGAAATTTCATTGTAAGTTAAAGACCGAAGAATTTCTT
Organism: Alopecurus myosuroides; assembly: GCA_028641055.1. NCBI lineage: Eukaryota > Viridiplantae > Streptophyta > Magnoliopsida > Poales > Poaceae > Alopecurus > Alopecurus myosuroides. The sequence continues at coordinate 390,423,695 of CM054060.1, forward strand.
GCTTACAATGATCAGATCAAATATAAAATTCATGAAAATTTCCATTTTATTCGTGTAAAGAATTGTTATCTTTGTATATCATAGATACATAATAGAATATTTTATTTGCATCATCACTTTAAATATTGAATAAAAAAGTGCTACATATAAACATTTGGAAGGTTCGAGAGATATTTGAAATATAAAATTAAGTCACTGAACTTATAGTAAGCTTATATTAGGACCATTTCGCTCCACTCCACAACTTATGGGGAAAACATTGGCACAAGAAGCCAACTAAGTTCCATCAGCTTCATAGAGTTTTGGTGTGTTAAAGATAACAAACGTTTTCATTCAAGGGGTAGGTCATATTTTTCCTCATATTATTGTTTGTTTTAATTAATTAAGTACGTGAATGCCAGACCACCTCATCCTTCACTAGTGTTAATTTGCGACCACCCCATCCTACGGTAGTATGTATAGTGAACTTACTAATGAGAATTTGTGCCATCCCACAAAACTACATAGGATTTTCATATGATTCATCTCCTAGTCCTAGATAGCTTCCTTTAATCTAAAGCCCTTTATTGAATAATGACCCACCCTTCCACGTACAAAAACTATATTTCATAGAAACTTTGGTTCCTAATTGATACATATATACACGCATAATTCTTTTCTACTACTTTGCAGTTTGCAGCACATTCATCATATCCAGGAAAGCCCTATGATGAGTACTATGGAATTGTTGCAATCATGGATGTGTATGGTTATAATTTAAGTCGGGGCCAATTGAGTGCAGCTTCTATTGCGGTTGCTAATGTTGGAAATTGGTCAGAAGAAAGCCTAAATAGTATTCGTGTTGGTTGGATGGTAACTAATGTTTTCTATTTATATAAATTTATTTCTCATGTGCAAAAAAATATTATCTCAAGAAGTTTCAAGATCTCCGAAAGGTCTCCATAACATGACAAGTTCCTTTTTAGAATCAGGAGTTACTCAATCCCTTGCATTGCTTCGGAACCCTCAACTGCTATGTCATTATCATAAATTATATTACACTGTTTATAGTAACTGTCATCCTTACCTTAAACCTCGACCTATTCCTTTTTGTTTCACTACCCTATTATCATTTATTCCCGTAAGCTAAAAGTTCAAATCACAAAGATGTGTATATTTTAATACTTAACGACAGGTGCTAGGATCTCAAAGTTACAAATTCTACCACCACCGCTAGCCACAACTAGGGTAGTTGTGTCAAGGGCTCTTGGACACTACTTCCCAATAGACCTACATCATGCATTTGACAAACCTATAGCAAGCTAGAACGAGGCGTCATTTTTTACGTGATGGCCATGAACATGACAAGTATTTCTCACAATTTTTTCTACTAGAAGTATTCTAATCACAAGAATTTTTCCTAATGTAACTTAATTCAATGGTATTTTCTAACTAGATCACTATGTAAGAACCAAGAGGAAAAACATTCACCTCAACATTAACACATCAATGGAAACTATTTCAATTCTTATCATAAGTTATCTCAATGACTGACACCTGGCACGACATACTCTCAAACATAGACCATTCACTTTCTTTCCACGTACACACACAATATTTTACATGTTACATGTAGCAAAGACCGAAATAGTTGGATCAAACATATTTTATTGCATGTTGATGAAAGCAAGAAGTTTTGGGATTTACTGAGAAATAATGCATTCAACCGTTACAAATAAATATCTCATTTTGGCATACTACGATGAAGCATCGATTTTTATTAGTGCTACACGGAATTTCTAGTTTTCCAACTACATAATAGAAAATCATTGTTCTTCCAGTAACATTCTGTCTTGTATACCGTTCTCTTGTGGTTTATACTTCAGGTTTCTCCTGAGATATACGGCGATTCATATACTCACTTCTATACACATTGGCTGGTATGTTTCCTTATTTATTTGTATTCTCTATCTTTCAGTCTTCATTTTATGACACTATCCAATTATACTTCCAAACAGGTAGATGGTGGTAGAAGTGGGTGCTACAACATGGATTGCCCTGGCTTTGAATTAGAGCATGGATCAAAAATAATACCAGGTGCTATAATAAATAGTTCTTCGACTACTACGGATTCCAGTCACACTATCACAATCAAAGTTTTTAAGGTATGAAAACAATCTTAATTTTTTTATGTGATGCCGAGGGAATTATTGAAAAAATGAAATAAAATCACATTATTAATTGCCACCGAAGTTGGCTAAGGTTTTCATTGCGACCGCCTACATAGAAAGATCTCATGCAGGAAGCCACATGTTGTGATAACCTACATTCAGTTATTTGCAATAGGTTGCAAGCCATTGCAATATCTGTGTAGCCGTAAGTGTTGTATGTGTAGATCCACATGGTTTTCATTTTTGTCACAAAATATTAGGACTGATAATAGCACGAATGCAGTTTTTGCTATTTTTTCCCTGAGTTTTATTAACTTAACTTGTCACTTGGGTAGAAATCCTTGATATTTTAGTACAAGTACTCATCCGAAAAACGATTAACTTCTTAGAGGTGCCTTGATTGGGGTCCTATGGGTAAGGGGTATGGATGGACGTCGCTATATCAAGCACGAGGTGTTTGTGTTTTTTCAACATGCAAGCACAATATGGTTCTTGTAAGGAAGAATGATAGGAATGGAGCAACTATTGATCATAAAAGGAGAAACAAAAAATGTAACACAATTATACATCCCAATTACTTTTTAGTGCAGCTGCGCTGTTTTTGCCGTCGCGGGTGCATCCTGTTGTGACCACACAATCCAACTCGGGCATAGCGCATACATCTTCGCTATATTTTACGGAACATTGCATGCTTTTCCTTCGTAGGAGCAAACATTGGCAATTAGAGAGCGGCGTGAGGCCTTTGCAGTTTGTGGGTAGAGGCGCACGTGAGTGTCTCAGCTCGGCGCCGCACGCGAGCAGCTCAGCGGTGGGCGCGAAAGATATTTCCATGGAGAGCCCATGCACTCTCTATACGCGTCCTATATGTATAGATTGTGCTTGCGAATATTCCTTAAATAAGAAATGGTGTTTTTATTTCTTGAATAGCACAAAGCATATTCTTTTCAAAGTTCACCTGAAAAAAATGTACTATGTGGTAAACAAACGTTCCAAAAATTTACAACTCATGAGAATGATGATGGTTATGCATCAATAGAGAACGTGAGAGTACCAACCACCATCAATTTGTTAGCTTTAGTTTCATATTGTATTTGTGATGATATCTTCTTTCCTTATGATATATAATACTCATATATAGACCAACTTTGTCCTATCAAATTACATGGCAGACATGTATACGTGTAGAATTATTATATACAAAATCAAATTTTCATGCTTGTAACTACATTAATTTTGAGCACATTTTACCATTCCATTAAAATTATTTATGTTAATGACAGGATAAGTCCAATGGACATTGGTGGGTGTATTATGGCATGAATGGTGACACTCCAACAGCAGTGGGGTACTATCCTGCAAACATATTTACAACATTAGCAGATAAATCAAATGCTATTGGTTTTGGCGGAGAATCGTGTGCTCGAAGAAGTCTTCCAACTCCTCCAATGGGAAGAGGAGGGCTTCCATCTGAAAATGCTGCATCCTTTTCCAACCTCCAGTTTGTTGATAAGGATGGTCAAGCCACCCTTATACAATCAGACTTACCAATTATTGCACAAAGCCCAAAATGTTATTATGTGTCGCCAATTGTAGGTGCCAAGTTTTTCTATGGTGGCCCATCAGGCTGCTTTTAGCTACATTGGAAAACTATATTATAAGTTTGTGTTAGAACAAAAAAATCTAATAAAACTGTGATGCTTTGTTGAGCTTCTTTTGAAAATTAAGTGTTGTTCAAACCTAAAGTGTGTTTGAGCTTTAATGGAATAGTATAGCTTAAAATCTTGAGGAATCGGTCATCACTTTTATTCATATGATCTTATCTTTATTTTTAATATTTTTTAGCAAGGTTCTAAGCAAATTCAATGAACCATAATATTGTGGCAGCTGATGAAATAGTTACCAGCAGCATTTGTTCTTTCATGGAGATCAAAACTTTCTCTATAGTTGTCATATTCCAACTAATGAGAGAGTGTCACCATGTGTCCGCCCGTGGCGGATTGAGTATATTTTGGTGACTGCAATATTTCTCTAAAACCCACACATCTCCTATGGGCACCTTGGATGGCACTTTGTCATTCCACATCTGTGTCCAATGTTTCTGCTCACCGGCAACATTTAATGTGCTTGGTCAAGGATCGAACCAACTCTCGCCACTTCTTCTCATAGTGACAGATCCAGAAATCCTACTGGACCCTCGAGCACAAAGGGATATCTTAGTCTCTTCACAATGGTAGTAACATCAGTAGTAACATAAGTGACACGTAAGTAAAAAAAAAGATGATGTGGCACATATTTAACGAGGAGAGAGATGAAGATGGTAACTAGCTATGTTACTGCAACATCACATTCCAATACACAATGAGTCTACATCCTAATAAATATGAAATTACCCATATGTTACTACCCACTGGTGAGGTAGTAACATAGTATAGAACAATGTGTATGTTACTTGTCCTTGTTACTCCCCATTATGACTAGGCTTATATATTTATATTTATATTTAATAATTGGAGACTCCCTAAGAGACACCACGTTAATCCCAAAAGAATATAATGTCACCCGTGGGATGAAACTTAGCAGGCCTGAGGGGTGGCGAACGGGCCGCCCACCGAGGGCGAGAGGCTGGCGGACGGGCAGCTGGCCGATGGGGAGACGCCGGCAGACGGGATGCGGACCGAGGGTGAGACGCAGGCGGACGGGCTGCCGGACGAAAAAAAGAACTTGTGAACCGCGTCCCCAAATCTATGTAAATCCAATCTCGAAAAAAAATCTCCGTAAATCATGGCGTAACACTCTTAATAAGATCCAAATCAGTATCACCATGCACTAAAGAATACAAGTAACAATAAAAAAATCCAAAACGTCCCTCAGTCGCCACAAGATGCACCAAGCACCCTTCACACCATCAATCGCCCTTCGCAGCAGCACGACAAGAAACACGCAAAGCAGCCGAGAGAGAGTCTCCAAAAGGCGAAAGCTAGATGAGTAGAGTAAGAAGGCGTCGGCGGGGAAGACACGGCCAGAGAAACGCCAACCTAGAAAGAAGCGAGCGACGACAGAACCAATTGAGAAAGGAAGAGGCAAAGAAAAACAATGCCAGAGCTAACCGGCCCACACGCGGCCACCATGCAGAAAGGAGGCTAACCGACTGAGAGAGCAAGAGAACCGACATGCGGGCCCTAACAACTAAAGCGCATGGGAGAGCAAAAGCAGCGGCCGACAGATGATCCGAGGCTGAGGACGAAGGAAAGAACGGGATTTCACGCTCCGTTAGATATTGTAGAAATGTTAGTGGGTTGATATACTTAGTTACATAGGATACTAGAAGAATATCCCGCGCGTTGCGGCGGGAATATTTTTAAAATGTTCTTTAAATAAAATGGGCCCGCATAAGACACACGGAATATTCAACTGTCAAGATTCAATTGATCACAACAATATTTATAATAAATTTAATTCGCGTGAAATTACTATATAATTGAGCATTACGCATTAGTGACATGGACAATTATATGACTGAAAAAAGATGACATGGATATGTTGCATGAAACATGTAACATTATTAATTATTTGTTAGTGGAGATGATGTGGACAATTAATTTGCTAATAGAGTGGATGATGTGGATAGTTTACATGTTGAGATAGAAAAATCATAAATGCATCTTAGTGGGGTTTGATAGTGGAGATGATATGGACAATTGATTGGCTAATAGAGTGGATGGTGTGGATAGGTTGCATGTTGAGATAAAAAAAATCATAAATTCACCTAACCACGCATAGAGATGCCACACACACATATCATGGGTTAGTTCGCATAGCTATATGGACAATTACTTACCATAACACTAGATACTTCTTGTAGATTTGTGTGTTGATCACACGCTTGATCAACCTTGTATCTTTTCTTCTTTCTTCATCCATAATGTTGATGTCTTGAAGGTAGAGGCCTTGGCCTTGCCACCAACGTTCCTCTACTCGACGCCCCCATTCCCTCTCTTGCCGTTGTCGCTCTCCGAATAGAATCGGGGGATAACCCCGGGTGGCTCAAGGCACTTAGAAGAGCAGTCCATCCCGAGGCTTAGCCGGGTGTACGGGCCGGAGACTCGGAATCACATGCACCTTCCAGAAAGAAACCAAGCAAACCGGCTGAGGAGCTAGCCAGTCGTGTGCCAAGCGGAGCAATCATCCTGCTGGCTGTTAAGACGAAGCCGACCGCTTGAAGGCGAGGGCGATACTGGGGTATGGACAACGTACAGAGTGGCGCAGCCCGCCGCACCCCCACGTCGCCAGTACCACGGAAGAGAGAAACGAAGCCGCGTAGCCGGAGGAACCGGTCTGCCACGCCTCCCACGGTGTCACCGTACCAGGTGGCAAGACATTGTGCCCTTCGTCAGCGAAGGGTGCGACCCTGTAGCATTCGTTTGTATGGCCCATCCGAATCACTGTAGTGTACTCGATCCACCTGTAAGCGGCCCGTCGGCTCCTATATAAGGCAGGTCGGGCTCTCCATAGAGAAGGCCGACGGATTGATCATTCGATTCGTCCAGTAGAAACCCTAGAGGCTCTGTCTACCTCCTTCCTCGATACAGCTCAAGGAGAAAACCTGGAATATCCACCATAGTCCCATCTTTGCAGGAGTAGGGGCTTTACCTCACAGCTAGGGCCCCGAATCTGGGTATGCATCGTGTGTCACGCTTCTGCCCAATCCCGCGCGAGCACCTTCTCCCCGTAGTATTGTCCCACCGATAAACTCCATTGTCTCACGGCCAAACCCGACCCAATTGTCTCCCCGAAGACGCTGAGAGGAAGACACGGCAAAAGATGGGACTTCCACCACCGCGGCTGAGCAGGACCTCCGAAGCTCGATCGCTCACCAGCCAAGGGTGTCGCTGTTGTCGTAGAGGGGACCCATTCCCCTCCCGCCCAGGCTCGAGGGCGCCGACCCTTCGACGAACAGGGGCAACAATGCTGAGGGCATGCCAAGCCTGGCATCTGCCAATCAACGCGATAAGATGTCGTCGCCGAACAAGAAAAGCCACCACGACCACCACCTCCAACGCCCTGCACGACCACCACTCCTGCAATTCCCCAGACGACGCCTCCAGGAAGGGCACGACGTAGCAACGCCGTCGCCGTCCAAAGAGGGGAATGTGGTTTTCACCCGGAGGAGGAGGGTTGAGAGGGGAAAGATACCTCGCTAAACGCCTCAAAGAAGGTGCACGGCGCCCGCGGACGCCGCCGTCATCGTGGCCCTCCACGGCCAAGGGTTTCCCCCGATATCCAGAGTCCCCGACCAACCGCCCTGCGCAATCCGGCCCACCGGGGAACCGGAGCTGGCAGGGAGACGCACAAGACGAGTAAAGGGGACGCATCTTCCTTGCAGATGGAGCCAGAGCTGGTAGAGCAGCCCCGCGCCGCGCCCACGAACCGCCACGCCCTCGCTGCCCACGCAGCCGAGGAGATGACAACTAGCACCACGGACGTCACCAACCGCCTGATCGACGCCGTCCCAACCGACCGGGGCCGCCGCTCTGGAAACCGAACTCCCCCGAGCAGCCACCCGAGCCGACCGAGGATCACCGGGAAACCGAGGGGAGCCAAACGGCAGGACGCCCTTCAACCGCGCACAGCCCAAGAAAGGCACCGGCTTGGCCGCCAACCGACGGCCACGCGCGCGTGCAGTGCAGATCGCGAGCAAAGGGAAGCAGAGGGGAAGGGAGGCATCGAGCCAGCCAGCCGGAGCACTGCCGGCGACGGGAGGATGGACCCCTGTCCATCTCCGCACCTCACCCCTTCCTGGTGGAAAAACCTGGTCCCCTGGCCAGATCTACGGAACCAGGCCGCTGCCGGCTCCGATCTGCGACGTGGAGCACCAGGGGCCGCCGCCCAGTGCGGGGAGCGACTAAGGGAAGCGCCCGCGCCGTCGAGCTCCGGGGCGCCCTTCTTCGACGGACCGGAGGGGGACAACAACTGGAGCGCCTTCAATGAAAAACGAGGGGGGCACGCGGAGGAGACCTCGCCGCCGCCGTCCTTGACCGCGGAACGGACTTGCCCGCCGGCAGCCTCCGGCGGCGGCGAGGCGGGGGAGGAGTGGGGCGCGGCTTTGGTTAGGGTTTCGGCCTCCGCCTGTGTCGCCCCGAGAGGAGCGACGTGGGGGCGTTTTTTCACTGCATGTCCCTTTCAGGTGGTACTAATATTTATCGTGTGTAATACTCTGTACCATCAGTTGTGTTCGTACGACCTAGTGAATAGATAGTGGCCTGCAGTATATATTTTATGGGCTTCCATTCTTGGTTGACTTGCTGGAACGAGGTTCTTTCGTGGCTACTTTACCTGGGCTGGAATGTGGTAGAGGTCGGATATGTAAGGTATTTTGTATGCTTATTTCCTAGTAGGTATTCTGGTGAAAATGGTTGTCTATTTCCACTTCACGTTTGCTATTTTAGTTACATTCTAGTGCAATGGACAACCTCGTATATATTGTACTAGCTAATCGGGCCCGTGGGTAAGAATTTATGTTCATACCCAGCCCGCGACTAATCGGGTCGCCCATGGGCGCTACCCATATGGGTCAAAATAGCGACCCATACCTTGCCCATTAATTAGGGTCGGGTGTCCATGGGTGGACGTGCCCATAGGTCAAACTGCCGGCTACAATCTTAGCATAGCTTTGATGGTGCTGACGTGTTCTATACCACCACAACCGCCACCTTGACTCTGCTTCTAGGTTAGTGCGTATTGATGTGGCGTCGTAGAGGCCGTATTGAGGCAGCGTCACACCCATTTCGATGGGTTCGTCGGCGGCTGGTCACTTTGCGAGAAAACATTTCGATTCCGAACCGTGTATAGTACATTAGTGCACACTCTGTCGGTTATTTTCTCTGTTCAATTTTTTCTAGGTGGTTAACAACTAACGCATACTCACGGTGCACATAATCATGTGTGTTAGCTTGTGCGTGCGCATGTTTTTTTACAACTATATCATATATATTTATTGTACAAAATAGTACATGGTAGAGATATAAGAGCTGACTACATCGATTACAAAATTAAAACCAAAGAGACAAGCAAATCTTTGAGATCTTCAGACGCTTTCTTCTTTCAGGACATTCTGAAGGCAGCCATAGAACAATGGCATGGATAGTAAACCATAAATATGTAAATACCAACGAGAGTTCTCCCATAATTTTAAGTTTAAACAACAATGCTAAGGCTGCGAGCACACAAGCAGCCATTAAATTAATCAAGAAACATCGCCAAGAGGACCACCACCGGTATTGCAGGGAAAAGCAACCGAACAGTGTGGTCGACGTCGCTGGGAGCCGAGAGTACGAATCACCATTGTCGAGACGTAACAGCCAGGAAAAATATTGCGGACGTACATGTTAATGGGTAGACATGATGATGATTTGTATGTGTGCATGGCCTCCGGTAGGTAGCTAGCTAGCATAGCCAAAACCATCGCAAACCAAGAAGACATGAAGGTTGCGCGCGCGGTGAAATTTATCTAGCTCCAGTAAATGAGTTCAGAGGATACGTCTCCACGAGGATTAACCATCTTAGACATCCATCCAACCAGAAATCTAAAGTCCAAACAAAATTAAGCACAAGAGGGCCAATTTTTTTTAGCAAAAGAGGGAAATTGTCGGATATATACCGAATAGGGGTATATCAGATGGTAGTCTAAAGTGCTGGATTACCCGGGTGGCCCAAATGGTAGTGGCCTACGGTGCATTGGGCGGCCCAGTAAGCTGACGCACAGAAGCCGGATTCTAGAAGAACCCGGATCACGACCCACGTGATGTGGCTTGGAGTAGAAGGGGGATTCCTTACTTTCCAAGTTAATAGTTACCGTAGTCTTCTAGGTTTCCTACTCTGTATGCCCTAACCCGGCTATTATATAAAGCAGGACGGGAGATATGATAGATGAGACAAGAAGCTACTGGCTAACTCGTCGAGAGGTTGATCCTCGACGAATAGCTAACATAACCTCACATTGTACTTTGTATACACAGGCTTTAGTCCTGAATAGTGAGATTGCAGGAGTAGTAACGCTGCATTACTGCGATGTACCGAACCTGGCTAAACCCTGTGTCTTTGTCCTTAGCACAACCGTCCCCCCACGTCTCTAACCGTAGTCTCATGGCACCCCCGTCTATGAATTCTACTACGATGTCTCGACAGTTGGCGCTCACCGTGGGGCCAGCGACGTCAGGCGTTAAGTTTCGATCTGGGATACTCGGCGGAATCGGCAGTTCCATAACTGTCGGAAGCCTGGAGTTCGACGACGATGTTGGACGCTTCCTCGACAATGGATCTTACATACCGGCGCAAAATCATCTGGTAATTGCCTACGTGTTACCGATTGGATCTTCAATATATCTTTATCGGACTAACTGCAGAGGCCATGGGGTTTTGCGGTGGAAGCAAATTTTTCCCACCCGCCCTATACCCAGTCGAAGATGACTACGACACCGGGTTTTGCTCAGATCGCCGACATAAAAGTGATTCACACTTTATTGGTATGGTGCAATCCGAGGTCGCCGAAAACACGGATGAAGGCAACCCCGTGCAAGAGGCAGAAAACAGCAAACCCACTACAGAGGTGGAAGATCCGACATCCGTCAACATAGGGACGAACTCGGAAGCTGATTCTGTGTTAGCCGCCATTGAGGCGACATTAGAGTCGGAAACCGGATCAGATAGCTTTGATTCCGAAGACGAAGACGAGGACGCCTTCGAAAGAAAGGTTAAATCTCTTCAGGAGGGATTCCATGAAGTACTGATGGCAAAACCTGCTGAAAACATGAATGCCGGAAGTCAGGGAAGCCCTAGAACTCCTCCGCCAGAGGAAGAGAGAGAAGACGGAGAAACTTCTCCAATATTTCCCAATGTCAAAGAATTGACAGAGGTTGAACCTACGAAAAAACCTCCCTCTTCCAAGAAAAAGCACAAGGCCGCTAAAAAGCTCCAGCACAAAATCCGGAAGAAGAAATCGGCTGATCCAGCCAATGAAAGCCCGGAAGTAGGAGATGCAAGCGGAATAAAGACCACGGAGAAGAAAACCAAAGAAATCCTTGTTCTGCCAATGACAGAGCAAGAAGAACAGGAGTTGTTGCAAATACCAGTGGGATCACACGAACCCCCTGAAGTGCTAGAAGCCAGGAGACAAGATCTCCAAAGGCAACAACAACATCTATTCAGAACTTGTGAACCCCTCCAAAAAACCCAGGATGACATCAAGCTCATGAAGGAAGAAATCGAGGAGTACGAGAAAAAGAATAGATCTGGCATTAAACCTACAAGGTTACCCGGAATCGTAAGACCGGAAGTACTGCCGCCAAAAGAAAGGTTTCATAACCCATCTGGGCAAAAGCAGGTAAACGGCAAAGATGCCAGAGGCGAACCAATATACAAAACCGCGGCAGAAAATGCGGAAGCAGCGTTCGCCATCCTCAACAACGATATGTACTCCAACGGTGAAAAACTTCAAGGGGTGTATGCTTTCCTAGGAAAGGCATTGCAACAACAACAGCGGGGGCAAGAGCGATCGGGGAAATTGCATGACGACTCCGCCCTATGCAAAACAGCTACTTGCGCCGCTGGAGCACCTGGACCGGAAGAACCTGGAGATTCAAACAACTCAAAAGAGAAGAAAGCGGATCCGAGAAAAGACAAGAAAATCCTGATAACAAGGATGAAGCGTCTAGAACCGGATCCCATCTCCCGAAAGGTGGACTTAATCCCCACGATCGGGATGAAAAACACCGGAATGACGGCAAAGCAATGCCACCTCCGAGACGCCCAGCTGAAAAGGCTGGAAGACAGGATATACCTCACAGGCGTGAGAGATCTTGGACACCCCCCAGGGATAAGGAAAGACACAAGAGTAGAACTCCACCTCATCCAAAGGGGTGTGATCTCGGAATAAATAGAGACGATCCCGGAAAAGCGCATCCGCGCAACAATGGAAAAGAAAAGAGTAGATCCCCTTATGTCCATTCAGCCGGCAGGTACTCCGCAAACATGGATAGGGCGGAAAGAGATGATCTATACTTTGGACCTAAGTGTTTCACATATAGGATCCGAAGAATAACCCTGCATTCTGGCTTTGCCAAAGTTGGTCCAACGTACCAAAAATATACCGGTAGTACAAACCCGGATACCTGGCTCTCAGACTACTATACAGCCGACCAGATCAACAATGGGACAGACCTGGAAGCTGTAAAGTTTCTCCCCCTAATGTTACTGGATGGAGCCAGAGATTGGATCAATGGATTACCTTCCAGAACTGTCGACAGCTGGGATGATATGGCTCGAGTATTTACTCAGCATTTCCGGGGAACCTACAAACACCCGAATAGCATCAACCAGCTAAACCGTTGCACCCAATTTGAGGACGAACCATACGTGGATTTCATCTCAAGATGGACGGCAATGAAGAATAGTTGCTCTGGAGTAACGGACGTACAAGCAATGCATACTTTCGTCAATGGTCTAAAACCGGACTTGTACCGTTCATGGTTGGTTCCAAACAGCACAAAGATCTCGGATCTATGCTTACAACCGCCAATGAACATGCTGCAGCCGAGGACGACAACAGAGCTAGAGGAGGCAATATCGATACACTGATACAAGCCAAAAAGATCCCTCGCCCTGAGAAAAAAGGACTCCAGATGCAACACAAAAGCCCAAAGAAGTTAACATAGCCTTTGGAAGTGAAAAGGGGAATAGGTGGAAAGGACGAAGTTCAGAACCAATCAATTACACCAAGGAAGAATGGGAAAAGATTAAGTCGGAACCCTGCGTCCACCATTCGCAATTCGGGAAACCCACCCATACCAACGCGCAATGCCGGCTGAACAAGCACATGAAATGCAGTGCAGGATCCGGAAACAAGGGGAAGAATTCCAAAAGGAAATTTTCCAAGCAAAAGCCAGAAGCTGAGAAAGAAGACAGTGAATCGGACACTAACGAAAAAATTCAGGAACAACAGCGAAAAGGCGAGCCCAAGTTTCCGAGAGTTGATGGAGAGTGTGCCCTAACTTTCCTGGCAACTCCATCAGCAAATGTAGCAAAAAGAACGCTTCGAGAAATAAATGCGGTTGTTCCGGCAACCCCGAAATTCTTGAAGTAATCAAACACACCAATCACCTGGGATCAGTCTGATCATCCCGGGAATATCCCTGAACCCGGCACGCAAGCTCTTGTTGTAAGCCCTATTGTCCAGAACACTAGGTTAAAAAGAGTGCTGATGGATGGAGGATCCAGTATTAACATAATGTACCTGGATACACTGAGCCATCTGAAAATCTCTGAGACCCAGCTCAACCACAGCAACATACGTTTTCACGGAATTGTTCCTGGCAGGCAAGCACGATCCCTAGGAGAAATTTCCTTAGATGTCACTATCGGAGAAAAAGATCACTTCCGTCAGGAAAAAGTATCCTTCGAAGTGGTGCCGTTCGAAAGCGTATATCACGCGATACTCTGACGTCCAGCTTTCACCAAATTCATGGCAATATCATGTTATATCTATAACAAGCTGAAGAAGCCAGGGCCAAAAGGAGGAGTAATCACCATATCTGGAGACTTCAAGTGGCAAACAAGCTGGAAAAAGAAAACGCCCTTTGCGCTGAGAAAATCATAGCAAAGGAAGAGTTGAAGGAACTAGCCAAAGAGATATCGCCGACAGAAATGCCGGCGGGAAAAGAAAGCCGGAAGCCAGCAGATAGCTTCAAGGCCTCCGAGAACACAACACAGGTAATCCTAGATCCCAAAGATCCGACAAAATTTGTCGTAGTGATAACTGGGATGACCGACAAATAGGAAAGCGAGCTCATCAAGTTCCTCCGTGAGAACTGGGATATTTTTGCCTGGTGTCCAACGAACATGCCAGGCGTACCCAGGAAACTTGCTAAGCATCAACTCAAGGTGATTCCAGGTTCAAAACCCGTCAAACAAGGTCTCCGTCGATTTGACGGAAGAAGACAGAAGGCTATTGGCAAGAAGATTATCCGGCTTTTAGCAGCAGATTTTATCCAGGAAGTTATACACACTGAATGGTCTGCAAATCCGGTATTAGTGCCGAAGAAAGATACTACTACCCTTAGGATGTGTATAGATTACACCGGCTTGAACAAACTGTGTCCAAAAGATAGGTTCGTGTTACCGCGAATCGATCAAATAATAGATGCCACTGCAGGCTCTGAGCTTTTATGCTTTTTGGACGCGTATTCCGGGTATCATTAAATACGCATAAAAAAGGAGGATCAAATTAAGACTTCCTTTATAACCCCTTATGGGACGTACTATTACATAACCATGCCATTTGGCCTGAAGAACGCAGGTGCAACCTACCAGCGTTGCATGCAACGTTGTTTGCATAGTCAGATCGGCAAAAATGTCCACGTTTACATGGACGACATTGCTGTCGTTAACAAGGAAAAAGATACGCTCCTTGAGGATTTGCGAGAAACCTTAAAAAAATTGCGCACTTACAAGATGAAGTTAAATCCATCAAAGTGCGTATTCGGGGTTCCCTCAGAAAAACTTCTGGGTTTCATCGTCTCTCATAGACGAATAGAAGTAAACCCAGAAAAGATCAAAGCAATCTTAAACATCTCCAAACCCACGTGTGTAAAAGATGTCCAAAGATTGACGGGTTCCACTGCAGCCGTCAGCAGATTTATTAGTCGGTTGGGGGATAAAGCCTTACCACTGTACAAGTTGCTGAAAAAATCCGACAAATTCGAGTGGACAGAAGAGGCAGATGCAGCATTAACCCAGTTGAAGGAAACTTTGATGAAAGCTCCGATTTTGGCATCCCCAAAAGACGAAGAACCCATGTTATTGTACCTTACGGCTACAAACCGGGTTATTAGTGCAGGAATTGTCGTGGAACGGAAGAAAAACGAACAGAGTATACCAGACCAACATCCGGTATATTATATAAGTGACGTTTTCTCCGAGTCCAAACAAAGGTATCCACACTATCAAAAACTAGCATATGGCGTATTTTTCGCATCTAGAAAACTTCGTCATTACTTCCAAGGACATTCCATAACAGTGATATGCAAAGCACCACTAGGGATATAATAAACAATGCGGAGGCGACTGGCCGCGTAGCCAAATGGGGCATCGAGCTAGCAGCATTCGACATTAAGTATCAGCCGAGGACGGCAATAAAATCCCAGGTTTTGGCAGATTTTGTCGCCGACTGGACGGAAGCAATGGAGAAAACACCAATGCCAGAGTCTGAGTATTGGATCATGCACTTTGACGGATCCAAGATGAAGGAGGGCGCTGGAGCTGGTGTAGTCTTAAAATCCCCTAAAGGAGATACAATGGAGTATGTATTACAAATACACTTCAACGCCAGTAACAACGTGGCAGAATACGAAGCTCTGCTTCATGGCTTGCATATTGCAAAAGAAATAGGTGTCAAGCGCATTTTGTGCTACGGCGACTCAAATTTGGTACAGCACCAGCTCAATTAAACTTGGGACGCAAAAAGCCCTATAATGGCCGAATACCGGAGAACGGTGGACGAGTTTGCCATTTGTTTATTCGGATTCGAAGTGCTCCATGTTAAAAGGAAAGAAAATTGGAACGCGGATGCATTAGCCCGCATGGGATCGGAAAGGGTAAAAATCCTACCACCAGGTGTATTCGTCCAACATTTATACGAACCATCGATAAAAGGTGGATATATTGATTATCCTCTAGCTTCCGAGTCAATTGAAGTTATGCTCGTTAACCCGGATTGGACAATTCCATATCTAAACTTCTTAGTTAATCAGAAGTACCCGGAAGGAGCAGACGGAGTCTTGGAAAGACAAATCCAGCGTCGATGCAAAGGATACACGGTAATTAACAATTTCCTGTATAAACGTAGTACTTCCGGAATTTTTCTGCGATGTATTTCACCAGAAGAAGTATGAGAAATCCTGCAAGAAATCCATGCCGGAGATTGCGGACATCATGCTCAATCAAAAAGCATAGTCAAAAAAGCATTTCGTGCCGGATTTTTCTGGCTAACAGCCAAGGTTGACGCTGAGCACATAGTAAATACATGTGCAGGTTGTCAGTATTACGCCAAGCAGACTAATATGCCAGCCCAAGCACTCAAAACTATCCGCATTACATGGCCGTTTGCGGTCTGGGGGCTAGATATGATGGGACCATTCAAAGCTGCGCGAGGCGGACTCACACATCTACTGGTAGCTGTGGACAAATATACCAATTGGGTGGAGGCTAAACCCATCAAAAAGCTTGACGGTGTAACTGCCAGAAATTTCATCATTGACGTAGTCATGAGATACGGCGTTCCACACAGCATAATAACTGATAACGGGACAAATTTCTCCATTGGAGAGTTGGCAAAATACTGCCGACAAACGGGAATTCGCCTAGATCTGGCATCTGTGGCACACCCGCAATCTAATGGACAGGTTGAAAGAATGAACAGCTCAATCCTGCAAGGAATACGTCCAAGACTCGAATCTCCTCTTCATAGAGCAGCTGGAGCATGGGTAGAAGAGCTACCTTCCAAGCTTTGGAGTATTCGAACAACACCAAACAGGTCAACTGGGAAAACCCCGTTTTTTCTAGTTTATGGTGCGGAAGCAATCCTTTCAACGGACATGATCCATGATAGCCCAAGAGTGCAGGATTTCGACGACTCGGATGCCGAAAAAGCACGACAGGATGCCGTCGATCTCTTAGAAGAGGAACGAGAGCTTGTGCTTCAACGATCCGCCATTTACCAGCAAGGTTTACGATGTTACCATAGTCGGAAAATCAGGCATCGTTCTTTTAAAGAAGGTGACGTAGTGCTAAGATTGGTGCAGCAAAGAAAGCACAAACTGGCCCTAGTATGGGAAGGACCATTTGTCATCAGTAAAGCCATGAAGAATGGATCATATTATCTTGTAGACATTCGCGATACGAAAGATGATCCCGAGAAGCCGAATCGCAAAAGAAATAGAAAGATAGATGATGAACTAGGAGAGACAAACAGGCCATGGAGTATCCAGCAGTTACGTCCTTTCTATACTTAGTTCAATTTCTATGTAAACATCTTTGAGATCATGAAATAAAGTTGTCGGAATTCTTATATCCATGTTTTTTACAAGTTTATTATAGTGCAAAACATGATTCCACCTTATCTATTTCCCAATGATCTTACAAAATACTCAATGTTAACCCGAATTGTGCCTGCGTGCTCGGTGTTTAAAAACTGAATGACTTTCAGCCTACTAACACTACACAGACACTTGCCGACAGAAGCATCTGTCGGTGTAGGCCCCCTTTGCCGACAGATAACATGTCGCCAAGAGCTTTACCTACAGAAGATGGAGAGTCGGGGCAAAAGCAGTTGGGGAAAGTCTTGCCGACAGAACGTACCTTTGCCGACTCCTTTTCTGTGTGCGTATCCTAACCTATGCCGACACTCTTTCTGTCTAGGCACACCCTATCTACGCCGACACTTTTCTTGTTGTCATACCTCACCTATGCCGACAGATAATCTGTCTAGAAACATTATAGCTATGCCAGCAGTTATCGTGTAGGTAATACATTTGCCAACACTAATTGTGTTGCTACACAAATACACAATTAAACGCACATTATAGGTATATAACGATCCACAATCAATAGTTGCTCAGATCGCACAATATTGTTTTGCGGGAGAATCTATACCGTTAACAATCTATGAAATACTAGATCAACACACATTGCACGAATACAAGAACACATCCATATATGTTAGCAATATACTGATCACAAGTACAAATACATCCACTTCTTGACATATATACTATTTTGGACACTAGATCAGAAAAGTAGAATAAAATATTTAGCTCATCACATAAATATATACTAATCACAAGTACAAATACATCCACTTCTTGACTTAGCTACTATTTTAAACAATAGGTTAGAAAAATACAATAAAATATTGAACTAATCACATCCATAAGCACAAGGTTGCTGCTTTGGAACACTTCAAAATCCCATGGTCGAAAATAATAAAAAGCCATCATATCCATGTGCACGAGGTGGTTAAGAACCTGAAAAATTGTCAAATGAATTTGTCATGCTCTAGTGTGTTTATGGATGGCCACATGAAGAAAAAGAACTATGCTCAACATGGCACCAGATAGCCTCCTAGCTACATAGCATGCAAAAAAATTGCTGGTACTAGGTGAGTAATTATGCCATGTGATGGGGATGAAACAAATAAAGACACAAGACCTTGAGCAACCACTGCTGCTAATTGCCATAAGAACTACACATCAAGTTAGATATTTTACCAATGAATCTATGTGCATTTATCTACTGGTTATTGTGAGGATACTTTTTTTAGAAAAACTTACTGTCAGGATTCAGGCAGCTAGAATGTATTTATTCTGTTTTCCAAACGAAATTTGGCACAAAGACCCTAAAACAGCTGAGGCCTAAGTTGCTTGTCCGACAAGAAAAAAAATCTCAGTACAAGTATATATACTGTACCTTACTTAAAAAAATTTAGCCATGGTTAGATAATTAATAGAAAGTATAAAGCTGCACAATTGCATTCAAAAGGTCCCTGCAAATCCTATCAGAGATATACGAGTCTATAACAAAAGCTTGTAATGTAGGACAATTTTCTACGACTCATGTAAGTGACCTGAAGCAAAGATAATACTCTATCAGTAAAATACATGGCAATATGGAAAGGATTCAATTATTTGACACCCAAAAAATTGCATGTTTGTGATTCGCAAAGGCCCACAACATGTGATAAATGTAACACAAAACAAATAAAAGATCACTGATTGATCATAACAGTCTTACATTCATTTTTTTTCTGAAGGAACTGTTCCCACGTCAGATTGGGATTTGAAAGGGATTCTTAAAAAATACCAAAAGAAAATATGGTCATTTTACCTTTTATTCTGACTCGAAGTTGAATTTAACTGTGAACCATCCCAGCCTTCTGTCAACAGATGGAGCCATTTACAGGTCTTTGGAATAAAACAAAGGAATTATCTTTTAGGATAGAGAGCAATGTATTTAGACATACACACACTCTGTACAATTTGAAATGGGTGTTTGCTAGAGGATGTTTCTCAAGTCACCACTGAAAGCTAGCATCTAACTATGATCCGCTTCACCGATTAGGAAAAGAATTATACAACATATTGGATATGGGCTGACACTCCCAGTCTTTTGCTTAAAGAATTTATTAACTTGACTGCTAAACCACACCATTTGAACACCAAAATCAATCTGCAACCGTGCAAATAAAAAAAACTAAGGACTTAGTTAGCTGAACCTTTTTTTACTACCACGAAGCCACACAAAGCACCACCTTCACGTGTAGCCTTGTAGTGCTAAATTGATCGAAACATCAGGATCTGTCACTCACCTTCAAGAATAGAAATATATATTCCCAATATATAAAACGGATCTGGGTAATCACAGCTTTTATGAAACTAACAGGCAGCAGATAGCAACATCTTAACATGAAATTTTTTAGGGGATGAAGCACACTTTCTATGGGGATGGAAACGTGCAAGGGAGGGGATGACTAACCATCATCGTGCTGTGAAGCAAGGAGCAGACATCCCGCTGTTTGGGAGACAGCCGCCTCGTCCAGGGTGTATGGGCGACGTCCTGTAGCCAGAGGGGCAGCCGGCCAGCCGCGTTCTCCGGGGACTAGGGGCAGGGCCCGTCATTAGGGAGGTAACGTCGCAGTACGGGGAGTACAGGCGGCGTCCCGTCCCTAGATCCTGGTCGGCCCTGTGGTAGGCAAGGTTGCCGGTGATGGTTAGGGACGGAGTAGGTGCCTGCTGTAGCCGGCCGGCGATGTGGAGGCGGCTGACGGAGCATGGGAGTTGCCGCCAGTAGGGTTAGGGTTGCAGGCGGCCTAGAAGACGAGATGGACCAGGATGTGGAGAACCAGGGGAGCTGTTAGTGGGGAGATGGGTAAGGCCGTCGACGGAGATGGCCAGGAGCCGGCGCCGGCGCCGATAGGTTGTGGTGGCGGTAGGCGGTCGGATGGGAGGATGGGAGCTGCGCGTCGGGGACGAGATCTGATTTGAGATTGGGGCCGGGAGAAGATAAGGTCTTTCTGAGGCTTGACCCAAAATCTCCAATCGCGCCGCGCGTAGTGCCGCAATTTTTCCCACAAATTTTCCAAGTCCGCGCCGAGATCTCCCGCGAGGGTTGCCCACGGTACGCCACGTGGAAACTTACGCCGACACTTTCTCTGTCCGTATGGCCTTCTGCCGACAGTTCATCAGTTGGTATGCACTTGCCCACAGATATCCTGTAGATAAGTCTACACCAACAGAGCGAATGTCGCCATATCTGCATCTTTGGCGACAGAAAATGTGTCGGGACAGCTCTAAAGATACGCCGACAGATGTTTTGTGGGTATATGTATACCTTTCCCAACAGAAGGGTGTCGGTAAGATTCTACCGTGGTGTAGTGTAAAGGCTAAAGGAAACTCGGATTGTGCCTGCGTGCCCGAGTTTCATTCAAAAAATTCCTTACTATTCTCTAAGCATTATCTGATTGTTTATATGTTGGGTCACTAGAGCTAGTTAGTAAAAATGCCCTTAGTATGATCCATGTTTCCGAGTTTAAACTGATTGGTTTTACCCAGTAACTCGACATGAAGATTAAAAGTATTATTGAGCCATTTCGAACACCAAGGACAGTTAAAGCACATAAACTAGAGAATTTAGAAGATAAAGGAATATCAAACCCGGAAAACTTGCAAAGAATTTCATAATTAAACTGCAAAAGGCGGAGTTCTTGTTCATACAAAAGAATAGAAGCATTACAATATAAGTTACATCGTAAAGTGCAGTAATGCTCCTATTTTCTACTTCCACCATCCTGGTCAAGAAGAATCCTTCAGGCATCCGAGTCTTCGTCACTGCTGTCATTCTCGGGGGCTTCGGGAACCTCCTCTTCTGGGTAGGTGATGCAGATGTTCACCATAGAGGCGATCTTGGTGGCGTGACCCTTGATCTCGTCAAAGATGGTGGTCCGTTGGGTCTCCGAATATCCCAGGGGGATACCGGACGCCACACGCCAAGATTTTGCACTAGGGTAATGCATACGCATAAGGCCTAAAGCCATGCGTGCACCACCCCGTGCTGCGGAGCGCAAGGTGGACTCCTTGGATTCCGCCACCTCCAGGATAGCTTCCGGAAGTTTTTCAACTTCCGAGAATTCCCCAGTTCTTGCGGGAAGGAACTTGTTGACCAGCTGCATACCTGCAGCTCTGATCGCAGTCCATACCTTCCCAAAAGCTCGGATTTTCTCAATCCGAGTAAGATCTGGGATATCTCCTGTTTTTCAGACAAACAACTAAAAGATTAGTGAAAAAGCAGAGAAAGAAATCAAGACGTGAAAAAACCGGTAAATGTTGATAACTTATCGAGAATCTTGTCCATCTCGGAGCCCTCCTCCAGGCGCAGGGTCAAGGCATTCTCCAAGTCTTGGATAGTGGCCTTGTCTTTGTCCGCCTGCTGGGAGGCCTTGGATTGAGCAATCCCAAGGGCCAGATTGCTGGCCTCCAGATCCTTTTGAACCTTCATAAGCTCCTTATGAAGGTCCAAATTCTCCTGGCGGAGACTCGCGGCGCTGCCGGCATCTTCAGCTATTTCCTTGGCCTTAGCCAAAGAAGTTGGAAAGCAAGGAACAAAATTCTGAGTTTAGAAAAACTCGGGAAAGTACTTAGACAAAAATTTGGATACGAAACTTCAGAGAATCAAAACGTACCTGTAGTTTCCGACAGCTGTAGCTGAGACGATGCCAGCTCTGCTTCTTTCACGTCAAGAATAGATAGAAGGTTCCTAACCTCCTTATTCTTGACGGAAAGTTTGTTGAAAACTTCCATGTTTATGGTTTCAGCGATTTGCTGGAACACGGAAATGAAACAATCATGATATTGAAAAGCACCAAGTGAAAAGTAGACATTTTACTTATTGCTTGGGGGCTAGAGATAATATCTGGCTCGACCGCTGTAACCCTGCTAAGTTTTCAGTGAACTCTTTTGCGTACTCGGCAAAAAGAGTCCCGGCCGCGCTAAGGCCATCGCTGATATTCTTGAAATCCTTGTCAAAGGTGGGGATCTCCTCCTCAGTTATCCGAGAAGGACCTCCCACCTCAAGGACCGCCCTTTCCCTCGTATCCGTTTTCGGCACAACGGGCTGGCTGGTCTGCAGAGACTCGGTGATTGGGGCTGCGGCATGCTCTTCTGTTGCCGTGATCGGCGTACTCGCAGCGGTAGTAGGAGAAGGATGAGGGCCTCTGCTGGCCGCAGCCTTATGCCTCTTCAGCTTTTTTGGCTTCAAACTAGAGGGAGGCAGGCTAAAAACAAAGCAAAATGCCAGAAAAGTTTAAACTCCGAATGTAAAAGAAAAACTCCGACAAAGGAAAGTAACCCAGATGTTCAAGCCTAGAGGTGGCGACGGGGATCCCGTCAAGATCAATGACTTCCTGGGAAGCGAAGATCTTCTTGCGCTTCCGCCCACCGGCAAAGGTGGCACGCAATGCCTCCAGCTCGGCGTCAGAAGCAAGTTCCGACTCAGGAAGTTCGGCAATCTGTTAAGAAGAAAATGCTGAGTTAAAAACACAAAAACCGAGTAAACGAGAAAGAATTTAAAACCTCAATAGGCGAAGAATTATACCTTGGGAGCCGGATTCTCGTCCGTGTACATTGGCCGGCTTTCTTCATATTGGTCGCGTGAGGCGACCAATTGATTCACGCGCTTCCGCAAGTCCTTTGCGGGCCAGTCCTTGCTGGTTGCCCGCATTTTGTCGCCGGTGCCCGTGTACTCGCAGAGAAGGCGAGCACCATGGTTGGCCAAGGGCTGGATCCGCATATCCAATCAGCAAAGGACTGTGTCCATGCTGGTTAGAGGCGGATCATAAGTGACGAGTTTTGCGATGCGCCACTTGATCCTGAGAAGATCAGGCGGCAGGGTCTGGACAGCTTCAGTTCCCCAGTTTTCTTGGGGAACAGCGGCGGTGTTCAAGAAAGGTGGAACCACGATGGCTTTCTTAGGGAAAGGAACATCAGAGTGATAGAAGAAGGAACACGTCCAAAATTTGACGGATTCCGATGTCTTTATCTTGGGGAACCAATCCTCCCTAAATCTCCGGAGAGTGAAGGAAATGGTCCCACAAGTTGGGAGTGCGCACTCCGAAGAGTTCCGCTTAACCCCAAAACAATAAAGTCAGAAATCTAATCTAGGTTCTATACCTAGATATCCCTCGAAAAGGGCCTGAAATCCGGCTAAGTAGAGGATGGAATTTGGCGGCAGATTATGTGGTTGGATGTTGTAGTGTGACAAGATTTGGAGGAAGAAGGCGGATGGCGGAAGACCCATACCTCTGAGAATGTGGGAGGAGAGGAGGACTCGTTCTCCGTCATTCGGCATTGGCTTGGTCTCGTCCTCCGGGAGCCGCCATTTTCCCTTCAGCACGAGCCCCTCCTTCTCAATTGACGGAAGGTGGGACGGCGGAATACTGCTGGCACTCCAGTTGCCGGCAGTTTCCGCCTCTTCTTCGGCTCCGGCGGCGGCGGACGCTGCGGCCTCCACGGCCGCGAGCTCGTCTCCGACGAGCGTGATTTTCTCCTCCACCGTCTCAGGCGCGAACGGTGGAGTGGGCGCGGAGGAAGATCCCGCAAGATCCGCGGAGGCGAGAGAGATTTCTTCGCCCTCCACGCCGCCCGTGGCCTTCGCCGGCTCGTCGTCGGAAACCTGCACTGGTGAATCCAGTTGCGGGTCCATCGTATCGATTATCTCGTCGATGTCCTTCGCGACGGTGCGGGCTAGGGAGGACGATGGTGATGCCATCGAGTAGCGGCGTTTGGTCGTTCCGGTGAGGTCTTGGACGCGATTGTGCGCTCGGGAGCTTCTCTGCTGTGAGTTTGGGCGCTGGGAATGGCGTGCGAAGTAGGAGCGGAAGATTTCCACGGAGGACGAAGACGGCTATTTATAGCCGGAATTCCGTCACGATGTGTGCTAACGGCTCTTTTGACCGTTGGATGTTCAACGCGTGTCACTCGCCGGAAAATCCGGGAAATGAAACGACGGGTGATTATTGCTATCTCCTTGTTTCCCGCGAGAATATGTCAGAGATATGTTTCTGGGTTTCCTGCCTGAAACCCAAACGTCCATTACGTCAGTATGATTAAAGCGCTGACGTGGGAAGTTCCTTCTCCACGAAGGATCGTGCGAGAAAAGCCGGATTTCCTGGATTCCGAGTTTTGCTTTACAACATCCTTTAAAGGAGGAAAAGAAGAATCAAGACTGCAGGCCGATATTTCTCGGAAAATATGCATTTGGCGAAAGACAGCGAATCGGAGTCTTAATCCTTCTTCGGGGCTACTGTCAGATATATACCGAATATGGGTATATCAGATGGTAGTCTAAAGTGCCGGATTACCCGGGTGGCCCGAATGGTAGTGGGCTACGGTCCATTGGGCGGCCCAGTAAGCTGACGCACAGAAGCCGGATTCTAGAAGAACCCGGATCACGACCCACGTGATCTAGCTTGGAGTAGAAGGCGGATTCCTTACTTTCCAAGTTAATAGTTACCGTAATCTTCTATGTTTCCTACTCTGTATGCCCTAACCCAGCTATTATATAAAGCCGTACGGGAGATATGATAGATGAGACAAGAAGCTACTGGCTAACTCGCCGAGAGGTTGATCCTCGACGAATAGCTAACAGAACCTCACATTGTACTTTGTATACACAGGCTTTAGTCCTGAATAGTGAGATTGCAGGAGTAGGAACGCCGCATTACTGCGACGTACCGAACCTGGGTAAACCCTGTGTCTTTGTCCTTAGCACAACCACGTCCCCCCACGTCTATACCCGTAGTCTCATGGCACACCCGTCTATGAATTCTACTACGATGTCTCGACAGAAATCACGTCTAAAATCCTGGAAAACCAAGTCCGAGCGCTCTTGCCTGAACAAGAACCAAGCAAAGACTCTCCTATGCTCTCCCTTCCCACCACCTCGATCCCCTAGTTTCCTTCGCCTCCGTCGCCCATCGATTCTAGCGACCCCTGGCACCGCTTACCACCGCTCCGACACCACCTCCATTACGTCTTGTTCCATGGCGTGGAACCATCATTTCACTGCCCCATCACAAACCCTAGTTGAGTCGAATGAGACTTTACGTAGGAGACGCCGCGACTACTATAGCTTCTAGATCTAAAAATAAGACGAACCGGGTAGACGTGGCATCGATATTGTCGAGAGCACCAGACGGAGATCCTAGCTACGGGGTTTGCTAGCGGGTTATAAGGCAACTTATAGGTAGGTTTATCTCATAATATAAACTAATGGCCGTAATAATGCACGTTTTCTAACATGAAATAATGACGGTAGTAATGCGTGACGAGGAATGACACATGAAGTAATGGATCCCTTTGTTCGAATGTCCTATGCTCACAGAGTTTTTCATTTTGTTCCGAAATGGTAGGGCCGAGTCGTTAGTTAGCCTTAAGTTCTCCTTTCGTGACTCCCTTTTACTTCTTATTTTCCCTCCTATTTTCGCGATAACTAATTAATTCCTTGCTATATGTATTTTCACCGGCGCCATTAATTTCGTCCTGTTTCATGGGCAAGATTAGGGTTCGATCGAGGAACCACAAATGCCCAATTCATGCCCTACCTTTTTTTGCTAATATAAAGATTAGTACAAAAATGTGCTGTCAATTTTGTTTTGCTAATATAAAGGAAATGGCATGTGAAATGATGTGCTGCCAAACTAATTATACTTGTGCTGCTATTTCCTCTTTTTGGTCTATACAGTCATGACGAAAGACCGGACCAAAAGACCGAAGAACAAATACCAAAAGACCGAAAAGACCAATGGTAATACGGGCAGCGTTTCTAGACGACCGAAATTTTTGAAGACCAGAGAGACCGAACGGAGCAAATCGAACAGACCAAACGCCTGATCACACGCATGCATCTAGAGGCAATTTGCAATTAATTATTTGGAATTGACTGAACCATGAGAGGGCAAAGAGGGGCCCTCTAATAGGTCCCTAAAATAAGAGTTAAATACATTGGTGGTACCTGAACTTTAAGCGAAAGCACGATACGGTACCTGTAGTCAGAAATACGCTCAATACGGTCACTTAACTTGACTAGCGGTAAGTATAAGGTCCTGGTCAGTCGTATAGCTCCGTATTTTTTCGGTGGCACTCTGTTGACTGACAAGTCAACTAGTCAACATACATAATGAGTTGGACATGGTCCCACGTGTCAGTCCAATTTAAATACAATATATCAGAAGAAGAAAAAGGCTCAGAGCCACGCGAGCAGCCCACGCCGACGAGGCCTGAGGCCCTCTATAGCGGCGCACCGCGGCGGCCTCCGTCGTCCGCGGCTATGCACTGTAATGACCGAGCGGAGCACCTCGAAGAACACAGACACGACGCCGCGCCGACGATGCGTACCGGAGCGATGGGAAGAGTCGCGGCGTGCAGGACGCGTTGGCGCTCTGCGCTCTCCCGTGCGCCGCCGGATTGGCCTCCATGCCGCCGGATTGTCCTGGAGGAGGAGGTTCAAGAAGCCGGGCTGGAGCACGGGGACAAAGAGGAGCGCCCGCGGCGGGGTCCAAGGCGAGCAGGGGCGGAGGGGCCACGTCCGACGAACGGGCGCGAGCAGGGGATGCCGCCTCCACCTCGCATGGCGCCTCTTTGTGCCGCCGTCGCGCCACGCCTCCACCTCCCGCCGGGCCGCACCCTCACTACGCCCTTGTGTGCCGCCGTCGTGCGGGCCGCAGGCCTCTCCGCGCCCCTGTGCGCCGCCGCTGAGCGCGCGGAACCGGGAGACGGCGACGTGGGTGCAGGGCGGGCACTCGCAGCAGCGCGCCACTCAGTTCTTCCCGACCACCACCACGAGCATATGAGAAGCCCCGCCGCTTGTGAGGCGGTGGCTTGCCCTGTAGAGTGCTCCTCCTCCCGGGCAAGATGCTGCAGTCCGTGCGGAACGCCTACGCCATGGGCAAGGCGAGGATGGTGGTGCCATCGGTGCCGTGCTGCTCGTGGTTGAGGATGAGGCATGCGTGTTCCTGCTGACCGTGGGTGCGCTTGGCGGCGGCGGTGACTGTGATGTTCGTCGGCCGTCGGGCGAGCTCGTGGAAGCCTAGCTTTCGGCGGTCGTCGGTGGGCTTGATGGGCGCAGGTTCGCGGGTGCGGCCGTGAAGCCCAGCATGCGGCGGTCGTCCTCAGGCTTGGCAGCGACAGGCACGAGGGTCGCATGCTCGTGGTTTTAGCGGCGCTGGCCAAATCCTTCACCGCCAGTGGCCACGCGAGTGCGCAGGACTGGATTGAGGGTGCGGTGGGGATTTTCTATTTATTATTATTGATCTGACAAGTGGGGCCCACTAATTGGATGGGTCAATTAGTCAAAATACAGATCTGTACGGTGAAGACGTGACCGTATAATCACCTCAACTCAAGTTTAGTGACCGTACCGAGGCTGGTGCCAATGGGGGCGATAGGAGGGGCGATATCGCCCCCGGCCGGGCGAGAGGCGGGCGATAGGGGGCGAGACGGTAGCGGCGGGCGATGGCCGCGTCGCCCGGCGGTAGCGCCGCTACCGCCCGGCTACCGCCCGGCTACCGCCCGCACTGGCCGGGCGAGAGGGGGAGGCGATAGGCGAGAGCGGGGCGGGAGGGATGCGATAGTGGTGCTAGTGGGGGCGGTAGGGAGGAGAGAGAGGTGAGAGTGGGGGCTATAGCCCGTGCACTGGCACCGTGGCGTGAGAGTGGCGTGAGAGTGGGATGAGAGTGAGAGAAAAATCTGACGTGGCGGGCCTATAGCCCGTGATAAGCCGTGATGCACTGGCACAGCCTGAGCGTATTCTTGACTATAGGTACTGTATCGTGCTTTGACGTAAAGTTAAGGTACCGCTAGTTATTTAACTTCTAAAATAATGTCCTCGTTGTCCTTATCGGGTATGAGCTGTAGCCATCCACATCAGCGTCTAACTCTAACGTGGAACATCAGCATCTTTCTCACCTACCGTGCTGGATCGAGATCTACTGCTCTTGGCCTTGTACGGGAACTGGTGAGAGGTCAAGGATCGATCATGGCGTCACTTGACTCCAACGGAGCACCGCAGGCAGATGCAGGCTCTCAGCTCGCTGCCTCCAGGTTAGTGCTCACTGATGCTTCTAGATCTGCAATATTAGTTGCTCAATCTCCCTAGTTTGAGCTACCTGTCTTTCCTCAATCAAATCCGATTCGAGCCTTGTGTGCCTAGAATCTCATAAATGTATACGCAAGCTGCCTTCTATCGCTGCTAATCTGACCTTCCTCTCATACAAAATGCTTGTGCTTTGAGGATATATATATAAATGCATCACTTAGTAGTAAAATAAACCGGTAACTATTGATTCTCTTCTGGTTGGTCCTTTCTAAGTTTTCTAATCTGAACTTATCTGAGTGGTTCTAATCTCTACCTGCAGAAGAGACAGTGAGATGGCTAGCAAGTTACAAAACGCAACAAGTTTAACTATCCGAGTACTACAAGAGATCACCGATGATTTCTCCGAGGAGCGAAAAATTGGTCAAGGAACATATGGGAAGGTTTACGTGGTAAGATTGAGATACTTGTTTAATTTGTATATATGTCATCGACATATACACGTGCGACCAAGATAGTTGGAACTATGTTAATCAATCGGAACACTAGTATTCTCTTAAATGCACATTCTGCATGCATCTCATAGCCATACTCAACAATAGTCATGTTCATTGCTTTAAGAATGAAAGAAAACGTAAATTAGACCCACAGATTTGTCCCAATCTCATCTAAAGTACTCCAGCAAAGATTCCTTCTAGACTTTGACCACAGTGGATCGCAGTGGATTCATCATGTTTCATGTTACCCTGGACCAACTGGCTTCCTCCAAGGTACATGCATCGCAGATGATGCTTGCCGGTTTTTTTTTCACCTGGGTGTTTGTCTGTTTTGTGCCGCTTCCTTGCTGTAATGTTGCTACTGTTTGACTGATTTGCACTTGCCGCTCTGGAGGACTTGTGACGTTTTTTTTTTTTGCTGTAATGGTGTCTTCATGAAAAAGTTTAGGATTACTAGGTTACTGGCACATGGATATCTTGCTTCCACACTAGTACATGACTTGTATA
Source organism: Alopecurus myosuroides (assembly GCA_028641055.1). Taxonomy (NCBI): domain Eukaryota; kingdom Viridiplantae; phylum Streptophyta; class Magnoliopsida; order Poales; family Poaceae; genus Alopecurus; species Alopecurus myosuroides. The sequence continues at coordinate 390,453,039 of CM054060.1, forward strand.
TAGTTGGATAAATTAGATGGATCGAAGAATAAGAGTATCTGTTAATGCTTGCCTGCTGCTTGTAGGTGTAGTGTTGTACGGTCCAAAAAAGAATTTGATTGCTGCCAACTTATTGTTCCGTGGCCGAATATATCACATACCACAGAAGGGGTGAAAGCATATTTTCAGCTATCATTAACACCATTTGTAGTCAAACTTGATGACACTATCATATTAGGAACATAATTTATACTGGGTGTCAAATAGGGGAGGAAATTTTTTCCGGGACCTAATAGGAAAGCACTATCTAGTGCCAAGTAAAGCAGAAATTTCCTCCTGCGCCTCACATGGCGTTCTAAAAGAAATTATTGTTGCTTGCTCACTACATTGACGAGGATTGTTTCGGGCGTCATTGGAATTCCAGGCTCTAGGTAGGTCTTACATCGTGGTTCCTGGGCGTCGACCAGAGTGTAACTTTTTCTCTTCTTATTTTCACCTACATGTAGTTATTCTTTTGGAAAACTTGAAACCATTCATCGGATTTTGCAATGATTTAGTTATGGCAAATAGATTGGGTAGACTGGATTTCTTAGTCAACTTTAGTATCCTTGCAACACTCCTTTTGCCATAGCACCAAAAAGAACCAGAAATTTGTTTATGTGGATGTAACATAGAGAGCTAACATGAGTTTAACTTTATGCATGTCATGATATGCACAACATCATGACTTTAAGTAGTATGTGGTCAACCAATATGCCTTTGTACCTTTCAGGTTGTGTTATTCAAAATAAGTGTAACTTTTGCCATGACAACCGTGGAACTATTGTTTGCTTTTATGTTGTAGTGCTCAGAATAGATGTAACATTTTGATTAAAGTATGGATTTTTGTTTATGAAGATGAACATATCAGTTGAATAATTTTAGAAATAAGACACTTAGGACTGATAATATCTTGGATAGGCAAAGCTTGAAAATGGACAAGACATTGCTGTGAAGGTGCTCCATAATAACATGCCAGGAATTGACGATGTAAAATTCCAATGTGAATTTGAAAACCTTATGAGGCTTGAGCATGGCAACATTGTAAGGTTAGTTGCCTACTGCTATGAAACACAACACAAACCTATGCAGTACATGGGAAGAACAATCTTTGCCGAGAGAATATACAGAGCTCTCTGCTATGAATATATGCAAAATGGGAGCCTTCAAAAGCATCTTTCAGGTATTAAGGTACTCTACATCAAGTAAAAGGCTCATTATGTGACAAAAATGTTGTCTATATTAGTATATTTTCAGTTCATTGAGTTCAAATCTGATTGTAGATGAATGCACTGGACTTGATTGGCACACACGTTACAACATTATAAAGGGGACCTGTGAGGGTTTAAAGCACCTGCACCAAGGATTTCAAGAACCAATTTACCATTTGGACCTAAAACCCGACAATATATTGCTAGACAATAATATGTTGCCCAAACTCGCGGATTTTGGTATGTCCAGAATGTTGGATGGTCAAAAAACCATTATCACAGAAAGTCCAATAGGAACATTGTAAGTTAATATAGATTCTACAATGAAATTCCTTTTCTAATAAACACCATTTGTTCTATTACTTCATATTCATGTTATATTTATGGTAACATGCAGCGGATACTTGCCTATGGAGTACTTACATGGAAACATTGTTTCAAACAAGTTAGACATATTTAGCTTGGGTGTGGTGATGATAAAAACAATTGGAGGCCATGGAGCTTATTCGAAAAGTGTCGATATGCATCATGAAGAGTTTCTTGATCTAGTATGTACCAGATCTCTTCTTTATGGAATAATTTTTATTATTTATTAGAAGAAATGACATTCTTATCTTTAGTTTTGTTTATACACCACACATAATTTTTAAATAATATATGGATCATTAGTTTTTTTACAAATATAAAAGCTTTACTCGATTTCCAGAAAACTACAAAATTATTTACTTACAATAATTAACCATGTTATAATTGTCTCAGTGAAAAACAATGCCATCACGATTGTAGAAATCATCTGGTGTTTGATGCCCTTTAAACTGAAGTCTTGAATTCTCGATGTAGTCTTATATTACACATAGCCAAATGGCTAGCACCATACATGGTCGGCTAGCCAACCAGGGTTTGTATCCTCCCCTCCTTTATAAACTATAGGTATTGGACGTGCCAATCTATGAACCACTTATTTCATCACTAGATTGCTTCATATAGGGAAACACTCCGCTCATTGTCTCTGCCCCAACCTTCTCTAAGAATACTAAATTTTTTCAAGATTTATCGACTTGGATCTTAATTCTACAATATGATTTATTGAAAAATATTCCTTGTCATGACATAATTTCTCATTAGAAAACCACATAGTATAACTTGACATATACTCACATGGATAATTGTTTACTAGAAACCCATACAAAGATGAAGTACACATTTATTTTTCTCCCCAACTGGTGAAAAAACTCTCAATTTCATCTCAATTTTTTATTTTCGATAAGAACACACAATAGTACAACTCTCATTCTATTAAGCACTACGCTCCGAAACTTTAGGCTTACCATAATTTTAGTTTGCTTTTCCTCAAACCGAAAAATTAAATTTATAGTGATAACACCCAAATATTCTAGCTAACCAAATGTGAATAAAGAAATATCGATGTATCTACAATTATTTTACTGGTAAATATTTTATTTTACTTCAGATCTATTGAGCCATGAATTATGTATAAAATAAAATTATATATTTGAAGTTTACACAAATTATTAAATGTTGACATGTAACCATGGATGTGATCTATGAACCTATATATTTCCATACAATTCATGTTTTAGGGTATACAAAAGGAAAAATAGGTTGGTCTGAATAAACCATGCTTTTACAAGTCCACCAATTTTTCCTTTTTTTTATGTAGTTGCATGTTAGATTATTGCTACTAAAAAGTTTGAACTATGTATAATACATCAAAGTATATAAGTGGACTTATTTTTAGAGTTTTTTAGACATATATAATTATATTTGAAGAAAATTGGTCTCCCTTTGAACCCGAGCTGCAAATGTCCAAACTCCAGAAAAGGTGCATTAGTTAAGTACATATTGCAGAATGAACCAATGTCTAAATGTTATCTATTTATGTATATAAGTATTCCAAATATTCTTGATAAATACAATTTATGAATGTTCTTGCAGGTACATTCAAATTGGAGGAACAGGATGTTGAAGACGTCTCGTGCTTACCGACCACTTGAAGCATACTGCAAACAAGTTAACATATGCACAGAGATAGCACTAACTTGCATGGAGATTGATCGGCACAAAAGGCCAAACATAGAGGATATCATCCATCAACTGAATGACACCGAAGCTATGATTGGCAAGGTAACTTAAGGTTATTACTACTGTCAACAAAGAATGAATCATAAATTCACTTACAATTGAAGATGGCTGGCCATCTGAGCGAGTAATTGACTATACCTGTACCTGTGACTATTGCATGTTGAGATGAATGTTGTTCCTTTGCAGGCGGGTTCGTCACGGATGAATGGAGACTTGGTCCGTAAGCGGCATACCCATATATGTGTTTCTGTTTCGGGTACTCCTTTAATAATAACTATGTTAATTTTGACTTGGCGGGTGACGTAAATTCAGGTGAAGCTAATAGCGATCCCAGGAAGCGAAGGAATTCTTGATGCTGAAAGTAGGAGCGAGTTCCCAGTCCTGGTACAGGTCACCGCACCGCCATGGCGCCGCGTGGAGGAGATGCCACGAGCCGGAGTCGACATTGTAGTAGTATTGGACCAGGAGGCGTGGATAAATGACAGAAGAGTTACCAAGATCATCATCACCAGCCTCAGCTCGAACGACCGGCTCTCCTTCGTCTTGACGGGAAACAAGCAGCGCCGCTTAATGGAGCTCACCTTCATGGACGACAAAGGCCTGGCTGATGCACTTGAGGTGCTCAACAGTAATCAGTCACGTGATCAGTACTATACCAATATAGCCGCTGGTTTGCAAGTGGGAGCCGAGGTTAATATATATATATATATCTGTGCCTGAGTAATGTATACTATAATTAATCATTTCTTTGATCTCAGTTGTCTTTGGCTTTAGATTCTGAAGGGACGTGAACCGGAGGAAAGCCAAAGCCGCGTAGGCTGCATTGTGTTCGTGTCCGTGGTGAGGCGAGAACTCATTACATCACTAAGGGGAATCTGCCCCGAATTCCCGGTGCACATATTTGGTCGTTGCTACCATGACCCGGATGCGGAAGCCATGAAGTACATCGCGGACAAGACCTGTGGCACCTTTTCCTACTGCTTGAACCTCCGCAATTTAATAGACGCCCTGGAGCAATTCATGGCTGGCATCCTGAAGGTCGTCGCAACGTCTATCAAGCTCACCATCGTGGCTCATGAGGGCGTCACCATATCGTCCATCGAGTCCGGCAGCTACGTGAACAAAAGGAGCTCGGACAAGCTGTCCGGGGAGATAGACATGCACGACATCTACGCAGGCGAGCAGAAGAACTTCATCGTCTACCTTACGGTCGCTGCAGATGGACCGAAGAAGCTTGTGACCATCGGAGGACGGTACCGGAGCCTCAGGACGACTAGCAAACAGCTGCCAGCCACGAATGTGTTCGTCCTACGGCCACGGTCGGGGTGCTCTCCTGGAAAGCTGGCCATGCATCACGTCGTGGCGGCAGAGCTGGCGCGGATCCGGCTCGTGAAGGGCTTATCGACATTAGTCGAGTCAGACAAGCCCCTGACCCTTTTGCAAATGAAAAACTTATGGGATATGGTAAGGTTGTCCAAGGATGGTGAGGGTGCACCCGAGGAGACTTTGTCGTGCCTCGGCAAGTACGTGGATGAAATGAGTAAGGCCGTGCAGCATGAATACGTGTATCCCAAGCAGGCGCCTTACCTCATGGCATGGCTGAGTTGCCATCAGTGGCAGCGTGCAACCACCAAAAGCTCGTTCTATGAGTCCGGTGCGTTCACCCTAGCGCAGCCTGGAGACACATACGGGGAGGACGACGACTGAACAAAGCAAGTGTACAATCTCTGTAATCTGATGTCTAGATATATTCTCTGTAACCTCGGATCGAATATCCAATTCCATGCTTCGCCGAGTCACATGCACAACGGGCACGGATTTGATGGCCATGGGATCGTGTTTATAGAGCAAGACAAGAGAAGTAGGTGCAGGAAAAACGTGTCGATCATTTCTCTCTTCTATTTCACTGGTGTTGGGAGAGAAAGATCACCTCGTGGGCGACTGAGCGACCCCTCCATCTCCGTGTTGAATATATTAGCAATTTAGCACATGATTTAATTCAAAATAACATAAGATAAATTGTGACAGCAGCAAGTACAATAATCATGCAAATATCTAGATCTAGTACAGTAGACAATCTGTTGCAAAAACTAGACATACGAATTCCAGTAACATCTCATACAGATAAGAGAGAGATACGTACGATGGAGCGGTAGCGGCACCGCCATTGTTGTTGTCCCCGGTGTCGGCCATGTCGTTGATGAAGAGGTTGCCGAGGTCGGGGAAGAAGTCGTCGTTGGGGAAGTAGTCGCCGTCAGCAGTCGCGCGAGTGCGCTCCCCAAAAACCTGATCGCCCCGCTCCCGTACAGGATCACAAGAGGCGGGGTTCCGGAGGACTGCTGTCCCTTCTCGCGGTGCACGCCGAAAGGAGGGATGGAGAAGACTTGATTGGCGGCGCAGTGTTCTGGAACGGTGGTGCGAAACCATATGACGAAGTGGCGGATAGGGTTTACCGTATGCGCGTATTTATATGCGGGCTGGGAGAGACGTGGGCGTAACCCCACGTCTGAGTCGGTTCGGCTCCACGATCCAGAAAGGAAACGGAAACGGTTTTGGAATTAACGCGTCCGTTAAATACCAAATTAATGACTCATTAAGTTTTTCCCGACCGACAAAATAAACGCTCTCGGCTCGGCTCATTCCCGCAACACGCGGCGCGTCGTGACGAGGCGAGGCGTGGCGAGGCGGGCGGCGGAGGAGGAGCGCGCGTGTGGCACACCTCTCCTCTTGCCTTGCCTACTCATACATGAGCTAGAATGGCTCACCTTATAAGGTGGTTCCACTCTCTCCAAACTAGCAATGTGGGACTAAACTTTAGTACCACTCACTCCACTCATTATTCATGAATGGGCCATGACACTTTCAGGATTTTAGTGGGCTTAGTGGGCTAGACATGTGAGCCCATATAATTGGCCCATATAAAATTCCAACAATCCCCCACAAAGTGTCATTGGCACATTTCATAAACTCTGTTCCAAAACATTGTTTATATACCGGTGTTAGTGGAGACTGTTAAGTTGAACTTCCACTTAGAACATCATGGTACACTAGTTCACAACTTGAATAGTGGACTACGCCTTGAACTACAAGTTTGATGTGATACCAGTTTCACACAACATCTGAACCGATACTAGGCTGCCGCAAGGCTTCCCCGCGGTTTGGAGCGTATGCGTCATACTCCGAAGGTCTTTCATGAGTTTATTAGAGAGCACCCGATTCTCATAGACTGCGACGTTTAACAGTCAGACTCATATAGGTGAGTTCCTCAGGAGATGTTCTGTAGGACACATCTCTGCTTATATAAATAAGACACTTGGAACACATTAAGACAAATGTCAACCTACCATACAGATCAGGAGAGTATTGCATCTTTTATGGAGTGGAATAAAATATAAGGATACTCTCCTCTCAGCCGACCAACAGCTTGTCTCCCACTTCTAATTCACGGGATCTCCGATCACATAGAGTGGGTTACCACTCTGGGCAACTCATAACGTGGGTCTCAAACCCATCTCCCTCGATGCATTATCTATCACGTTCCGTGATAAACCCTTTGTGAAGGGATCTGCCAAGTTCATAGATGTTTGGATATAATCCAACGCAATAACTCTGGAGTTCTTCAATTTCCTGACAGATTTTAATCTCCTCTTCACATGCCTTGATGACTTTGCATTATCCTTAGAACTGTTCACTTTGACGATCACAGTTTGATTATCACAGTTCATTAGGATTGCGGGTATTGGTTTTTCAACCATAGGCAAGTCCATCAAGAGCTCACGAAGCCACTCTGCCTCAACAGTGGCTGTGTCTAGTGCTGCGAGTTCTGCTTCCATAGTTGACCTCGTTAAAATGGTCTGCTTGCAAGACTTCCAGGAAACAGCGCCACCACCAAGTGTAAAAACATAACCACTAGTGGCCTTAAACTCATCAGCATCAGATATCCAATTAGAATCACTATATCCTTCCAGAACCCTCGGGTTTCCGGTATAGTGAATTCCATAGCTCGCAGTGCCTTTTAAATAGCACATAACTCTCTCAAGCGCACGCCAATGATCATCTCCCGGATTGGAAACAAACCGGCTCAATTTGCTCACAGCAAAAGAGATGTCAGGCCTCGTGGCACTCGCCAAATACGTAAGCGAGCCTATAATCTGAGAATATCTCAGTTGATCTCTAGTAATCCGTTGATTCTTTCGAAGCAACAAACTAGCATCATATGGAGTTGAAGAAGGCTTGCAGTCACTATACCCGAAGCGACTCAAGACCTTTTCCACATAGTGAGATTGAAGCAGTGTGATCCCACCATTATCATCTCTCAACAGCTTGATGTTCAAGATAACATCAGCTACTCCTAGATCCTTCATCTCAAAACAGCGAGATAAGAAATCCTTAACTTCCTTGATTAAATCAAGATTGGTCCCAAAGATCAATATGTCATCAACGTATAGACATAGAATAACTCCCTCGCCCCCACCATGGCGATAGTACACACATTTATCAGCTTCGTTTACAACAAAACCTTCAGGAGTCAAAGTCCTTTCAAACTTCTCGTGCCATTGCTTAGGTGCTTGCTTGAGGCCGTATAATGACTTCAATAACTTACACACCTTGCCTTCCTGACCGGGTACTACGAAACCATCTAGCTGCTCCATGTAAATTTCCTCGTCCAACTCTCCATTAAGGAAAGCCGTCTTAACGTCCATTTGATGAACGAGAAGACCGTGCGAGGCAGCCAGTGAGAGTAGCACACGAATGGTGGTCAGTCTAGCCACAGGTGAGTAAGTATCAAAGAAGTCTTCACCTTCTTTCTGGGTATAACCCTTGGCCACAAGCCTTGCCTTGTACTTTTCAATTGTACCATCAGGCCTAAGCTTTTTCTTGAACACCCACTTACATCCTACAGGTTTACACCCATAAGGACGATCAGTGATTTCCCAGGTTCCGTTAGCCAAGATGGAATCCATCTCGCAACGAACATCCTCCTTCCAGTAGTCAGCATCAAGAGACGCATAGGCTTCTGAAATAGTCTTGGGTGTGTCATCCACGAGGTACACAATGAAATCATTACCAAAGGACTTTGCAGTCCTCTGTCTCTTGCTCCTTACAGGAACTTCATTGTCATCCTCCTCGGGATTCTCAACGTGTTCTATCGGAATGGTGGATTCAGGAATCTCAGCTAATTCCTGACTAGATGAAACATGTTTCTCCTGATTTGATGAGCTAGACATATCCTTCATAGGAAATATGTTCTCAAAGAAATTCGCATCATTCGACTCCATAATCGTACCAACATGCATGTCGGATAGCTCAGATTTTACTATCAAGAATCTATAACCAATGCTATTAAAAGCATAGCCCAGAAGAACACAATCTACGGTTTTAAGTCCAAGCTTGTGCTTCTTGGGAATTGGTATATTGACTTTCGCCAAACAAGCCCAAGTACGTAGGTAGGAGAGTTTCAACATTTTCCTTTCCCATTCCTCAAATGGAGTAATGGTTTTATTCTTTGTGGGAACTCGATTTAGGACATGACATGCAGTCATTAGCGCCTCCTCCCACCATGCCTTGGAGAGACCCGAAGTGTCTAACATGGCGTTAACCAAATCAGACAGCGTTCGGTTCTTTCTTTCAGCCACCCCATTTGACTGGGGTGAGTAGGGAGGCGTCCTCTCATGAATAATACCGTGTTCAGCACAAAAAGAATTAAACTCGTTGGAAAAATACTCTCCACCACGATCAGACCTGAGCCGTTTAATTTTACGATCAAGTTGGTTCTCTGCTCCGGCCTTATAGTTCTTGAAATAAGTTAAAGCTTCATCTTTAGATTTCAGAAGATACACATAACAATATCTAGTGGAGTCATCAATAAGTGTCATAAAATATTTCTTTCCACCTTTTGTCAATACGCCATTCATCTCACAAAGATCAGAATGTATAAGTTCTAGTGGTGCCAAGTCTCTCGCCTCCGCAGTCTTATGAGATTTGCGAGGTTGCTTAGCTTGAACACACACTTGACATTTGGAACCTTTAATAGTACTGAATTTCAGAATTAAACTCATATTTGCTAACAGCGTCATGCAACCAAAATTAATATGACAAAGTCGTGAATGCCAAACATCACAATCATTATCGTGGCAAACATTATTAATAACTTTGGTGCAAATATCTGACAAGGATAAGCGGAACAAGCCTCCGCACTCATAGCCTTTACCAATGAATTGTCCATACTTGGAAATTACAACTTTATTAGACTCGAAAACCAACTTAAAACCATCTCGACATAAACGTGAGCCGCTGACGAGATTTTTATTGATGGAGGGCACATGATGAACGTTCTTCAGTCGCACGATCTTCCCCGAAGTAAACTTCAGATCGACCGTACCAACACCACGAACAGTAGTATGTGACCCGTTCCCCATCAGCACGGGGGAAGTCCCTGTGACCTGATAAGAAGAGAACATAGAAGCATCAGCACAGACATGTACATTGGCACATGTGTCAATTAACCATTCAGGTGAATGACAAACTGAAAGAATAGTGGGAACTATACCGTACCCAGAGTCCTTCATCTCAATGTCAGCCATGACAACATTAGCGGTTTTGCCGCTGTTCTCCTGCTGCTGCAGCTCATAACGCTTAGGGCACTTTGGAGCCCAATGGGTCAGTTCACCGCAAACGTGACATGACCCCTTTCTCTTCTTGAAGTTGGTAGAGTGCGACGGCTTAAAATTGCCATCGGGCTTGCCTTTACCCTCGGATTTCTTCTTGTTATATTTAGGCTTGTTGGGCGGGTAATGTTTCTTCTGTACCACATGAGCAGAAGAACCTACCTCAGCAACCCGAGCACGTGTATCCTTTGCTCTCGCCTTCTCTTCCACATCAAGAGATCCGATGAGGTCCATAACGGAAAACTCATGTCTCTTGTGTTTTAGAGAAGTAGCAAAGGTGCTCCATGAAGATGGAAGCTTGGCAATAATGCCTCCAGCCACAAACTTGTCCGGTAACATACACTTAAAGTGCTCAAGTTCTTTAGCGAGTGACTGTATCTCATGAGCCTGTTGAACAACAGAGCGCTCATCAGTTGATGGAGGGATAATAACCCGGTAGGCCAACTCCAAGGTATAACCCGGCCCAAAGGACGCTGCGCAGGATCCGGCTAAGGATAAAGAAGCTTTCGGAAGGCCCAAGTTTGTAGGCCCAGTAATCCGGATTGTGGGTTACGGTAAAGGAAGGTTAGGGTTTGTATGCCGTGTCCGGGTAGGATCCAGGGTGTGTCTTGGAGAGTAAGCCAGGGGGTACGGGTGCTTTATAAACCGGCCCCTAGGATTAGTTGAGGAAGATCCAAGAACCCTAGTAGTACCGCTTGATATCGAGCATCCAGTGTATACAAGAGATCGAGTTAATATATTGAGATCGGAGACTCGGCGACTTGATTGCCGGCTACCAGATCGAGTTTCATCATGTTTTCCTCTGAGCTAAACCCTCTCCCAAACGCCTGTGTCTTCTTGCCCCAAGATCAGTTACCCCCGGTAACGTCTGCCGTGATTATCCCACGACAGTTGGCGCCCACCGTGGGGCCTGCGTCCAAAGGTGTTTACATCACGGGAGAAGCTCGGAAGAACATGGAGAATGTTGTCATCGGCGAGATCTACATCGACCGCAAAGGAGAGAAGATGGTGGACGATTCCGGCTGGGGGCCAGAGTCGGATCACCTCGAGTCCGGATCTACTGTGACGATCGGCCAGATCAACATCTTCATCGGTATGGTACGTACGCCTGATTTAAAGGGACAATATCATGTGCATACTACAGGAACTTCTAGCAGGGACAAAGAGACATTAAAGCAAGCGGTAAACTCGGTTTCCTCGGCCGTGCCGGGATACCTGAGATGGGCGGAACAAGAAGTAACGTGGAGCAGAAGAGATCACCCGGAAAGAATAGAGCGCCCAGGAGTCTTGGCATTGGTGGTTGCGCCACAGGTCAATGGTTACGAGCTGAAAAGGGTCCTGATGGACGGTGGAAGTAGCATTAACATCCTGTATTGGGAAACCTTCTTACGCATGAGTCTCAAAGAGTCCCAGCTACAGAAAAGTTCGACAGCCTTTCACGGGATCGTGCCGGGTCACTCGGCGAGCCCCGAGGGAAAGATCACCTTGGAGGTTGCTTTCGGAGAATCGACGGATAATTATCGAGTTGAGTGGCACACGTTCGAGGTGGTCAAATTGCGCAGTCCTTATCACGCGCTGTTCGGAAGGCCGGCTTATGCTAAATTCATGGCTAGGCCGTGTTATGTGTATTTACAGCTAAAGATTCCGGGTCCTAAACGGACCATCACCGTACATGGGAACCGGGATATAGCAGCTGAGTGCGACGAAGGAGATTCAGTAATGGCCGAGCAAGCGTGCAGAAAAGAAGAACTCGAGTATTACCGGTCTCAAGTAAATCCGGATGATAGAACAACTTTGAAAAGGCCGAATACTGAGGACGAGAGAGCAAAATTCAAGGCAGCACAAGACACCAAGAAGATAGATTTTGTTGAAGGTGATTCCACTAAGCAATTTACTATAGGGTCTAATTTGGGAAGAGAGCAGGAGAATGCACTTATGGAGTTTATTCGTTCAAATGCGGACGTATTCGTCTGGACACCTAGCGACATGCCGGGTATCCCTACAGAATTGGCGGAGCATAGTTTGCACGTAGATCCCAGGTCCAGGCCTGTGAAGCAGGGCTTGAGGAAGATGAATGAGGAAAGAAGGAAAGCCATAGGTGAAGAAATTGCTCGGCTACTGACAGCCGGCTTTATCATGGAAGTGTTTCACCCGGATTGGTTAGCAAATCCGGTTCTAGTGATGAAAAAGACTAACGAGTGGAGGATGTGCATCGATTTCACGAGTCTCAACAAACATTGCCCAAAGGACCCGTTTGCGCTACCAAGGATAGACCAGATCGTAGACGCAGTAGCCGGGAGTGACCTGCTATGCTTTCTGGACGCATACTCCGGGTACCACCAAATTAAGCTTAAGAAGGAGGATTGGGAGAAGACATCATTTATAACCCCTTTCGGGGCCTTCTGTTATAAAACCATGACGTTTGGATTGAAGAACGCTGGCGCAACTTATCAACAGTGTATTCAAAAGTGATTCGAGGACCAAATTGGACGCAATGTCCATGCTTATGTGGATGATGTGGTTATTAAGACCAGGAAGGCGGATACGTTTATCGATGATCTAAAGGAGACGTTCAAAAACTTGAGGAGGTATCAGATGAAGCTTAACCCGACAAAGTGCGTGTTCGGAGTTCCAGCCGGGAAATTACTCGGCTTTATCGTTTCCGAGAGAGGAATTGAGGCAAACCCGGACAAAATCAAAGCTATCCAAAGTCTGAAAAAGCCGGAAAATTTGAAGCATGTTCAAAAGCTCACAGGCTGCGTAGCAGCCTTGAGCCGATTCATATCCAGACTCGGAGAAAAAGCAATACCCTTGTACCGGCTCTTGAGGAAATCAGATAAATTCGTATGGGATCAAGAGGCGGATGAGGCGTTTGAGACACTAAAAAAGCAGTTATCTGAAGCACCAGTACTAGCGGCCCCGGGTCCTAAAGAGCCTATGTTGTTGTACGTGGCAGCAGGCCTCCGAGCCGTCAGTGCAGTAGTGGTTGTGGAGCGTAAAGAAGATGGGAAAGGTTATCCAGTTCAGAGGCCGGTTTATTATGTCAGTGAGGTATTGTCGGAAGCAAAGCAGCGCTATCCGCATTGGCAAAAGCTGGTTTTCGGGGTCTTTATGGCCAGCCGGAAATTGAAGCCATATTTCCAGGAACACCCCATAACGGTGGTTAGCTCAATACCAATGTCGGATATCATCAGGAACTCGGATGCGACTGGAAGAATAGCCAAATGGGCGATAGAAATGGGGGATTATCACATCAGTTACGAGCCCAGGTCAGCAATCAAATCTCAGGCTTTAGTTGATTTCATTAACGACTGGACACATACAGGCATGACTACAACGGTTCCAAACTCCGAATCATGGATCATGCACTTCGATGGATCTAAGCAATACGAGGGATCAGGAGCTGGAGTGGTACTAACGTCACCCAAAGGAGATAAATTAAGTTACGTACTACAAATTCACTTTGACTGTTCCAACAACGTGGCCGAGTATGAGGCCCTATTGCATGGCTTAAAGGTAGCCAAGGAGATGAACATCAAGAGGATACGATGCTTTGGAGATTCGGACCTTGTGGTACATCAGGTGTCAGGAACTTGGGATAGAAAGGACGCAACTATGGCAGCATACCGCAGGGAAGTTGATAGGGTTGCAGGATGTTTTTCCGGGTATGAGGTGGAGCATATAGACAGAAGAAAGAATGAGGCAGCCGACGCACTCGCCAGACTCGACTCGCGCAGAGAGCCGGTCCCACCTAACGTTTTCCTGGACGAATTATGGCGACCATCAGTTAAAACCGAGTCAGAGGAGGAATTAGCAAATCAAAACCCGGATTCAGGACTTGTGGCCATTGTACGTACTATTCCCGAGTGGACAGAACCGTTTTTGGTCTACCTATCACGAGGCGAGTTACCACAGCAGGAGGTATTAGCAAGGCAAATTTTGAGGCGGGCAAAGGGATATTCTATCATCAATGGGGAATTATACAAGAGAAGCGCAGCAGGAGTTTTTCTGCGCTGCGTAGCGCCAGAAGAAGGCCGACAGATTCTCAAGGAAATCCATGAAGGCGACTGCGGACATCATGCATCCACAAGATCTCTTGTGGCTAAAGCTTATCGACACGGATTTTTCTGGCTCACGGCTCTAGCAGATGCGGAACGATTGGTAGCAAGGTGTGACGGATGTCAACGGTACGCTCGCCAAACCCATGTGCCGGCTATGGAGTTACGGACCATCCCGTTAACTTGGCCGTTCGCTGTATGGGGTATGGACATGGTTGGCCCCTTTCATATGTCACCATGCAAGAAGACACATCTTTTGGTGGCTATTGATAAGTTTACCAAGTGGGTTGAGGTTATGCCAGTTACTAATTGTGAAGCAGCTACAGCAGTCAAGTTCTTGAAAAAGATTATCTACCGGTTCGGGTATCCCCACAGCATAATTACCGACAATGGAACCAACATGTCCCTTGGTGAGATGGAAAAGTTCTGCGGCAACAATGGAATCCGGCTTGATGTAGCATCAGTGGCTCATCCACAGGCCAACGGACAAGTGGAAAGGGCAAACCAAGAATTGCTCCGCGGGTTGAAACCACGATTGCGAGTCCCCTGTATCAGGGCTGCTGGCGCGTGGGTCGAAGAACTTCCTTCCGTGGTTTGGGGTATCAACACTACACCCAACAGATCCACTCACATGACACCCTTCTTCATGGTCTATGGGGCGGAAGCAGTGTTACCGAGTGACATTATTCACGATTCACCACGAATATCAGCTTACGTTGAAGTGGAGAACGAAAAAACCCGGCAGGATGCCGTAGATATGTTAGAAGAACAAAGGGAACAAGCCCTGGAAAGATCAGCCATATATCAGCAAGATCTACGGAGGTATCACAGCCGGCGCGTGAAAACCCGGGTCTTCCAGGAAGGAGACCTGGTTCTGCGCCTGGTACAGTCAAACGAAGGAAAACACAAGTTATCACCACCATGGGAAGGACCGTTTATCATAAGCCGGAATCTGCATAACGGATCATATTACTTGGTAGATGCAAGGGAAGAGTCGGCTACAGTTAATGACACCGCTCATACCACTTCATCTATGCAAGAGAGAGACAGACCATGGAACGTGGCGCAGCTACGTCCGTATTATACTTAGTAAAGATTATATTGGCAAGTGGAATTGCACGGTGTAACAGGCAGCAGGTTTCAGACGTACTCTTTTCCTATCCAGGGTACCCTTGGGGACTGGATGGGTTTTTAATGAGGCGGCTTGCTGACCTAACTTTTTCATATCAAGTAAAGAGGTGGTTATTGTCATGTTCTTCACTCTCAGCATGTCGCATAATATATATAGGTCTTGGGGGCTGATTGCTTGAATAGCACAGTTGAAAACTCAAAGACCCGGCCTTGATGCCTATGAGTTATAAGGGCCGGTTACTCGCAAACGAGTACGGCTACAATCTTATAACCGGACAAAGGAGCCAAATTTTCTTGACTTTTCTTACTTAAGCTCGATGTGACTCGCACTAAAATGGCATGATTTGCTCGCTTACGATTACAATCAGCCATGAAGCCCAATGGGACTTGGTTGACCCTGTTTCGTACAGATGTAACAACATGATATCCATGCGAAAGCCGGCTTATAGTATCAGATAGTCAAAAGGGTCATCTAAACCACAAGTTATGCAGAGTAGAGGGCTGATAGTCGGAAACTCAACGATTATTAAGCATAACTTCAAAACCTATGTGAAACGGCCCTGGGCTTTTTGGACCTAGCAGCAAGCAAATGCGTTCTCCTTGAAAGATCACGTTTCCTAGACTCGGAATCCGGGTCTTGGGGGCTCGGGATCTCGAAAACGAGAAAAAGTGTTTGATTGTTAAAGTTCAAAAATCCAAAAATCCGAGTCTTGGGGGCTTGGGGACTTAGCAGCAAGTCCGCTTGTCAACACCCATGAGGCCCGGAAACCGAGTTTCACAAAAGGAACAATAAAGAAAGCCGGATATCGAGAGCAGATGAGTTCAAAAATGGATAAATTTAAAAGGCCAGAAGAGGCATAGAGTATATCAAGACCTTAGCGTACATTACAAAATCCCGGTGAAAGATATCAAAGGTGCACAGGCGCACCACCCAAAATATAATTGTTTAAACAGCGCATCGGCCGACTGACGCATAAGAAGAGGCATCAAATATCAGGTATCACTCGGCGTCCATCTTGGCCTTGCCCTTGCCATCATTGGTGGTAGCAGCAGCACCCGGATCAGTAGTACCAGCCCGCGCAGGAGGTGGAACGACTGGTGTTGAGGTAGCGGGTGCAGAACCGGCTTCAGCTTGCTTTTTGGCAGCCTCCGCCCTCAACTTAGCAGCTTCCTCTTTCCACCGATCCAGCATATCATACGGCTCAGGAAGATCCGACTTAACCGCTTCACCAGCAGCATCATATGCAGGAACGAGGGAATCAACATCCAGGCCGTCAGCAATCACGCTGGCCGGGTAACGGAACTCCTTCTGGGCAGCCTGGAAATCCTTCACTGAGAACTTGGACCCATCAAGCTTGAACTCCGGAAAGCCGCCCATAAGCTTCACTAGCTCGAGCTTAGGGAAATAAGCCTTAGCAAGCGCAAGCCCCCGGGTTACTCCAACCCGGCAAGACGAGCGTTTCCAGTGCCAAATCCACTCAGGGATAGTGGAGAAGGCATCCAGCATTCTCTTCAGATCGACATGCCCCTTACCCGGCCACCGTATTTCCTGAAGGATCCATTTGGTTCCGGCGCATAGCTGCCGGATAACGCTCTTGATAGTTTTCAGCCTGGCAATGTCACCCTCATCCGGCATCACTTCATCCGGGCCTGAAGAAATGGAAACATGAGTCGGGAAAACTCCGGCTATTTATCAAAAGGATAACCCGGAGGAAGAAACGTACCAAGCAAAGCACGATACGTATCAGCAATTTGGACAGAAAGGCTCGTTAGATCATCTTCTGCTTTGTGGGCCCTCTTCCTATACTTCTTCATTATCATCCTATTCCTCCTGGCCTCAGCCTCGGCTGCTTCACGCAGAACCACCTCCTTTTCAATGAGCTTGGTGGCCTCTACCAGTTTCTCCTCAGATTGAGTCACGAAAGACTGCATGGATGCAACAAAGGATTAGCCGGGTAAAGGGGCAAGTTATCAGTCGATTATATCATAAAGTCCCAAGCAAATTATGAATCAATTTACTCGGAACTTGGGGACTGGATAAGGACACAAGCAACGTTAGTCGGATTTACCTCGTGTTTGGCTATTAAAGCCCCCAAGATGTTTTCTTCATTAGCCCTCAAAGTGCGCAGGGTCTCGAGCATCTAGGTAAACGTCAGGTCCTCGGTCCGGACACCGGAAGAGCCGACAGCCTGGTCGCCTGGTGGGGGAGCTCTCCCCGCCCTTGGGGTCGAGACCCGGACAGTTTGAGTATCCGGGTTGGGGGAGCCCATCCTCGTATCCAGAACCTCGATCTCCTCGTCCACTGGTTCCGATGAGGAAGGAGACCCGGTGGCTCGGTGAAGTGGATCGCCCAAGGGGCCTTGTTCCTGGTTATTCTCAGTATCGACGCCAGTCGCGGCATCTGCGTTCCCAGTCGATTCCTCTGTCCGATGGTTATCCGTCTCTACATTCTCCGGGTCACTGACGGTGACTTGGGTGCTAAAAGAAAGATGAGAGGAGGCAGTTAGCAGTGGTGATTGAAAATTTTCAGGCATCAAAAGATGCCATATAGCAAAAACTTACCCGGTATTTACGGTGTAATCTGGCGGGAGCTCGCCGCTGGAAGCAGACGAAGTCGCTACAGGGACCACTAGCGGAACCCGGAATTGCCCGGCACGTGGATGGTTAGGAGAAGGGTGGCGTCGAGGAGAGTTGGAAGGACGAGGCGGAGGAGCACTGGCACGATGGACGGGGGAGGTGGAGATGCCCAGGTTAAGAGGATCCTCGCCCGGGGAACTCCGAGTCACTCTACGCTTGGATGGAAGAGAATCCTTCAAGTACGACGAGTTCGATAATTGATGATTAAGTTGTCGCATGGCATCGAAGGAATAAGGTTCAGAGGATATAAAAGAGAAAGGAACCTTGGACACTACCCCTCTGGCCTTCCTCTTGGTCCCAACTGTTGTTTCTTGGTCGGATTCGGTAGCTTCCGGGTCATCTTTGTCCTTCTCGCCTTCGTCCTCCAGCCCTGCGAACCAAGTATGTATTCATGGAAAAATTAAATGGGGGGAAAATGATGCAAGTAAAGATAATACAAGATCCGGGTGAGTACCTTCATCACCGTCAATCGGCTCGTCTTCATCTTCCGGGTCTCTGGAAGGGGGGCGGTTTCAACTGTCCAGAAAGGATCACCGGCCTGAGACAGAAAGATGAAAATAAGAGTGGGAAGCAGTATCGAGTCAAGATAAGGTAATAAATTATGATTATTGGGCCTTACCGTGGGGGCCGGGTTTTCCCGAGTGAACGGGGGTAATCCGGCGATGTTTTTTATCACCTCCAGCTTCTCCGTCAAGAAACCCTTGATAGTTTTGTTGGTATCCCTGGCGGCAAAGCTCTTGGTGGAATATCGGAGCGCGTCTGTGGTATGCCCCGAGTATTCGCACATCAATTTGGTGCGGATGGAGTTAGGCTGGATGCGAAAGTCAACCCAAGTTTTTACTAAGTTGAGCCCAAGAAGGCCTTGGGCTGAGAGAACGGCTATCCTAGCCACTAAAGGTATGATTGCCTCCCTGTCCGAGTCAGGGGCAAAGGCATTGAAACTCTCGGAAGGGTTGAGGAGGCCCTCCGAGTAACCCGGCAGTCTCTTCTCGCCGGGTGGAGAAGTGTCATGGCAGTAGAAGAAGGATAATTGCCAGTGTTTGACATGAGAGTTCAGATTAAGGGTTGGCATTGGGGAGTTTTTACGGCGTTGGATGGATACCCCGCCGCATGTGAGAAGTGCTCCGTCGCCGCTTTCGCGGCACGGCTTGCACTGGAACAGTTCAATGAAGAGAGTCAAACTTGGCGGAGTGCACAAGTATGACTCGGATAGGACAATGAAGTGGGTAATATTCAACATAGAGTTAGGCCCTATGTCGAACACCCGGAGGCCGTAGTGGCTCAGGACTTCGCGAAAGAAAGGGTGACCCGGAGGGCGGAATCCCCGGGTCACGTGCTCTACAAAGCAGATTACCTCGCCGTCGGTGGGAGTAGGCCGGGTCTCGTCACCCGGCGCCCTCCAGTGAATGTCCTTCTGAGGGGGAAGAACCCCTAATTCGGCCAATTCTTCCAGTTTGGCCTTGGTGACAGTAGATCGCCCCCAATTGGCGGATATGGATTGGGTTGTCTTCGCCTGGGCCGGCTGCTTCCCTTGCCTTTTAGGAGCCATGGGATCGACCTGCAAAACACAAGAAAAAGAGGTACAGGAAATAAGACTCGGAAGTATTGGGGTATCAGGAAAGCGTGAAAACTAAGAACTATCTGGGTATCACGCCATGAAGTGGAGATTGCAAGGTGTCCAGGTATTAAGTATAACTATGGAGATTATGGGTCACTTACGTATGGAAAAGTGTTTGGGGAGGACGGATGGTTGCCCATGTATCTACTGCAAGCAAAATAGCCGGAAAAGGAGGATTTTCCGGGTGTCAATGTTATGTGCGGAAAATTGAGGTGAAATGGATCTAGATTGGAAAACTTGCGAACGATTCTACGAAGAGATTGGTGATTAATAATGGTAGGAGGGCGATGTGTGATCATCAAACAGGTTGTTGAAGAAGTTAGCAAGCATCTAAGCCGCCTAAATTCGGTGTGACGAAGAAAACGGCCTACAGGTTGACCTAGATCCAATCTGGGATGAATCGAGAAATTGCGAGGCTAAATTAAACAAGTACAAGGAACTTACTGGGAGATCTTGGAGTTTAGTGCGACGACGGTGGACGGCGTGGCTCGAGTGCCCCTCTGCGATTCTTGGCGAGCGGGTCGAGCGTGCAGCGATGAAGTTTGGCGGCGGCGCGGGATGGCTCGAAAGCGGATGCGGCCGGCGGTGGCTTTGCCCCGGCGGCGAGCGCGAAATTCCTGCGGTGGTGTCACGAGGGCGCAAGGAGTGAAGAAGGAAAGGAGAGGATGGAGTGAGGCGTTGGGTTCTAGGTCATCCCCTGAACGCTATTTATAAGGCAAGGGTGAGCTTATCTCAACGGCCGGAAGTCGGAAATTAGGGGGAATGGTTATCCGCGCGGATCCTACGATAAATGCTCCAAGTATTGAGCAAGGTATCTGGACGAAAAAGAGAAGGAGATCCACCCCGTGATATCAGGGTCAATTATCGAGTATAGAAAGTTAAGCCGGGTGTTGTGGGGAAAGGCCGGGTTACTATATGGCCACCATGGAGTAAGGCCTAGCTATCTATCAAAGCACCTTAACCCGGCCTCCATATACTTGTGTGTTTGATATTCTTACAGGGAACAACGAGCGCTTCAAGGAAGGATCCGTGAAGCCCAAGCTATTCTGGGGACTACTGATGGAGGGATAATAACCCGGTAGGCCAACTCCAAGGTATAACCCGGCCCAAAGGACGCTGCGCAGGATCCGGCTAAGGATAAAGAAGCTTTCGGAAGGCCCAAGTTTGTAGGCCCAGTAATCCGGATTGTGGGTTACGGTAAAGGAAGGTTAGGGTTTGTATGCCGTGTCTGGGTAGGATCCAGGGTGTGTCTTGGAGAGTAAGCCAGGGGGTACGGGTGCTTTATAAACCGGCCCCTAGGATTAGTTGAGGAAGATCCAAGAACCCTAGTAGTACCGCTTGATATCGAGCATCCAGTGTATACAAGAGATCGAGTTAATATATTGAGATCGGAGACTCGGCGACTTGATTGCCGGCTACCAGATCGAGTTTCATCATGTTTTCCTCTGAGCTAAACCCTCTCCCAAACGCCTGTGTCGTCTTGCCCCAAGATCAGTTACCCCCGGTAACGTCTGCCGTGATTATCCCACGACATCAGTCATCCTGTAGTCATAGAATTGCTCCATGACATACAGCTCGCTGCCAGCATCCGAGGCCCCAAATTTGGCCTCGAGTGCAGCCCACATATCCTTGCCGTTATCAAACGACATGTATGGATCCACAATGGAATCATCAATTATACCGAGGATGGCACTTTTAAACATAGTGTCCATATTCTCAAAGGCCTCCAGCTGTGCTGGATTGAGATCGCCCTCAGGCTTGCCCTTGGCGGCCGCATAGCAGCGCAAGGTTTGAAACCATAGCACTGCTCTCGTGCGCCACCTCTTATAGTCCACACCCTTGAAAGGGATTGGCCTTGTCGCCGCAATGACAGACGGCGCAGGTGCAAGAAATTGCCTATAATCAGGTTTTTGGATTGTTGAATATATTAGCAATTTAGCACATGATTTAATTCGAAATAACATCAGATAAATTGTGACAGCAGCAAGTACAATAATCATGCAAATATCTAGATCTAGTACAGTAGACAGATTGATACAATCTATTGCAAGAACTAGACATACGAATTCCAGTAACATCTCATACAGATGAGAGAGAGATACGTACGATGGAGCGGTAGCGGCACCGCCATTGTTGTTGTCCCCGGTGTCGGCCATGTCGTTGATGAAGAGGCTGCCGAGGTCGGGGAAGAAGTCGTCGTTGGGGAAGTAGTCGCCGTCAGCAGTCGCGCGAGTGCGCTCCCCAAAAACCTGATCGCCCCTCTCCCGTACAGGATCACAAGAGGCGGGGTTCCGGAGGCCTGCTGTCCCTTCTCGCGGTGCACGCCGAAAGGAGGGATGGAGAAGACTTGATTGGCGGCGCAGTGTTCTGGAACGGTGGTGTGAAACCATATGACGAAGTGGCGGCTAGGGTTTACCGTATGCGCGTATTTATATGCGGGCTGGGAGAGACGTGGGCGTAACCCCACGTCTGAATCGGTTCGGCTCCACGATCCAGAAAGGAAACGAAAACGGTTTTGGAATTAACGCGTCCGTTAAATACCAAATTAATGACTCATTAAGTTTTTCCCGACCGACGAAATAAACGCTCTCGGCTCGGCTCATTCCCGCAACCCGCGGCGCGTCGTGACGAGGCGAGGCGGGCGGCGGAGGAGGAGCGCGCGTGTGGCACACCTCTCCTCTTGCCTTGCCTACTCATACATGAGCTAGAATGGCTCACCTTATAAGGTGGTTCCACTCTCTCCAAACTAGCAATGTGGGACTAAACTTTAGTCCCACTCACTCCACTCATTATTCATGAATGAGCCATGACACTTTCAGGATTTTAGTGGGCTTAGTGGGCTAGACATGTGAGCCCATATAATTGGCCCATATAAAATTCCAACACTCCGGACCCCGTACTCCCCTCGACCTCCGCCCTCGCTGCCGCCACCAGCTTGCTCTTCCGGGCAAAACTCGCATGGGTCCAGCGGCCTTGGAAATTTCTCTCCCCGCTTGCTCTCCATTTCCGTTCCGGCGGCGGTGGGATCCTTGGCCATGGCATGCAGCCGTGGTGACAGAGGCGTCGGTGGAGGGCTGTGGAGATGGCGGTTGGGCCGGGCTTCGGGGCCATATCTAGACAGCTCGGCGGGTCTGTGGGGTCCTCCGGTGCTTGTATGGTGGCTATGGACGGTACGGAGGCGCCATGGTTGTCTTTGTACCTTCTTCCATTCCCTCTCTTCTTGGCTGATCTCGAGCCAGGGGTTGTCTCATGTTTGTGGCGTCGGTCAGCTGGCGACGGGCCATGGCGGTGGGTTCCCGGCTTTGTAGGAGGCGATAGGGGTGGCGCTGAATTTTCCGCTGGATAGCAACGACGGAGGCCATGGCGTTGAACCATGGCGGTGGGTAGGCCTGTATCCCACTTATCCCACCTAACCATGAAGATGGATAAATTGTGCTACAAAACAACAAACGTGGGTGAATTGACTTCCTAATTGAACTGAGGATAATTAAGTGGGAAGGCCACGAGTTTCCCACTTACAGGTCTAGCGGGGGGCTACCTAGGCCTGGTATGAGCTGGATATGGATCTGACTGGCCTGCCTACTGCATCTGGTCGACGACTGCCTTTGGTGGTGGAGGACGCCAGACCTCCTCCAATTACTTTTTGTTCAGAATATACCGTTTAGCTGATTGTACATTCCAACATAACCCCTATGTCGAATATTCTCCGGGCAATTTCAAAAAAAAAAAGAATATTCTCCGGGCTAATGGATGGTCGAGCAAGCGCTCATCGAGGCTATTGGACGACTTCTCCAGCAGAGCGCGATGTGGCCGTGCAGCGATGCTTGGTGTTGAGGAAATAAAGTCTCTTATTCAGATGTTCGGCAAGTGAGGGGGCACATTTGTTAGCAAAACAAGGCAGTGATAAATAAAAGGAAAAATAAAATATGTAGCACTTTGTATTAGGAAGTACTAGATTCTAGCGTGAAGTAGTACCTCATAAAATTTCATCTAAAAAAAAAGATATTTGTTTCCTACCAAACTTTATGATCTGAACCGAATGTGTTATTGAATCCCAAGCACTAGTGCTCCTGCCAATTAATTTTTTCTGAAAAATATATTTAAGAGTTTTATAAAAATCTGGAAAAGAACGTGGATGTAGCCAATGGTGTATCCCACAAACATGCAATTTTTTTAATACGCAGTAGTATATTGGCTACACAAAGATCACATAATTAATTTTAAAGATTTGAGAATAGGGATACCCATATCCACACTTTTTTTGCGTGTAGCTGAATACGAAGTATTCAAATATGACTTTTTGCACATATTTAGTATACGTCATTGGCTGTAAATGGTTATTTTCCAAAAAAAATTGAAACTCGTAACTATGATTTATTTTATTTTTGAATAACAAGATCACTAGTACCTAGGTGCATCGATCGAAATGCCTTACACAAGCGGATCATCAATCTTGAGATAGGAGATGTAGTAAGATAACTGATCTTTGCCTGTAGCTTGATAAATTCATGGTAGAGATTAAGTTAAATGTTAAGTAGGTTTTGAATTTTTCTTTTGATGCCTCAGCTTTTAAAACTAAAATGATGTGTTTTTCTTTTGAGGAAAATAGTTTGATCGATTAGTGGTGACTCATCTATCGGTGCAAAGTTGGCTGGTTTCCACTCCAATTATACGCAGTCTTTAGTTTTTAAATAAAATTGATAAACAATTTTCATATTTTCTCCGTCTTAAATTAACTGTCATAGAGATGGATAAACGTGGATATATCTAGACATAATTTAGTGTTAGATACATCAAATTTTGTCCATCTCTGTGACAACTAATTAAATTGAGACGGAGTGAGTATTTTAGAATCACACTGACACACAGCTCAGGCCTGAGGGGTCCATGATCCGAGCTTCAACGAGTTCAGGACATGGCCCATCTATTTGGCCCAGATAGGTGCTCTGACGAAGCTCAGGATGGGAAGTGTCACTGCACGTTTGCACCGACGACGGCGACCGGAAGGAGGCAGTGGCTGATGTGGCTAACAAAATTGTAGAGTAGGCAATTAATCATGGTATATTTGCTAGCAGCTGAGATCAAAACTAACACCATTTCTGTTACTATTCAGTGGTCACCGTAGCCATACAATATGTGCAGAACGGGCTTGTTGACGTCATTACTAAGCTGAAAGCCAGAGTGATCTTTGTCCCCTCCAAAACAATCGATTTTTGTTCCATAGTGATTGACATCCGTTAGTAAATCAGGCCTAGTGGAACTGAACTTATTCTCTTCCGGAAGAGAAGAGATAGATCCAGTTATTAGAGATCAAGAGACGTCTCGGCTGGCAGCAGAGTTTTTTTTCTCAAAAAGGGGTAACACCCACACAACATTTATTACTTATTGAGTTGCTGAAATTTTTAAACGTTTAAACAGAAAATATCCTCACAAAGAGATAGGCCTCCTGATAAAAGACAAACAAAAACCAGACCACAAAAGCCTATTGATATGTTGCCACGTATGTCGGGAGAAAAAAATCCCGTGCCACCAAAAGATGGCGCTTGCATCCATCCACCATAAGCTCCCCCTGGTCAGAAGGTAGCAAGAAAGCCCACAGCTGGATCCAATGCACCGCCGAAGAGATAACGTGTAAGACATGAAAATTTCCGTTCCTGTTAAAGACAAGATAGTTTCTACATTTCCAAATGGACCAACAAATCGTCGAAACACCAATGTGAATTCTATTATTGGTCTTAGTGTCAATCCCATTTAACCAGTTTCCAAACATATTAGCCACATTGGAGGCGGAGGAATATTGTAAGTACAAAAAACTACACGCCAGACTAGTTTCGCGAAAGGACACGAGATGAAAAGGTGATCGATAGACTCCTCATCCCCACAAAAGGAACAGTGCATATCACCTTTCCAATTTTTCTTAGCTAAGTTATCCCTGTAAGCAAAACCTTCTTATCTAAAAACCACACGAAGATCTTAATTTTTAGAGGAATTTTCAACTTCCACGGATACTTTAAAAAAAAACAGCATGCCCATTCAAGAGATCTTCGTACATAGATTTCACCGAGAATACCCCATCGTGGGATAAATTCCAACGAAACCTATCCGGATCTGAATTCAACTATACATTCATCAACCGCAAGCAAAGTACTGAACCAACAAGATTGTGAAAATCTTTCGACACTTACTGAACATGTTTCATGAGCTGAAATACATCATAGTTTTATCTTGGGAAGTACAGTTTACCGCGGCATAACAATTAACAAGGTACTAGGAATAACAGCACAGTACGTAGCCTTATTGACCAACTGATCCACCCATATATAGATAGTAGATCTAGACATGGTCTCTTCATTATTGCTCTCCTGGTCCAGGAGAGTAGTACTACAAAGTTTGCAGCCCAAACTTTTACACGGTCCGGTCCATCCATGACCCACGCATGGCAGATCGATCCGATCACATGCTGGGCTTGACGTTGAGCCGGTTGGCCACCTTCAATCCGCATGACTCGTCACACTGCATCAAGTATCAAAGAATATTCAGATTCAGCTAATGTTCAACAAGAAAAGATGAAATTTCCTCCAAAATCCATGGATCGATAAGACTAGATCGTGTTGATCAAGAAATAATTAATTACCTGTCTGAGGAAGTTGATCCAGATGATGCGCAGCTCGTGGCTGACCTTGGGGTGGCCCAGCGCATCAGCAAACCTCTTGCAGAACCTGTCCTGCCGGTCCGGCGCCCAGCTCCGGTACCTCTCCCCGGGCTGGACAAAATCGTTCTCCTTCTTGATCCTGGTTTTCTCCCTCTTCCCCGCGATGGGCTGCGTCGGCACGGGGAAGCTGGGCCGGTCCGCCTGACGGAGCGGCGCGTGGCGGGACGGGTAGTAGTCGACCTCCTCGTCGCGGTGCATGAAGTTCATGGCGCCGTCGTAGTGGTTGTTCTTGAAGCCGCACTTGGGCGCGTTGACGGGGAGCATCAGGTAGTTGGGGCCCAGGCGGTAGCGCTGCGTGTCGGCGTAGGCGAACACCCTGCACTGCAGCATCTTGTCGTCGGAGTAGTAGATCCCCGGCACGACGAGGCCGGGGCCGAACGCCAGCTGCTCGTTCTCGTTGAAGAAGTTGTCCACGTTCCGGTCTAGCACGAGACGGCCGACGGGCTGGAGGGGCACCAGGTCCTCGGGCCACGTCTTGGTGTCATCCAGCGGGTCGAAGTCGAACCTGTCTTCCTCGTCAGGGTCGATCACCTGCCATGGTTTGAAATTTCAGTTTCAAATAATTTTCAGCGACAACCGATATCGCTGAATTTCAGTTTTCTATTCGGGTAAATGACTGAAATTTTTGGTTAAAATTTATTGAAATATTTTTTGAATTCCTTCAGGGTTTACTGAAATCAGTGAAATTTGAAAGGATGTGACCTGCACGAAGAGCTTCCACTCGGGGAAGTTTCCGGCGTCGATGGAGTCGTAGAGATCCTGTGTGGCGTGGCTGTGGTTCTTGCCGCCGACGAGGGTGGCCTCGTCGTCCATGAGGCAGCTGACGCCGCAGGTGGGTTTCCAGTGGAACTTGACGTAGCGGGACTTGCCGTCGCGGGTGACGAAGGTGTAGGTGTTGACCCCGAAGCCGTCCATGTGGCGGTAGTCGGTGGGGATGCCGACGTCGTCGAAGAGGAAGAAGAAGGTGTGGAGGCTCTCGGGGAGGTGGGAGAGGAAGTCGAAGACGCGCCAGTACTCCTGGACGTGGGACTTGGGGTTGGGCTTGAAGGCGTGGATGACGTCGGGGAACTTGATGCCGTCGCGGATGAAGAAGACGGGGAAGTTGTTGCCCAGCAGGTCCCAGTTGCCCTCCCGCGTGTAGAACTTGACGGCGAACCCGCGCGGGTCGCGGATGGTCTCCGGCGATCCGCGCTCGTGGATGACGGTGGAGAAGCGGACGATGACGGGGGTGCGCGCCCCGGGCGCGCGGAGGAAGTCGGCGCAGGTGAGGCCGGTCACGTCGTGGGTGCACTCGAAGAAGCCCTTGGCGGAGGCGCCGCGCGCGTGGACGACGCGCTCCGGGATGCGCTCGCGCGCGAAGTGGGCGATCTTCTCGAGGAGGTGGTAGTCCTCCAGCAGGATCGGGCCGCGCGGGCCCACGGTGAGCGCCTCGTTGTCGTTCCACACGGGCTGGCCGGCGTTCGTCGTGGTCGTCTTCTTGTCGAAGGTGCTCGACGGGCGGAACTGCAGGCGTCATGCATGCAGCAAGTATATGAATAAGACCGGAGAGCTAATTAATTACAGAATTAAATACCCCATGAAGCAAGGTAAGAAATCCTCTCAAGATTCATCTGTTCCAAACAGGACTAGCTAAGTTCATCATCTTTAACAGAAAAAATATGTTAAGTTCACCATCGAGTAGGAACAAAGTTTTAAATAGCCGGCTATAACCCGGCTATAGCCGGGCTATAGCCTTCCGAGAGGCTCGGGGCTACGGCTAGAGCCTTCAGAGGCTATATGGAGAATAGCCGCTAATAGCCCGGCTGTATGGATATAGCCTGGATATAGCCGTTTAGCCCGGCTATTTTTCGTCTAGGGAACCAAAAATTTTGGACCAAAATTTGTCACCTCCGTCAATTTCGGATCCCAAATCAATCACCGTTGATTGTTTAATTGTTGTTGTGAGGTGCGAGTGCGACCTGGTTACAGAACTGCTGAACTGTGTCATAAATTGTTGTTATTTAAACTCCCGATTATTCGTTCATCTTATATGATTATGTTGTTACGTTATGCGTTTGCGAATAATACTATAGAAATGATTATATGTTGTCTAAATTTTACTATTTTTTCAATATTCTAGCAAAACGGCTATATGGTTATAGCCTGGCTATAGCTCGGCTATAGCCTTTCATAGCTTCTGAAATCGCCGGGGCTGTATGCAATAGCCCGCTATTTTAAACTTTGAGTAGGAAGTAGAGTACCTTGCAGGGATCCATCTTTCCTTCTTCCTCCTGCTCGATCAGCTCAGCTCAGCTAGGGGGGGAGTGTGGCCAGCTCACTCTCACTCACTCTACTCTGCTTGCGTTGCCACTCCATTGAGCTGTTGGCAGTCTTAAATAACGGCGAGGCCGGAGGTGGCGTGATTGCCCGGCTGCTATAACCACTGACTGACAGGTGGGCGCTGGACAGGCTGCACGACACCGCAAAAAGACAAGGAGAGGATAGGTTTTGGTAGGCCCCCCCACGTGTGGAAAACTCTGTAGCTGCGACAAGTGCAGCTATAGAGGTGCAACGAATCGTCGCTAGCTCCGTGGTTTATCGTCATCATCGTCGGTTCCGCGCAAGTTAGTACGGTGTACACAACATGCCATGCGTGCATACATATCTCTTCCAATTAATCTGGTTGGACGCATATATTGCACTCAAACAATCAACAACCGCAAAGCCCACACCTCAATGCTCGAAATGCATTGTAATGATTTGAGCTCAAATTGCCACAAAATATCTTGTGTGCCTGTTGATTGCGATCGATTTTCCAAGGGGAAGGGTTGATACCTTGTCACTCACCTCAGTTCGAGTCCTCTCGATTGCAATTAATTTCGTTGAGTTGCTTCACTTTCTTAATTTGGGTCGGTTTGGCATTAAAGTATTTTTGAAGTATTCTTAGAATTCCATGGTTTCTAAAAGAAACTGAAGTACTAAATACTCGGATGCCGTAGATAAGTGTTCTCCTAAAACTCCGTTCTTTTACGCATTGTAAACTTCGGCTTAGTCCTCTTTCTTCGGTTTTTTATTCGGCAACGAAGTGTTTTTAGAATTAAACTATTTAAAAACTACGGTATTTCCATGCCTAGCTCGACAATACTTTAGTTTTTTTTTATAAAAGGTCCAACCCTCTTTCTCACACAATTCAAAAATAGTGTGATTTGCTAAGTATTGGAGTATATAAAACTAAAAAATTTGCTACAACCAAACACCTCATAGTATTTAATTAATATTTTAGTATTTCTGGAAACCGAAGTATTTTTCAAATACTTCAAACATAAGGAGCTCCCAAACAGGGACTAAAGTATCCAACATAAATACTCTATTTTTCGAATACTTTTGCTTTAGAAAAACGGAGCTCCCAAACAGGGACTAAAGTATCCAACATAAATACTTTATTTTTCGAATACTTTTGCTTTAGAAAAACGGAGCTCCCAAACTAAACCCTAATATGTTGTCAAGGTGCTAGTGTCTTAACCGTCATTTTTTCATGGTCGTGTTTGGTAGGATGCATTTTTTTTTTGGCATTTGTGGGATTTTCTCTCCAGGGCCTGGTCGGAGTGAGCCACCGTCTAATCCTTATTGTGTTAGTTGTTAGGTAGCCTGCATCGCATCAGTGGCTCGCTTTTGTGCATTGCGTTTGGTAGGCTGTAGAGATGCACAAATGGGTTCGGCTAAGCACTGTTCATTGATTGGTTGCATCCGTTTTGGTTTGTGCTCACCTCTTCTCTCAAATGGTCATATTACCACACTGGACACCTTGAAAGGAAGAGTTCGAAATAGAAGTTTATGCATAACTAATAGGGGTAATTTAAAAGTCAGCCCTAGCTAATATGAATAGCAGTTCATCAGTATAGCCCTAGCTAATACGAATAACAGATCATCAGTATAGCCCTAGCTAATACGAATATTAGCAGTTCAGTTTGGTGATGGGGGGAGGGGGCGGTAGTTCTTCTTCTCCTTCTCGTGTCTTTGTCCTTCTTCTTTAAACCATTGAGGTACCTCTGTCAGCCCACTCCATCCTCTTGTTCTACTAAGCTTCATTGTCATCCCAATCGACACCATGGACGAAGTCAACGCCGTCAAGCGTGACATCTGCCTCATCCGGGGCATGGGAATCGAAGCCCCATCCAACGATCCAGTTGTGAAGAATGCAACACGCAATAAATAGCCTCGCTTGGGTGGCAAAAGGTTCAAATGGCTTCTGGTCAAGGATCTTGAATTTAATTTTCAGTGTAGCAAAATCTCTCTTGACCATAACTCTAAGGCTAGAGTGCCCGATATTGAACAAATCCTTTGCAGTAGCTAAGTCAAACCTTGCACTAAACTTGTTTAGATGTTACCTAGTCTTTCGAAAGGGTGGAATGATATCCGGACCACATGCGTAACCAACATCACCAAGATAGAACTTACCATCAGGGATATTCATCCCATCAGGTCTTGACATGTTGTCAGAAAGAATGGTGACATCATGTGCTGATCCCTCCCAACCTGATATCACATAAGTGAACTTGAGATCAAAATCAACAGAAGCTAGCACATTCTGACTGGTGTAGTGTTTCCTCCCTCTATAGGCTTTAGACTATGATCGCGGCACTCTAGCAGTAACATGAGTACCACCGATGGCGCTAATACAATCCCGAGACACGATAAAAAGGGAGTTATCAACTGGCCAAAGCAATATGGTCCTCACATAGGAAAACAGAGTAATGTGTACCCTGTAATATGTATAACATATGTAACTGTCTCTAATCTTCGTAGGCGTTTGGCCAGTAGGTGACTTGATCATCTCATGTCTGAGCTCGCCAACAGCAAACAAGACCTGTTTGAAGTAGCGGGAGATGGTCTCACATGATCTCCTGAACGTGCTATGCATCACTCTGAACCTTTGGTTATGGCCTACAACATAAAAAACATGGCAACTTGCTCTTCCACAGTGGTGTGAATGCTGTCTCTCAACGGGTTGCTCTCTCTGAACCTTTTGACATGTTCATAGAAGGGGGTTCTACCCATCCGAAGCATTTGGACAACCTCTCTACCTCGTTGTTGTTGTTTAGATGTAGTTAAGATTAGCAATCGTCTAATGATCTCTAGCGAACATAGGACCCCATGTGACCATAGAAGTTGCGGTGCGCTTAACTATGATCTTGTGAATCAGAAGAACCGAGACTTGAATCCCAACTATGAGTGTTGCCGTGTGATTTTTCAAACCAAGCCGTCATCCTAATTAAGTTTGATCTGACATTAGTACCGCCTAAGTCGACAGCATCGCTATGTGAAGATGGGGAAGAATGCATTTTACCTTTGCTCCTGGCATTATGGATGAAGAATACCAGACAGTGCCACCGGGTAAGAAGGGCGGCTCCTCTTTTCCGTACCAGCACCGCCGCGGCTTTGTAGGATGGACCGGAGCGCGACGAGGACAGCATGGGGACGAAGAGGGCGCTCCGGTGCGGGCCGCCAGCTAGATCTGCAGTCGGTGAACACGCCGCCCCAGACAGAGAAGAAAAGAGGAGCTGCCGGTGTGGGAAGCAAAAGAGGGGAGGTGAGTGAATGGAGGAGGGGGGAGGGTAGGGTGGTGAGGGCTTTGTCTGGAGCGAAACGCCGCCAGAAATTTCCCATCTCCCGCCATCCCCGCTCACCTCCCACGCGTGGCCTGGCTCCACCGAAACTAACGATTCGGCCGTTCCCACCGGGCCTGGCCTATGGCTGTTTTAAGCATCGTGCGCGCGCAGAATTTAGGTGCATGCAACCAAACAAACCGCTCGCTTTGCTTCCCGAGGGCCTGGTCCGACCTCTTGCAGACTACCAAACACGCCCTATATTGCGACACAGACATCAAGCCCTTCTTCGAAGAACAAGGAAAAACATAGTAATATGCATGCCCAAGCCTCATCAGTGTGGCTTCTCTCACCTTCTCGATGTTGGAAGGCAAGAGGACCAGTTTAAACATTGTCTGAAAATATCACATGGTCAATATGGTCACATGTCTCAGTCGTGTATTCCTAGTACACGTTGCAATAAACAATGGGCAATATTATGGTGCATTGGTCACTCGTGAACATGAATCATTCCACCACCCGCCTCTTTGGTTGATTATCTTGTACAAATATGAAGGCAGTTATTCAAGTGAGGTCTAACAATGCTATTAGTCTCCCAAACGGTGGAACAACTTTTTGAAAAGTAGGAGAGCTACTTTTTCACCGTGGAAAATTCTAGGTGTAGACTTACTCTACCCTGATCACCACAAGATCAGAATACTATACCCTCATTGTTTTACTTATTAAAATGTTCTCTTTACTCACAAAAAAATTCAAATGACGAGGACAAAGGGCCATGCTTATTTGGTGTGATGTCACTTGTAAGAAAACGAGCCTAGAATACTAGGTCACATACGATTTGCACAAAAGCATCATATGAGATCTTTGTGGAACAAAGTACCTTCTAAGAAACTAAACCAACCTTTGTCGCGGG
Organism: Alopecurus myosuroides; assembly: GCA_028641055.1. Classification (NCBI taxonomy): domain Eukaryota; kingdom Viridiplantae; phylum Streptophyta; class Magnoliopsida; order Poales; family Poaceae; genus Alopecurus; species Alopecurus myosuroides. The sequence goes on from CM054060.1 coordinate 390,485,693, forward strand.
TTTTTAAAATTCAAGATGTTTTAACGCAAAATTCTCGAGGGAGCTTGTCTAGAAAATCAAGCTACAAAGTCTTGAAAGGGGTTGCCGACTTACTCTTATTGTACTTGTTAAGTGTAGAGACTAATGGTACTTTAAAAAAATAATTTTTCTTTGAAAAGGAGGTGGCCCATCTTGTTGTTATAAAACTTGACGCGATATTTTCCGCAGAATTATCGTAGCATTTTTAGATATGAAGGGATGGAACAAGAAGAGGTCTAGTTGATGACACCAGTAATATTTAGCAGAGTACTCATTCAATCACTTCAGCAATTGTTCATCTATATAACATGACCCTATTATTTTTTACATGTGTTTGATTAATACGATGGATGATGATATATATAACTTGTCTAGCTGAGTTGTCCTTCTAGGTCATATATATGGGAGTGTTTGGGAATTCGGGAAAAAATAATTATGGTTCACGTGGCTTCTCATGTTGTAACTAATCTAAAACACACATTCATAGAAGACGGCTCTTCAACTAATAGAAGAAGTGCTTCTCTTTTTGTTTTTCCACCCAATATGGAAGAATCATTAGACTCTGAATTTTTTTGGCAACAAAAGCTTTATTGGTTAAATGGGAAAAGAATAGTTAATCATAATAGTTGTAATAAACATGCGTGTCCAGATAAAATCAACAATTGCATCAAGCTCTTCAAAGACAACACAAGAAACTTAATAATGAGCCCATGTCGACCCAAGGGCTCTCGCACATTCCCGATGTTAGAAGCACAAAGGACTAGCAAGAACATGGGTAAAAAATCACAATAGGGTAAGTGATTCCGCGCTCACTCTCAAAAACTTTGTGACACCTCTATAGATTCGCAATGCATGGTTTTATATAAAAAAAAAAGGTAGGCCAATATTATTGTCCGGTTGTGAATCGTTAAAATAATTAAAAGCACATGCTTCTTTGGTTAATTTTCTTGTGCATATCAATCCACCTAATCAAGTGAGAATTAAAATTTTATTAGTTTCTCGCACAACTGTATAACGTTTGAGAATTAGGAAAGCTACCTTCTTATCGTGGAAAAATCATGATGTTGAATTACTCTACTCTTATGAACCCAAAAAAATAACTAGTCTTCCCATATCAATTACTTATTAAATAGTCCTCTCTACTCACAAAAAATGCAATGGTCAAGGATAAGGGCCCGTTCTTCTTTGGTGTGATGTCACTTGTACTAGGTTATATATATTTGCACAAACACATCGTAATCATTGGCTTTTTCCCATATGGTCTCTTTGTAGAAAAAAGTAACTCCTAACCAAATTTAAGATATCACCTGAAAAGGACGATACCTCAATAATTCGTATGGTTATGGATCTAAGGTTTCGTGAGGGAGAAGCCGTTGGTGGACTACTCGGCTAAACATGAAACATAAGGCAAGATTTACCCAGATTCGGGACTCTTCGGAGAAGATAACACTCTTACTTCTGTCTGTCTGGTTGTTATTCCGGCGAGATGAAACAGATTACACGGGGTGACGGCGCTGATTCGATCTGGCGTCTCTATTCTAGGGTTGCTTATTCTTTTACGTCCTCCTCCTGGCCCTTATATGGTGCGGAGTTTTACATGAGCAGGATTCGACCCCGAGTCGATTCTATCCTACCCTAATTTTTCGGGCAACTCTTTCCTTCCGTTGGCTCTGTCTTGGACCCGTAGTGGCCTTAGGCCTTGTCACCTGGAGATCGTTCTGGAGTACCAACTGATGGGCTGGACGCAGTAAGCCCATCGTGAGGGATCCTTTGGGCTTCCCCATATCATCATGCCAACCTAATTATGTTAAAATTCAAGACATATAAAAAGATTCTAGAGGGAGATTATCCTAGCAATGCATACAAATACTGAAAATGGTCGCTATATATGTAACTATTATGATACATGTTAAGTATAGAAACAAATCAAGAAGATTAGTTATTTGGTTATAAGAGACGGAGGATGAGGGAGTTATTCCCTCAGCGATTTATTTCTCTTAAAAATCTAATGCACTTCGTTATTACTGAATTATTGAAAAGAAAAAAGAACCTAAAAATAGGAAAGGAAGCACACACATACAAACATTGCAATCAACGGACAGCGAATGGATAGGAATTTTAAAACAGATGATAATCCGCACCGATCGAGCTGGCGCACGAGCTTGACTAAAACTTGACAAGAAACATGACGTGGTGAGATTCTTCTCGGGAAAGACACGACAACAAAACAAAACCCATCCATCTAGATCGATCTTCCTGCTGTACTGCTGCTGCTGCTGCTGCATGATGGGATAAGGTCAGGAGATAGGACTGCTGAAGTATGACCAAGACGTACCTCGAGAGAAAATATCGCCTCCATGCGCTTAATCTGCATGCATGCTTGATTTATTCCAGTATTTGATTCCATCCAGAACAGTGTATGTTGATTTGACAACTAATAATTCGGAAGCTAACTACATATGTCAGACTAAAAATTGTAAATCCTGTTCGTTTATAATTCATGTACTCGCATAGCAAATAGAATGAAAAACATTGTCCGGCCGCATTCTAAGTATAGTTTAGGCCCCATTTGGGAGAGCTAAGTATTTTTGAAGTATATCAAAAATATTTCTGTTTCTCGAAAAGTAGAAATATTAAAGTATCGAATACTTTGAAGTGTTTAGTGTTATATGCTTGAATATTGAGGAAACTACACTATTTGTGAAGTATATGAAAAAGAGGATTGGACCACCTTTTGCAAAACAGAAGTATAGGTTCGCTAGACAAAAGAATACCGTGGTTTTTGAATAATTTGATTCTAAAAATACCTCGCTACCAAACTAGGCCTGAGTGAATACATACTATGTCCCCTTACAAAATGAGACCCAATATTCAAGAGGCCGTGGCAACTCTTTGTACATCGACTCTCACGCTTGTACGAGTACCCCTTATTTTTACATGTATTTCGGCAAAATCCCAAGAGATCGCCATGATGAAGAAACTATCTCCGTTAAAAGTCAATCTACAAGATGAAGGTAGTACCTACGCTAGCCTAACGATGTCATGCCCCCTTGAAGAAGCGAATGATGCAGATAGTCGATCGGACAGCGGTGACTCGCCCAGACCCAGTGATGGACTTGTCGCAACCAACATGCGTGCGTCCGGGACTGGGCTGGACCATATACCCATGCGTTGTACAACTCCAACATGTCAGATATATCCACTCTTACGAGGCTTAATATGAGACGGAGGGGTACTTAATTAGTGCGATCGAGGCGAGCTGATACGGACGTTGCGACGACGGCACGGATCTATCGCCAGCCGTTGGATCTCGCACGGGTGGTCTTGATGCGCCCAAATTAAGATCCGTGCATGTGTCCCTCCCACGTTACCTCTGATGGTCCCTGTCGAGTGTCGTGGCTACTAGTCAGCGTGGTTGCCGCACGCTTCCGACAAAACCGACGAAAGAGCACCTCAAGATGCAAGACGTCGACCTGTGTATGTCACGACACCTGCTGGTTAGTCACTACGCACGGACGTCGACGGCTACTAGCATGCAGGTAGTACTATGCGCTAGCTTCTAGACGAACAATTGCTAATTCCATATGTTATTTATTACTATGATTATTACTGGTGTAGTTAATCAGTCCGGAATGAGCTTCCATGCGTGTGTTACTTAGGCCCCACATTTTAGTTAGTTATCAGTTGGTGGGTATAGTAGATTTCTGAATTCAAATATAACCAGCTCACCAAATTTTATTTAGATTAAATTGAAATGATTCCCTTAAATTAGTTTTACAAACTAACTCTGTTTTTCCTTCACGACATAATTGCTGCATATTATTCAAGAAAGGAAAGAAAGAGAGATAGACCCGAGAAGAGAAAGAAACAGCCCAACATAGCAAAGATCACCACAAGCTAGCCCAACAGAGGCCAGCGTAGACACTCTTTCTCGAAAAAAAAAAAAGTCCCAACGCAGATGTAGTTGGTAGATTGCCTGGATCTTTCTTTTTTCAAACAAAGGCAAATGATTTTTTTTTTTTTTGTACAAGAAAGGCAAATGATTTGCCTCATATATCTCATTGAACAAGAAGAAGTTTAGAGGAGTTTACAACACAACAATCGAGCAAAAAAAGATCAAGAAAACAAAAGCCAACTCTCCCAACATAAATAATAGAACCCAAGTGCTTGGCACCCGCAATACTCCACAAGGTCGCCTCGGATTTAATCTTTTCCACAAGGGAAACACTGACTATCATCCGGGGGATCGCACCGTTCCATCCCCCGGATCGGTTGCTTTCCCGTGCGCGTACGAACGTGGGGAGCCAGCGTACGAACGTGGGGTCGCTTTCCCCAGATCGGCCTGGTGCCTTATCCCTTCCCTCACCTTTCTCACGTTTAACGGAGAAACTCCAACCCGCCGGCGAGCTCCAGGACGTCCCGCCCCCGCGCCGCCGCCCACGGCGGCCGGACCGCCCGTCCCAGAGTGCTGCACGCCCCCACCCCGTCCCTCCTGTCAATGTGGCCCTTACGGCGCCGCCGCCGAGCAGCCCCACGGGTGGGGAGCTGCGGGCTTCCTCACCGCCGCCCATGGCGGCCGGGCTGCGCCCGTCCCAGAGCGCTGCACGTCCCCGCGACCGTCCCGTCCCGTCCCATAGTGCCGAGACGGAGCTTCACGCGCGCATCCCCACGGTCGCGCCGCCCCGCCGCAACTCGCCGGGGAGCTCCGCGCACATCACCACGGCCGCGCCGCCTCTGCCCCCATGGAGACCGCCGGGAGGTCGCGCTGCTCCCATGGAGGCTCACGGAGAAACCCCCTGCAAAACGGCGACCGATTTTTTGTGCTAAATTTCTGTACAAATGGTTGCTACAATAGGGTTTTTCTTTTGCTTTTTTTGTACAAATTTTTTGCTACTGTAACTCCGGCGAGGTCCGTTTTTTGCTCTAATAGCATATTTTTTTTTGCTACAATAAGGTTATTTTTTTGCTTTTTTAGTATAATTTTTTTGCTCTGCTATTCCTCCGGCGAGCAAAAGTCTCCGGTGACGGCTCCGGCGAAATCGACTTTTTGCTACTGTAGCAAAAAAAAAAATGCTACAGTAACTCCGGCGAGTCTCCGGCGAGGTCTGACCTTTTCCTGTTCTTTTTTGGGGGTGAAACGTTTTTTGCTACGGGAGCAAAAGCGGGACTTTTTTTTTTGCTACGGGAGCAAAATCGGGATTTAGGCAAAAAAGGGACACGTGTCAAGCAGGGGACCCGGGGGATGAAAATTTTCTATCCCCCGGGGGACGCCCAGTGCTGTCCTTTCCACAACTAACGTGGGCATAGCGGAGAACTTACGGAAAACCCGCGCATTTTCCTCGGTCCAAATCTCCCAAAAGACGATCGTGATTAGGGATGCAAGGGACTTCCTCTCGTACCGACATTGCTGAAGACGAAAGAAGCCCACCATTCCTGGACGAAGGTTCATAAGGACCATTGTGAAATATCCATCGAAGAGAGGCCGAGCAAAACAACAATGGCATTCTAAACATCGAGGGTTATCGGCATTAGAAGAAGAGATGTACCCCGGATATGTCGTCCGTCTTGCAAAGTTGCCACAACTTGCAATTTGGCCGGTATTGAAGAATTAATCACGCAAAAATCTTGCACTTAGGGGAGACCAATTATTCCAAACAACCTCTGACATTATATGGAACTGGTCATGCCTTCAAATTGAGCTATATGGTCGGAGTCCGCTGAATATGTTCAGGATGTAGTGAATTTCCATACAATGTCAACCGCCTTGCACTCAACAAGTTGAACCTCACTTCTGTTCAACCAAAGCTCAACGAATTAAACGATGCGGTGAGACGATATACCCCCGGAAAGATTGATCTTTGAAAATTAATCCGTGATCACGTTATGAGCGGCGGATTTTTTTTCCTTAACGGTATTGCACAGATGGAGGGTGCAATTTCCATCTACCTCATCCCATTGAGCCAAGGAGCGTGCCCAAATTTGGCAATGCGGCCATCTTCAATGGTGATGGTGGTTGCCACGTAAAATAAATCCATGTCCTCCTTGTCGTAGAGATGCTCATTACAAATTGATGCCTTACCGTCCATAGATATGATCGGTCACGGACACGACAATCACTGGTAGAAAACAGGCCTACAGTCCCGGTTCGCCAGGCCCATTAATCCCGTCCGGGCAACCGGGACTAGCTACGCGCGACTAAAGGGCCCCCCCCCCCCCTATAGTCCCATCTCTTACGGACCGGGACTAAAGGCCTGTCCACGTGGGCGGGTGGCGGAGCCTGGGGTCGGAGGACATTTAGTCCCGGTTGGCCACATGAACCGGGACTAGATTTATTTCGTAATTTTTTTAATTCATTTGGTTTCTAATTATTTTTCTCACCTTTTTTCACTCCCTTTTTTTCACTCCTTTTTTCACTCCCTTTTTTTCACTCCCTTTTTTTCTCACAATTTGTATTATTTGCTTAGTTTCTAACTAAGATTATCTCTAGTCAAATTAGTTACTCATGGTCAAACTTCCCGCTCGGTCACCCATCCTCCCACTACTCTAGCACTAGCACGCTTAACTTCCGAGTTCCATCCCGTCCCGAATCCAAGTGTTTCTCACGCATGTATATGATAGTAGTATTATATCAATCTTATTAACATGTTGGCCGAAGCCATATTTCTTTATTGTTTGAATTTCAAATAAATCTTTTAATAAACAAAAGTAATGATGTAATTAATAATTTTGAATAAATAAATAAACATTAACTTTTAATTTGTATTATTTCTAAAAATACAAATAATATATCCAAAAATTGAGAAAAATAGAACTAATTCATTTTAAAATCTTAAAAATACAAGTAATATATAAAAAATGAAGAACAATAATACTAATTCATTTTAAAATCTTAAAATACAAAATATATATAAAAAATTAAGAACAATAATACTAATTCATTTTAAAATCTTAAAAATACAAATAATATATCAAAAAATGAAGAAAAATAATACTAATTCATTTTAAAATCTTAAAATGAAAAAATATATAAAAAATAAAGAACAATAATACAAACAATATTCATTACATGCATAGAGTCGATCACACATAACACAAACATAGAGTCGATCACACATAACACAAACATAGAGTCGATCACATTTCATAATTAACATATATATATAGAGTCGATCACAAAAGATATCCATTACATATATATACTACTAATTAGATACCCATTACATGCACATAGATATCGAACGCATGCATACATCATCTATGGCCCCGCCGAGTAGATGCGGAACAACTCGTACGCGACATATGCATCTACGGCCGCATACTTGAGGTTCGTCATGCGCAATGGGGTCTCCTCCCAATAGAAGTGATTCTGCCGGGGGAAATCAGTCTTCATCCTTTCATAGCCCTGGTGGATGAAGGTGCTTGCCATGACAGCCATCCCGGTCTTTGGCCCGGTCAACTGGATAAGATTCTGAAGATCAACGTAGTGATCTTCAGGTATCATAATACCGATGCGCATCAACTTCACACGGTCTTGCGTGATGTCCACGCTGCAAAAGTCAAACCCCGAGTTGACAAGAAAATCAACAAGGTCCGGGCAATGCCTCGAACTACTGTAACAACAAAAATAGGATATGTGTTAGATATGTTGCAACACACGTATTGTTCACATGCAACAAAAAAACTCGAAGATGGCATGCAAGATTGTACACGTGTGCTATATATATATAGCTTCTACCTTGACCATTGGAAGACCAACACCGAATGCTTGAACGATATCTGGATGAGGGCAACATCCTTCTGATTCGCCGTGTACTCCAGATCGAGCCCAAAGAACCGGTGTTCTTCGGGAGCTTCAAAATAGAGATCGGCCAAATGACCCAGAGCTTCATGCAGCCTCGCGCAACTGTTGGTGAAGAGCACGTCCAAATCCTTGCCGCATGGTGTCTTCCCATTGTATTGCGTCCATTCAGCCATTTTGCGTGCGTGTGTTGGATCGAAAAGAACAGAGAGCGAGAGAGAGGAAGAACAGAGAGCGAGAGGAAGAACAGAGAGCGAGCAGTGGAATGGCGCCCTTCTGCCTCGCTCGCGAAATAAAAACCGCCGCGGGGGAGGCGAGACGCTTGATGTTTAGTCCCGGTTGGCCACGGGAACGGGGAATAAAGGGCCATTGGTCCCGGTTGGCCACGGGAACGGGGAATAAAGGACCAATAGTCCCGGGCGGCCAGGTCAACCGGAATTAATTCCCTCCACGCGTCGCAACGCGCTTCCCAACCCGCGACGTCTGACCTTCTGTCGCGGGTCTCCTCCCGACCCGGGACTAAAGACTCATTGGTCACGGTGCGCAACGCTTGGGGACTGATGCTGGCATACCGAAGGCCTTTTTTCTACCAGTGAATATTCTGACCAGAGAACCATAACAGATGGTAACATTCTATTAATCTATTTGTTATCCATTTGTTTCGGGGTTATGACAGAGGATTCAGTCTCTGCAACGACAGTATATCAAGATCATAATCTTCGAGGACACATGTAACATCCCAGTGTTTGGGAGGTTATAAGGATCTTAATATAATATGTGCATTTGCAAAGCATGCATCTAAAAATACGGGAAATTTTGGCGCGAAAGTTTAAACGAAACAAAGTGACCAATGTTTCTCTTGACATGATGAGATAGGTCTAGATCATCTGGTCAAGAGTACATTTGGAGTGATCTTTATAACCAGCATCTCACAAACCAAATCATTTGATTACGCAAAATATAATTGGTTATGACCAACACTAACTTCCAACAACATCGACCACAAGTTTGTAAGTGACTTGAGAATATTCACCTGGGTAATTTAAAACTCGAAGAGGGGTGAGTATCCAAATCACACAGATGATGATTTTACTTTAGCAAGTTAGTCATATATAGCTGAGTGATCTAATCAGTCTGAAAGGAAGAATCTAAACGAGGAAACAAACATTCGTACAAAAATATTAAACCCTGATCACTACTTGTGATCTTTCCAAAACTCGATGTCTGCATTCCTGCATGACCAAGGCAACAACAGAAGCAACATCGAAGGAAACAAAGATGAGAAGAAATCTAGTGATGGAATGAAATCCTAGTGTTTGGTGTTATGCAAGAATTATTTGATTACAGAATCTGATCAATCTTGTAAGCAGATCATTTCTGAGGGCATTAAAAACTTGAGTTTCTTTAGACCAAATTATACGATGACAAGTTGGTAATTGGATCTGAGGCATTATCAGGCCAAAAGAGGCAACTAGATAGATCTCTAAGCCTTGGAGAGATCAGAGATTCGTTGACTATCTGATTTATGGTTCAGAGTCGAAGAGGAAAGGTGGAAGGAAAAGTGGAAGGAATATCGTCATGACCTTTCCGTGTTGTTTGATTGAAGGATTCAATTCGAAATTTGAAACAAAGGAATTTTGTATTTAGAATTTGAATTCAAATTGATTGTCAAGTTAACTTGAATTATTAATTAAGTTGAAACATTTAATAAATTAAATGTTTATTTAATTTAAATAAGAGGATTTAGTAAAAGAAAAACAATAAGCTTTATTGCTAATATAACAATAATACAAAGTCATTACAAATGCAAGGAAAAGAATTAAATGAATAAGTTACAAGTTGCAAGGAATAGGAAATACAAGTTCTGTTACAATTTGCAATCTACAAAAAATAAAATCTTAAGCTATTTCTTGCAAGTCTTCAAGTCTCCAATCTATCTTTTGTTCCTGCAAAATAGACAAGAACTAAACCAAAAGGAAAAGGGAGATGTTAGGGTTAATTACTCTCAGTCTGACAGTGGGTTGCACTGTTAAACGCATCATCGAGTATGAATTGATCAAGTGCAAGATCTGTTCTAAATTAAAGAATTGGCCTCATCACAACATCGTTGGCAGGAAACACCCAAATCCACTTGGCAAGTTAAAAGAAATCCATCACATGGATAAGACCAAACCAACCGAGCTCATCTCCCTATAAAAGATCCTGAGCCATGCATACAAGCACACAGATCACACAACCATGCACATCTTAGTGTTGTCACTTATACAGCAAGCGGATAAAAGACCAGCAGCCGTAGAGAGCATGAGACTAAGTGTCGTGGGATAATCACAGCAGACTTTACCGGGGGTAACTTATCTTGGGGCAAGACGACACTGGTGTTTGGGAGAGGGTTTAGCTCAGAGGAAAACATGATGATATGCGATCTGGTAGCCGGCAAGCAATTCGCCGAGTCTCCGATCTCGATATATTAATCTCAACTCTCGTGTTACACTGGATACTCGATACCTAGCGATATTGCTCGAACTCTTGGGTCCCTGAACCTAACCTAGGGGCCGGCTTATAAAGCATCCGGATCCCTGGCCTGTTCTCCAAGGTGTACTCTGAGTCCTACCCGGACACTATTATAAAACCCTAAACTTCCTTACCGGAACCCACAATCCGGGTTACCAGGCCTACGATCTTGGGCCTTCTTGAAGCTCCTTCATCCTTGGCCGGGTCTTCGCGCAGCGTCCTTTGGGCCGAGTTACACCTTGGCGTTGGGCTACCGGGTTATCATCCCTCCATCAGTAGTCCCCAGAATAGCTTGGGCTTCACGGGATCCTCCTTGAAGCGCTCGCTATTCCCTGCGAAAAATATCAAACGTACAAGTCCATAGAGGCCGGGTTAAGGTGCTTTGATAAACAACTAGGCCTAACTCCAAGGTGGCCATATAGTAACCCGGCTTTCTCTAGGTCCTTCTTTACTCTTTCCGGGTCAACGCTCTGATAAGAATGTCAAAGATCCGGCTTACTTTACTCGATAAATGATCCTGATATTGCGGAGAAGATCTCCTCCTTATCTCTGTCCAGATATCTCGTCCAGCACTTACAGCATATCTCACAAAATCCGGGCAGATAGCCGTTATTCCAAAATTTTCGGTTCCCGCCCGTTGGACTAGGTTTATCCGCCCGCACCCTTATAAATAGGTACTTAGGGGTTAACCTAACCCCAACGGCTCATTGACCCCTTTTCCTCCTTCTCTTCACTTCCGCGCTCAAGCTCGCAGAGCACCGCCACGGAGGCCTCGCGCGCGTCACCGGAGCCAATCCGCCGGCGGCTACGCTCCGCCACGGCTCACCCCACGCCGCCGCCAAGATCCGCCACCGCGCCCTTGTCCTGCCCGCCGGGAATCGCTAAGGGGCACCAGGATTGTGCTATTTGCCTCCGCCGGGCTTCACTTCAATCTCCTTCAGTAAGTTCCTTGTATCCATCAATTCAACCTCGCAATTTTTCGATTTACTCTAGATTGGATCTAGGTCAACCCGCGGGCCATTTTTCTTGTCGCGCCGGATTAGGTCGCTTAGATGCTTGCTAATTCCTCCAATAGCTTGATTGATGGTCACACACCACTCTCCTATCATCACTAATCATCAATTTCTCCGTAGAATCGTCCGCAACTTTTTCAATCCAGATCCATTCCGCCAAAATCCTTTTCTTCCGGTTCTTTCACTTGCAGTAGATACATGGACAATAATCCGTCTCCCTCAAACACTTTTCAATACGTAAGTACCCAGTAGTTTCTGTAATGATACCTGATACCCTGATAATTTGTAGTCTTTGCTCCGTAGAATGATACCCGGACAATTCTTAGCTTCTATGTTTTCTCGATATCACTTGCAAATACTCGGATAGCTCATGGTTTCCGGGTCTTACCCCTTGTACCTTTTTATCTTGTGCTTTGCAGGTTAATCCCATGGCTCCCGAGAAGTAGGGGAAACAACTAGCCAAGGCTAAGACCACCAACTCCATATCCGCCAACTGGGCGCGATCCACTATTACGAAGGCCAAGTTAGAAGAGCTGGCCGAGTTAGGGATTCTCCCTTCTCAAAAAGATATCCACTGGAGGGTGCCGGGTGATGAGACCCGGCCCACGCCTGCCGACGACGAGGTAATCTGCTTCGTCGAACACGTGACCCGGGGGTTCCGTCCTCCGGGTCACCCCTTCTTTCGAGATGTTCTGAGCCACTATGGCCTTCGGGTATTTGACATAGGGCCTAACTCTATGTTGAATATTACCCATTTCATTGTTTTATCCGAGTCATACTTGTGCACTCCGCCAAGTTTGGCTCTCTTTATTGAACTTTTCCAGTGCAAGCCGTGCCGCGAAAGCGGTGACGGAGCACTTCTTGCTTGCGGCGGGGTCTCCATCCAGCGTCGCAAAAATTCTCCCATGCCACCTCTCACCCTCAATTCCCACGTCAAACACTGGCAACTCTCATACTTTTACTGCCGAGACACCTCCCCACCCGGCGAAAAGAAGCTGCCGGGTTACTCGGAGGGCCTCCTCGATATCTCCGAGACCTTCGACGCTTTTGCCCCTGACTCGGACAGGGAGGCAACCCAACCTTTGTTGGCTAAAATTGCTATTCTTTCGGCCCAAGGTCTCATTGGGCTTAACCTGGTGAAAACTTGGGTTGATTTCCGGATCCAACCCAATTCCATCCGCAAAAAGTTAATGTGCGAGTACTCGGGGCACACCACGGACGCGCTCCGATACTCCACCAACAGCTTTGCAGCTGGTGACACCAACAAGACTATCAAGGGCTTCTTGACAGAGAAGTTGGAGGTAATCCGGAATATAGCCGGGTTAGAGCCCTTTACGCGCGAGAACCCGGCCCCTGAGGTAAAGATCCGGCTTCCATATTTTTACCTTCACACTTTCCACTTGATACAGCTGTTAACCCTCATTCTTATATCTTCATCTCAGGCCGATGATGTTTTTTGGAAGATTGAAACTCCCCCTAACTCTGAAAGCCCAGAGGAGAAAGAAGACGACGTTAACTCGGATGAAGGTACATTCCGAGTTTCACTTAGTTTCTTTGAGCTCGTTGTTGCTCTTTCTTCATTTTCCGACTGTAAACCTTGATAACTTTCAGAACAAGAGGACAAGGACGAAGAAGAAGAAACTGAAGGCAAGGTAGAATCCGCAAGCGACGAAGATGAAGCTGAGCCGACGATCAAGGTCGGAACAAAGAGAAAACCCCGAGGGGTCGTCTTCAAGGTTCCATACCGTTTCCTCACCTCTAAACCATATTCATTTGATAACATGCGCGAGCTAAACCTGGAGTTATCCCGCTGGCCGTACCTGAAGGAACCGCCCATGACCAAGCGCAGAATGACTCGGAATTTTCCGGGTGAGGGTGCTCTTAATCCGGGTATTTCGTCGTCTCCGGCTCGACGCGCTGGTACTCACCTAATCCTTTCTTTGAATATCAAAGTCTTTCCGAACCATCCCCTTACGGGATAATTCCGTGTCTTGCTTGATGTTTTTCAGTTTCGTCCGGGTCCAGCAGCGAGTTCCCCTCGGACTACATGGTGAATCCCGGGTAAAGTTCCTTTCCTGATGCTTTATCACCTTTCCGTCACTTTTTCCCAGTTGTACGCTAACTGCCTACTTATACTGTCCATAGAGCCGCGGTCACTATCAGCGACCAAGAAAATATGGAAACCGATGACCCGGGTAAGGAGAACCCGATTGATGATATGACTACCGCAGCTGGCGGAGAAGAACAAGTGCCACCAATAAACCCGGCCGATCAAGAAGCCGAGTATCTAATAGCCTCGCACGCACACGAGGAGGATGAAGCTGCAGCCTTGGGCACGGGAGGAGCACCAGACTCCGATAATCGGACGACCCGGATACCTTCTCCCACCAAGACGAGAGCTCCTTCTCCGAGTCTCCAAGATCCCGGGTCTTCCAAATTGGGCAACAATACTTTCGATCAGATGATGAGCGCTCTCCTTGCTATGAAGGCCTCGGAGAACGATGTGCTAGAGCGTATGGCAGCGGAGCACCAGGTAATGTTACCTGGTATCTCTTCGTATCCATCTAGTCCCCAAGTTCCGAGTATAACTTGTTGAAGTTGTGCTCGGTACTCTGTGCGATACTCGGCTTGTCATGATACCCGACTAATTCTCATACTTTGGTCTCTTACAGGCACAGGCCACCCGGTCTGATGAAATTTTGCTCAAAACCGAAGAACTTCTGCTTGCCGAGGTAAAGCGGAGAGAGGCCCTTGAGGCTGAAGTGGAAACCTTGAAGAAGGATGTTTCCAAATACAAGAAAAGGTGCACCACTACTCAAACCGCACTGAAAAAGTTATCGGACCAAATTACAGATACTTATCGTATCTTGCTTAGTAAGTTTCTTGCTGCTGACTGCTTTCATGCCTCTGCTTTGTTACTTGATTCATGATACTCGAAATTACTGATGTGGCCTTTCTTGTTTCAACTGCAGGTGGTAACCTTGCGACCCCAGAAGAAGATGATGTTAAAAAAGCTAAAACTTTAAAGACTGTGCTCCGGAACTTCTTCGCCGGCACCAAGTGGATATTGGACGCCGTGCAATGGCCAACTGAGGCATATCCGGGTGAAGAAAATCTTATCCAAGGATGCTCCACCGTGCCTGCGTGGATCGAGCTCTGGAAACGCTCGGCATGCCGGGTTGGTATGACCCAGGCCTTTATGCTAGCTAAGGCTTACTTTCCTAAGCTTGAGCCGGCGAAGGTGATATCCGGGTTTCCAGAATTCAAAGCGGATGGCTCCAAGTTTGGGCCCAAGGATTTCAAGGCCGTACAATCCGCAGTGCGTCACTCGGCAACCACTTTGGCCGATAGTATGGACCTGCGCACGTTTATGAGTGCGTACGATGCTGAAAACAAGATCGTGCAGGAAGAAGCACCCCTGCCCTTCGATATTTTGGAGAAATGGAATGCTGATTCGGCCAGGAAAAGGGAAGAAACCGCGAAGAGGGAAGCCGAGTTAGGATCAGGGCCAACCACCTCTACGCCGGCTGTCCGCCCGCCTGTCCGTCCTGATGCGAAGAATCCGAGTGACGATGCTGGGAAAGCTGAAGAGCAAGCCCAGGACCAAGACCCGGAGGGCAAGGGCAAAGATGTGGACCCGACTCAGGAAGCCGAGTAAACAGATGCCATTATGATACCTTGGTCTTTAGATGCTTTTGTTGGAAACGGATATTCTTTTGACGGTGCGCCTGTGCGCCTTTGATACTACTAACGAGATTTGTAATGCGCTTTATTTCCTTGATATAACTCGTGCCTCTCCTGGCCTTTGGATGGATTTGATACTTGTCTGTTTTTGAACTTATTCTTGATATCCGACTTTCTTTATGGTTCCCTTTTGTGAGACTCGGTTTCCGAGTATCGTGGGTTTTGACAAGTGGACTTCTCTCTAAGTCCCCAAGTCCCCAAGACTCGGATGTTAGGGTTTTTCGAGCTTAGTAACGAAGCAACTTGTTTCTGTTTCGAGATCCCCAGTCCCCAAGAGTCGAAATCCGAGTCTGGGATGTGTGGTCTTTCCAGGAGAACAAATTGTTTTCTACTAAGCCCAAAACCTAGAGCCGTTTCACATGGGTATGAAGTTATGCTTAATAAACATTGAGTTTCCGGCTATTAGCCCTGTACTCTGCATAACTTGTGGTTTAGATGACCCTTTTGACTATCTTGTACTATAAGCCGGCTTTCGCGTGGATATCAAGTTGTTACATCTGTACGAAAACAGGGTCAGGCAAGTCCCTATTGGGCTTCATGGCTGATTGTAATCGTAAGCGATCAAATCATGCCACTTTAGTGCGAGTCACATCGAGCTTAAGTAAGAAAAGTCAAGAAAATTTGGCTCCTTTGTCCGGTTATAAGATTGCAGCCGTACTCGTTTGCGAGTAATCGGCCCTTATAACTCATAGGCATCAAGGCCGGGTCTTTGAATTTGTAACTGTGCTATTCAAGCAATCAGCCCCCAAGACCTAGATATATGCAACATACTTAAGGAAACTGATGTACTGATAATGATAAATAATACTTACCTGTGACCGAAGTAAAGATCATAACAAAATAAGACTTGATAACGCATGTGAAGAAGATATATTGCTTAACCATCTCTTTATTGATACGAGAAAGTTTGGGTCAGCAGGCCGCCTCATTAAAAACCTTCCAGTCCCCTTAGGTACCTTGGATAGGAAAAGAGTGCGTCTGAAACCTGCTGCCTGTTACATTGTTTAGTTCTTCTTGGGAGCCTGTCCGGAACTGACGTAATCGATACACATTCTCCACTTGTTGGTCTTTTTTATTATGAGTACCGGATTTGCTAGCCAATCCGGGTGAGGCATTTTCATGACGTGGCTGACTGTAAACGGTCGTGTTATTTCTTCTCCTATGGCAGATTGTTTGGAGGGATCATGCTCGATGAAAGCCACCATCTTGGTGTCTTGTGCTGCCTTGAACTTTGCCCTTTCATCTTCAGTACTCGGTCTTTTCAATGCTGTTCTGTCATCCGGGTCTGCTTGAGACCGGTAATGCTTGAGTTCCTCTTTTCTGCAAGCTTGCTCAGCCATTGCTGCTTCTCCTTCATCGCACTCAGCCGCTATAACCCGGCTTCCATGTATGGTGATGGTCTGCTTAGGACCCGGGATTTTTAGCTGTAGATACACATAACACGGCCTAGCCATGAATTTAGCATAAGCCGGCCTTCCGAACAGCGCGTGATAAGGACTGCGCAACTTGACCACCTCGAAAGTGAGACACTCAACTCGATAATTATCCTTTGATTCTCCGAAAGCTACCTCCAATGCGATTTTTCCCTCGGGGCACGCTGAGTGACCCGGCACTATCCCATGAAAAATTGTTGAACTTTTCTGTAGCTGAGGCTCCTTGAGACCCATGCGTAGAAAGGTCTCCCAATACAGGATATTGATGCTACTTCCACCATCCATCAGGACCTTTTTCAGCTCATACCCATTGACCTGCGGTGCAACTACTAATGCTAGGACTCCCGGGTGTTCTATCCTTTCCGGGTGATCTGTTCTGCTCCATGTTACATCCTGCTCTGACCATCTCAGATATCTTGGAAGAGCCGAAGAAACCGAGTTTACCGCTTGTTTCAGTATCTTTTTGTCCTTATTCGAAGTTCCTGTAGTATGCACGTGGTACTGTCCCAATTGCTTGGGGTTAGCTTGAAAACCTCCAGCTCCCCCTTGATTGTTACCCTGATTTCCTGCTGCCGGGTTACCGGCTGGGGGTGGGCCGTTGCCCGGGTTTCCACCTGGACCCGGTCCTCCTCCCCGACCTGCACCTCGCATGGCTCTGTTCACTTTCTCGTTCTTTCATCTCTGTAGGTCGGCGCACTGCTCCAAGGAGTGGTTAGCCGGCCTACCGTTCCTGCTGTGTTTCGGGCACGCCATTCTGAAGATGTCCTAATTGTTACTCGGCCTTGGCGGCCCTTGATAGTTTCCTCCATTGTGATTTCCAGTATTGAAATTTCCTTCTGCCCTGGGTCTCGAAGACCCGGCTTCTGTGCTGGCGACAAACTCAGAGCCTCCCTCGAACGGGCGCTCGTTCTGGCTGTTTCCGTTATTACCCGGCGCTGATCCATTGCCGGCTCTTCCATTATTACTTGTGTTCGCTTTTGCTTTTTTGTCATCAACTTTCTCTTCTGTAGTGTCCTTTGCGGCGTGTTTGTTGCATGCATCCATCAGTTCTCCCATCGTGACATCTGAAGCATTCCGACTAGATTTCATGCGGGTTAACTTTTGCACTAAATGTGTGTACTTGCACATTTTTGCCATAGCTTGTAACACATCCTTGGGCTGAATATCTGTGGATGAATGAAGTATTTCCATAACTCAGCGCACCCAGCTGCGCGCCGACTCTCCCTTCTTCTGGACGCATCGTTCTAGGTCATCAATAGTGAATAACTTTCTGCACGTCCCATGAAAGTGCTTGATAAACGCAGTTTTCAACTCCTCCCACGACTTGATAGATCCCTCTGGTAGAGTATTGAACCATAATTTTGCTGCTCCTTCTGACATCATTAGGTACATAAACTTGGTTTGAAGATTTTCCGTTGCGTTGCGAATTGACATTGCCATCTCATAACTGCCCAACCATGTTTCCGGATCCATAGTCGGCTCATAATTCACTACTTTACCCGGTTCCTTGAATTTATCCGGGTAAGGCTCAGCCCTGATGTTGTCCGACAGGCACTTAGGCCCAGCAAGATTAGTCGGGACCGGCCTTACTCGAGAAACGTGTGATCCTGCAGGGGGTGCGGCCGGACGCGGGACTGCTGGTGGCCCATGCACTGCAGACCCGGCTGCGGCTCTCCTGGCTGTGGAACTGTCCACGATAGCTTGTGCTGCTGATGCTGCTGGTACTGCCTGAACGCTGGGAGGAGGCGGCATTTGCTGCTGCTCTTCCCTCCGCTGCGCTGAACTTGTCTGGATATTGCCGGTATTGCCTCGTTGCTGACTGACATATGGCGTTCCATGCATTCCACTTCTGTGATCCGGGTAATTAGCTTGCTGCACCACCGCGGTGTGCAAGAAATCTATCGCCCGCCGGGTCTCCTCTGCATGGGGTGACTCTCTCACGGGTATTCGATTTAATGCGAGCGTTGCCACGTACACGTTATCCATGGGGTTGTTGTAATGACCCGCTGGTGTGCGAAAACGTGATGGTGGTGGTGGTGGTACAGTATTGCCGGTAGTAACTCCAGTCTGTGGTACGGGTAACCCGGCCTGCGTGTCTACCGGTTGTACTCCTCCGGTTGTTGGCTGAGGGGCGGTTCCCTGGTTTGCCGCTGGGATCGGCTGATCCTGAGGCGTGATGAATAGCGCAGCCGGGTTTATGACTCCTCCCAATGCTGGTAATCTGGTTTGGTGCCTTTGATGTATTCTAGTCGTTTCCTCTCGGAGCCGGGTTTCTAGCGCATCCAGCTCACGTTGGCGCGTGGCCATCCCTTGCCTTTCTGCTTCTACCTGCCTTCTCTGTTGTTCCAATGCACGACGGGCTACGTCCAGATCCCTGACACGTTCCGCCGCGTTTTCCGGAGTAATAACCGTGGCCAGAACGGTGGGGTCTAGAATCAAGTTGTTGTTGAATAAGGCCGGGTGTTGCGGATTTGAAGGACCCGCTCCTGGTGTCCGGTTTGCTAGGAATCCAAACGTGTTCGCGTGTAACTCGTTTTCCGCCGCTTGACTGATAACCGATGCCGACTCTCCGTCAACCCGGGCCAAACTGGGTTCCCGTTAGCCGGACCTTGCTGCTGGGCCAATGCTTGTGCTGCTCCGACCGTGGCCGCGGTCACGTTCTCCTGGTTGAGATTGGTCGCGGGAGCCGTGTAAACCGCAACCCGGCGCACAATGCTTGACGCGAATTCATACTGTTCCTCTTCGCTGCTATTTTCCTCATACCGATTCTCTAGCAGATGCAGGATAGACTCGGTATCATCTTCTTTCTCGACCCAGCCACGCGGGATCCATGCCGGCTCCTCCGGCTGTTCCCTCTTCGTGGTGGGTTCTTCTGTTGGATCTGTCGTCCCAACTGATTCTTCTCCATCTGATTGAATGTAGGTGGCCTCCCCTGACACAGAATCAAATCCAAAGTCGTCAGGGATCGAACCGAAAGTACGTACCATACCGATGAAGACGTTGATCCGGCCGATTGTCACGATAGATCCGGATTCGAGGTGATCCGACTCTGGCCCCCAGCCGGAATCGTCCACCATCTTCTCTCCTTCGCGGTCGGTGTAGATCTCGCCGATGACAAGATTCTCCATGTTCTTCCGAGCTTCTCCCGTGATGTAAACACCTTTGGACGCATGCCCCACGGTGGGTGCCAACTGTCGTGGGATAATCACAGCAGACGTTACCGGGGGTAACTTATCTTGGGGCAAGACGACACTGGTGTTTGGGAGAGGGTTTAGCTCAGAGGAAAACATGATGATATGCGATCTGGTAGCCGGCAAGCAAGTCGCCGAGTCTCCGATCTCGATATATTAATCTCAACTCTCGTGTTACACTGGATACTCGATACCTAGCGATATTGCTCGAACTCTTGGGTCCCTGAACCTAACCTAGGGGCCGGCTTATAAAGCATCCGGATCCCTGGCCTGTTCTCCAAGGCGTACTCTGAGTCCTACCCGGACACTGCTTACAAAACCCTAAACTTCCTTACCGGAACCCACAATCCGGGTTACCAGGCCTACGATCTTGGGCCTTCTTGAAGCTCCTTCATCCTTGGCCGGGTCTTCGCGCAGCGTCCTTTGGGCCGAGTTACACCTTGGCGTTGGGCTACCGGGTTATCATCCCTCCATCACTAAGTCTATTTCTTCTCCTGTCGAACAACTCGAGTTACACAGCTCAAGCTCTCACCACAAGAACACCACCACCAGGAAACCACAGCACACAAACCAATCTCCACAAGTTAACTCCCATTACTAGGATCCAGTGAAATCACTGATCCAGCAAGATCAACACAATGCCAAGCCAGGAGCTGGGGAATCAGACCTCTAGCAAGCCAAAGCAAGGCCAAGCATGGAGCTAGAGGAACAAGCCAGCAATAACTGTAGAGAGGAAGGCCAACAATTCAGCAACACCAACCAGCAGTAGATCCACAAGATTAACACACAACCCCAGCATCAACACCTAACAGGTTGATCTCTATACACCACTTAGCAATAAATTGCAAAGCTATGCACAAAGTATAGAGCTGGGATTTTTCCCTCAGCCTGGCATAGAGTTGCTATACTCAACACACCACAAAGGTTTAAATAGAAGCATAATATATGTTCCTATCTATATGAAAGTGCCTCAGAACAACATCATAGGCTTTCGCCAACAAAAACCTAGTGTGATATGTTCTTATCAGTTAAACGGCAAAAGGGGAACAAATTAACAAACCCTAGATCATACCACATCAATACTCATGTTGTGCAAGATCAAAACCTGGGCATATCCTAAAGTAGCACCTCAGGATGCAATCATGCAAACAATTTAGCACTTGGGCACAAAATAGGAAATTGTTAAACATGATATGTTAATTTACAAGCATGTGTTCACAGGAGAATATAGGGCCTCAGACTTGGCATCACAGGCAAGCGGCAAACCAAGTTATAGCAACTGTTCTTATCAGTTACATGCTTAGGGGCAACAAGATCAAGCAAGCTTATGTTCTTATCAGATAAATTGCTTAGGGCCTTATAGCAATAGCCATGTGTTCTTATAAGAGTAAAAGGCTACCAGTACCACAATTCAAAAGCAAATGGGCCAACAAAGTTTCCTAACTCACAAGCACATGCACAAATGTTGCTTGGCACTAATCCATGGATTAGTCCCTCAACACAACACTTATACATCTAATTGCATCAGAAACCAGTATGGATACAAAAGGGAAAAATGGGCCATGTTCTCTGTTGAAACAGAGAGTACCCTAGGGGCAGTGGCATATTCTCTGAATTAATCAGAGTACACATGTGTGTTTCATGTAGAACATAACAGAAAAAACCTACTATCATAAGCATCAAGAGATGGTAGCAATAGCACAAACCACTGCGCATCACATAGGAGCAATTCTAGGGTTGAGCAGGCATAACAAGGCATACATAGAATCCATCCACACACGGGTAAAATTCCCAATTGCTAGCAGGTATGAGCACAGGCTCGATGGCCGGTTCCAGAGCAAGGAGAGACGGGAGAGAGGGGATAGAGAGAGTAAGAGTGGAAGAGAGGAGTTCTTACAGGTGACCATCCTCGTGGTGGTCACAGCCAGGCGGCACATCAAGGTCGAGGGCGGCGGCGTGGGCCGTGGTTGCTCGCTGGGAGCCGTCCCGACCGTGCAACATCTCCGCCACAACAACAGCTGCACCACTCGACGTCGGGGCACGTGGAAGATTCAGCAGGACGTCGAGACGATGGGAGTTCCCAGGAGCAGCTCGGGAGCAGCCCGGTGGCGACGGGGCCTGTGTTCACCAAAACCCTAGGCGGGGGTTTGGCTGGCGCACGGCCGTCTCCGAGAACGAATCTTAGATCGAAGGACATGGGGAGGTAGAGCGGCGTGTGGCGCATCGGTTCCCACCAGTCGCGACGGCAGAAGCCACCGGAGATGGCGGAGCTAATTCGGTGGCGGTGCGGGCGTTGTGGTCGTGAGAGAGAGCGAGAGAGGAGGGGAATGAGAAAGAGGAGTGAGTCGAGAGGGAGGCGACCGGGTGGGTCTGGCTTGGGTCCTCTCCCGAGCTGGTGGGTTGTACCTAACCCACTGGTGGGTTGGCCCACCAGTCAGCCTCCAGGGAAAATTGGTCTTTGGACCATTTTCTCCTAAAGTGAAAATAATCTAAATAATAATAAATCAATAAAAATTCAAAATTTAATAATAATAATAAAATCCATAAATTGAAAAACTAAAATATCTCAAATTCTTGAACAATATTATTTATAGATACATCTTGACCATATTATTTTAACTCGTAATATTGGTAAATTAAACAGAATTAATAAAAGAATGGAAAATAGTGTCTACTTTAATTCTTTAAACTTAAAATCACCACCTAGAACACTTTTATTACTTAATATTTATATATCAAAATAAAAGTTTCCATATTATAAAATTAAATAGCGATACATTGTGGTAATGAGTAATGCAAATATTTTCATATTAAAAATTGTTCCATATCAAATAATACTAACTCAATTTCTTATTATTTGGAACAATAATAGAAATTCTAATAACACATAACAAAGCTAGAAAATAATGTTATTATCATTTCTTGTAATTTCAAATAAAACTTCTGTACTTGTAATACATGTTTCCTTTCTTCCAAATTTAGAGAGTTCTGCTAATTACATTATTTCAAAAGAATTAACACATTATATTAATGAAAACAAAAAGGAAATTAGTACTTCTCTTAAAATGAATAGTCACACATTCTAAAATCAGTGTATATCATGTAAGTATTGCTTTTTAATGATCAAAGCATTTTCTAAGAGAAATGAATATAACCTCACTTTAATATTTTCATGATTTTAAATAAATGTTTCCCAAAATAAGTTAAGCCAACAATTAAATTCTTACTTAATGAAATATGATTACTTTTCAACTTAAAACTTTGTAATGTGATTTAAATGGATATTTTCAGAGTTCCATTTTATCTAAGTTGTTTTTCCTGAATGAACAATTTTGAAAAATTATAACAAACTTTGTTTGTTTTCCCTAAAGAATTCTCCTTATTAAGATATCATCTTATTACCTGCATAAAAGTGAATAATAATCTATCCATTAATACATAACATTCTTAAATGTTTCCTAACCAAGCATATGAACTAAAACCCTGAATAACTAATTAAAGCAATCAACCAACTTTTGATCAAAACCTTAAGTGATGCAAGTCATCACTATAAGAACTAATATAACAATCCAAAGCTAAGTAAACCTAACAAAATCTAAGTATCGTAAGACGTAGCTTAATCATTCAAGCTTGGGTATTTTCGGGGTAAATCATGATGCATTCCATTACTATGCATAATAGCATATTGCCAGTTTTCCAGTACGCTTTAGGTCTTGCGAGACTACATGCACATGGGTGGGGTTCCTTAATTCCCGCGGACTCTGGGGTTTATGATGGTCTGCCAGGGGCACCTATATATCTATCGTGAGGGGTAGAATCAGGTGTTCAACCTGCTGACATAAATGGGTGGGCGTGCGTTGTGCGGAGAAGCATGGTTTCTCTTGGATCAACAACCGGGCCCCATACCTATGTGGGCGTGGACAGGATCTCGAGCCTGGTTGTGCAACATGGTCTTGATCGCCCATGGGTAAAGTAACACACCTCTGCATAGTGTAAAAGGATGTGGCATGTTACCCCCTGTTTCAGGAAGGAACTGCGAACGCTAAAGGAAATGCAACTCCATGAAGTTGTAGCTCCTGTGATGATCTGGCGGGCATATTTTTCAGAATTAAAACCAACCTCTTGAAGAAAGTTTTACCAAACCTTGCATTATCTTATGACTCTTTCGAGTCGAAAGTTGTAGTTAGTGCATCAAACTACCCACTGTATATCATGAACTTGTTGAGTAACGCTCATTACTCATTCGTTCCTGTTTCACCCCCTGCTTAGAGTTGAAGCCTTATGGAAGTCGTCATCGTGAAGCGGTCGCTGTCTATAGAAGCTAGGTGGAGTCATCTCTTACTTAGACAGTAAAGCATCATCATCAACAACGCTGGTGGAGGAGAAGCTATCAAGGTGTAGCTGGAGACCATTCGTGGACTTAGCTTAAAGCTTCAAATTTCTTCTTCTGATGTTTCATTTGCATGAGATCTTGTTTGATTCATCAAAGAGATTCTCGAGATTTTGTAATGAAGTTTGTATCCTATAGTTTTGCTTGGACCTGCTTTGTTTCTGTTGTACTACTTTGAGGGATGTAATATTCATGGATAAGTCCTTCTGTGAGTATTATGTCAACGACTTGCGCACTACACATGTAGTGGTGTGCTGGGTCATCACAACACACACATCCAAATTGTTACAAAAAGACTGAGAAAAAGAAGTCATGGTGAAGCAATAAAGGCACACACATCAACACACGTCATCACTCATACCAATCAACCACTATCATTGACAACAACCGGAACACTACAAAGGTTCCCGAACAACGATGCCTTCACAAAGGCAATGACACACAAGCGTCGATGTCACCTGATCCAAGTAGATGTTGGATCATGGGTAAACTTTGAATACAATTTCTATTTTTGTTCTCAACTCATGATGTACTAGATGCGTTTCTGATGATTACAGATTTGTTTTCTTCATTTTTTCTATTTCTTAAACTAGGAAAATAATTGATTTATCTTTTCTGGGCAAGTAGTTGGTTATTAAATTTTCGCATATTGCTGAGTTATGATATGTATATGATTTTACTATCCCTTCCATTTAATTAAGGTGATCTTGTGCTGAATTCCATTTCCTTTAACCCCCAGTCAAGCTAAAGTCATTTGAGATATTGCACACTTGGCATTGACTTATCTTGGGCTACCTTTTTATGTAGTAGTGTACTTGAGACGCTTCCTAGACGTTTATGGACTTACTTAGCAGCAATTAATGGTGCATTATGTCTTGTTCAAGGAAACTCCATACTCAGTTTACTTTTCGATTTTTTAACCCTAATAGTAAGTTATGCCAATTTATCTTTTCAACTTGACTTCTTATTGTCTGAATATTAATTTCAGCTTAATGTCTTATTGTTTTAATATTACTTTCAGATTGAAACAATTTGTAGGTCATATCATGTTACAATTGTAAACATTTTACTTTCGGTTTAACAGGAAACAATTGGTATGTCATGTTACTTTTAGTTTAATGTATAAACAAATTAACCTTTTCTCTTTCAGATGGAATCCAGTAGTATGTAAAATAAAAGGGTCATTTATCGAATTTCCCACAGCGGTCCACTTCTACTCAGTTTTACCCCTAGCGCCGAATCGACCTCAGTTTGCCCCTAGTATGTGCGCAACTACTATGGAGAGGCTGGAACAGTAAGTTTAGAGTCGAATCCGTTAGGCGAAGTGGGGCCGGAGGAGTCAGACTCCGTTTCGCGAAGTGGGTCCGGGTGGGACTGCCACTTCGTTGAAACCGTCCGGAGCTTACAGGTGGGACCGCGCAGTTAGTTGACTATTCTGAATAGTCCACACCCGAGCTTCCCGCCACCACCGTCGTGCGCTGCCGCCCAATTTAGTTGCCCCACCATCGTGCGCTGCCGCTCTCGCCGCCGCCACCTCCGCACCACCCCCTGCTGCGCCACGAGCACCTGCGGCACCACCACCACCTGCGGCGCCACCACCACCTGCTCCACCGCCACCTTCCTCAGCCAGCGCCCCACCGCCACATGTGTCGCAGCCAGCAGCACACATTTGCGCCGCCAGCACCACCTGCACCACCTACACTGCCGCCGCCGTTCCGCGTGGCCACCTGCTAGACCGCCGGGGCCGTCCTCCGACGCCGCTGGTGGGGCGCTCGTTCCACCACTTTGCTCGACGAAATGGATACGAATGAAATGGAAAGCGGCCGCGCCATGGGGCCAGAGACACGCCGCGTCCACGATTGAGTTCCCATTGGGTAAGTACTGAGCTTTGAATTGTCGATTAGACATGGGATGCCATTGATTTGCAGCTGATTGCGTCTCTGTTTT
The DNA here is from genome assembly GCA_028641055.1 of Alopecurus myosuroides. NCBI lineage: Eukaryota > Viridiplantae > Streptophyta > Magnoliopsida > Poales > Poaceae > Alopecurus > Alopecurus myosuroides. Next base: position 390,511,738 of record CM054060.1, read on the forward strand.
TGTGGATTAGGATGGAGTTGCAGTTTGCTTTCTTGGTGAACGTTAGAAGGGAGCGCTACATTGTCGCTGCAGATAGTAAGAAGAAATACGAAGGAGGTTTCAGTTATTCGGTCCCAATGGATTGTAACTGGAGTTTCAGACAATTTGTAGCCCATATCCTTGGGGTTTGCATGATGAAGTGGAATTTAGATACTTTGATGGGGAAAAGATTGGATCCAAATTAGTAATGATGAAGAGCTCGCTACCATGTTTGCTAAGCATAAGGAGGCAGAGAATTTTAATGTGAAGCTGCAAAATGATGTGGTTGTGCCGGCAGTTGGACACACGGTGGCGGGTTCATCTTCTGTGGCAGGACCATCACGTCGTACTGCCAACTCCAGCCAGAACAGTTCAAAACCAACTCGACGTGGTGGCTCGACAAGTATGGGCACTGGGAGAAGGGTTCATGTTGAAGTGGAGGAGGATGCCTGCATGTAACACCTGTGGTGTTACCTGTTTGATTTGGTTGCATCATATGCATCACATTGCATTGCATCATGTTTGCATCAACTGAAAATTTCAAAACAATTTAAACTTTCACCCTTGCTCAAAAATTTCCAACTTCAAACCATTAATTCAACCAATTAAATTCAAATCTCTTCCAATCCTCAAATCAGTACCTTTGGAAACCATATCAACTCACCAAGATCTCTTCCTCTCTAATTCATCCCAAAACCCTAGGGGGTAACCCTATCCAAAGCATGTTTTTATTAAAGGTTTTATTAAACTCAAAACCTTCTATTTTGATTTCAAACACAAACTTCTATTTTAAAATTTAATTTTTGAAAACTAAAGTTGGAATGTGGTTTCTATTTATCTAAAAAGCTTAACTGATTTTTTCTGAATTTTTTCTCAATTAAAACTTTAACAAATTTCTTCCAAAAGCAAACCTACAAAAAAAAAAAACAGAAGAAGGAAAATAAATAAAAGAGAAACAGGCGCGCAGCACCTAATCTACCGCCCAGCCCAGCCCGCAAACCCCTAACAGCGCGCAGCCCGGCCCGCCTTAAGCCACTTAACGGTTCGCGGTTGCGCCAAGATCCGTGCCAGCGCCCTCCGTCTTCGTCAAGCTGTACGGCGGCCATCCGGAGCGCCACCGCGGCAGAAAGCTTCCTCGACGGCGATCCGAGCTCGTGGCGACCTATAAAACCTGCCCTAGCCGCAGACCTAACCCTAGACCCACCTGCCCTAGCTAGCTACCCTCGCCCGCCGCCGTTTTCCCTCTCCTTCACCTTGATCCACCCCCTGTTCTGAACCTCGCCACCGACGTCGTCCTCTGAAACCGCCGTGAGCGCCACCACCTCAGCTCCCTTCCACCCCAGCCACCCACTGAAATCAGCTCGCCTCACTTCCCTCTCGCTGTTGATCACTGGATCGTGACCGGTAAGCATCCGTGCACCCGCCGCCATCCTCGCCTTTTCTCCGGCCACCGTGGCACCACTATCTGAAACTGTGGGTGCCGTATCCCTTGCAGAGCCCCTCTCCGCCGTATGATCGTTGGGAGCGCACCGCCACCATCTCCTCGTTGTTTTGCACACCGGAGCAACCACGAGAAGCACCCAGAGACGCGCCGCCACCTCTGTCACCGCCGCTGTCGCCGTGGGTCGTCCTCGCCGATCTTCTGCAACCACGGCAACATCCCGGTGAGGTCACCGTGTCCTTCTTCCCCTCTGTCCTCCAGCATGTGCACGATCTCTGCGTCGAACACCCGCACATCCAACGCCGCTCGCCCACCGTGTTTTTCCCCGCCGGTGAAGTTCCGTCAGTCGAGCTCTGCCTTCTGTCGAGGAAACGCGCGGTCGTCAGTTAAGTTCAGTTAACTGGCGATACAACAATATCCCGTTCGCGTCGCTGTATCTGACAACAAACGCGATCCACCCCACCGGTTCAGGCACAGCGCATCGAGGGCGAGATCCAGGGTTCGAGCCCTGGCTCGCGGGATTTAATCCCATCTTTTGCCACCCGTGGCTGACAGGCAGGGCCCGCCTGTCTGTCACCCTGGCTGCCACGCCAGCAAGCACACGCCACGCTGGCCTCGCAGGCCCACAGGGCAGTGCCTGTGGGTACTCCTCCAGCGCGTAACAAAAGTTTAAAAATAAAATCTGTTAATTTCTAAATTCCTTTTAAATAAACAGATTTGAATAGAAACTTGGAAATTCAATATCTCCCATTTTATAAATCCAACAAATGCAAACTTTATATCTATTCTGATCCAAATTTCATATTCTTTCCAAATATGCAATTTGTGTTCTGTTTTGAATATTCAAAATGCAATTTAAATTCAAATCCAAATAATTCAAATGCAATTTGTAATAATTCATAACTAATTATTCTTAAGTCCAAATAATACAAATAAAATATGTTTTTCACACCATTTTGAATGCTCTATTCAAATATAAACTTTGTTTTCTGGTTTGAATAATTTAAAATGCCTAAACAATTTAATCTTGTTTAAATTCAATTAAAACTTGTTTAATATTGTTTAATTCCTAAATAATTAATCCAAAGTCCAATTTCAAAATGTGAAACATGTAATCCAACTAAAATTTGATAACCTTTTCAAATATCAACTTTGTTGTTTGGTTTGACCAACTTAACTTGATGATAACAACCCCTACTTGTTCAACACCATTAAGTAACAATAATTTCCAAACTTGACAAATGTTTTCTAAACTTGTTAACCATCCTTCCACTTGCATTTAATATTGTTATCTTCTTGTTCTTCATCATGCATGCATCATTCTAACTCACTTACACATGATGCTTAGTGTTAGAACAAATAATTCAACTATAAGGCATGGGTTTGCCATATGCAATCTTTGCATATGGAATCCATTTAAACTTGTGTATCTTATCCACTAGTTTACTTTGGTGCATCTATTAACCTTGTCATGCATCCATATCTTGATTATGCTGGATCTTTTGCCGTAGTAGTAATTGTTGCATCCGGTGTTTCTTTTAGTTCGTTGCTTCTTCCCGGATAGTACGTTGAGATGATGTGAGCAACGACAAGTTCTGCTACCTTGCGGGATCTCAGGCAAGTATACTCACTTGCATGCCATATGGCTGCCTTTCATCACTTGTTACCGATTCTTTCCGTTGATTCTTTTCTGCTAGCCATAGTGGTAGTTGTTTCTGTTACGAACCCATCACATGAATCCCTTAACCTTGATATTGCCTCACCTCCATACCTACAGCCTTTGTTTGTGCCTGTTCTTATCTAGCCTGCTTAGGTTGTTTTGCTCGAGTCTGTTACCCGTTACTTCTGTTATTACTTAATTATGCTCTGGGGCTCGATGTTAATCAATCAAACCTGTTAATTGCTAATGGTAATAATAATAATAATTTGATGATAAGGCACCGGCAGGAGGCCCTTTGTGGTTTTGAGGCCTGCTAGTGTCGACCCTAATAGGAAAAGGGTCTTGTCTACTGATCCATGATGAGCGCACTACCCGCATTTGGGGAGTATGGGCTCCCCCTCAGTTTGACCCGATTCGCATCTCGTCCAAATCGCCTCATTTAGTTCGGGTTTTCCATTTGCTGCATGCATGATCTTGCGAGCCCTTGGTACCCGGGTGGAACTTTCGTAGTCGGCATATAGGGGGACACGGTCTTAGAGTGCTATGAGGGTCCATTTTCTTCTGGGCCCGAGTAGCCGTGCGCCCAAGGTTCTTTGGGCTTGATGCGAAGAAGGGTTGGATTGTGTTGAGTGACCCGCTTGGTGGAGTGGCCGCTCCATCTGGCGGGATATTCATGAGTGTGGTTACTTTGGTGCATCCCTGCAGGGTAAATCTTCTCGAGAAGCCGTGTTTTCCGCGGTTATGGATTACTTGGTGAAAGTACTGGCTAACAAGTACTCAGGACAACTTCAACATAATGATCAATCATGTTTCACCCAATGATTATTAATCTGACTAGTAATAGGTTATTCACACAATAACTTGACTCATCTTTAATACCACGGTGTGAGTTATCCTCGGATTGCTTCTTTGGATAAGGGGCGAGATCCAGGATGGGTTTGTTTGAAGTTATCTTTCAGTTGGTTACTATCACTCGATCTTATCTCCTTTCTGATAGTTGGAAGTAATAGAATCTCTGTAGTTGGTTAGTGCAGCCTGTTGTCGCTTATTTGCAATAACCCCTCCTTTTCCGTTGATCCTAAAGTATTTGTATCTTGTGATGACTGGCTACGCCGGTAACTTGTGAGTATGGGCTTTGTCCCCCTTGCCAGTACTTAACCGTACTGACCCACGAATCTCTTTCGTGGCTGCAAATTCCAACTTGCAGTCAACAGGTTTGAAGTCTGACGACGTTAGCTTGGGAATCCCTCCGGCTTGGCCTGGGCAGGGATTGGACGCCTTCGGTTATCTTCAGGACTCTTAGTCCAATTTGGATCTTGTCCGTAGACGGACGTTTGTTTCTTCCGCTGTTATGTTGGATCTTTGTAATGTATCAGTTGTATCCCTGGCTCGTTTGAGTCATCTTGTATCTATCTGTTCCTGTTGTAATTGTGGAGTATTCGCGAACTATTGTAATGTTATCATAAATGGCAACCTGGAATCGGTTATTATGTGGATTTGGCGGGAATGCTGAAATCTGCATAGTGCCCGATATCGGGGCGTCACAAATGGTATCAGAGCCTTGGTTCCGATTCCCGATATTGTTTCGATACGAATGGTTATCGAAGCAACGGGTCCGCAAAGCCTGTAGGATAACCTCGCTAACGGTCGTTGTTTCTAGAGTGTCAAAAACTAGTTCTGCTAAACTATTTTGGGAAAAGCATCTCAATAGGATTCTTGTTTTCTCCTTACCTCTATTCTATTTCCCCTCCCATCTTATTTGTTTTGGAGTCTCTCTTCCTGTCTACCTTTCAAAGTGTTAGGATCCTACGCGGGTGGACGTTTTCTGAGCCTTTAACCTAATAGGTTCGATCATCGGAAGATTCCTGGTGGAAGAACATCGTCGTCACTCCGAGCAAGAATCTCTTGTTAGTGGTGTCGAGGAGATCAACCGGAAGCGCGAAGAATCGATAGTCGAACTTCTTTCCCCTCCCGGGTTAGCAGGTGGATTGCGAGGGCGCAATCCCTTGTTAGTGGTGTCGTCTGTAACACCTGTGGTGTTACCTGTTTGATTTGGTTGCATCATATGCATCACATTGCATTGCATCATGTTTGCATCAACTGAAAATTTCAAAACAATTTAAACTTTCACCCTTGCTCAAAAATTTCCAACTTCAAACCATTAATTCAACCAATTAAATTCAAATCTCTTCCAATCCTCAAATCAGTACCTTTGGAAACCATATCAACTCACCAAGATCTCTTCCTCTCTAATTCATCCCAAAACCCTAGGGGGTAACCCTATCCAAAGCATGTTTTTATTAAAGGTTTTATTAAACTCAAAACCTTCTATTTTGATTTCAAACACAAACTTCTATTTTAAAATTTAATTTTTGAAAACTAAAGTTGGAATGTGGTTTCTATTTATCTAAAAAGCTTAACTGATTTTTTCTGAATTTTTTCTCAATTAAAACTTTAACAAATTTCTTCCAAAAGCAAACCTACAAAAAAAAAAAAACAGAAGAAGGAAAATAAATAAAAGAGAAACAGGCGCGCAGCACCTAATCTACCGCCCAGCCCAGCCCGCAAACCCCTAACAGCGCGCAGCCCGGCCCGCCTTAAGCCACTTAACGGTTCGCGGTTGCGCCAAGATCCGTGCCAGCGCCCTCCGTCTTCGTCAAGCTGTACGGCGGCCATCCGGAGCGCCACCGCGGCAGAAAGCTTCCTCGACGGCGATCCGAGCTCGTGGCGACCTATAAAGCCTGCCCTAGCCGCAGACCTAACCCTAGACCCACCTGCCCTAGCTAGCTACCCTCGCCCGCCGCCGTTTTCCCTCTCCTTCACCTTGATCCACCCCCTGTTCTGAACCTCGCCACCGACGTCGTCCTCTGAAACCGCCGTGAGCGCCACCACCTCAGCTCCCTTCCACCCCAGCCACCCACTGAAATCAGCTCGCCTCACTTCCCTCTCGCTGTTGATCACTGGATCGTGACCGGTAAGCATCCGTGCACCCGCCGCCATCCTCGCCTTTTCTCCGGCCACCGTGGCACCACTATCTGAAACTGTGGGTGCCGTATCCCTTGCAGAGCCCCTCTCCGCCGTATGATCGTTGGGAGCGCACCGCCACCATCTCCTCGTTGTTTTGCACACCGGAGCAACCACGAGAAGCACCCAGAGACGCGCCGCCACCTCTGTCACCGCCGCTGTCGCCGTGGGTCGTCCTCGCCGATCTTCTGCAACCACGGCAACATCCCGGTGAGGTCACCGTGTCCTTCTTCCCCTCTGTCCTCCAGCATGTGCACGATCTCTGCGTCGAACACCCGCACATCCAACGCCGCTCGCCCACCGTGTTTTTCCCCGCCGGTGAAGTTCCGTCAGTCGAGCTCTGCCTTCTGTCGAGGAAACGCGCGGTCGTCAGTTAAGTTCAGTTAACTGGCGATACAACAATATCCCGTTCGCGTCGCTGTATCTGACAACAAACGCGATCCACCCCACCGGTTCAGGCACAGCGCATCGAGGGCGAGATCCAGGGTTCGAGCCCTGGCTCGCGGGATTTAATCCCATCTTTTGCCACCCGTGGCTGACAGGCAGGGCCCGCCTGTCTGTCACCCTGGCTGCCACGCCAGCAAGCACACGCCACGCTGGCCTCGCAGGCCCACAGGGCAGTGCCTGTGGGTACTCCTCCAGCGCGTAACAAAAGTTTAAAAATAAAATCTGTTAATTTCTAAATTCCTTTTAAATAAACAGATTTGAATAGAAACTTGGAAATTCAATATCTCCCATTTTATAAATCCAACAAATGCAAACTTTATATCTATTCTGATCCAAATTTCATATTCTTTCCAAATATGCAATTTGTGTTCTGTTTTGAATATTCAAAATGCAATTTAAATTCAAATCCAAATAATTCAAATGCAATTTGTAATAATTCATAACTAATTATTCTTAAGTCCAAATAATACAAATAAAATATGTTTTTCACACCATTTTGAATGCTCTATTCCAATATAAACTTTGTTTTCTGGTTTGAATAATTTAAAATGCCTAAACAATTTAATCTTGTTTAAATTCAATTAAAACTTGTTTAATATTGTTTAATTCCTAAATAATTAATCCAAAGTCCAATTTCAAAATGTGAAACATGTAATCCAACTAAAATTTGATAACCTTTTCAAATATCAACTTTGTTGTTTGGTTTGACCAACTTAACTTGATGATAACAACCCCTACTTGTTCAACACCATTAAGTAACAATAATTTCCAAACTTGACAAATGTTTTCTAAACTTGTTAACCATCCTTCCACTTGCATTTAATATTGTTATCTTCTTGTTCTTCATCATGCATGCATCATTCTAACTCACTTACACATGATGCTTAGTGTTAGAACAAATAATTCAACTATAAGGCATGGGTTTGCCATATGCAATCTTTGCATATGGAATCCATTTAAACTTGTGTATCTTATCCACTAGTTTACTTTGGTGCATCTATTAACCTTGTCATGCATCCATATCTTGATTATGCTGGATCTTTTGCCGTAGTAGTAATTGTTGCATCCGGTGTTTCTTTTAGTTCGTTGCTTCTTCCCGGATAGTACGTTGAGATGATGTGAGCAACGACAAGTTCTGCTACCTTGCGGGATCTCAGGCAAGTATACTCACTTGCATGCCATATGGCTGCCTTTCATCACTTGTTACCGATTCTTTCCGTTGATTCTTTTCTGCTAGCCATAGTGGTAGTTGTTTCTGTTACGAACCCATCACATGAATCCCTTAACCTTGATATTGCCTCACCTCCATACCTACAGCCTTTGTTTGTGCCTGTTCTTATCTAGCCTGCTTAGGTTGTTTTGCTCGAGTCTGTTACCCGTTACTTCTGTTATTACTTAATTATGCTCTGGGGCTCGATGTTAATCAATCAAACCTGTTAATTGCTAATGGTAATAATAATAATAATTTGATGATAAGGCACCGGCAGGAGGCCCTTTGTGGTTTTGAGGCCTGCTAGTGTCGACCCTAATAGGAAAAGGGTCTTGTCTACTGATCCATGATGAGCGCACTACCCGCATTTGGGGAGTATGGGCTCCCCCTCAGTTTGACCCGATTCGCATCTCGTCCAAATCGCCTCATTTAGTTCGGGTTTTCCATTTGCTGCATGCATGATCTTGCGAGCCCTTGGTACCCGGGTGGAACTTTCGTAGTCGGCATATAGGGGGACACGGTCTTAGAGTGCTATGAGGGTCCATTTTCTTCTGGGCCCGAGTAGCCGTGCGCCCAAGGTTCTTTGGGCTTGATGCGAAGAAGGGTTGGATTGTGTTGAGTGACCCGCTTGGTGGAGTGGCCGCTCCATCTGGCGGGATATTCATGAGTGTGGTTACTTTGGTGCATCCCTGCAGGGTAAATCTTCTCGAGAAGCCGTGTTTTCCGCGGTTATGGATTACTTGGTGAAAGTACTGGCTAACAAGTACTCAGGACAACTTCAACATAATGATCAATCATGTTTCACCCAATGATTATTAATCTGACTAGTAATAGGTTATTCACACAATAACTTGACTCATCTTTAATACCACGGTGTGAGTTATCCTCGGATTGCTTCTTTGGATAAGGGGCGAGATCCAGGATGGGTTTGTTTGAAGTTATCTTTCAGTTGGTTACTATCACTCGATCTTATCTCCTTTCTGATAGTTGGAAGTAATAGAATCTCTGTAGTTGGTTAGTGCAGCCTGTTGTCGCTTATTTGCAATAACCCCTCCTTTTCCGTTGATCCTAAAGTATTTGTATCTTGTGATGACTGGCTACGCCGGTAACTTGTGAGTATGGGCTTTGTCCCCCTTGCCAGTACTTAACCGTACTGACCCACGAATCTCTTTCGTGGCTGCAAATTCCAACTTGCAGTCAACAGGTTTGAAGTCTGACGACGTTAGCTTGGGAATCCCTCCGGCTTGGCCTGGGCAGGGATTGGACGCCTTCGGTTATCTTCAGGACTCTTAGTCCAATTTGGATCTTGTCCGTAGACGGACGTTTGTTTCTTCCGCTGTTATGTTGGATCTTTGTAATGTATCAGTTGTATCCCTGGCTCGTTTGAGTCATCTTGTATCTATCTGTTCCTGTTGTAATTGTGGAGTATTCGCGAACTATTGTAATGTTATCATAAATGGCAACCTGGAATCGGTTATTATGTGGATTTGGCGGGAATGCTGAAATCTGCATAGTGCCCGATATCGGGGCGTCACACTGCATTTCTGCAGATGATGAAGAGAGGCTATATCTTGATGTTATTCAGAATTTAAGACAGACACCTCGGGCTGAAATCGAATATGAGTCTGATAGTGACGATGAAGAAGAGGAAGACTTGACACCTATTGAATGGAACCCTGTGAACCCTCTTATGGCAAAAGGTTGCATTTTTTCTTCCATGGGTGAGTGTAGAAATGCACTTGTGACGTACTGCATGAAGGTAGAACGTGCCTTTACAGTTGACAAGAGCGATAAAAGGCGATACACCGTGCACTGTGTGTATGAAGATTGTCAATGGAGGATGCACGCATCTAAAATACGTGGCAGCACCAATCACTACCAGGGAAAAGCTTACCCGTGACGCACCAATTTTCTTATCCGTGACGCACCTGGGCGCGTCACGGCTATCACGCCGCGCCTATGGGTTTAGCCGTGACGCACCTAGCTGGTGCGCCGCGCCTATTTATACCCGTGACGCACGGGCGTGGTGCGCCGCGGCTACTGCTAGGCGTGTCACGCCTAACCTCTCAGGTGCGTCACGGGTACCCTTTTTGGTGTGTCACGGCTATACTGTGCTGTATTTTTTTAAACTATGCAGTATCGTATTTATACAGGTATATACAGCTCAAATACAGAAGAATATCAGTAGACAAAATGTATCAAAACAGTTCTTTGACAAACAAATTATATATCATAGTTGATCATAACAGAATCACAGCAAATTGACAAAAATAAGTATGCAATTGACAGCAAAATGACATAATAAAGTTTCATAGCAGAAATATTCTCGAACAATAGTCTCGATCATCACCACATAGTTCAACAAATATTACATAGTCTCGAAAACAAACATACTACTAATAAATCCAGGAGTTAGTCAGATGGAAATGCTTTTTTGTTCTAATTTCAACAAACTCGTCATCTATCTAGCGGGCTGATGTAGTTGATGACCATCATCATGTCCAAGTTGGGGATGTCGCTATTCCTCATGGTGATCCGAATAGCTCGGCCAGCCTCCATACCAACTCTTGCGGAATGGAACTGCCTCCATGCTTGAGAGTTGAGGATGACGCGACCATCAGCATTATCCCTGGTGAACGGAACTGCGGTGACATTTCCTGATTATCCACGGCGTACTCCAATGGTACCTTTATGCTTCATGCCAGCACTGTCCGCTACCGCCATAGGTATTTTCTAGAACACACAATTCCAAGAAAGCATAAAAGCACAATGTCACATACCGGCCACATTATAACATAAGCAACTATAGGAATAAAAAAGTGTTAAGAAACATACCATGACATGTCCATTGGAGATATTAGTGTTGGTGATGCGATGCACGAAAGGGACCCCGATGTAGCTATCTATCTGGGATAGTTTCTGAAGGACACGGTCCTTCTCAAGCTCGCTAAGATTGACTCTTTGAGCAACCACCACATGTTTCCATGGGTCCTCCTCGTCCATATAATCGTCCTCACTTTCCTCCTCACTCCCTCCATCCACCTGTATACTCTCGCTATCCTCGCTCACAATCTCGCCTATATACCCATATACGGAAGTACGATACGAGGTTGCGGTCCTGCCATAGAGAAGTGAATGAGATCACCTCCGCTTAAATTATAGGTGGCGATGATAGACACCAATTGTTCCCCGTAGAAGTAGGTCTTCTTTCTTTTTTTCTTCACTCGAATTTTGTAAGTGGTCCCGTGAACATCGAAATCCACGATATTGCCTACTAACTCGTTGAACTCTTCCCGAATATTGCATGGTACAATCTAAAAAAGAAATATAAAAGAATCTTTTGTTAAGAAACATACCAATCTAAGCTGGATAGTAAAACGAAAGAACACAAGTTGCAAGTTAACATAAAAAGAATCGTTTGTTTATTACCAAAGAATCAAGGTGACCGTCGTTCAGCTGAATCATAAAAGAAGACCCGGTGAATTGTCCTTGGGCACATAGGGACCGACATACTTTGCAAGCCATGTTCTATTAAATTAAGAAAGTAGACATAGAGGTATAAAGCATCAGGTATAAAGCATCAGGTACAAAGCATCAGGTATAAAGCATCAGGTGTTAGAAGAAAGCAACATTTTACTTGTGACAACTAGCTGAACAAAATATTGTACAACATAGGTAAATTATTGTACAACTAGGGGGTGTGTGGGGGAAATTTATTTGTACGTCCATTAGTGAATAATCAACTTAAATGAATTTAGTGTACAACTAATTGATTTTTCTGCAACTTGGGTGTTTTTTTGCTGTCACACCAAGTTGGGAGACATCTATTATACAACTAGATGAAATTTGTTCCTCAACCAGATGGAAATTATGAGGTGCATGTATGCAACTAGATGGAATTTTTTTGTACAACAAGGAAACGTGGTCGCTGGAAATAACAACTTAAGAAAGTACATGAACTAGTTGAATTTTATTCTTCAACTTGGGGGATTATTTGTACAACCAGGAGGATATTGTTCTGCAACTAGGAGGATATTGTTCTGCAATTTGGTGTGTATGTACTCACATGTGTACTCCCATGAGCACCCCCATTTGGGCAGACAAAACCGACAAAAAAGATGCTAAGAACCTAGAAAAAGAATGCTGCTAGTAGAAGAACCAATTTTGATTTCCAGAATATCCCAGTTCTCCATACAACTGCCATTGTTTGAACATGTGCTGGCTCATTTCGTTTCATCATACTACTTAATCAATGTCTGGGTAGATAAGATGGGGTAATTTATCTAGTGGCACATTAAGGTTCTTTCATCATGTAGTAAGTTGTGCCATATACCAAGTAGGCCAGGGGAAAAAATCTCTAAACGGGCAATAATGCAGTATATATCCTTTTAATATTTTTGAAAAAATGCAGTACATATCTTGATGGCTCGGTTTTAGCTATCAGAAATACACACATCAGTCCATCTACACCAATTGATGTAGAATGTTTGGTTGAATAATTCTTGAGAGAACACTTTGCAACACGACATAAATAGGATCAAATGGATGGTTGCAAATAGGGAGGTCAACCACTCCAATACTGGAACTGAGTTCAGAGTTTCGTCCTTCCAAATAATTAAAAAAATGCAGATTTGCAGTATAGAAATACTAGGAGTTTGGCCACTAGGAGTCCTTCCAAAAAGTGCAACAAGAGCAAAATAAGGTGAATTAATCCAACACAAATAACAGCCACTAGGAGTTTGGCATGACAGTGAGCAAGACATTTTATTTAACAACCACTAGGTGAATTAATCCAACACAAATAACAGCAATTTTATTTATCAACAATGACACCTTTTGGCAAGACAGTGAGCATACGGGATCCGTAGATCGTCTTACATGATCTAGCTGCACTTCTAGGAGTTCGATCTCCAAGAGATGGCCTGGCTAGGGTTCGATCGATTTCAGAAACAAGAACAAGAAAAGGACAGGAGGGGTGGAGGAGGGGCTTACCTGGGGAAGTAGGGGAAGAAGATGGCGGCCTTGGCTCGATGTAGTCGTTCACGTTGGGGAAGCAGGTGGACGGCGTCGACGACGAACTGGACGGCTCCTCCTCCTCCTTGTCGTGGACGGCGGCGTGACTCCCCCTCTCCTCCTCCTTGTCGTGGACGGCAGCAGCGTGACTTCCCCTCCTCCTCCTTGTCGTGGACGGCAGCAGCGTGACTCCCCCTCCTCCTCCTTGTCGTGGACGAACCGGACGGCTCCTCCTCCTTAGATCGAGATGGGCGGCGCTGGGCGGTGGGCGGCTAGGGCGATGGGAGGTGGGCGATGGGAGGTGGCAGTGGGCGCTGGAGAGGAAGGGAGATCGAGCAGCGTCTGCGGCGGGAGGCTAGGCAGAGCGTCTGCGGCGGCGGGCGACGAGAGGAAGGGAGATCGAGCAGCGCGTCTGTTGGTGTGGAGAGAAGGAGAAGAGAGGGGAACAGCCTATCTACCTGTACTCCCCATAGCCGTGGCGCACCACGCCTTGGTGCGTCACGCCTATCTTACCCGTGGCACACCACGGGCATGTGTGCCGCGCCTATCCCACATAGCCGTGACGCACCAGTGGCTTGGTGCGTCGCGGGTATGCCTCGGAGGCTTGCCACCCCGGCCCCACACATAGGGGCGACGCGCCTTCCGTTTGGTGCGCCGCGGGTAAGGCTATAGGCGCGACGCACCAAACTGTGGTGCGCCACGGCTATTAGGCGTGACGCGCCGTATTGCTGGTGCGTCACGGGTATCATCACTCCTATAGTTGTTTTCCTAGTAGTGAATGTTCAGGTAAAAGTGAACCCTTTTCCCCACACATGCGAATAATCAACCTTAGGAAGCAAACAATCAGCAGAGCCAAGTCAAGATGGGTGGCGGATGAAGTAAAAAAATGGGTGGCAGAAAACCATCAAGTGAGTGCAAAGCAATTGCAGAAAAACATCAAAGACAAGTTCAAGATAGATTTACCATACATGAGGGTGTTCAGTGGTAAAACTAAAGCATTGGAATCTATCCATGGTAACTTGAATGAAAATTTTCAGTTGTTGTATTCATTCAAAGCTGAAGTGGAGTGGACAAGCCCAGGTAGTGTTGTTGAAATTGATCACCACATCGTGGATTACACATTGAAGAAAGTGACAAGGACCAAGGAATGATTTAGGAGGGTTTTTGTGTGCTTTCAAGCTTGTAAATTGGGGTTTTTGGTAGGCTGCAGGCCTTATTTGGCTATTGATGCTACTTTTCTCACAGGGAGGTTTAAAGGCCAGCTAGTAGCAGCTTGTGCAGTTGATGCACACAGTTTTGTTTTTCCAGTTGCCTACGGTGTGCTGGAGACAGAGTCCGAGGAGAGCTGGACATGGTTTTTGCAGTGTCTGCGCCAGGCTATTGGACATCCCAATAGATTGGTAATCCACACAGATACATGCAAAGGTTTAGAAGTGGCCGTGGATAATGTGTTCCCTGGAGTAGAGCACAGGGGATGCTTGCATCACCTTGCTGCAAATTTTGTGAAGAAATTCAAAGGAAAGTTTTTTACCGAGAATTTATGGCCTGCATCTTTGACTTGCAGTGTGAGGAAGCAAAACTACCACATGAGGCAGTTGTACACAAATGAGAAAGTGAAGGAATACTTGGAAACACACCATTCAAAGTTATGGGCTAGAAGCCAATTCAGTGAAGTGAGCAAAGTTGACTATGTGCACAATAATCATGCAGAATCTTTCAACTCAACGATCCGGAGACTAAAGGATCTTTATTTGTGGATTTTCTTGACAGGATAAGGATAGAATACGCCGAGAAATTTCATTTCCGTCTTGAAATAGCTAATGCAAAATTCATGGGCCACGTTATTATCCCGGCTGTGATGAAGGTGTTGAAGCAAAAAACAGAGGGCTTGAATATGAACATGAAATTTATCTCGGATACCAAATCAGAGGTATCATTCTTTGATAAAAGTAACAAAGAATGGAGATATCCAGTGGATTTAGAAGAGAAAACTTGCAGTTGTAGGCAATGGCAGATAACTGGTTTGCCATGCATTCATGCCTTGTTTTTCATCACTTCTCTCACAGGTCCAGCAGGGGATATACAGCAGTATGTCCATGATTACTACTCTGTAGCAATGTTCAGAGCCACATATGCACATGCCTTGCCTGCTTTGGAGGGAAAACAGCAATGGGATAGAGTGGACCCTGGATTCAAACTTTGTGCTCCGGTTTTGAAGAGAGCTGCAGGTAGACCGAGGAAGAGTCGACACCGACGTCGCAGTGAAGGTGGAGTTAGAGCGAGGGTGCATAAGTGCACAAGGTGTGGCGGGACTGGTCATTTCGGCAAATATTGTGATAACGCAGTAGATCCAGGGTTTGGAGAGAGTATGCCTGATGAAAATGATGGTCAGCAGCCGAATGCAGCATTTGAAAATCATGATCAGCAGCCGGATGAAACATTTGAAAATGATGATTAGCAGTCAAGTGATTCAGATGATGCTCCAGATCAAAATGATGATCAAGTACATGATCCAACTGATTATTCAAATGATGATCAAGTCCATGATGCTCCATATGCTCCATTCGATGATCCAGATGCTCTAGCTGATGATCCACTGGATGCTCCAACTGATGATCCAGCTGATGATTCATATGATGCTCCAGATGCTCCAGCTGATGATCCGCTGGATGCTCCAGTCCATGATTCTGCCATGATCTGACCAGTTTCATTGGATGCTCCATTGGATGATTCTGCCATGATCTCACAAGTTTCATTGGATGCTCCATTGGATGATTCTGCCATGATCTCACCAGTTCCATGCTTAGATGGGTATGTAAATCCTGCCATGATCTTGTTTTCATTTTCATTTATTTATTTATCATGATCCTTTATGTTTTGTACAGATCTGGTGTAGTTTCAAAGAAGAAGGCCAAGGTACCGACTACCAAGAGGAGAAGACCAGAAGCTGTGAGCAAGATGAGCACAAGGAGCAAAGGGCCACCAAAACAGCCAAGGATCACAAAGAAGCCCCGACGCTATTTAGACTAAGTTGGTGCTGTATTTCTGTTGAATAATGTTGTATTTATGTTGATTGGTGATGTATCTAAGTTAGAACATAGTTTGGATGATGTTGAACCAAGTCATTTCAAAATTTTAGGCAAATGTGCTACAAATGAGGTCTGAACCTAGGGTAGGCACCCCCGTTTGAAATTTCATGAAAAATTCGACCTTGTCAAAATTATTGATATAAATTTGAGGAGCAACTATATCACATATAACAACATTGTGCGTTGGATTCATGTCATTGTGATTTTTTTTGAATTATTTATGCTCATTGAAACCATCGCTCTATTCTCATGAGAAATGTGCTTCAAATGAGGTGTGAAGCTAGGGTAAACACCCCCGTTTGTAATTTCATGAAAAATTCGACCTTGTCAAAATTATCCAAATAAATTTGAGGAGCAACTATATCGCATATAACAACATGGTGCGTTGGATTCATGTCATTTTGATTTTTTTTTTGAATTAATTTATGCTCATTTGAAACCATCGCTTTATTCTCATGAGAAATGTGCTTCAAATGAGGTCCGAAGCTAGGGAAAATACCCCCATTTGTGCTTCAACATTTTTTGGCATCTTGCCTAAATCAGCCAAATTAATTTCCTAGACATCTATTCTACAAATATAGTGTAAATCTGAAGTTTCATTATGTTTTGAATAATTCTTCAATTTTTTTTATTTTTTATTTAAATAACATGGTTTAATAGAAAAATCATATGTAAAACAGATAAAAATCACCGCTCTAGTAAATCTGAAGTTTCATTATGTTTTGAATAAATCTTCTATTTTTTATAATTTTTTATTTAAATAACATGGTTTAATACTAAATAGAAAAGAAATTATATGTAGAACAGTTAGAAACCATCAATCCCCATGGCCAACGGACCAACCAATCCTTGCGCAGAACGAGCGTCTCGCGGATCACTGTGGCTGCGAGTGCATCCGTCCGACGCAAGATTCCTTCTAGAAGGCGTCGATCCAACAGCCTAGGTCGAATCTCTGGGTGTTCTTCTAGAAGCTTTTCGGCTGGTCAAACAGAGGGTTGACCAAGCTTGAAATGAGCATACATAATTCAAAAAAAATCAAAAAAATATAAAGCCAACGCACATAGTAGTGTTATGTCATATAGTAGCGATAAAAAAATATAAACCTGTATTATAAAGAATGGAACGAAAAATCCTTGTGTAATATGTGATATCTTGAACAGACTAGTAGAGAGTTCAAGAAAATGAGATGAGTTTCAAATCTTTGGAACTCAAATAAGTTCAAAATCTCACCAAAGCTTCATTTTGGTGTGACTAAGAAAGATCCAAAGTTATTTTTTCATTTTGATGTTTTAAACTTGTTTTATTTACGATTTTCGATTAAAACCATTATTATTCAAAAGAAAATAAATAATACGAATATTCATCCAATAAATTTTCTGGCTTCGTAATTGCATTATATAGGTCTAATACAAGTCTAGGAAAAATATAAATAGGATTTATAAACATTAGAACGAAAGCCTTCACTAAAAATGTGATTCCTCGAATACAGTAGTAGACATTACAAAGAATATGAGGTGGAAACATTGTGAATCTTCCGAAGAGGTGGGTTCTAAATTTTTGTTTTGTGTTCCTATGGGCTATCCTAGCACAACCAAGCAAATAGTTTCACATTGCTACCCCCTTTCGACGCCGTTACCGCGTGTTTCCGTATAAGTCCGGTATTTTTCCAACGGGTAGGGTTTCACCGGGAGGGGGGCTACGGAGCGTCTGGATCCCAACACAAGCTAGGGGGTGTCATACCATGTTATTATAGGTGTGTTGTGTGCTTTGGATGTCAAAGATTGCTCTCCGGGGTGTGACCCAGCTTCACCGGCATCCACTTCTCTCTCGTGAGCGCTTATAGGGTGAAACTCCTGTATCGGACCAAACACTGTGAATCTTCCGAAGAGGTGGGTTCTAGCTTTTTGTTTTGTGTTCCTATGGGCTATCCTAGAAGAACCAAGCAAATAGTTCCACATTGCTACCCCCTTTCGACGTAGTTACCGCGTGTTTCCGTATAAGTCCGGTATTTCTCCAGCGGGTCTAGGGTTTCACCGGGAGGGGGGCTACGGAGCGTATGGATACCAACACAAGATAGGGGTGCCATACCATGTTAGTATAGGTGTGTTGTGTGCTTTGGATGTCAAAGATTTCTCTCCGCGGTGTGACCCGCTTCACCGACATCCATTTCTCTCTCGTGAGCGCTTATAGGGTAAAACTCCTGTATCGGACGAAACATCGTGAATCCTCCAAAGAGGTGGGTTCTACCTTTTTGTTTTGTGTTCCTATGGGCTATCCTAGCACAACCAAGAAAATAGTTCCACATTGCTACCCCCTTTCGACGCCGTTACCGCGTGTTTCCGTATAAGTCCGGTATTTCTCCATCGGGTCTAGGGTTTCACCGGGAGGGGGCCTACGGAACGTATGGATCCCAACACAAGCTAGGGGGTGCCATACCATGTTAGTATAGGCGTGTTGTGTGCTTTGGATGTCAAAGATTTCTCACCGCGGTGTGACCCGCTTCACCGACATCCATTTCTCTCTCGTGAGTGCTTATAGGGTGAAACTCCTGTATCGGACGAAACATCGTGAATCTTCCGAAAAGGTGGGTTCTACCTTTTTGTTTTGTGTTCCTATGGGATATCCTAGCACAACCAAGTAAATAGTTCCACATTTCTACCCCCTTTCGACGCCGTTGCCGCGTGTTTCCGTATAAGTCCGGTATTTCTCCATCGGGTCTAGGGTTTCATCGGGAGGGGGCCTACGGAGCGTCTGGATCCCAACACAAGCTAGGGGGTCACTGCACTGTACCAACTATCTCTAAAAATGTCTAGAAATGACATGGCCGAGTAGTGCAGACAGCACGCGTCTACACTATTGTACATGCCCTAAAAACAGAGGGAACCAGATCCTCTTACTTTGCCCACCTTACGTCTTCTGACTTTCTCCCATGACACGTGGGTCCGGTGTGTGATGGGCTCCATTTGTAAGTGACCGAAAGTCATAGGATTGCGTTCCCGCACAGAGAAGCGCTCGTCTCAGCGTCTGCAGACCGTTGCCGTTGTAGTTTGCATGCATGGACTCGATCTGCACCGTTGCTTACGATCTGCGCCGTAGTTAGGCAAGTACACCGGAGAACCATGTGGTATCCGCTTCTCGTGTGTGTTTTGAGTTGTTAGAGCTGACATCATAAACTCGTATCGCTTACGTGTAATCGATTTCTTCATGATAAGAATTATGCCTTAATTATTGAAATAGTTTGGCTAAAAAAAGGGACGAGTGCAAGCTCTAGAAAGCAAATGATTATACATCGAGCTATATTATACACAGCGCGCTGATTATACGTCGAGCTGCCATGAATGTTTCTAATTACTTATAGTATCGTGTAAACATGTACATATTAATATAATTACATCTTAGTCTGGTTTTGTCTTTCGAGCATACTAAGTTAACTGCATTCTAGGTTGTAGTAAACTAATTCAGTTTCTCATCCGCTGTACCTTGTATACCCTTACTAGGTGCCATCTGCTTTACTTCCTTTGTGCTCACCTTAAATCTAATGCCCTATTTATTCTGAAATCTGAAACTATGATATAATGTTAGTGATATAATCCTCTTCTCGCGCAAGTTTTTTCAGTGATACTGTATCCACCCATCGTATGCATGGTTGCTGGGGCCTATAGTTGAATGTATGTGTACATTTATCGGCTGTCATTTGCATGTATTTTGATGTGAAATAACATGGGTTGTTACCCACGAGCACACACCATCTGTTGAAACTCAAATATATCGTGTGAATTAATTCCCATGATAATGCTTCTCCACGAGTTTAAATGCGTAACAAGTTATATAGCTTATGCAAATCCAATGTTTTCGATAGGTCACTACAACGAGCTCTAGATAATAAACTCTATCTTGTTATGTATGGCAATACTTCATGCAGGGCACGCGTCGCTCCCGGGGGGAGGCACGGACCAAACCTTAGCCGCCGCCCCCACACCCCCTCCTTCCCTTCCACCCGCCGCCGCCGGAGGAAGCCACGGGGGGCACAACCCTCTGTGTGGTGGACGACGGCCGGCGGGTCCACGCCTCCTCAGCACAAACGCGGCGGGAGGCCTCCGGCCAAATGCATGGGTCGGTCCTGGACGGCTAGCGCGGACGGCGGAGCACGGATTCCGGGGCGGTGGCCCTGGTTGTTCTGGCGGTGGCTAGTAGCTGGGTCTGCGTGGGTAGCCGGCGTTGGCCGGGCGGCGGTGCCCACGGCATGGCAGTTGACTCCTCAGACTAGCGGGTTTGTGAAGCAACCGGGCTACGGCGTGCGGAGGGTCTGGTGGTGGTTGGCTCGTCAGCGAAGTCGAGCGGCCGAGCGCGGCTAACCAGGTGACGGCGCGCGAGGGATTCGGATCCTTGTGTCCGGATCTGACGGCCGCGGCAGCGGCTGTAGTTGTATGGGCGGCGATAACGGCTGCCACGACGGGGGGGTGCTCACTGTAGCGCCCGGAATCGGGGCGGCGACCCCTCTTCTTCGACGGTGGAGGCTTCTGAGGTCGTGTGGGCGACTCGGAGGCTGGATCTCGAGATGGTGACGGCCTTTCGAGGCTGGCGGTGGTATGGGACGTCCCCGCCATCAACAGACTAGGTTCGATGCGGCTTCGCAGATGACACATGCGTCTCTTTCAGAGATGTCAAGCAATATTTGTCACCGGCTGGTGAACCCTCCGGCGGATGCGCCGCCGGCGGATGTTACGCACGACGCCTCATGCGGAGGCGTCAAGTCATGCCTGCCACCGGCAGGTGTTGCACGATGGATGTGGCGGAGGTGTCATGTTTGATCTGTTGATGCTGAATCGAAGGTGGTTCGACAGTGGCGGAAGCAGACGGTATGGGACGTATTTCTTCCGTTGTCTTCTCCAGAGGTATCCGGTTATCATGGAGTCGGTAGCCGGATAAAAGGAGGATGGTACAGATGGGCTAGAGGACAACTTTATGCACTCCGGTGGAAACACAAGATCTCTGATCAGGCTATGTCGACGCGCGTATGTGTCGTATCCTTGCTGAAGGTGATGGACTCAAACTTGAGGTATGAGAATCTGGAGTTTACCTTGTGTTGACTTATAACCATCGGCACATATGCGATGTTTCCTTCTTGAAGGCGTAGCCTAGCACTAGTAGAAAACAGGGCATTGAGCCAAGCCCAATGGAACCGGATGTGATACAAACCGGTTCAGAAGGGTCTGTCCCTGGGCCCCACCCATGCAGCAAAATGCCCGCAAGGCCTTTAGGACCAGTTTGTAAAACAAACCGGTCCTAAAGGCCTTGCGGGCCATTTGCTGCAGGGAGGGGGGCCCAGGGGCAGAACCTTTAGAACCGGGTTGTATCACAAACCGGTTCTACAGGTTTTCTCATTTTTTGCAGCCACTGCGGGTCCCGCTGTCATAACCTTTAGAACCGGTTTGTAACACAAACCGGTCCTAAATCCCTCCCCTAAACCCTACATACCACCCCGAGCTCAGCTCATTTTTTCCAGCTCGAGCTCAACTCCATTTTTGCTCTCTTCTTCCTCTTGTGAGGTCTAATCCATCCCCATTTTCTCCACCATTTGTCAAGATTGTTGGTACCCATCGGTTCTACGGTTAGCATCAACGTTCCCTCTTCCGGTATTGCAGGTTTTGCTCGTTTTCTTGCTCATTTCATTTTTGTTGTGCTAGCTAGGTGTTTGATGAAATGCCTAGCTAAGCTAGAATTTGTTATTCATTTTGTTATGTATACAAATTGATGCAATTTGAGCTCAAAATTAATTATGATTTGTGCTTTTTTTAGTGTCGCGCGCCTTGTCCCCTTACTCACTACCGTCAATCGCCCCATCACCGACACAACCTTGGTGAGCCTATTGTTTTTATTTACCAAAACAAATTTTGATTTGTATGATTTACGTATTTACTTGTATATAATTTTCTAGAGCCATGGTTTTGATATCCGTCCCCGTTGGCCCTCGTCCAGTCTATGATTCGGATGTGGTATATTATCTTTTTTCACTACATATTTTCATTTCCTGATTATACGACAATTACTTACGCCGACCAACTTGACATAGATATTTTTATATAGGAGGTAGTGGAACCGGAAATGCCAGTCGACCCTATTGTTGAGAAGTTATACTTAGTTGAACAAGAAAATATTGGCTTGAAAGAAAGATTGAAAAAAACTGAAGAAAGGTTGGAAAAAACTGAAAGAGAGAAGATGACCTTGGAAAAGGTTCTTGCCGGTGTCATCGATAGTCACAAGAGCGAGATGGACGCAATGCGCCTGAAGATTAGAAAGATTAGGAAATATGCAATTAGTAAAGAGGCTTGGTATCATTATGTCGTCGGGTCAATTGTTACCTTTGTTGCGATTTTGATCGCATTTGTTGTTGTTTTTAAATGCATTAATTAGAGAGAGTTTTTATGGATGGTTTCAGTGTGTATTTTTCTGAGAACTATATATGTATATATGGTCACTATACGCTAGTTTGGTATTAACGTGTGATGAACTTTTTGTATTAATTAACTAATTTAGTCATGATGATTTAGCATAATGGTTGTTGATAAATTTATATAATGCAGATGAACCGGCAATGGATGTACAGTGATCGACGTCGTCCCGAATTCCTTAATGGCATGCATAGTTTTCTCAATGTGGCTGAGAAAAACAGGCAGAATGGATTTATTTTTTGTCCATGTAAAAAATGCCAGAATAAGAGGAATTTCCCTAGCTCAAGAACCATACACACCCACCTGTTGCAAGAAGGCTTCATGCCCAGTTATTTTTGTTGGACCAAGCACGGAGAAAGAGGGGTTATAATGGAAGACAATGAAGAAGAAGAGGATAATGATGAGTATCCTATGTTCGATGAACACGGTGATACTGAAATGGGGGAAGATGAGCCTGAACTTGAGGACATTGTTGATGAGTCTGATGATGATCTTCGTCAGGTCATTCGTGAAGAACAGATAAACTGCGCAAGTGAAAACGACAGGTTGAAGTTGGAGCGCATGTTAGAAGACCACAAAAAATTGTTGTACCCAACTTGCGAAGATGGCCAGAAAAAACTGGGCACTACCCTTGAATTGCTGCAATGGAAGGCAGAGAATGGATTATCTGACAAGGGATTTGAAAACCTGCTGAAAATAATGAAGAAGATGCTTCCAAGAAATAACGTGCTGCCCTGCAGTACATACGAAGCAAAGAAGGTTGTCTGCCCTCTAGGATTGGAAGTGCATAAGATACATGCATGCATCAATGACTGCATCCTCTACCGCGGCCAGCACGAGAATTTAAATGCCTGCCCGGTATGCGGTGCATTTCGGTATAAGATCAGGCGAGATGACCCTGGTGATGTTGAGGGCGACGATCGCCCCAGGAAGAGGGTTCCTGCCAAGGTGATGTGGCATGCTCCTATAATACCACGGTTGAAACGTTTGTTCCGAAACAAAGAGCATGCCAAGTTGTTGCGATGGCACAAAGAAGACCGTAAGGAAGACGATATGCTGAGACACCCCGCTGATGGGTCGCAGTGGAGAAACATCGACGATAAGTACGAGGACTTTGCACGTGACGCAAGAAACTTAAGGTTTGGTCTGAGTACAGATGGCCTGAATCCATTTGGGGAGCAGAGTAGCAGTCATAGCACCTGGCCCGTGACTCTATGTATCTATAACCTTCCTCCTTGGTTATGCATGAAGCGTAAGTTCATTATGATGCCAGTGCTTATCCCAGGCCCGTCGCAACCCGGCAACAACATTGATGTGTACATGAGGCCACTGGTTGATGAACTTTTAGAGTTGTGGGCTGACGAAGGTGTACGTGTGTGGGACGAGTACAAACAAGAGGAATTTGACCTACGAGGGTTGCTGTTTGTTACCATCAATGATTGGCCCGCTCTTAGTAACATCTCAGGACAGTCAAACAAGGGATACAGCGCATGCACACACTGTTTAGGCGAGACAGAAAGTATACATATAGGCAAGAATGTTTACCCGGGGCATCGTCGATTTCTTCCAGACAGGCATCCCGTAAGAAAGAAAGGAAAGCATTTCAAAGGCGAGGCAGATACACGGAGGAAGCCAACCCTCCCTAAAGGTACTGATATATATGACATGGTCAAAGATATAAAAGTAATCTTTGGAAAGGGTTCTGGCGCACAATCTGTTCCAAATGACGCCGACAACCACGTAGCCATGTGGAAGAAGAAATCTATATTCTGGGAACTACCCTATTGGAAATTCCTAGAGGTTCGCTCTGCGATCGACGTGATGCACGTGACGAAAAATATTTGCGTGAACCTGCTAAACTTATTGGGCGTGCATGGGAAGAAGTCAAGAGATACACCAAAAGCACGGCTGCACCACCAACGTATGCACGAACGAGACGACCTGATGAATCCAGAGAATTTCAAAGGTCCTGCCAGCTACGCTCTTACCAAGGAAGAGAAGGAGATCTTTTTCCAAGTCCTGAGTAGTATCAAGGTCCCGTCTGGCTACTCGTCGAACATAAAAGGAATACTAAACCTGGAAGAGAAAAAGTTCCAAAACCTTAAGTCTCATGACTGCCACGTGATCATGACCCAGTTACTTCCGATTGCATTGAGGGGGCTTCTGCCAGAAAACGTGCGAGTACCCATTGTGAAGCTATGTGCATTCCTCAACGCAATTTCTCAGAAGGCAATCGATCCAGCAACTCTACCAAGTTTACAGAAGGACGTGGTCCAATGTCTTGTCAGCTTCGAGTTGGTGTTCCCACCAACCTTTTTCAATATTATGATGCACCTCATAGTTCACCTAGTCCAAGAGATTTCCGTTCTCGGTCCTGTATTCTTACACAATATGTTCCCCTTTGAGAGGTTCATGGGAGTCTTGAAGAATTATGTTAGAAACCGTGCTAGACCAGAAGGAAGCATGGTCAAGGGCTATGGAACAGAGGAGGTCATTGAGTTTTGTGTTGACTTTATTCCTGACCTGAACCCGATCGGGGTTCCTCAGTCGCGCCATGAGGGGAGACTGCGTGGAAAAGGCACGCTAGGAAAGAAATCAACAACATGTATGGACGAGCAATCTTTCAGTCAAGCACACTACACAGTTCTAGTTAATTCCAGCTTGGCGGCTCCATATATCCAGGAACACACGGATATTTTACGCTCGGAATATCCGGAGCAAATCTCAAAAAAAAAAAGGAATATCCGGAGCAACCTGAAGATTTCATTGCTAAAGAACACGCGAAGACTTTCAGAGGTTGGTTGCAAAGACGTCTGATTAATGACAACATTGTTGAAGATGAGCTATACTTGTTGGCCAAGCAACCATCTTCGACTGTATTGACCTTTAAAGGGTACGAGATAAATGGTAACATATTTTACACGGCAGAACAAGATAAAAAGAGCACCACCAAAACAGTGGCGTCCGGTTTGATGCAAAAGACGACAACGGGCAAAGGGTCACATACTATGGTTACATAGAGCAGATATGGGAACTTGACTACGGACCTTCCTTTAAGGTCCCTTTGTTCTGGTGCAAATGGTTCAACCTGTCAGGCGTGAAGGTAGACCCGAAGTACGGAATGACAACAGTGGATCAGAAGAATCTTGGGTACGACAATGATCAATTCGTCCTAGCCAATGATGTGGCTCAGGTTTTCTATGTGAAGGACATGTCTAGCAGACCGAGAAAAACAAAAGATAAAGAAACGAATACATCAGACGATGAGCCAAGGCGCCACATAGTTCTTTCAGGGAAAAGAAACATCGTGGGAGTCGAGGACAAGACAGACATGTCACAAGATTACATTAAATTTGATGAAATTCCTCCCTTCAAAGTCAAAGATGATCCTAGCATTCAGTTAAATGATGAAGATGTTCCATGGTTACGGCGCAATCAGAAGAAAGGCAAGAAGAAAAATAGAAACGGATCGTCCCTTTAGTACCGGTTGGGGACACCAACCGGGACTAAATGGGTTAGGGTTTCGTTTGGACCAATCAGATAGAATCACACGGATCGTGTGTTTGTTTCAACCGCTTGTGAGTCGTTGGATCCGGGGTGTGTTTCTTTCCAGCTGTTGTGAGCCGTTCGATCAG
The DNA here is from genome assembly GCA_028641055.1 of Alopecurus myosuroides. Classification (NCBI taxonomy): domain Eukaryota; kingdom Viridiplantae; phylum Streptophyta; class Magnoliopsida; order Poales; family Poaceae; genus Alopecurus; species Alopecurus myosuroides. The sequence goes on from CM054060.1 coordinate 390,537,727, forward strand.
GGCTACGGTGTGTTTCTTTCGAGCTGTTGTGAGCCGTTGGATGAGATGTTTCTTAACCGTTGGATCAAAACCCTAGCTCAACACTTTGTGAGCCAGAGGACCCTATATATAGCCCAGCTTCATACACCGTTCAGTTCATCTCCCAAATACAAAACATCCGGATTCGCCAGCATACGCTCCGCGGTGCATTTGGTATGCATATATGCACTCAGTAGCCACTGCGGGGTTGTATACTGGCGACACCGTTTGTTTTGTTCTACACCCTCCTTTAAGGTTTGATACATCATATACTCAGTTCATCGAGCAAATACAAAACATCCGGATTCGCCATCATACGTCCGGCCGTGCATTTGGTATGCATATATGCACCCAGTAGCCACGGTCGGGCTGTATGATGGCGATACCGTCTGTTTGTTCCACACCCCCCTTAAGGTTTGATACATCATATACTCAGTTCATCGAGCAAATACAAAACATCCGGATTCGCCGTCATACGTCCAGCCGTGCATTTGGTATGCATATATATATGCACCCAGTAGCCACGGTTGGGCTGTATGATGGCGATACCGTTTGTTTTGTTCTACACCCCCCTTTGGAAACAGAAAGAAGAAGAAAAAGAAATGTGCGCCCCCCTGTACAGGCCTTTAGGACCGGTTGCCGTTAACAACCGACCCTTCGCACCGGTTGCCGTTAACAACCGGTTTGCCGTTAACAACCGGTGCTAAAGACCCTTTAGCACCGGTTGTTAACCGCAACCGGTACCAAGAAAGGCAAGAGTAAGATTGTGACGACCGGTTGTCACAGAGGCAGACAGAAGAAGTCACGGTATGGCAGTCACGTATTCAACATCAACCAAGAAAGGCAAGCGTAAGATTGTGATGAAAGGTTGACAGAGGGAAATACTCGCGATATATGTATGTACTTTTTAAAAGTGAGAAACAAAGTACCAGCGGGCTAGTATACCAATCGCGCTAAATCAATCTACATGTATGGTATCTCGCTAAATCAATCTATATATATGTATCCACGATATATATGCTCGATGTATCACTTGCGCTCTCACTTCTCGTTGCCTTACTCATTACCCACCCTAACTTACCACAGGCGCATAGACTACAATATGCGCCTGGGGTAACATTACCGCAGGCGCATAGACAGAATATGCGCCTGGGCTAAGAGCTATACCACAGGCGCATGGTGTGCAATGTGCGCCTGGGGTAATTGATCAGATTACATTAAATTTGATGAAATTCCTCCCTTCAAAGTCAAAGATGATCCTAGCATTCAGTTAAATGATGAAGATGTTCCATGGTTACGGCGCAATCAGAAGAAAGACAAGAAGACAAATAGAAACGGATCGTCCCTTTAGTACCGGTTGGGGACACCAACCGGGACTAAATGGGTTAGGGTTTCGTTTGGACCAATCAGATAGAATCACACGGATCGTGTGTTTGTTTCAACCGCTTGTGAGTCGTTGGATCCGGGGTGTGTTTCTTTCCAGCTGTTGTGAGCCGTTCGATCAGGGCTACGGTGTGTTCCTTTCGAGCTGTTGTGAGCCGTTGGGATGTTTCTTAACCGTTGGATCAAAACCCTAGCTCAACACTTTGTGAGCCAGAGGACCCTATATATGCACCCAGTAGTCACTGTCGCTCCTCGAGCGCTTCTTCTCCATCCCTCTGCACCGTCGCGCTTCCACCATGCCTCCGAGGAGGAACAGCACCACCGGTTTCCGCGGCGTCCGAGCACGGCAGAACGGAATGTTCAGCGCAGATATCCGCTGGGGGGACGACCGCATCCCCCTCGGCACCTTTGCGACGGCGGCAGAGGCAGCCCGCGCCTGGGACGCGGCGGCCTGGCGCCTCAACCGCCCGCGGTCGCTGATGAACTTCAACGACTGCCACACAGTCTGGGAAGCGGAGGCCAGGGCGACGAAGCCACAGATCATCACTGCCGCCGACCACCTCCACCTCCGCCACCGCGCGTTTCAGGGCCTAGTCGACGCCAGGGAAGACCGCGTCGTCCGCGATTATTACCGGAACAACCCGGGGGAGGAGAGCGCCGACGAGGAGCTCTGGCAGACACGCGCGGGTCAGCGGGCGGAGCGCCGCCTCGAACGCCACCTCGCGTTAGATGCGGCTCGGGAGGTGAGGACGAGGGCGCTGCAAGAGCTTCGTCGGGCCGACCGCGCCGGCGAAGTCTGGGCCTCCGACGATCCGAGGTGGGGGCCTATCTCGGACATACCATCATGCACCTCCGATGATGACGAGGAGGTCACCGACGAGTTCGGCGACGATGATGACCCGGAGGAGGTCACCGACGAGTTCCCCGACGACGATGGCGAGGAGTAGTGTTCGTCTGTTTTCTCTTTTTAATAAAAGAATTTGTATTCCGGCGACACTGCGGCAATCGCTAAATCAATCTGTATGGTATCTCGCTAAATCAATCTATATATATGTATCCACGATATATATGCTCGATGTATCACTTGCGCTCTCACTTCTCGTTGCCTTACTCATTACCCACCCTAACTTACCACAGGCGCATAAACAGCAAAATGCGCCTAGGGTAACTTTACCGCAGGCGCACAGTCAGGAAATGCGCCTGGGATAAGAGATTTACCGCAGGCGCATTTTGTGTAAAGTGCGCCTGGGGTAAGTGATCACATATACAGAAACAATAGTTTTTCTGTTTTGTTTTCTTGATGTGTTTTTGTTTGTCTGTTTTGAAATGTGTGTTTGACATAATATAGAAATAGTTTAGCTAGGAATTAATATAGAAATAATATCCATTACATAATAATATATACATTACATGATAATATATCCATTACATACTAATATATCCATTACATGCATATATCGAACACAAGATGCGGTACACAAACAACATCTATGGATCCGTCGAGTAGAAGCGGAACAACTCGTAGGAGACGTATGCATCTATGGCTGCATACGTGATGTTGGTCCAGTCCAGTGGGTTCTTCTCCCACAACCAGTGATTCTTCGAGGGGAAATCAGTCTTCATGGTTCCGTAGCCCTCGTGGATGAAGGCACTTGCCATGCGAGCCATACCGGTCTTTGGCCCGTTCAAATGGATAAGACCCTGAATATCAATGTAGTGATCTTCAGGTATCACAATACCCAAGCGCATCAACTTCGGACGGTCTTGCGTGTTGTCAACGCTGCAAAAGTCATACCCCTTGTTGACAAGAAAATCAACAAGTGCCGGAGAATGCTTTGAACTACTGCAACAACAAAAATTTGATACGTGTACGTGTTAGATATATGGCAACACATGTATTCTTCACATGCAACAAACAAATCGAAGATGCAAGATTGTACGTGTGCGTTACCTTGACCATTGGAAGACCAAAACGGCCTCCTTGAACGCAATCTGGATGACTGCAACATTCCGTTTATCCGCCGTATACTCTAAATCAAGCCCGAAAAACCGGTGTTCTTCGGGAGAGGAGAAATACAGATTGGTCAAATACCCAATAGCACCGGGGAGCTCCTCGCAGTTGTTGGTGTAGAACACGTCGAGACTTTTGCCGCATGGTGTGGGCACATCATATCTCTTAGAAACTTCAGCCATGGTGCTTAGTGGAGGAAGATCAAGAGAGGAAGAAGAAGAGACAGAGGAAGAAGAGAAGAAACAGAGAGACTCGCGATCGGGCCGGTGCGCACTGTAGCAATAAAACCGCCGCGCGCGGGAGGCGAGCAGTTTGTATTAAGACCTTTAGCACCGGTTGCTAACACAAACCGGTGCTAAAGGCCTGTAGTGGGCGCGCAGTCCCCACTACAGGCCTTTAGCACCGGTTTGTGTTAGCAACCGGTGCTAAAGACCCTTTCGCACCGGTTGCTAACACAAACCGGTGCTAAAGGCCTGTAGTGGGGCGATATCTCCAGGACTTGTGAAATTTTGGCCTCATTTCTTTCGCGCGTCTTCTCCTCTACCTCTACGGCGAAGCCCTGCTCCGCCTCGTCGCCGTCCGTCCGCCTCGTCGCCGTACGCCTCGCCTCGGTCCGCCGCGCCTCCGTCGGCCTCACCTCCGTCCGCCGCGCCTCCGGCCGCTCTCTGTCTCCGTCGCCGTCGATCCCCCGCGCGGCCCCGCGTCCGTCGCGCCTCCGCGGTCGCCGTCCGCCTCCGTCGCGCCGTCGCGCCGTCCGCGTCCGTCCGCCTCCGTCGCGCCTCCGTCTCGCCTCCGCCTCCGCCGCCCCGCCTCTCGCCCCTCGATCGCCGTCGATCGCCGGCCTAGCTAGGTAATTTATTTCGGTTTTTTTCAATTTTGTTTTACTGTTAGAATTTTTAGAGTTAGTGTTAGTGTTTAGTGTTAGAAATTTTTAGATTTAGTGTTAGATTGTTTTTAGAGTTAGTGTTAGTGTTAGAAATTTTTAGATTTAGTGTTAGATTTTTTTAGAGTTATTAGTGTTAGTGTTAGAATTTAATTAGTGTTAGAAATTTTTAGAGTTAGTGTTAGATTTTTTTAGTGCTTTATTTTGTTTTTACAATTTTGTTTAGTGTTAGAATTTTTCTGTTAGAATGTTGTGTTAGAAAATTTCACTAAGTTAGTGTTAGAAAATTTCAGAAAGTTAGAATAACTATATAATTTCAGTAAGTTAAATTTTTTCACTAAGTTACCATATTGTTCCTGTTTAACTTTCATCTTATTTCTGTTATATTTCTCAATTTACTATTTTTTACTAAGTTAGAAACACTAAGGTATTTTACTTAATTATGGAATATTTACTTAGTCCGGGCAGGTTTTTAGTTCATGTCTTTGTTGGACCCGCCGGGGGATGTCCGGGACTGGGCCCCGCCAGGCTGGCATTGGGAGCTCCTTAGTACCGGGGCACGCGGCTTGGTGAGAAATCCGGGTGACGTGGTCGACCCGGATATTCTTTGGTGGCCATCGCGTGGGCCACGCTCGGTGCGGAGAGAGCCGGCCCCTGAGGAGGTGGTACAACAGCATATCAGGGAGGAGGACGAGCACGTCCGTCGCTACATGTACTTGCTCGATAGGCAGTATAGGCAGTATAGCAGCAGTTGGTCGATTATTAGGAGGGTTCCTTACCACGTGAGCTATGACCCTATGAGGGTTCCTTATCTATGGATGCGTAGCACCCGTGACTCAGCACCCCGCGGCTTAGGACCCGGTCGGAGTTAATTATTTTGAGAGATGTCACGAGACTATGTATAAATGATATTATTCGATCGTGATGTATTAGGGTTAAAAAAATCAACCCGAGCTATGTATAACTCTTGGTGTGTCCAGAACTATTATTTCATTAATATGTCCAGAACTATTATTTTATTACTGTCCGATGAAATAATTTCGCCAAGTGCCCGATGAAAATTTCGCTAAGTGTTCTTCATTTTATAAATTTTACTAGCAGGTGTTGAGCTATGGATTCCCAAGAACCTGTACATGATCAGCACGCCGATCAGCTCGCCGGAATGGGTGAGGCGGAGAAGGAAAGATACGTGTGCCAGATGATTTTTGATAATGCAACGGCCATATATCGTGATGACGACGATGGACAGGCGTTTAGCAATCAATTTTTGAACGACTCCGGCGACGGAGATCAGAATTTAGAAGATGTAGTAGATGATGACGACGACAACGTCGAGGATGAAGAAGTGCCCTCCAGAACAAACTCTGCCAATGTATATCTCAAGTCACTGTTCACGCAACAATTAATTTGTTTTGCACTTACTAACGAATCATTATTTTCCCGTTTAGGCGCCCTCCGGAACAGCTAGCGCAAGTACTGAGACAAAGTCCAAACGAGGCCCGGCCGCAAGGTTGAAAGATACCGCAAGGTTCTCGATTGATACAGTTGCTGCTGATGGCAAACCACTGCAGCCCCCAGAAACTTATCGCAAATTCGTAAATCAGTGCGGAGTTGTTGTAAGAGACCTGGTCCCGATCAACTTAATAGAATGGAATAAGCCGAAGACCGGGGCCAACGTTGGAGCTAGTTATGTCGATGAAAGATTGAAAAAAATTCTTTGCGAAACGCTATGGCAAAATTTCAGCGTAGCGGAAGATAAGAAGAAGAAAGTCGAGAAGTGGGCTTTGAAGAAGATGGCCACACAATTCCAGAGGTGGAAGAAAGAACTGTGGAAGAAATATCAGAAAGAAGATCCAGTTTTCACTGGGAACCTAGTGAAGATAAGAGACGCTTGGGATGATTTTAAGGCGTACAAGAAATCGGGTGTCTTTGCATCCCGATCGGCCAAAAATTCGGAGAATGCGAAGAAGAAGAAATATCACCATATTTTGGGGTCAGGTGGCTACATGACTGCCCTGCCTAGGTGGCGAAGCTATGAAAATGCGCTTGTGAAAAGAGGTATCATTCCACAGACACATGACTGGCCCGATAGGTCCAAGTTCTGGTTGTTCGCGCATGGGGCAACGTTGGACGCTGAGACTGGGATGATTGTTGCTCAGGGACCATGGTCGGAAAAAATAACAACAGTCGTAGCAGAACTAGAGAAGGCAATAGAAGCTGTTCGAAAAGGAACTTTTGTTCCCGATAGAGAGAACGACGAGCTGACGAGGGCACTCGGGAACCCCGAAAAGTGGGGACGAACACGAGGCTTTGGAGCGGATACCCCGTGGAGCCAAGGGTTTGCAGCGGACATTACCACTTACAGAAGCCGTGATAGAAGCAAGAAAAAGACGAGTGAACGGATATCGACATTAGAAGAAAAGGTGGATTTTCTCTTGAAGAAAGGGGGACACCCTCTACCTGACACTGAAGAGGAGGTAGAACATCGTCCTGCACCTGATCAGCTGCAAATAGAAGACGATCATGCCGTCCCATCTCAGCATAGAAGCAGCGTGGGTTCCACGCACCTGCAGCTAGAAGACGGTCGTGCAGTCGAACCGTCGGCGCCTCACTACCCCGTGGATGATATCACGGAGAAGACAAACTGTGAGATACATATGCCAATGGGGAACATATCCTTCAGGGTGGCGTCAGGCTATGCTTTACCGAATCAACCTGGAGCAACCTACCATGGTGGTCAGATTCCAGCATCCCATGCTCGTGTCGGGTTGTCAACAATTACGCCGGGATGCCATTCAATTGAGCTCAGTATTCCTGGAGGTGAGGGCGAGAAGACACTGGGAGAAATGGAGCTTGGTATCATCTTGTGGAATAAGAAACACATCGTGTTCCCTAACTCGGCGCCAAGGCCACCGACTCCTCCAGGTACGAATGCACCATACCTCCATCCATTACTGAATGTTGCACCACATGTTATCTTATTTTTAATAGTTTTTTCACATTCGTACAGAGAATGCACGACCTCCAAGTCCACCCCCCAACGAACCTCCAAGTCCACCCCACAACGAAGATTGGCCGGAGCCCGAGGCCGAGGGTCCATCGCCCGTGCACTCCCGTGAGCCGACGGATGCGCCCACTACGGGTACGACAAAGCGGAAGCTGCAGTTCAGAAGAAACGGGACTCCTCCCAAGAAGAGACCAAGGAAATCCAAGAAAGTCAAGAGTCCCCCGAAGTTACCAGGCTTGATGACTGAGGAGGAACTAACCAATGCAGTGGCATCCAAAACCAAGGCATGGTTCGCACAGTTTCCCCAGAAGCCCCCTCCAGACGTCTGGAAGGAAACTCTGAAGGAAATCCCAAAGTGGAAAATTGAGCGGACCATCGACAACTTATATTATCCTGCACCGCCGCCACCGCCGCCCCTTTCAGACTATGAACGGTATATTGAAAAGAAGCACGCCGCACAGATGAAGCAGGCGGAGCAGACGAAATGCGGGAAACAAGTTCCCCAGCTCGGACAACAAGAAGCACAGTCAGTTGGCCCGCTCAAGGTCTTATCTGACGCGGCTTCAGTGTCCTGTCCACGCATGGGCGACGTGGGTTACGCTATTGCTGATGTGGTATATAAATACAAGCCCGGGCACCCTCTGGTCGAAGATCCTACTGCTCTAACAACCCAATTACGGAGTTTACATGATTGGTACTTGGAGGCCGCAAGGCAGGAGAGAGACTGTATCATGGCTCAAATTCAGGATCAACACTACTTCGGAGATTACGGTGTGGAGCTTGGGTTCGATGATTTCTTCCAGATGTACAATCAACGTGCCCTCGACAAGTCTATCCTCAGCTGCTACTGTTTGTAAGTGATTTATTTGTGTAATTTAATTATTTAGTTAAGCTCGCGTTCGTTGCCCGTATAATTATCACTGACGACATTCTTTTTGTACGCTACTATGCAGAATGAAGATTCGTGAATGCAGACTGGCAGGAATCTGGGACTTTGGGTTCATTGACCCGTATTCGTATCATCAAACCACAGTAGAAAAGTTCAACAAGACTACACCGGATGATTTTCTAAGGTTTTTGAAGCGACAAAATACCAAAAAAGAAATACTTTGGCCCTACGGATTCAGGTGAGTGTTACTGTCTTGTAGACATTCCATTTTGCTTACCTGATGTTAAGTGTAATTGATGAGTATGCATGACTGCGTGTGTACACGTGCGCAGCGGCCACTTCATATTGTTCATCATTAGAATCGATAGAGGACAAGTTGAAGTCTGGGACTCGTTAAACTGGGGCGCTGACAGATGGAAGAGCGCGCGTCAGATGCTTCAAAAGTATATATATATCAGCCTCTTTCGTTCATCGGCCTCTTTTTCGTTCATTCCCTGATATCAAGTAAGTAATAATTAACTCTTCTATTCATTTTTCTTTTGTCGCCCAGGGTTTGGCAAATGTTCATCAAGGAAGAACCCGGTACATGGGCAGACAAGCTCAACTTTCAGATTAACACAGTAAGTAGTACTACGTACCCTGATTTAAATACCATTACCATTCTCTTGATTATTATTAATTTGACTGAATTATGTTTCTCGTATATAGAAAGTCCCGCAACAACCACAGGGAACTGATTATTGTGGATACTACGTCTGCGAGTTCATTCACAGGAGGATCAATGAGAAATCCCGTACTACCAGAACTCTAGAGGTACGTAACCGGATCTTCACAACTTTATTTATGTTGCCATTAATTATGTTTAGTTTTGTTCATAACTTAATTGTTTTCATCTACTTCTTTTCAAGATGGCACGAAAGCGGGCGCAGCTCAAACCAATCGACCGTTGCAAGGCTATTGCAGAGGAATTGGCAGGATTTCTTCTCACGCAAGTCATAGCAGAAGACGGAGAATTTTTCCATCCTATGAACCAATTATAGCCAGCTCCCTTCTCTATGCAAGTATACAACTATTCAAAACGAACCTCAGATTATGTAATTATCGGTCGATTACTTCGTGTTACATGTATATATATATGTACTACTATTTGGTGCATCAACATTTAACCGCAAACAGAAATGGAAACACGTAAACGGAAACCCTGAAGATACGGAACACGCCCTAAACCCTAAACCCTAAATACGGAATTGGAAACCCTGAAAAGAAAAAAGAAAAAAAAAAGAAAAAAAAAACTTTAGGACCGGTTGGTATTACCAACCGGTTCTAAAGGTCCTCCGCCTGCGCGCTCTCTTCGGCGCCCACGTGGAGGCCTTTAGAACCGGTTGGTGACTGACCGGTTCTAAAGGGGGGGGGGGCTTTAGTCCCGGATACGTAGCACCGGTTTTGTATCCGAGTCCAAAGGCCCTTACAAACCGGTGCTACTGGCCTGTTCTCCACCAGTGTAGGAGTTGTGTATTTGTTTTCTTTACTCTTGTATCATAGGGCAAGTGGCTATCTGGTGGAGTTACTGTCGCGAGGCATGCGGCCTCGGGTTTCTTTCCGGGTCGATTAATTCGACTGCTGGATTTTGTATTTTTTAACTCTTCTTTAATAAATCGTCTGTGTGCATCTTTTCGATGCAGAGGCTGGGGCATAGCTCCCATTTCTAAAAAAATGTATGGCAATACTTTTGGGACTCCTGATGGAAAGCCTGTTTGGCATTTTCCAGAAAAAGTGTATGAAAATGATGCTTACACACTGATGGTTCAGCTGCATGCCTGATTGAGTTATTTTTTTTTCTAGAAATTTTTGGTGTATTATTTGTCCTTCGTGAGGTTAGTACGAATAGATCATAAGATGTGGAGACATAACCTCTTCCATTTACTTGTGAATAGCATCACCTGTAATGGTAGCCACCTTTTATTTAGTAGTCTAATTAGCAACTTTTATACTAGCAAAAGTAAAGTCTTTGCGTGCACTCGATAAATTGTAGATTGGACTTGCGCTAGCTAATCTCACCAACCTTGAGGCCAATGATCTTTCTAGGAACAAACTCCCTCGGCCAAGCGTCTCCCAACCTTGTCCATCTCATTTGTTTCATATTGACTTGTTACATAGGCATTCTTCATCTCACGTGATCTTCGTTTGTTCTATCTATAGTTTTGAGAAGCCTTCTACCATCCAGCAATGGGGTATTGTTCTTTTCTACAGTCGACTTGATGCTATTAAGCAAGCACAATCTGGAGCTGCAAACACTGCTACATTGTGTTATGTTATCTTGAATATGGTGTATGTTAATTAAATATATTGAATGTTAATTTCGAGTTTGCTTGTATTGAATAGTGTGCCTGTTTGATTAAAATGGTATAATTGGAAGGTGATTTCACTGTGATGAATAGTGACTCAATTAGTATTCTAGGAATTTTTAGTGTCCCAACCCATGGAATTTGAGGCACTTCCAAAAAAGGGCCTCCAATTGCAAATGGAGGCAGTTTGGGAAGGTGCCTCAAATTGTAATTTGAGGCATTATTTTAAAGTGCCTTCAAATTTTAATTTGGAGGCAGTTTTGAAAGTGTCCCAAACAGCTTTTGGAGGCACTTTTGAAACTGCCAACACATGAATTTAGAGGCACTTTTGATACTACCACCAAAACTTTTTAGAACCACTTTTAAGACTGCCACCAAAATATTTTTTAGGCAAATTTGAAACTGTCAGCCATGACTTTTAGAGGCAGTTTGAAAAGTGACACCAATATATATTCGAGGCAGTTTATAAACTGCCTCAAAAAACTTTCAAAGGCAGTTTCAAAAAGGTGACTTTAAATACATTTCTCAACACCAATATATATAGCGGTTGTTTTTGTGCCTTAAAAAAAATATTTGGAGGCAGTTTACAATCAATTGGAGGTACTTTTGAGTGCCTCCTATGAGAAGATCTAACATAGTTACTCGTCATGTGCTCGCTCGCCGTTCATAAAGTGGATGACGCTCCGTACTGCCAGCGCGCTCGTTCGCCGACGCCAGGAAGTAGCGGACACACCTTTTGCTAGCGTACTCTTGCTCGCAGACGCCGAAAAGTGGAGGCCGGCGCTACCACATGATTCCGGGTCGAGAGGATAAAGCGCGACCCCGGTCTCAGGCGCCTTGCTATATATACTGCAATGTGTATGGGGGTGCCATATGTAGTTGTAGAAACTGATTCAATATAATTGGAGAGTGGATAAATTTGTTTCTGTATTTTGTAGCCGGTGGTGGCTGCCGGCTGTGTGAAGAGTAACTACGGGGCCTGTGAGCTCGTGGCATGGTGCCAGCCCTCATTACGTTTATAGCTCTGTACGGTCGTTGGCGCGATGTTATTTTCTCCCGTTGCAACACACAGACATGTTTGCTAGTAATACTAATTTGCAAAAGGGACAAGTATTATGCACATGAGCAAAAAATGGTCCTGAAATTAGAAGAAGAAAAAATAGTACAAATGAGACTACTAGTTATAATTAGCAATGAGCATATACCAATTGCATAATACTGTATCGGTACTTCAATATACTCCCATTTAAGAACCCATTAATTTAGGCAGCAACTTAATAATTAAATAAAAACTACTAATGATGCCTACGGGCATACACTTCCTTTTCGTGGTCGTCCTCCCCATCTGCAACTCGAGGCTGCACTAAGGTGAAAGCACCAGATTCGTAGCAATTGCCTTTGGTGGTTGCACGCTGCCACTCATGGCAACTCAGCCAGGACATCATGTAAGGCAGCTGCTTGGGATGATCACGCTCAAACCTGATGAAAGAGTACTTCATTTCATCCACGTACTTGCGGTGGCGCTCCACAGTCTCGGCGGGTGGACGCAAACCGTTCCAGCTCAATAGGAGTTCCAACATCCAAAGGTTACGTCGGACATTTTTCGCACTGGATCCGTTGATCAATTCCCATAAGCTCTTGAACAGTTGGATCCGGAGCAGCTCTGCGGCCACGTCAGGGTGCATGTCCAGCATTGCAGGCCAACACCCCTGGCGTGGTCGCAGGACGAACACGTCGGTGCCAGGTAGCTGTTTGCTCATCGCGTTGAGGTCTCGGTACCTGCCGCCGATGGTCATAAGCTTCTTCTTACCCTCTGTCACTGTCAGGTAGACGATGCAGTTCTTCTGCTCGCCGGCATAGATGTCGTGGATTTCTATCTCCCCCGTGAGTTTTTTCGAGCAAACGGTGTTCCTGTAGCGGCCGGACTCGATGGATGATATGGTGATGCCCTCGTGAGCCCTGAGGTTGACCTTGATGGAGGTGGCGGCCACTTTCAGGATGCCGGCCATGAAAAGCTTCAAGGGGTCATTTGTACTATAAGGGCCATTGCAGAAGGAGTAGGTGCCAAAGGTCTTGTCAGCGATGTACTTCATGACCTCCGGATTATGCCCGTGAACACCAATGGTGTGCACCGGGAATTCGGAGCTGATTTCTTCTGCGGGGATTGTCGCCTCCTTATCATCCGACAGGTAGACAATGCACCCTACGCGGCTATCTCTTTCCTCCGCTTGACGCCCCCTCGGAATCTAAAATAAAATATTTTACGATCGACTTAGCTCCATATAAAATTATAATGACGAACAATGTAAATTAATCCGGAGAATATATACCACCGTACCTCGGCTGCCTCTCGCAGACCCGCCGCTATCCTAGCACTGTTTGGGTCTTGGACGAAATCGACATCAGAACCAATGGACGACATAGCACCGTTGGCTTCAGTCTGGCCTTTGTCGGACATGTAGGTGAGCTCCATTAGACGGACCGGATGGGATCCTGTCACCACGAGGGAGAGCCGGTCGTTCGAGCTGAGCTTCTTGATGACAATCCCCATATTGTCCTGATAGTAATTATCAGGTTCCCATGTGAATCTTTTTTCGCGAGCATTAGGTTCGCATACGTCGAACACGACTACGATGTCGACTTTGGCGCGCGACATCTCCTCCGCATAGCGCCATGGCGGTGCAGTGACCTGTACCAGAACTGGGAACTTGCTCCTGGTTTCCGCATCAATAATCCCGTCGCTTCCCGTTAATGCACTTAGATTCACCTGAATATATGCCACCCAAGGATCACTGTTTGTTCGATGGTAACAGTAGATACCAAGCAGTGTTTTAAAAAGCAGGTTGTAGCAAATAGCGGCGACTCTCCGAAAAAGTTATTGTGGGGTTAAATGGGATTACAGCGGAAAATTATACATAGATTCATTTAGCGGTAACATACTCAAACAACTATACACTATTAGGAAAATGGCTATAGGAGTGATGATACCCGTGACGCACCAGCAAAACGGCGCGTCACGCCTAATAGCCGTGGCGCACCACGGTTTGGTGCTTCACGCCTATGGGCATACCCGTGACGCACCAAACAAATCGTGCGTCACGGCTATATGTGGGTGTTCGGTGGATACCATAGCCGTGGGGAAAGATAGCCGTGACGCACCGTTTGTTTGGTGCGTCACGGGTATTGCAATAGCCGTGACGCACCAAACATACGGTGCGTCACGGCTATGCTATCCACAAAAATGTTCCCTCCACACACACACCCCCCCCACGGGATCGCCTTTCTAGTTTTGTCACAAAAGATTTCCATGTCTAAAAATCATCAAAAAATAAATTCCTTATAGATGCACGGAGAGTTTAATGTATACTTTTTTAACAAATTTTGAAATACATATTTCGACTTTCTGAGCAAAAGTTCTTTAAAAAAAGTAAAATGGGCATAACTTTTGCATACGATGTCGGAATTTAAAGTTCAATATACCAACGGAAACTAGAGAAAAAAAGGAATCCAACCTCACTCGCCTTCGGCCTGTGAGCCTTTTTTAGATTCTCCAAATTCCGAAAGGAAAAAAAATTATAGCCGTTTGAAGATTTTTGACTAGAAATAAAAAAAAATAAAAAAATAAAAAAAGATAGGCGTGACGCACCACATGTATGGTGCGTCACGGCTAAGTAAGATAGGCGTGACGCACCACATGTATGGTGCGTCACGGCTAAGTCTGGGCAGAAATTTTCAAATTTCGAATCCGGGAGGGCCACCCACCTATATATACTCCCCTTCCTCCTACTTCCTCCACTCTTCTCCATTCCTTTCTCCTTCCTCCACTCTCCATTCTCTCTTCTTTCTCTCTTCCCTTTCCTCCTCCTCCTACCACCACCACCATCACCACCACCACCACCACCTCACGTCTACTCCGGCGACTACTCCGGCGGCGACCTCTACTCCGGCGACCACCTCCTCTACGGCGACCACCTCGACTCCGGCGGCCACCTCCTCTCCGGCGACCTCCTCCACTACCACGGCCATCTCCTCTCCGGCGACCACCCTCCACTCCGGCGACCACCCTCCACCCACCATCCTCTCCGGCGACCACCCTCCACTCCGGTGACCACCCTCCACCCACCATCCTCTCCGGCGACCACTCTGTTTTCGTTTTTCAAAATTTCAAAATTTTGGGCGGCCAGATCTGGATCTAGATCTAGATCTGGATCTGTCCCGCTTTTTGTTTAAATTTCGAAATCAATAGCCGTGACGCACCAAAAACAGGTGCGCCACGGGTAACGAAAGATAGCCGTGACGCACCAAAAACAGGTGCGCCACGGGTAACGAAAGATAGCCGTGACGCACCAAAAACAGGTGCGTCACGGCTATTTTCAATAGGCGCGGCGTGATAGCCGTGACGCGCCATGGTGCGTCACGGATAAGCGAAATGGTGCGTCACGGGTAAGCTTTTCCCTAGTAGTGATAGAGGCACTAAAGGACGCGCGAGATACGCCGACGGTGGGCCCCCGTCGGCGTAGGTCCCTTCCCCGTCGGCGTATGAAGACGCCGACTGCCACCGTCGGCGTAGTGCCATCGGCCTCCACTCCGTCGACGAACGTGCCCTCCCCATCGGCGTATTCAAAACCCGTCGGCGTATCAAGATTGGTGGCCCCACAGGCCCGTTGGTCGTTTTCCGTTTGGCGCCGAGACGCCGACGGTCTCCCCGTCGGCCTCATGTGCCACGCGGTAGCGCCTAGGCCGTGGGCGTATTGGATGCCCGTCGGCGTATTGGATGCCCGTCGGCCTTTAGTGGCTCTCCCGTAGTGAGGCGCTATAGCGAAGGCGGTGATATGTAGGACAAACTACCACTAGTAGAAAAAAGGGCTTCGGTACGCCAGCATCAGTCCCCAAACGTCGCGCCCCGTGACTAATGAGTCTTTAGTCCCGGGTCGGGAGGAGACCCGCGACAGAAGGTCATACGTCACGGGTTGGGAAGCGCGTTGAGGCGCGTGGAGGGAATTAATTCCGGTTGACCTGGCCGCCCGGGACTATTGGTCCTTTAGTCCCGGTTCCCGTGGCCAACCGGGACTAAAGATCAAACTTCTCGCCTCCCACGGCGGTTTTTATTTCGCGAGCGAGGCAGAAGGGCGCCATTTCACTCGCTCTTCTCTGTTTCTTCCTCTCGCTCTCTGTACTGTACTCTCGTCTTCCTCCTCATCTCTTCTCGATCCACCAAGCACACACACGCCATAGCTGAAGTTTGGGTGCAATACGAAGGTCCCACACTGACGAAGACATGGATCTTGGACCCTGCGGGTAAGGACACCCCCTCTCAGGCCCAAGGTCAAGGCCCAAGAAGAGGCGCCCTTAGAAGACTCCAGAAGGCCCACTTGAAGCCCACCCGCACTAACTTGCGGGTTAAGTTAGGAAACTTGTAACCGACCCAGCTTGTCGCGGGATAATCACGGCAGACGTTACCGGGGGTAACTGATCTTGGGGCAAGACGACACAGGTGTTCGGGAGAGGGTTTAGCTCAAAGGAAAACATGATGCAACTCGATCTGGTAGCCGGCAATCAAAGTCGCCGAGTCTCCAATAATAATTCGACCTTTTGTATACACTGGATGCTCGATATCAAATCGATATTGCTAGGGTTCTTAGATCTCTCTCTAAACTAGACCTAGGGGTCGGTTTATAAAGCACCCGTACCCCCCTGGCTTGCCCTCCAAGGCGCACCCTGAATCCTACCCGGACACCGCACACAAACCCTAACTTTCCTTACCGTAACCCACAATCCGGGTTACGAGGCCTACAAATTTGGGCCTTCCAGAAGTTTCTTTATCCTTAGCCGGATCCTTCGCAGCGTCCTTTGGGCCGGGTTGTACCTTGGAGTTGGCCTACCGGGTTATTATCCCTCCATCAGTAGTCCCCAGAATAGCTTGGGCTTCGCGGATTCCTCCTTGAAGCGCTTGCTATTCCCTGCAAAAATATAAAATGCACAAGTCCATGGAGGCCGGGTTAGATCGCTTTGATAAACAACTAGGCCTAACTCCATGGTGGCCATATAGTAACCCGGCCTTTCTCCGAATACCTAACTTGTCTTTCCAGGCCTGAATCCCAAAAATGTTAAGATTCTATACTTGATACTTGTCCCTGATATCACGGGATGAATCGCATTCCCTCTTTTATCCAAATGCTTTACTCAGTACTTGGCGCACATCTCGCAGAATCCACGTAGATAACTATTACTCCACAATTTCCGGTTTCCGGCCGTTAAGATAGACTCACCCCCACCTTATAAATAATGCTCGGAGGATAACCCTAGACCCATCACTCCGCCTCAGCATCCCCTTTCCTTCCTTGCTCCTTACACCCTTGCAACACCACCGCAAGAAGCTCGCGCACACCATCAAAGCGAGATCGCTGCCGGCCGCGCTCGCCCTCGAGCCATCCCGCGCCGCCGTCAAGCGTCACCATCGCGCCTTCATTTCTCCCGCCAAGAATCGCGAAGGGGCATTCGAGCCACGCCGCTCGACACCGTCGCACCAGACTCCAATCTCTCCAGTAAGCCTCTTGCAGCCGTTTAATTTAGCCTCGCAATTTTTCAATTCATCCAGGATCGGATCTAGGTCAACCCGTGAGTCATTCTTCCGATTGCATCAAATTAGATCGATTCGACACTCACCAACTCCTTTAACCACCTATTAGATAGTCACAACTCATCATCCTACCATTATTAATCACCAAATCTCCTGTAAGATCGCTCGCAAACTTTCCCATCTAGATCCATTCCTCCTCGATTTTCCGCTCATTGCATTAACATCCGGAAATCCTCCTTTTCCAGCTATTTTACTTGCGATAGATACATGGGCAACCACCCATCTTCCCCAAATGCTTTTCCGCACGTAAGTGACCTATAATTTCCACAATTGTACTTAACACCCGGATACCTTGTAATTTCCACTTCATAGCGTGATACCCGGATAATTCTTAGCTTCATACTTTCTTGATATCTTGTACTCGGATAATCCAACACTTCCGGGTCTTATTTCATGTGCCTCTTTTTCTTGTGTTTTGCAGGTTGGTCCCATGGCTCCCAAACGGCAAGCAAAACAGCCGACCCAGTCAAGGACTACCCCAACCATATCCGCCAACTGGGGGCGTTCCACAGCCACAAAAGCCAAGTTGGACGAACTAGCCGAATTAGGAATACTCCCTTCTCAGAAGGACATTCACTGGAGAGTGCCGGGTAATGAGACCCGGCCCACGCCCGCCGAAAACGAGGTAATCTGCTTCGTAGAGCACGTGACCCGGGGATTCCGTCCTCCGGGTCACCCTTTCTTTAGGGAGGTCTTAAACCACTATGGCCTCCGGGTGTTCGACATAGGGCCTAACTCTATGTTGAACATTACCCACTTCATCGTTCTGTCTGAGTCGTACTTGTGCATGCCGCCGAGTTTGACTCTCTTCATTGAACTATTCCAATGTAAGCCGTGCCGCGAAAGCGGTGACGGAGCGCTCCTTACCTGTGGCGGGGTATCCATCCAACGCCGCAAGAATTCTCCGATGCCAACCCTCAATTTACACTCCCACGTCAAACATTGGCAGATGTCTTTCTTTTATTGCCACGATACCTCCCCAGACAGCGAAAAGAAGTTGCCGGGTTACTCGGAGACCCCCCTCGAACCTTCCGAGACTTTCAGCGCCTTTGCATCAGATTCGGACAGGGAGGCGATCCGTCCCTCGTTAGCCAAGATAGCCATTCTCTCAGCCCAGGGCCTCCTCGGGCTCAATTTAATAAAAACATGGGTTGATTTCTGGATCCAACCCAACTCCATTCGCGCCAAATTGATGTGCGAGTATTCGGGGCACACCACAGATGCACTCCGATACTCCACCAAGAGCTTTGCGGCCGGCGATACCAACAAGACCATCAAGGGCTTCTTGGCAGAGAGGCTAGAGGTGATAAAGGGCATCACCGGGTTACCCCCGTTTACCCGAGAAAACCCGGCCCCAGCGGTAATACCAGATATTCACAACTTATTTCCACATTTCAACTTGATACAGCTTCTAACTCTTAGTCTCATTCTTTGGTCTTAGGCTGATGACCCTTTCTGGAGAGTTGAACCCCCTCCCCCTTCCAGAGACCCGGAAGAAGAGAACGAGCCGGCTGATGATAGTGAAGGTATTTGCGCAGAATTGGTATATCTTTACTTGTATTATTTTCCTCCCGTTTACCTTTTTCCCACGAACACACACCCGGTTCGCAGGGCCGGAGGACGGAGGTGAGACCAACGAGGATGACCCGGAGGCCACCGAGTCTGATCAAGAAACAACAGTTGGAGCCAAGAGGAAGGCCAGAGGGGCAGTGTCCAAGGTTCCTTTTTCCTCATTATCCTCTGAACCTTACTCCTTTGATGCCATGCGACGACTTAACCATCAATTATCAAATTCGTCGTGCTTGAAGGATTCTCTCACAGCCAAGCGCAGAGTAACTCGGAGCTCCCCGGGTGAAGATCCCCTTAACCCGGGCATCTCTACCCCTTCGGTCCATCGTGCCAGCTCTCCTCCATCTCGTCCTTCCGAATCTCCTCAACGCCATCCTTCTCCTAATCATCCACGTGCCGGGCAATTCCGGGTTCCGTTAGTGGTCCCTGTGACGACCTCATCTGCTTCCTCCGGCGAGCTCCCGCCGGACTATATCGTGAATGCCGGGTAAGTTTTTGCTACATGATTTCCTTTTTCGTCTGACAAATTTCCACTCAAGCCACCGTCATAACTAATAACTGCCTTTTCTCATCTTTCTTTCAGCACTCAAGTCACCGTCAGTGACCCGGAAAACGCAGAGACGGATAACCATCGGGCAGAAAAGTCGACTGAGAACGTAGACGCCGCGACTGGCGGTGATACGGCGAACAACCAGGAACAAGGGCCTCTGAACAATCCGCTTCCCCGAGCCACCGGATCTCCTTCCTCATCGGAACCAGTGGACGAGGAGATCGAGGTTCTGGATACGAGAATGGGTTCTCCCAACCCGGGCACTCAAACTGTTCGGGTCTCGACTCCAAGGGCGGGGAGAGCTCCCCCACCAGGCGACCAAGCTGCCGGCTCTTCCGGTACTCGACCCGAGGAACTGACGTTTGCCCAGATGCTGGAAACCCTGCGCACTTTAAGGGCTAATGAAGAAAATATCTTGGGGGCTTTAATAGCCAAACACGAGGTAAATCCGCCTAATGTTGCTTGTGCCCTTGTCCAGTCCCCAAGTTCCGAGTGAATTGATTCATAATTTGCTCGGGACTTTATTATACAAGTGACTGATAACTTTGCCCCTCTACCCGACTAATCCTTGTTAACATCCATGCAGTCTTTCGTGACTCAATCTGAGGAGAAACTGGCAGACGCCGCCAAGCTCATTGAGAAGGAGATAACTTTGCGTGAAGCAGCCGAGGCTGAGGCCAGGAGGAATAGGCTGATAATGAGGAAATATAGGAAAAGGGATCACGAAGCCGAAGATGATCTAACAAGCCTTTCCGTCCAAATATCTGACACATATCGTGCTTTACTTGGTACGCTTCCTCCTCCGGGTTTATCCTTTTGATAGACAGCAAGAATTTTCCCGACTTATGTTTTCATTTTTTCAGGCCCGGACGAAGCCATGCCGGATGAGGATGACCTTGCCAAGCTGAAAACCATGAAGAGCGTTATCCGGCAGCTATGTGCCGGAACCAAATGGATCCTCCAGGAATTACGGTGGCCTGGCAAAGGACATGTTGATCTAAAGAGGATGCTGGATGCCTTCTCCACTATTCCTGAGTGGATTTGGCACTGGAAGCGCTCGTCTTGCCGGGTTGGAGTAACCCGGGGACTTGCACTTGCCAAGGCTTATTTCCCCAAGCTCGAGCTAGTGAAGCTTATGGGCGGCTTCCCAGAGTTCAAGCTTGATGGGTCCAAGTTCTCGGCGAAGGATTTTCAAGTTGTCCAGAAGGAGGTCCGTTACCCGGCCAGCGTGATTGCTGACGATTTAGACGTTTGTACCCTTGTTCCAGCATATGACGCTGCAGGTGAGGTGATTAAGTCGGATCTTCCCGAGCCGTATGATATGCTGGCTCGGTGGAAGGAGGAAGCTGCTGCGATGAGGGCGGAGGCTGCCAAGAAGCAAGCTGAAGCCGGCTCTGCCCCCGCTACCTCAACACCGGTCGTTCCACCTCCTGTGCGGGCTGGTACTACTGATCCGGGCGCTGCCGTTACGACCAACGATGGCAAGGGCAAGGCCAAGATGAACGCCGAATGATATCTGATATCTAATGCTTCTTCTTTCGCGTCGGTTGGCCAACATGCTGTTTAAACAATTATATTTTGGGTGGTGCTCCTGTGCACCTTTGATATTTTTTCACCGGGATTTTGTAATGTATACTCAGGTCGTGATATATTCTATGCCCCTTCCGGCCTTTTTAAATTTACCCATTCTTGAGCTCGTCCGTTCTTGATATCCAGCTTTCTTTATTGTTCCTTCTGTGAAACTCGATTTCCGGGTCTCACGGGTGTTGACAAGCGGATTTGCTTCTAAGTCCCCAATTCCGAGACTCGGATAATTGGGTTTTTGGAATTCGAACAAGTTAAACAATATTTTCTCTTTTCAAGATTTCAAGTCCCCCGGACCCGGATCTCCAAGTCTAGGGCACTTGACCTTGAAAGGAGAGCGAATTGCCTACTGCTAAGTTCACAAAGATCCCTGAGTCGTTTCACATAGGATTTGAAGTTATGCTTAATAATCGTTGAGTTTCCGGCTGACTAGCCTTGTACTCTGCATAACTTGTGGTTTAGATGACCCTTTTGACTATCTTGTACTGTAAGCCGGCTTTCGCGTGGATACCATGTTGTTACATCTATACGAAAACGTGGCCAACCAAACCCCGTCGGGTTTCATGGCTGACTGTAATCGTAAGCGAACAAATCATGCCGCTTTAGTGCGAGTCACATCGAGCTTAAGTAAGAATAGCCAAGAAATTTGGACTTCTTTGTCCGGTTATATGATTGTAGCCGTACTCGTTTGCAAGTAATCGGCCCTTATAACTCATAGGCATCATGGCCGAGTCTTTGAGTTTGTAACTGTGCTATTCAAGCGACCAGTCCCCAAGACCTAGATATACGCATCATACTGAGGGTACAGAACCTGATAATAACCATCTCTTTTCTTGATAATCACCTCTTTACTTGATATGAAAAATATAGGTCAGCAAGCCGCCTCATTAAAAACCCGTCCAGTCCCCAAGGGTACCCTGGATAGGAAAAGAGTGCGTCTGAAAACCTGCTGCCTGTTACATCGTTTAATTCCATATGCCGACACAATTTTTGCTAGGTATAATATGGACGTAGCTGAGCCACGTTCCACGGTCTGTCTCTTTCCTGCATAGATGAAGTGGTGTGAGCGGTGTCATTAACTGTGGTCGAATCTTCCCTTGCATCTATCAAGTAATATGACCCATTATGCAAATTCCGGCTTATGATAAACGGTCCTTCCCTGGGTGGTGATAACTTGTGCTTTCCTTCGTTCGACTGTACCAGGCGCAGAACCAGGTCTCCTTCCTGGAAGACCCGGGTTTTCACGCGCCGGCTATGATACCTTCGTAGATCCTGCTGGTATATGGCTGATCTTTCCAGGGCTTGTTCCCTTTGCTCTTCTAACATATCCACGGCATCTTGCCGGTTTTCCTCATTCTCCACTTTGACGTATGCTTATACTCGTGGTGAATCATGGATAATATCACTCGGTAGTACCGCCTCCGCGCCATAGACCATGAAGAAGGGTGTCATCTGAGTAGATCTATTAGGCGTGGTATTGATACCCCAAACCACAGAAGGAAGTTCATCGACCCATGCGCCAGCTGCCCTGACACAGGGGACTCGTAATCGTGCTTTTAATCCGCGAAGCAATTCTTGGTTTGCCCTCTCCACTTGTCCATTGGCCTGCGGATGAGCCACTGATGCGACATCAAGCCGGATTCCATTGTTGCCACAGAACTTCTCCATCTCACCAAGGGACATGTTGGTTCCATTGTCGGTAATTATGCTGTGGGGATATCCGAACCGGTAGATAATCCTTTTCAGGAACTTGACTGCTGTAGCTGACTCGCAATTGGTGACTGGCATAACCTCAACCCATTTGGTAAACTTATCAATAGTCACCAAAAGATGTGTCTTCTTGCATGGTGACATATGAAATGGGCCAACCATGTCCATACCCCAGACAGCGAACGGCCAGGTTAACGGGATGGTCCGTAACTCCATAGCCGGCACATGGGTTTGGCGAGCGTACCTTTGACATCCGTCACACCTTGCTACCAATCGTTCCGCGTCTGCTAGAGCCGTGAGCCAGAAAAATCCGTGTCGATAAGCCTTGGCAGCGAGTGATCTTGTGGACGCGTGATGCCCACAATCACCTTCATGGATTTCCTTGAGGATCTGTCGGCCTTCCTCTGGTGCCACACAGCGCAGAAAAACTCTCGTGGCGCTTCTCTTATATAACTCCCCATTGATGATAGAATATCCCTTTGCTCGTCGCAAAATTTGCCTTGCTAACACCTCCTGCTGTGGCAACTCGACTCGTGATAGGTAGGCCAGGAACGGCTCTGTCCACTCGGGAACAACACGTACTGTGGCCACGAGTTCCAAATCCGGGTCTTGATTTGCCAGTTCTTCCTCAGACTCGGTTTTCACAGATGGTCGCCATAGCTCGTCGAGGAAAACATTGGGTGGAACCGGCTCTCTGCGCGAGCCGAGTCTAGCAAGTGCATCTGCTGCCTCGTTTTTTCTTCTGTCTATATGCTCCACCTCATACCCGGAAAAACACCCAGCCACCCTATCGACTTCTCTGCGGTATGCTGCCATAGTTGCGTCCTTTCTATCGCAAGTTCCCGATACCTGCTGTACCACGAGGTCCGAATCTCCAAAGCATCGTATCCTCTTAATATTCATCTCCTTGGCTACCTTTAAGCCATGCAATAGGGCTTCATATTCGGCCACGTTGTTGGAACAGTCGAAGTGAATTTGTAGTACGTAACTTAATTTATCTCCTTTGGGTGACGTTAGCACCACCCCAGCTCCTGATCCTTCGTATTGCTTAGATCCGTCGAAGTGCATGATCCATGACTCGGAGCTTGGAACCGTTGTAGTCGTGCCTGTATGTGTCCAGTCGTTAACGAAATCGATTAAAGCTTGAGATTTGATTGCTGACCTGGGTTCGTAGTTGATGTGATAATCCCCCAAGTCTATCGCCCACTTGGCTATTCTTCCCGTCGCGTCCGAGTTTCTGATGATATCCGACATTGGTATCGAGCTAACCACTGTTATGGGGTGTTCTTGGAAATATGGCTTCAATTTCCGGCTAGCCATAAAGACCCCGAATACCAACTTTTGCCAATGCGGATAACGCTGCTTTGCCTCTGATAATACCTCGCTGACGTAATAAACCGGTCTCTGAACCGGGTAACCCTTCCCATCCTCTTTGCGCTCCACAACAACTACAGCGCTGACGGCTCGGGGGCCAGCTGCCACGTATAGCAACATGGGTTCTATAGGACCCGGGGCCGCTAGTACTGGTGCTTCAGATAACTGCTTCTTTAGTGCTTCAAACGCCTCATCCGCCTCTTGATCCCATACAAATTTATCTGATTTCCTCAAGAGCCGGTACAAGGGTATTGCTTTTTCTCCGAGTCTGGATATGAATCGGCTCAAGGCTGCTACGCAGCCCGTGAGCTTTTGAACATGCTTCAAATTTTCCGGTTTTTTCAGACTCTGGATGGCCTTGATTTTATCTGGGTTTGCCTCGATTCCTCTCTCGGAAACGATAAAGCCGAGTAATTTCCCGGCTGGAACTCCGAACACGCACTTTGTCGGGTTAAGCTTCATCTGGTACCTCCTCAAGTTTTTGAACGTCTCCTTTAGATCGTCGATAAATGTCTCCGCCTTTCTAGTCTTGATGACCACATCATCCACATAGGCATGAACGTTGCGTCCAATTTGTCCTCGAAGCACTTTTGAATACACCGTTGGTAAGTTGCACCGGCGTTTTTCAATCCAAACGTCATAGTTTTATAACAGAAGGCCCCGAAAGGGGTTATGAATGACGTTTTCTCCCAATCCTCCCTCTTGAGCTTAATCTGATGATACCCGGAATATGCGTCCAGAAAGCACAATAGATCGCTTCCTGCTACTGCGTCTATAATCTGATCTATCCTTGGTAGTGCGAACGGATCCTTTGGGCAATGTTTGTTGAGACTCGTAAAATCGATGCACATCCTCCACTCATTGGTCTTTTTCATCACTAGGACTGGGTTTGCCAACCAATCCGGGTGGAATACTTCCATGATAAAGCCGGCTACTAATAGCCGAGCGATTTCTTCGCCTATGGCCTTCCTTCTTTCCTCATTCATTTTTCTCAGACCCTGCTTCACGGGCCTGGACTTGGGATCTACATGTAAACTATGCTCGGCGAGCTCTGTTGGGATACCCGGCATGTCGCTAGGTGTCCAGGCGAATACGTCTGCATTTGAACGAATAAACTCCACAAGTTCCTTCTCCTGCTCTTTTCCCAAATTGGACCCTATGGTAAATTGCTTAGTGGAATCACCTTCGACAAAATCTACTTTCTTGGTGTCTTGCGCTGCTTTGAATTTTGCTCTCTCGTCCTCAGTATTCGGCTTTTTCAGGGCTGTTCTATCATCCGGATTTACTTGAGACCGATAATATTCGAGTTCTTCCTTTCTGCACGCTTGCTCGGCCATCACTGAATCTCCTTCATCACACTCAGCCGCTATATCCCGGTTCCCATGTATGGTGATAGTTCGTTTAGGACCCGGGATCTTGAGCTGCAAATACACATAACACGGCCTAGCCATGAATTTAGCGTAAGCAGGTCTCCCAAACAGCGCGTGATAAGGACTGCGCAATTTGACCACCTCGAACGTGAGCCACTCAACTCGATAATTGTCCGTCGATTCTCCGAAAGCAACCTCCAAGGTGATCTTTCCCTCGGGGCTCGCCGAGTGACCCTACACGATCCCATGAAAAACTGTCGAACTTTTCTGTAACTGGGACTCTTTGAGACTCATCCGTAAGAAGGTTTCCCAATAAAGGATGTTGATGCTACTTCCACCGTCCATCAGGACCCTGTTCAGTTCGTAACCATTAACCTGCGGAGCAACCACCAATGCCAAGGCTCCTGGACGCTCTATTTTTTCTGGATGATCTTTTCTACTCCACGTCATCTCTTGTTCCGCCCATCTAAGGTATCCCGGTTTAGCCGAAGAAACTGAGTTTGCCGCCTGCCTTGACGTCTCTTTGTCCCTGCTAGAAGTTCCTGTAGTATGCACATGATATTGTCCCTTTAAATCAGGAGTACGTACCATACCGACGAAGATGTTGATCCGGCCGATAGTCACCATAGATCCGGACTCAAGGTGATCCGACTCTAGCCCCCAGCCGGAATCGTCCACCATCTCTTCTCCTTTGTGGCCGACGTAGATCTCGCCCACGACAAGATTCTTCATGTTCTTCCGAGCTTCTCCCGTGATGTAAACACCTTTGGACGCAGGCCCCACGGTGGGCGCCAACTGTCGCTGGATAATCACGGCAGACGTTACCGGGGGTAACTGATCTTGGGGCAAGACGACACAGGTGTTCGGGAGAGGGTTTAGCTCAAAGGAAAACATGATGCAACTCGATCTGGTAGCCGGCAATCAAAGTCGCCGAGTCTCCAATAATAATTCGACCTTTTGTATACACTGGATGCTCGATATCAAATCGATATTGCTAGGGTTCTTAGATCTCTCTCTAAACTAGACCTAGGGGTCGGTTTATAAAGCACCCGTACCCCCCTGGTTTGCCTTTCAAGGCACACCCTGAATCCTACCCGGACACCGCACACAAACCCTAAGTTTCCTTACCGTAACCCACAATCCGGGTTACGAGGCCTACAAATTTGGGCCTTCCAGAAGTTTCTTTATCCTTAGTCGGATCCTTCGCAGCGTCCTTTGGGCCGGGTTGTACCTTGGAGTTGGCCTACCGGGTTATTATCCCTCCATCACAGCTAGGGTTCGAGTCCTCTCTGGGTAGAACTTGAGACCTGGCCATCTATATAAGGCCAGGAGAGCCCCCACGGAGAGGACCAAGCAATTACCGCACGACCCAAAAGCCTTGAACTTGAGATCTTCTCTCGATTCGAGCACACCTTGTAACCGATCTATTCATCAATACAGATCGACAGGAGGCAGGAGTAAGGGTTTTACCTCTACGAGGGCCCCGAACCTGGGTAAATCTCGCCCCCTGTCTAGCCGACGGTTCCACCAGCGCTCATGGGTTCTCCTAATCGAAACCCGATAGGTTCACCGAAGGGATTTGTTGAGTTAGGGATTCGACAATTGGCGCCGTCTGTGGGAAACGCGGGCGCTGGATCACCGGCATCTTTGGCTTCATCGACGTCCAACTCCCGTTGGAAACCATCGACTACGGCTCCGAGCAATCCTATACGGATCGGATCTGTCGTGGTCACGCCTCACTCGCCAGAATCACGCCCGGCGTTCAAGGAACTGGAGAAGAGCGTCACCCTGACGTTCGGAAGCTTCAACTTCATGGAAAACAGAGACGGGATCCTCCACTTCTCAGATGAATCTGAAACCGAATCTGGAGCCGTCAACTCGCGCTTTCCTACGGGGAAAAGCGACGAGTCCATCCGCTACAACACAGTCGACTATCACGCCCTCTCGACAGAGGAACCCTCCCGGGTACGGGAAGCTTTCCGATCTGCGCCTAGGACGCACGGGCCACGACTGGCCCAAGTCTGCATGGCAGGATCAGAACAGCCCTCGGAAACCGAATTCAGCGCAACCGAGCGCAATATAATCGGCGTCTCGCGGGAAGCCTGGAACAAAGTCAAGGAATCCATGCGAAAGAGTCAGCCACCTGCGGCAGGAGCCACGCAGGAGGACCTAACCGCCTACCACTACCATCTAGTGAGAGCGGCCTCAAACATCAAGGATGCCCGAGCAGACCTAGCCCGTCGCAGGAGAGCGGCGGATGAATCAAGCCAACGACGAGCCGAGCCATCCCATGCACCTTCGGTCGGTACCCAACCTGGGAGGAAGGGACCCGCAGCATCGACAAGGGACTACGAGTCTATGGCTGGGACCAACAGGTCAACCATGTCTTCCTTCATGAGGGTCGACGATGATGGCAACGTTTACCCGCAAACCCCTGCCGCCGCGATCCTAGCCGCAGCAACTTATATGCAGATGAACCAGCCGACGGACAGCGATCCTCGGGTGGAACAATACAAGCATATTCGCAAAGGTCTAGGGTTGGCGGCCGCGAGGCTCGCCTCTCACGATCGCAGGGAACAATTGGAGAAGGAGCGACTGGAGAAGGACAAGGATAAAGAAACGCCCCGCAGGCACAGAAGCTCTTCCCCGAGGAAAGACAAGTCGCCACGTCGTGGTCGAGGAAAGGAAGCTCGCCGCCGTGGCGACAGTCGAAGCAGCAGCGACGACAGTCCGAGAGAAAAAAGCTCACGACACCACAGTAGCCGCTCACGAAAGCGAAGCAAGGAGCCACGGAAGGACGCTGATCGCGATCAGCCCGGACGCGACGCGCGATCGGACATCGCGCAAAACAAGGTGGATAGGGCAAGGGCGTCAAGATATCGCGACCGATCGTCGTCCGGCTCTTCGGATGACGAAACCTGCGGCGCACTCTGTTTCGCCCGTAGTATCCGCGAGGCGCCCCTACCCAAGCGATTCAAGCTCAGCACAGAAGTGACGAAGTACGACGGCTCACTCGAGCCTTCTCAATGGTTAAGCGACTACCTCACGGCAGTAAAGTGCCAACGTGGGAACAAGAACACGGCTATGCAATACCTCAATTTGCACCTAGTGGGAGCGGCCCGCAGCTGGCTGGAGAGGAGACCGCGATCTTGCTACGCATCGTGGGACGACTTACACCGTGATTTCTGCAAAAACTTCCAGTCGACCTACAAGAGACGGCTACAATCGAAGAACTACGAGACTGCAAACAGAAAAGCGGCGAGTCAACCCGAGAATACATCCAGCGGTGGACCACGCTCAGGAACACCGCGGGAACCATCTCTGAAGAAGTGGCGATTGAGGCCTTCGCTAAAGGCGCGAGAAGAACTGCCTTTCGGGAGGAACTAGGCAGAGCAGCACCCAAAACCATCGGGGAGCTCATGATCATAGCCGAAAAATGGGCTAATGGAGAAGATGCAGTGCGCAACGAAAGAGGATCATCGCCCGCACATGAGGACGACCGCCATGGGAGAAAAAAGAGAAGGAAATACTACGACCACGAGGATAGAGAAGAGTTAGTGGCGGCAGAGTTCACGCGAAGTCGCGACTCTGGTCGTCGCGGAAGCCACGAGTGGAAACCAAAAGCAGAAGAAAAATCTCCCGAGGAAGACCTTGATGCGTACTGCTCGCTACATCTGTTCACAGACAAGCGCACGGGCAAAACTAAGGCAACGCACTTTCTCAAGGCTTGCCGAAAGTTCCATGACATCTCGGACGCACTCGCCAGGAAAAGATTTGCATCCACCCAAAACTACCCGCCACTGCCAGGAGGAGGACAACAATTCCAGCCGCCACCACCTCCACCTCCACCGACCAATCCAAACATGGCGCTAGCCGCATTACCAGCGCCACTGCCACAAAACGCGGGAGCCAATGCATACCCGACTCCGCAAGGACAACTCCTCGGGATGATACAGAAGGTATGCCCCTCTCGCAGAGCTCAAAAGACTAACTCAAGACAAATATGCATGGCAGTGCAGACGCCACCAATGAAGCCCGAGTACCTGAAAATGGCCGATCAGCCAATCACGTTCTCGAAGGAAGACCACCCGCCACGAGTCTATCGACCAGGACACGCCGCCCTCGTCATCCAAGCTCAAATTGGCAATTATGACCTGGCTCGCGTATTCATGGACGGTGGCAGTGGCATCAACATCATCTACGCGGATACACTCCGTCGAATGAACAAGAATTCGGACGGCCTAACGGAATCAGAAACATCCTTCCACGGGATAGTTCCGGGCAAGGCAATCCGTCCACTCGGAACAATAAACCTAGAAGTTGTACTAGGCTCCCCACGCAACTACAGAAGAGAATTCCTGGACTTCGAAGTCGTCGACTGGCCCTCACAGTACCACGCCATTCTTGGTCGAACAGCGTTCGCCAGATTCATGGCCGTACCACACTACGCGTACTTAAAGCTCAAGCTACCCGGCGAATACGGTGTAATCACCATCGACGGAGACTTCCAAAAATCAGACAAGTGCGACATCGAATTCAACGAAATCGCGAAATCTTTCGGGATGCAGGAAGAACTTCAAGAGCTGGCAAAAACCACGGACCACTCCGTTATGCCCCTCATGAAGAAAAACGCGCCTGAACTGGAATTCAGCGCCAACAGCGACACTCGCAAGCACCAAGTACACCCGACAGGCTCCGCGAAGACGGCGATGGTTTCAACAACCCTCTCGCCAGCATAGGAAGGCGCGCTCGTCAAACTCCTCCGTGAGTACTGGGAGATTTTCGCCTGGCAGCCCTCAGATATGCCAGGAATACCCAGGGAGTTTGCCGAGCACTCACTCGAAGTCTTTCCTGACGCCAAACCCATCAAACAGACGACCCGACGATTTTCAGAACCCAAGCAGAAAGCGCTTGGAGAAGAAGTAAACAGATTGCTAGCCGCAAACTTCATTAGGGAGATCAAGATATCCACCTGGTTAGCAAACCCGGTGTTGGTCCCCAAGAAAAACACGGATATCCTTCGGGTGTGCATCGACTACACGTTGTTGAATAAACACTGCCCCAAGGACAATTTTCCTCTACCACGAATCGACCAGATCGTGGATTCTACGGCAGGTTGCCAACGCCTCTCCTTCCTAGACGCCTATTCGGGATATAATCAGATTCGAATGAAAAGGGAAGACGAGGAGAAGACGACATTCATCACACCCCACGGTGTCTACTGCTACACGACAATTCCCTTCGGGCTGAAGAACGCAGGCGCCACATATCAGCGCTGTATGCAAAGATGCCTCGCCAATCTCATTGGCAAGAACGTACAGGTGTACGTCGACGACATTGTCATCAAAACTCGAGTAGAGGACACACTCCTCGAAGACATCAGAGAAACATTCGACGCCCTTAACGCATATCGGATCAAGCTCAATCCGACCAAATGCGTTTTCGGCGTCCCTGCAGGCAAACTCCTCGGGTACCTGGTATCCGCCAGAGGCATTGAAGCCAACCCGGAGAAAATACAAGCCATATTGACTATGAAGGAGCCAACCAATCTACGCGGAGTCCAGCAGCTCGCAGGACGACTAGCAGCCTTGAGCAGGTTCATCGCACGATTGGGAGAGCAAGTGTTACCCTTCTACAAATTACTGAAGAAGACGGACAAATTCGAGTGGACACCCGAAGCTAAACAAGCGTTCGCAGATTTGAAGCGATCCTTGCAAAGCAGGCGCGTCCTTGCAACACCGCAATAAAGGGAGCCACTTTTCCTGTACTTAGCTGCTACAAACCAGGTCATCAGCACAGCAATCGTAGTCGAACGACCTGAAGACGGCAAAGCATACGGAGTCCAAAGACCAATATACTACATCAGCGAAGTACTCTCGCCATGCAAACAACGCTACCCTCATTACCAGAAGCTCGCATACGGAGTTGTTCTCACAGCCCGAAAGCTCAAACATTATTTCCAGGAACACGCCATCACAGTGGTTAATGATGCATCACTCCGGACAATCATGAACAACCCTATGGCATCCGGAAGAATAGCAAAATGGAGCATCGAGTTGGGCGCCTGGGACATCACCTATGCTGGACGCAACGCGGTCAAATCCCAAGTTCTCGTGGAATTCATTAGCGAATGGACAGAGCTACAAACGCCCGGACCACCCGAGTACACGAGCAATTGGATAATGTACTTCGACGGATCCAAGAGAAACG
The DNA here is from genome assembly GCA_028641055.1 of Alopecurus myosuroides. NCBI lineage: Eukaryota > Viridiplantae > Streptophyta > Magnoliopsida > Poales > Poaceae > Alopecurus > Alopecurus myosuroides. Next base: position 390,569,270 of record CM054060.1, read on the forward strand.
AAGGAGCAGGAGCGGGAATCGTCTTTATCTCACCTCGTGGAGACAAACTGCAATACGTCCTGCGACTGGACTTTCCACCTGATGACCCAGCATCGAACAACGGCGCAGAATATGAAGCCCTGTTGCACGGGATGAAGATGGCAATCGCCTGCGGAGCTACCCGATTAATGATCTACGGCGATTCCAACCTCATAGTGCAGCAAACAATGAAAGAATGTGACGCCATTGCTGAAAACATGGTTGCATATCGTGACATGTACAACCTACTCGAAGGAAGCTTTAAAGGGTGCGAGCTGAGGCACATTGCAAGATCTAGCAACGAAGAAGCAGATAGACTGGCCAACATGGGTTCCACGAATACACCCATACCGCCGGGGATATATTTCGAGCGGATGATTAAGAGATCGGTCAAAGTGAAGAAAACCGCAGAAACACCCGCAGCGCCAGAAACAGAGGTCAGCCCGCAAATCGCGCTTCTCGAGCTTACTCATAACATATCACGACAGGTTTTTCTGGTCGAGCCAGTTTGGACGCAGAAATATCTCGACTACCTGCTCAACAAAAAACTCCCGGCCAATCCACGTGAGGCTCGACAGCTAATCAGGCGTAGCAAATCCTTTCGGGTGGTTAACGGAGAATTGTACAGACAAAGCATCTCGGGAATACTTCAGCGCTGCATCGCACCCGAGGACGGCAAGGAATTACTCCGGGACATACACCAGGGTGATTGCGGACATCATGCTAGCTGGAAAGCAATACTGGGAAAAGCCTTTCGAGCAGGATTCTACTGGCTAACGGCAGCCACCGATGCAAAAAGCCTGGTCGATAGATGCGACGCCTGCCAGCGATTCGCACCAAAGCCGCACGCACCCGCCACAGAGTTGCACATGATACCCATCGCCTGGCCCTTTGCACAATGGGGGCTAGACATGGTTGGACCATTACGCAAGTCCACACCCGGTGGATATACACACTTGCTGGTCGCAGTCGACAAATTTACCAAGTGGATAGAGGCAAGACCAGTAACTTCGGCTAGCGCCCAATGCGCCGTGGAGTTCCTCGATTCCATCATATGCAGATTTGGTGTGCCACACGACATCATTACAGATAACGGCACAAATTTCACAGCAAAAGAAACACAGCAGTTCTGCGAGGAAAAAGGCATCAATTTCAAATTTTCTTCAGTTGCCCACCCGCAAACGAACGGACAAGTCGAAAGATCCAACGGCTTGGTTTCGGCTGGAATCAAGAAACGCCTACTCGACCGCCTACACCCCGCAGCAGGACATTGGGCGGACGAGCTACCCACCGTACTCTGGAGCCTCAGGACAACCCCAAACAGATCTACAAAATACACACCATTTTTCATGGTATACGGGGCAGAAGCAGTCCTCCCCGAGGAATTTCGATTCAGCGCCCCACGAATTGTGGCCTACAGCGAAGAAACCTCCAACAAAGCGCTTGCAGAAGATATGGATGCACTCGACGAAATGCGGGACATCGCACTCGCGAGATCCGCAGTTTATCAACAATCGTTGCGCAACTATCATAGTCGCCGCATACGCCACAGGTCATTCGTGGTAGGTGACTTAGTGTTGCGGCTCAAGCAGAAGGAAGGACACAAGCTCGAACCGCCCTGGGAAGGACCCTTCATCATACACGAAGTTATCCCAGGCGGAGCATACAGGCTGAAGAATCCAGAGACTGGAGGAATCTATTCCAATCCATGGAATATCGCACAACTCCGCAAATTCTACCCCTAGGTTACTTGTTTTTTACAAAATAAGGCTATACTAACCAATCATGTAGCTCAAATACATGACTTCTCAGTCATTACAATAAAAAGACATGATTTCCTCATCATATTTACTCGAAGCTCCTAGTTCACTACATGCTAAAAGTTACAGGTACACACCCCATAAAACACACGGGGGCTACACCTACAACTTAGCATCTCAGAGAAACATCATCAAATACAAGGTTACACACCTTACAACAGTTTTTTACAAACTATACAGTTTACAGGATATTTACATCCGACAATCAGTCAAAACACTGAGCATTCTCAGTCGCTAAGACCCTATCTACCTCTTCAGAGGTCATTCGGATAATCTTCTCCGCTGCAGGACATACAACATCATAGTACGGCGCGATATCCTCGATTGCATAATCTGGGCGCCGAGCTACGGAGTTCAAGTTTATCTCAGGATGCCATATTCGGACAAAAGAGAGAGCCACAACCGCGCCGCACGTCATTTGGTTGCGTACGCACGCGCGAATCTCTCCTTCACGTCCAAACAACCTGAGCAGATAGCTCCAGTCTCCGGGACCCCTTTCGAGTGGATAAAAAGCAGCATTCATCGCAACCAAGACCTCGTGAAAAGAACTCACGAGAATTCTCGCCTGAAGGACTCGAAATTTCAAGGTGGCCAACACAAACCCTCGACTGCGATCAGACCAGAAATTATTCGCATGAGGTTTTGAGCTGTTAGCCTCTTGATGAATGTGGTTTTCCACCCACTGCTTTTCCTCCCTGTCATCCGGTCTTACAACTGAAGAGCAGACGTACTTAGTCAGTTAAGGAATACAAGGAAGAAAAATGCACGGGGGCTGCACTACTTACATAGCAACTCCCTTGCGACTGAAGACAATTCATCCATCAGAAATTGTTCGCGTTCAGCCGCCAATTTCTGTTTGGATTTCGCCACATCAGCCACCCCGCGCAGAGCTTTCAGCCTACGCTCCCCCTCCTGAACCTTATCACGGAGGCCAGCAAAAGTGCCGACGGCGGCCACAAGTGGATTTACTGGATTACCACGTCCACCCGAAGTTTCCGCGGCAAACACAGTAGCCTGGAAGAAATACAAGGAAAGAAGTGAGATGCCCTACTCGAGTTGTTTCTAGTCGCACATCTGACTAAACGCTCGGGGGCTACTCCCATCGGGAGACAAGGCACAAACAAAAGGAATAAATTCCAAAGGAAAATAATTCAATTAAGGACAACAAAGGTACGGGAATACATCCCAAGGTTCATTACATTCAAGGAAGGAAATGAAAAAACTACGAGGCTACATTGGTGCTCCCACTAGCGGCAGTCGACCCTCCCTTCTTCCGAGCAAATATCTCAGACAGCTTTCGAGCAAGAATGGCGGCTTTCTCGCCAAAACGAGAGAGCCGTACCTTTTTGACCGTGGAGGGGTCGACTGGAATGGATGAGTAAGCCTCCTCCAGACCTTCGACTCCGTTTGCCAGAGCGAATTGGATCGCAGTCTTCGCGCCAGCCTCCGATTGAGCGACTGCGAAGGCATCCAGAAGACTGCCTTCCGAGAAGACCTTCACCAGATCATCCAGCGCAGGTGCAGGAGTATCGCTGGCGACGAGGCGACTATGCACTTGCACCAATGCTTGAGAGGCATCGTTAATCAGAGAGAGAATTCCATCGGAATGCCTCTTAAGCTGTGCAAGTGTGTCGGTTAGCACGTCCACCCGCTGGAGCCCAGGGATCTCTAGAGGGACGTACAGAAGACCTATAAACGAAGAAGATAATACTTAGCAAAATTCAGCAGAATGAAAGATCAAAGATCGCGAGAATCCAAGACATTTACCCGCGAAACGCTCGGCGAGGGGACGGAGGAACGCGGCAACGTCGTTATCGGCTTTACTGCCAGCCTCCTCCAGATCCTTCAAGGCCTTCCGCGCCTCCGCAAGCTGTCGACTGAAATCCTCCGATTGCATGCGGGAAACCTCTAGCTCTTGTCGGGTGGCCGCCAATTCAGCCTCCCGAGCAGTTACCTGCTCAGAAAGGCTGGCCTTTTCGGACTCCGCGAATTCAAGTAGAGCTACAAAGAGATGATTATCAAAAATCAAGAATGGACGAGACGCTGAAGCCAAAGAGATAACAAAAACTTACCCCTCAGAAGGTCGTTCTCAGTTTTGAGTCGGCTACGGTCTGACCGAAGTGACTCGCAGTCCGACTCAGCAAGAATAACGCGAAGACCAATCGCCGCAAGAGAGTTAATGAGCGACTGCAAAAGCATGAAGATAGAAGAATTAAAGGGATTAAATTTGAGCCTGTACCCGATTATCTACAATCGACTACAGCCTCGGGGGCTACTCCCATCGGGAGCACTGCCGTGCACCCGAAGAAAGCGAAATTGTGAAGAAGAGATGAACAAAACTTTGAGCCTGTACCCGATTATTTACAATCGACTACAGCCTCGGGGGCTACTCCCATCGGGAGCACTGTCGTGCACCCGATAGAAATTTGAAGACTAGAAGATGAAGTTTACCTGTCCGGTGGCTCGAGAGAGAGGATCCACGGAGCTGTCCGTCGCTTCTTTCGAAGCTGAAGTCCTGGCGGCAAAGCTCGGGGCTTCACGTTCCACAGTCGCAGCTTCAGTGACTGCTCTGGGAGAATTTTGGACGGTGCCCGCGGTGGGGGTTTCACCCGCATCTTTCGCCTTATTCCTCTTTTCGGGAGGAACGGCAGCGGTGTACCTGCGTGGACTGATCGTCTGCAGTCTGCAGCGAAAGACAGAAAACATCAATGTTGAAACATAGAAATTGTTCGACTAAGAATACGGAAGAAGCACTTACTCGTCATCTTCGTCGTCGTCGTCCAGAGTATCCGCGTTCCAAGCCGCCGTCATCACTGGGAACGAAGCCGAAGGAGGAAGAGATTGAAGTGGAGTCGCAGAAATTGGGGCTTGGCCGGGTGACGCTTCCAAGGATTTGTCCTTAGAAGTAGCTTCGTCTTCATCCACCCGACGACGTTTTGGAGGGGCGCCATTCGAGAGTCTTCAGCGTCATCCGAAGAATCATGCTCTGAACTCGAAGAGGCGTTGGCAACGCTGGTGTCAACCGCGCCGTCTTGGTGGCTCGATAGTAATCCCGAGGCAGCCTCTCCCGCAACAGGCGGGTAGCAGTTTGCCACAGCTAAGCTCTACAAAGACAGAAAAGACAAGAATAAATATCATCGACTAAGACTCAAAACTTGAAAGGTGCAACTCGAAAGACAACAAGGGAAAATCTAACCGTAGCTGGAGGAGGATTCGAAGCGGCGAAAGCTTCGACCGAGCAATCAGGTAACTTATCCCCTACCTTCAGTCGAGTAATAGCCGCGATTTTATTCTCGAATTCCACATTCGAAAGTTCCTCGCGGCTCACTCGGCTGGGGTCTTCTGAGCCCTGGTACTCCCACATAGTGGAAGGTCTCTGTTGAAGAGGCTGGATCCTGCGCTTCAAGAAGAGGCTCACCAGATGTAGCCCGTTGAGCACGACTCCCGCAGTTTGGTCTCGAAGAGCGGCTACTCTTGCGAGTAAGGGCGTAACAATCTGAATTTCTTCGGCTGACATCTTGTGGCCCCAGGACTTGCGCCTCGTCAAAACAGCGAACGGGTGGAACTCTACAAGCCCACCCGAGCTGTTGTCAACAACATAAAACCACTTCTTTCGCCAGCCTTCGGCGGAGTCGATGAAGTGCATGTTGAAGTAGCTGCTCTCCTGGCGCGCCTGGATCCCGAAGCCACCCGTACGAAGTGGTTCGCCGGGCTCGGATTCCACCCGCGATTTCTCGCGGAAGATCCGGACCTTGAAAAGCGCCTTCCAGAGCGCCCAATGTGGGCGAATGCCGAGATAGCACTCGCAGAACACGATGAAGCACGAAATGTGCTGCACCGCGTTCGGGGGAAGATCGTTAAGCTGTATGCCATAGACATACAGCAACCCGAGGAAGAAGGGGTGAAGAGGAAAAGAAAGGCCCCGAGTCACGTGGTCCACGAAGACCACGCGCTCGTTCGACTGAGGATTGGGTACCTCTTCCTTTTTTCCGAGGCGGACGCGCTTCTCCGTCTCCGCTGGCAGCAATCCTTCCTGCTGCATCTCCTTGATGCTTTTCGCGGTGGTGTTAGGAGAACGCCAGTCGCCGGCGCGGGGGGCGAGTGGCGCAGAAGGCTCGCCGGACGCAGAAGTGGCGGCGCCACGCTTTCTCCCGCCAGCCATTGTTAGCACGAGCTCGAGCGCGAAGAGGAAGAAGATAGGCGCGAGGAAGAAGACGAAGGCAAAGAGCTGGGAAAGTTTTACTGTAGCTCTAAGACCCGTACTTATACACGGAGCAGCACGGTCCCAGCCGTACGATGCGCTACGTGGCGCTCATCAAAGCCACCACGTGTGAAGGTGAAGCGAAAGGGCGGCCAACGCTGTTTCGTGCCACGATCTTAACAGAAGACCGTGCGCATTTACTGCGCGGTTCGCGTAATAACCGGGAACGACGTCTCGTTTCCCGGTCAAAAAGCTGACGTGGTGGGCCCCCATCTGTTACCACTCCGTCACGTCCCATCGGGAGAAGAGGAGTGCTCCATCACGTCATGGCACACGTCATCCGAAATCAGGATCTTTCGATTTGAAGTTCAAACGCGAAAATATCTTCGTGCGAACAACAAATCCTTCGAGTGAAGAACAACTTTTTCATGAAAAAATCATGAAGCAAAAACCTCTTCGAACAAGAGAAACATACCCTATACACGAAAACTCTTTCGTATGGGCACAGCACTCGAAACAATAATTTTTTTTCATAAGGACTTAACTTTTCTTTCAACACGAATTTTCTTTCGTATGGAACTCATACAAATCGATCGGGTAGGAAGAACCTACCTCTCCTGCACATGATAATTTTACATCATAAAAAATCTGGATTGTTCAGCCGACTAGGCACATCCGGATGCCATATTCTTCGAATATGAAGGTAAGACCCAAAAAGATCTCTCTTTTGGGCCTGGAATCGCACTCGAAAGCTGCGTCCTCCGGTATAATTCCGTGTCAACAACACGAAGAAAAATCCTAGCGGACGCGCCGGGTACCCCTATAGGTTAAGTTCGACTCGATAAGTCCACAACGGCCCAGTCGCAACAATCACCTCATCGGGTTCGAGTCGGAGGTCTCGAATCTGTGTAGGCCAGGTGTGTTTTTGCCCTAGTCGCAATTAATTGGCCCTGATCTCTCGGGAGAGCCAAGCTACTGTGCCACAACCTTCTGTGAAAAAGCCGTAAAAACAGGCACTTATGTTACTCGATACTCGAGCATAATGACCCATGATACAGGGAACACACTCTTTAAAATCAACAACTGTCAAGGTAGTCCTTCAAAAGATCAAGAAAGGTTTGACCGTCTACTCGACTGGAAAAATCCTAGTCGAGCACACGCTCGGGGGCTACTGATACATGGATCTTGGACCCTGCGGGTAAGGACACCCCCTCTCAGGCCCAAGGTCAAGGCCCAAGAAGAGGCGCCCTTAGAAGACTCCAGAAGGCCCACTTGAAGCCCACCCGCACTAACTTGCGGGTTAAGTTAGGAAACTTGTAACCGACCCAGCTAGGGTTCGAGTCCTCTCCAGGTAGAACTTGAGACCTGGCCATCTATATAAGGCCAGGAGAGCCCCCACGGAGAGGACCAAGCAATTACCGCACGACCCAAAAGCCTTGAACTCGAGATCTTCTCTCGATTCGAGCACACCTTGTAACCGATCTATTCATCAATACAGATCGACAGGAGGCAGGAGTAAGGGTTTTACCTCTACGAGGGCCCCGAACCTGGGTAAATCTCGCCCCCTGTCTAGCCGACGGTTCCACCAGCGCTCATGGGTTCTCCTAATCGAAACCCGATAGGTTCACCGAAGGGATTTGTTGAGTTAGGGATTCGACACACACCATGCGGCAAGGTTCTGGACGTGTGCTACACCAACAGTTCCGAGAGGCTGCCCGCCGCTCTTGGTTATTTGACCGATCTCTATCTTGCATCTCCCGATGAACACCGGTTCTTTGGGCTCGATCTGGAGTACACGGCGAATCAGAGGGATGTTGCCGTCACCCAGATTGCGTTCAAGCAGTCCGTGTTGATCTTCCAATGGTCAAGGTAAAAGCACACGTACAATCTTGCATCTTCGATTTTTTTGTTGCATGTGAAGAATACATGTGTTGCAACATATCTAACACATATCCTATTTTTGTTGTTGCAGTAGTTCAAAGCATTGTCCGGCCCTTGTTGATTTTCTTGTCAACATGGGGTTTGACTTTTGCAGCGTTGACATCAAGCAAGACCGTGTGAAGTTGATGCGCATTGGTATTATGATACCTGAAGATCACTACATTGATCTTCAGAATCTTATCCAGTTGAACGGGCCAAAGACCGGGATGGCTGTCATGGCAACTACCTTCATCCACCAGGGCTACGACAGGATGAAGACTGATTTCCCCTCGAGGAATCACCGTTATTGGGAGAAGACCCCACTGGACTTGACGAACGTCAAGTATGCAGCCATAGATGCATATGTCTCGTACGAGTTGTTCCGCATCTACTCGACGGAGCCATAGATGTATGCGTTCGATATATATGCATGTAATGGGTATCTTAGTATATATATGTAATGGATATCTTTTGTGAGAGTTATGTTTGTGTTATGTGTGTGATCGACTCTATATATGTTATGAAATGTGATCGACTCTATGTTTGTGTTATGTGTGATCGACTCTATGTTTGTGTTATGTGTGATCGACTCTATGCATGTAATGAATATTATTTGTATTATTGTTCTTCATTTTTTATATATTTTTTCATTTTAAGATTTTAAAATGAAATAGTATTATTTTTCTTCATTTTTTGATATATTATTTGTATTTTTAAGATTTTAAAATGAATTAGCATTATTGTTCTTCATTTTTGATATATTATTTGTATTTTAAGATTTTAAAATGAATTAGTATTATTTTTCTTCATTTTTGATATATTATTTGTATTTTTAAGATTTTAAAATGAATTAGTTCTATTTTTCTTAATTTTTTGATATATTATTTGTATTTTTAGTAATAATACAAATTAAAAGTTAATGTTTATTTATTTATTCAAAATTATTAATTACATCATAACTTTTGTTTATTAAAAGATTTATTTGAAATTCAAACAATAAAGAAATGTGGCATCGACCAACATGTTAATAAGATTGATATGATACTACTATCACATACATGCGTGAGAAACACTTGGATTCGGGACGGGATGGAACTCGGAAGTTAAGCGTGCTAGTGCTATAGTAGTGGGAGGATGGGTGACCGAGCGGGAAGTTTGACCATGAGTAAGTAATTTGACTAGAGATAATCTTAGTTAGACACTAAGCAAATAATACAAATTCTGAAGGAAAAAAAAGGGAGTGAAAAAAAGGGAGTGAAAAAAAGGAGTTCAAAAAAGGGAGTGAAAAAAGGTGAGAAAAATAATTAGAAACCAAATGAATTAAAAAAAATTACGAAATAAATCTAGTCCCGGTTCATGTGGCCAACCGGGACTAAATGTCCTCCGCCTCCCGGCTCCGCCACCCGCCCACGTGGACGGGCCTTTAGTCCCGGTCTGTAAGTGGCGGGACTATAGGGGGGGCCTTTAGTCGCGCGTAGCTAGTCTCGGTTGCCCGGACCGGATTAATGGGCCTGGCGAACCGGGATTGTAGGCCGATTTTCTACCAATGTACGTGTAGCTTTTTTTTAATTTTTTTTTGCAAATCGTATTTAGAGTTCCAATTTTTTTTAAAAAAATTCAGCATGTAGACAATGATGTCTTCTACCATTGTGTAAAATATCAAATATAAATAAGTTGTATATTTGGCTCTATAAAAATGACAAAATATGATTATGAAAGTAGTGAATAGTACAAAATTTGGACTCACCAGAACCTCTCAGATTTTGTTATTTTTGTATAGCCTAAAATATGTATTATTTTGAGTTGAGATTTCACACTTTAGAAAGATGCACTATTTTTTGCATTTGGGATTCTTTTAGAATCTTTTGAAAGTTATATATTTTGAACTTTGAAAACATAGAGATCAACATGTAACTCGGGCTACATATTGACTTTCCCAGCTATAGCGCGCCAAAAAAAAAAGTTGCAAAGTTAAACTAAGACCCTTACTCGGCCTGCTCTTGGATATGCTTTCCATTTAGCTGATTACTTGTGGACTACTAATGAAACTCTTAACAATGTTGACTATATTAACTTGACTAGGCCTCCAGCGGTACTCCTGGCATCTTATGAAAGTTGAAATTATGTACATCTTTATTGCTTTCATTCGGGGTGTTTGTATCTCAAGAATCATAACTATGGGCTTATCACCATGTTTCCTAAAGTTTTAGAGATGAAAATATTATAGAGTATTGACCTATTTTCCTTTTGAGATTCATCTATAAGGTCATCACCAAAACTTTACCCTTCGCCTGAAAACTTATGCACCAAAGTTGTTTAGTATTCAACAAAATGCTTTTATAGAAAACAACGTTATGGATGGGGTACTTTCCTTGCATGATATTTTGAATTATACTCGTGCTAAAAACCAATGTGGTATAGTAATTAAGTTATATTTCAAGTAAGCATATGATAAAGTAAAGGGGGATTTCCTCCTTGAATGCTATAAGCCGAGAGGTTTTGATGTTCAAAGGTGTTGTTCGATCAAACACGTTTGTTTCAGGGCGCCGTTTGTGGGAACCTTAACAACGAGACGGGGCCATAGTTTCAGAGTGTGAAGGTTGTTCGACAAGGTGATCCTTGGTCGCCAACTCTGTTTCCTATGGTGGCTGAACCCTTAACCAAAATGGTTTTGAAAGCATAAAAAATGGTGTCATGGTTGGTTTAGGTCCTGACCTGATTCCCTAATGGTGTAACGGTATTTCAATATGCCGATGAGAAGGTGCTTTGTATTAGTCATGGCCCTGAAAAAAGGTGTCAATATGAAAGTCCCCCTTTGTACCTTGGAGTTGATGTCGGAACTCAAAATAAAAATTATGAAAAGTGAGGTGTTTGTGGTGGGGGTGGTAATAGTATTTTGGAATTTTATGCGGAAATGTTTGGTTGTGAAGTGGGCACACTACCTATCAAGTATAATATATGGTGTACCTATATCCTCTACTTATCTTATGAACTCTGACCGGGATTTTAAAGTCACGTATAATATATGGCGTACCTAAGTATAATAGTATTTTAAAATATACCCTTTAGCACACGCTTGCGTGTTCATTTCCTAGGACAATGGAATGGAATTTTGCACGAATTTTATTAGCTTCACTTGTCAGCCGTACCTGATACAGTTTCGTGGGTTTATGAAAAAACATGAAGTTTTCGACTAAATTTGTGTATGAATTATTGGAGAAAAACCTATCTAGGGCTAGTAATAAACTGATTTGGAAGTCTAAAATCCCTTTGAAGATACAAATCGTTATGTAGCAGGTCCTTAGAAATGTTATCCCTACAAGAGATGATATGAGGAAATTAAAGTGGATTAGGAATCATGTGTGCTCTTTTTGAAAGGAAATTGAAACGGTGAGTAACCTTTTTTTACATGTCCTTTTTCTAAGTGCGCTTGGGGTATTATGGATTTATCGTTGGGTACTTCTTTCAGCCGAAAAAACTATTTGGGAAGTTGTTAATTGGTTCTATCCATTTCATCCTGGAGGAAAATAGTTTACACGATCGGCATATAGTTGGAATGTGTTGGGTAATTTGGACTGTGCCTAACAATGTTACTTTTTATGAGTATAAGGTGAGTTCTCATTTTGAGGTGGTGTTCACCATGTGCTCCTTCATACTATACTGGTCAGGCTTGCTGGTGGGTGACGACAAAGAAGCTCTCGTTGGATATACTAGGAAGCTGATGAAGATAGTGTCCGACCTTGCCCGAAGGGTGGAAGGCAAAAATGTGAGAATCCCAATTACTATTGGTGATGATGGTGCTAGGTGAGCGTTCAAAGATTATGGAGTGTTACCCTTAGTTGAAGCTTAGTATTAGATTGCTCGGTGCTTTGTAGTTTGTTATCATATTTTCTATATGCCTTTTGTGTTCTGTAATGGTTAGGTGTTAGCAGGTTTTCTCCATGTAGGTGCACTCGATATTGAGTGTTCTCCCAGGATTTCCTGCTAGTGCCCCAAATTCTCTACCCCCACCCCCAATCAATCTTGTAGCATAAACTTTGTATTTCCGTTATCTTCAATGGAAAGGGGCTAGCCAGGTTAGAAAAGTTATACAAAGAGACCCAAAGATTGTCTAAAAGAAAAACATATGTATGGGCATGTTGTTTATGTACCAAGTGTCCATTCATCAGTGACCAGCTCGACGACGACGACGGCGGCGGCGAAGGAGACCAAGACAATGCCTACAAAGGAAAAACATTAGTTGATCTCAACATGGAGTAAGAACAGGTAGTCAACGGACATGCATTGCATCGAGATCTTTGGGAAATTTTATGGTACCCCCACCGCCAAGCCTATTTTGTTCCACCAAGTGATATGATTTTGAAATTTTAATTCATTATATTGAAATAAAGAGGGTTCAACGTTACCGTGAGGATCACCAATTTGTACCCCCAAAACGATACGTATATCTAGTGTATATTTGTTTTCTAGGTTTTAGTTGGATTATAATGATGGTAATTTTCCAAACAAGAGTTGACATTAAGTAGTGAAAAAACACAGAATAAAATATTGTACCTATACACAATGTCCACCGTCGCCTAAGTTTAGTTTCCCTAATAGACCCCTCGAGACAAGGAAATTTCCCTCAGCACACATAAAGGCATGATTAACATGGTAGCCTCCGATGATCATACAATGACAGAAGGGCTTCTGGTAGGTGCAAGCGTGGGAGATAAAAATGTCTAAGAACATATATGAACAAGAAATCCTTATGCATAAGACTAGGTTCATCAGTATAGCACAAGCCATCACCAAACACTTGACAAATACTAGAGCTAGATTATTAGTAGTCACCAAGCCCCCATTGCTAACACTTTGCGGTTAATGTAATACATACATGATTTGAGTTTTAAATTTAATATGGTTGATCTCATACCTACCTAAATCTTAGTTCACGTGATAGAACAGTCCACATATCTTCTAATTTTTTCTCTACTTGTATTTCAACATTCATAAAATCAGTGACCACAATTCTAGTTGTCGATAATTAGTAGGATGAACATTTTAAAATTTTGTTTGAAAATTCAACAATTCAAAGAGGCTGTATACCTTTGACTGTGCATGATTGTGTTTCTCATGATTTTTCGACAAACGAAGTGCATATGGTAGTGGCGATCTTAAATTACCGTATCAACCACATATTCGATGTCGTTGAGTTGTTTGATGATATCCCCTATGTTTGGTCTTTTATGCCTATCAATCTCCATGCAATTTAATGCTATCTGTGCGCATATTTTAACTTGTTGGCAGTATGCTTCTAGTTGCCGGGAATAATATGTTTCTTGCATCCTCTTCCTCCAATTTTCTTGTACCTATGAATAAGAAGTGTAAACTTGGAGTGATTAATAAGCTATTTGTTTCACTTTTTTGTCTGTTATCTTACTCTGATATCTATAAGACACCGAAAAAATGACTAGACTAGCATAATGATCATATTTAAGCTACATAATGAGTACAACCATGCATGATAGTATTTACCAAGACATACATGAATTTATTTTTGGTAATACTTTGTACATTAATAATTTTTTAAGTAATCAAACATTGACACATTATGCAATCTGTATATTTTGGTTGGAATTGTTTTTACCTATATACTAGATAGTAATTATGAAATTTTACTTTAAGATTGTCAGTTCGAGGAAAAAGTATGATATAAATTTATTACCACATTAACAAACAAAAATTTCTATACAATTAATATTAAATTAGAGAAGTTTGACACTAAGATCTCTAAGAGGCCATGTTCGTAAATGTACATTTTAAACTATAGATACTCATGTATGCTCCACTATTGTAAGTAGTTAAACTATAGAAGTACTAATTTTTTATCAGTTCTAAACAATATTAGTAAATTATCAAAGTAACGATGGTGTTTTAAGCGCATCCAGACATTGACACGCACTATTAAAACTTTACAACGAATCGTAGATCAATCTAGAGCCTCATACATCGCATTTGGCGAGTGAATTAAAGGATGATATAGAATGAAGACTTAACAAGATTTAAATTTGAAGGAATTAGACCCTTCATTGCACATGTCTTGGACATACAAAATTGGCCCCCATCAAGTTATGAAAAAATAAAATCATGTGATTGTTTCAGAAGAACTAGTATGTCGTTCGATGGAACACTTTTTTGTTAATAATATTGTAGGAGGTAAGATTCGCAATGATAACTCTTAAAGTTGGTATTTTTTTATGAAAGTCTGTGACAAACAATGGATGGAAGAGAAGATGCCTATATGGAGAAATATAGTAAGAAGCTAGGCGCGACCTACATGATTGCTACAACCACTATGAAGCCTTGTTGGCTACCAAACCATATGACCATTTCGATTTGTGTGATATAATGTCCACATAAGAACATGCATAAAGTATCACCCAACACTAGACATTGTTGACAAATGTGATATCCTTCCTTTTTATGTATTGCACACATTTTCATCCTTTTCCTCTTTTATAATTTTGAGATGATTGAACTTTGTGTGTTAATAGATAATTCAATAGTTACTATGTACTTTAAGTGCAGCTCTTATATTAGTGAACACCTAATAGTTCCTATATTTCTTTAAAAATGTACAAGTTGTATACACGAGATTAAAGCAGAGCATACCAATTTTAATATAACTTTTACATGGCCTCAAGAGAATTTTTTTCTTACTTGATCAAGGAACTCTTCATGGCGCATTTCTGCACTTCTCGCGTGTGCCTCCTGACCACCAATTATTTTTATCATTACCACACCCAAGCTAAATATGTCAAACTTGCTTGAGACAATGTTTCCATGTAGGAATTCCATTGGCATGTATCCACTGCATAGAACATATATATACTATGAATATAAATTACTTGAGCAAACTATGTTAATAGAAAATGAATTTATTCTATGAATCCAAATTAACTGACATTGTTCCCAATGTAGTTTGTGTCATCATGGTTTGTTGATCACCCAACAGTTTTGATAAACCAAAATCCGCTAGTTTGGGCATCATGTTCTTGTCCAGCAATATGTTGTCGGGGTTGAGATCCAAATGGTAAATTGTTTCTATAAATCCTTCATGCAGGTGTTTTAATCCCTCACACGTCCCCTTTATAATTTTGTAACGTGTGTTCCAATCATGTCCGATGCATTCATCTACAATAAATTTAGGACGACATCAATGAAGAGAAAATTATACTCAAATTTTCATCATGATAGTACTTGTACTAGAGGTATAGTACCATCATACCTAAAATATGATTCTGAAGGCTTCCATTCTCCATGTATTCAAAGCAAAGTGCTCTATATGTTTTCTCAGCATAAATTGTTCTTCCCATGTAGTGCATAGGTTGGTGTTGCGTTTCGTAGCAATACCCAATTAACTTTACAATGTTGTGATGATCGAGCCTCATAAGGTTTTCAAACTCATGTTGGAATTTCTCATCATCAATTCCAGGCATGGAATTATGAAGCAACTTCACTGCAGCTTCTTTTCCATTGTCAAGATTTCCCTATTCAATTTTTATTATCAGTACGGAGTATCTAATTTCTCGAATTATTCGAGTTTGATATTTATCTTTAAAAAATATAGAATTAATAAAAAATACACCTATTTGGAATACTTCATCATCTACACAAATACATCATAGCGGTTGACCATATACTAAGCTATATCATGTTGCTTTGCATAATTATGTCATGCATGAGGTGAGCCTCATGATTATCTATCTTTGCCAAATCCGCGAGAATAAACACAATTGATGTCATCTAAATATTATAAGTATGGAAAATGGAAGTGTCGGCCTCTGGTTGTTTGTGTCGTTGTATTCTTTTTTGTTTGTGGAAACCAACATGGATCCATGAACAAAGGTATGTGGCAAGGTTACTATTGTGGAATGAAAGATCCAGTCCAAACAACTAGCGATATTTTACGGATGACAAAGTTCTATGCATGGTTATGTTTTTCCAAATAAGAAATGTATAATAGGTGAAACAATGGAGAGAAGAACTTATGCAGTGAATAATTTTCAATTGTTTGGATGCCCATGACCATTGATAGATCTCGCTAGAGCTTTGGAAACTAGCGAGATCTTAAAAGACCTTGTTAATGAAGTGAGTTACACTGATTAAGTTTAGAAGGGTTGGTGGGGTTATAAAAAACCTATTCTAGGGCTTCGAGATGATTCTAATCTAAACAATTGTTATACGGCAATTCATGCATTTCTATTTCAGGGAAAAAACATGAGCCACATTTCCATAAATATCACTAAGTCAATGGATGGAATTGTTGGGTCTTGTAACACCCTTTGTCGAAAAATGCTGCAATCCATTGTAAAAGATGGGTTGTTGTAGGATCTGGTGCATAATAGATATGTGGGATCTAGGCGCTTTCTTATGATAAACTAGACATGCTTGGTAGGATTAATGAAACTGATGTAGTTCTTTTTCCTACCCAAACCTTCGCTGTTAAATAGGCTATCAATGTAGATTGTGAGAAGAATTGTTAAGTTCTTATTGAGCGGAGCCCCGTTACGGTATCAATACAAATATATTTTTAACACTACAAGATATAAATACATCACAATATTCGTAGTGTTGTGTAACCAAAGGTATCTTTTATAGGCGGGACTTAATTTGAAAATCGATAAATATCTTGAAATGCGTTTGTTAAACCACATAGATGTTGTCAATATAGTGCTTGGGAATGATAAGTTTCGATGGAATTTACACTAAATAGGATATTCTTCGTTAACTCTTTCCATAGGGCACTAGTTACCAACGATTCTAGCTCCAATCTATACCTTAACAATAAAGGCGTTAAGGCTTCCTTGGTTTGGTTTGGTAGGTCATTGAAACTGCCCCTAAAGTTAGACAGAAATTACCCACCCTGCCACCGTAATCTACTCTATTTTATCTTTAGGTATATTACCAAACGGACATGAGACCTAGCTGATCGCACATAGAGTAGGTTTCTATGTCCACCTATTGCACGTGTAAAAAGAAAACGTATAGGAGTAGGAAGCAAACGAACATGAGACCTATCTGATCGCATGTAAAGTAGGATTCCATGTCCACTTATTACATGTATCTCTATCTCTTTTTTTTTTGAACTGAAACTCACGATTCCATTAATGAAAAGGCTCAGCTAACACACTAGCCACCGGGACCGGGACAGAGTCAGGCACAGTAACTGGACGACTCGGCGACTCGCACTACGTCGTAGGTCGTACGTGCTACCATTACTGATTAGTAAAAAGGCCCATCGGCAAGGCAAGCTTTCTATCAGTAAATAGGCCCATCGGCATGGTTTACTTCGGAAAAAAATTGCTAGGTTTACTGCCAGATGGCCCACCATTTATTAGCCAAAAGTACAACGTGTGCTTGTATTAACTCTAAAAGAAAAAAACATGCACGTGTGTACCTACGTTGCTGCTGCACACGTGCGTCCAGTTACTTAAACTTGTGACAGGCCTCAGCGCCTCGGCTTTGCCGATGTTGCAGAGGATGATCGAATGTCCCTATATATCCGCATCTTGACTCCTTCCCAACAATCTACATATCTTCCTCCGCCTGCCCTACTCCCGAGTCCCGACCAGAGGGAGATGAAATGCCTTCGCGTGGTGGGATGACGTGATACACATGTACCGGGTGGCCAGCAAAGCGACGAGGACAGAATGTATAGGCGGCAGATGACGGGGCAGAGGGTGTTTAAGCTACATGGTTTCAGCAACACGCATGAACGAGAATTTACTTTATGTGCTTCCTAAAGAAAATATTTCTTTCATGAAAGGCTTGATGCGAAAGAGAAACTTTATAACTTGCACCACTTGGAGGCATTTCTCATTTTCCCATAGTAACGCACGGGTATTGTATTTCGAAACAGGTGACAACTTTTGACTCAAAAAATAAAAAGTGTAATTGCTTTATAATCTAATCAACACAATCTATTATTAAGTTACAATGCAATCCCGATTCATGTCAGGCGTTGCCGCTAGAGAAACTCGGCCGAGGGCCATCGGCAGCTATGGTCGTTGTCACCTAGCCGGGAGCCGCAGGAGGCGGGGAAAGATAACGGGGTCATGCATCGGACGGTGGAGGATAATACTGTCGAGGGCCACTGTCGAAGCTCTGGCTCCGCAAATCCCTCAGGTGACCCTATCGGGTTTCGACTAGGAGATGTCATAGGCGCTGGTGAAATCGTCGGCTTGACAGGGGGGCGAGATTTACCCAGGTTCGGGGCCCTCGAAGAGGTAAAACCCTTACTCCTGCCTTCTGCTGATCTGTATTGGATGATTAGATCGATTACAGGGTGCTCGAATCGAGAGTAGATCTCGAGTTTCAAGGCTTTTGTGGTCGTGCGGTAATACTCTGTCCTCTCCTTGGGGGCTCTCCTGGCCTTATATAGATGGCCAGGTCTCAAGTCCCCCCCGGAGAGGATTCGAACCCTAGTTTAGGTCGGTTACAAGTTTCCTAACTTCATCCGCAAGTCTAACGCGGATGGGCTTCAGGTGGGCCTTCTGGAGTCTTCCAGGGATGCCTCTTCTTGGGCCTTGTCCTTGGGCCTGAGAGGGGGTGTCCTTACCCGCAGGGTCCAGGATCCATGCCTTCGTCAGTAGCCCCCGAGCGTGTGCTCGACTGGGATTTATTTCCAGTCGGGTAGACGGTCAGACCTTTTTTGATCTCCTCCTGGAAGTTCAGCTCGACAGTTGTTGTCTACGAAGGGTGTGTTCCCTGTTTCGCGAATTAAAACACTCGAGTACCGAGCAGCATAGGTGCCAGTTTTTGCGGCTATATTAGCAGAAGGATGTGGCGCAGTAGCTTGGCTCTCCCGAGAGATCAGGGCCAATTAATTGCGACTAGGGCAAAAACACTCCTGGCCTACACAGATTCGAGACCTCCGACTCGAACCCGATGAGGTGATCGTCACGACTGGGCCGTTGTGGACTTATCGAGTCGAACTTAACCTAAGAGGGTACCCGGCGCGTCCGCTAGGATTTTTCTTCGTGTTGTTGACACGGAACTATGCCGGAGGACGCAGCTTTCGAGTGCGATTCCAGGCCCAAAAGAAAGATCTTTTTGGGTCTTACCTTCATATTCGAAGAATATGGCATCCGGATGTGCCTAGTCGGCTGTACAATCCAGGTTCTTGTGATGTATAATTATCACGCATAAGGTAGGTTCCTTCTACCCGATTAGATTGGTATGAGTTCCGTACGAAAAAGTTTCGTGTAGGAAATGTTAGTTCCGTATGAAAGAGTTTTCATGTTTTAGAAAATTGTGCCCGTACGAAAGAGTTTTCGTGTATAAGGTATGTTTCTCTTGTTCGAAGAGGCTTTGATCCATGAATTTCTTCATGGGAAAATTGTGTTTTATCCGAAGGAATTGATATTCGTGCGAAGATAATTTCGCGTTTGAACTTCCATTCGAAAAAGATTTCCCTTTTGAATGACGAACGCCATGACGTCAAGGCGTGCTCCTCTTCTCCCGATGGGACGTGACGGAGTGGCAGCAGAAGTTGGCCCACCTTGTCAGCTTTTTGACCGGGAAACGAGACGTCGTTCCCGGTTTTTACGCAAAACGTGCAGTAAATGCGCACGATCTTCTGTTAAGATCGTGGCACGAAACAACACTGGGCCGCCGCTTCGTTTCATCTGCACGCGTGGCGGCCGCGATGGATGCCACGTAGCGCATCGTACGGCTGACATCGTTTCACCCTGTGTATATATACAGGTGTTAGCGCTGCGGTAAAACTTTCTCCGCTCTCTATCTTCATCTTCCACCTCGCGCTCGTCTTCGTCTTCCTTGCGCTCGAGCTCTCGCTGTGAACAATGGCCGGCGGAAAGAAACGTGGCGCTGGAACTTCCGCGTCTGGCGAGCCTTCTGCGCCACTCGCCCCTCGCGCCGGCGACTGGCGCACCCCCAACACCACCGCTAAGAGCATCAAGGAGATGCAGCGGGAGGGTCTGCTGCCGGCGGAGGCGGAGAAGCGCGTCCGTCTTGGGAAGAGGGAAGAGGTACCAAACCCTCACTCGAACGAGCGCGTGGTCTTTGTGGACCACGTGACTCGAGGCCTCTCCTTCCCTCTTCATCCTTTCTTCATCGGTCTGCTGTGTGCCTACGGCATACAGCTCCACGACCTTCCCCCGAACGCGGTGCAGCACATCTCGTGCTTCATCGCGCTTTGCGAATGCTATCTTGGCATTCGCCCGCACTGGGCGCTCTGGAAGGCGCTGTTCAAGATCCGGATCTTCCGCGAGAAATCGCGGGTGGAGTCCGAGCCTGGTGAGCCACTTCGCACGGGTGGCTTCGGGATCCAGGCGCGCCAGGAGAATGCATACTTCAACATGCACTTCATCGACTCCGCCCAAGGCTGGCGGAAGAAGTGGTTCTACGTCGCCGACAACAGCTCGAGCGGGCTTGTAGAGTTCCACCCATTCGCAGTTCTGGCGAGGCGCAAGTCTTGGAGCCACAAGATGTCCGCCGAAGAAACCCAGACAGTCACACCTCTACTCGAAAGAGTAGCTGCTCTTCGAGACCAAACCTCGGGAGTAGTGCTCAATGGGCTCCATCTGGCGAGCCTCTTTTTGAAGCGTAGGATCCAGCCTTTGCAGCAGAGGCCTTCCACTATGTGGGAGTATCAAGGTGCAGAAGATCCCAGCCGAGTGAGCCGCGAAGAACTTTCGAATGTGGAATTCGAGAAGAAGATCGCGGCCATCACTCGACTGAAGGTTGGGGAGCAATTCCCCGATTGCTCAGTCGAGGCTTATTCTGCTTCAAACCCTCCTCCAGCTGCGGTTAGTTTCCTGTCTTTAGCTTACTTCCATCTTCATAATTTCGTAGTCGATAAGATCTTTATCGTCTTCTTATCCTTGTAGAGCCTGGCTGTAGCAAATTGCTACCCGCCCGTTGTTGGTGAAGATGCCTCGTGTCTCCAGTCGAGCCACCAGGACGGCGCGGTTGACACCAGCGTGGCCAACGCCTCCTCGAGTTCTGAGCATGATTCCTCAGATGATGTTGAAGACTCGAATGGCGTCCCACCAAAGCGCCGTCGGGTGAACGAAGACGAAGTCACCTCCAAAGACAAGTCTTTGGAGGCGTCACCTGGTCAAGCTCCAATTCCCGCGACTCCGCTTCGATCTCTTCCTCCTCCGGCTCCGTTCGCAACCGCCTGGAATGTGGATGACTTGGATGAAGACGACGAGGATGACGAGTAGGACTTTTCTGTACTTTAATTCGAGCAATCTCTATTTGTCAACGCTGACGTTTCTTTGTCCTTCACTGCAGTCTGCAGGCGATCAGCCCGCGTAGGTTCGCGCCGTTGTTCCTCCCGAAAAGAGGAATAAGGCAAAAGACGCGGGTGAGACCCCAACTGCGGGTACCGTCCAGAACTCTCCCAGGGCAGCGCCTGATGCTGCGACTGTGGAGCGGGAGGTCCCCAGCTCCGCTGCTAGAACTTCGGTCTCGAAGGAGGCGACGGACAGCTCTGCGGATCCCCTCTCCCGCGCCTCTGGACAGGTAAACTTCTATCTCTTTGGCTTTCACAAACAAATTTTATCGGGTGCACGACAGTGCTCCCGATGGGAGTAGCCCCCGAGGCTGTAGTCGATTGTAAATAATCGGGTACAGGCTCAAAACCTCTTTCTTCTCTTCTTCTTTATTTTGTCTTCTTCGGGTGCACGACAGTGCTCCCGATGGGAGTAGCCCCCGAGGCTGTAGTCGATTGTAAATAATCGGGTACAGGCTCAAGTCTTAATTACTCTAACTCTTCTATCTTCGTGCCTCCGCAGTCGCTCGTCGATTCCCTTGCGGCGATCGGTCGCCGCGTCGTTCTGGCCGAGACAGATTGCGAGTCGCTTCGATCAGAAGTTAACCGACTCAAATCTGAGAGCGACCTTCTTAAAGGTAAATTCTATTATCTTCTTGGCTTCAGTGTATCATCCATTCTTGATTTCTGATTAATATCCCCTTTGCAGCTCGAGCCGAATTCGCAGAGTCTGAAAGGACCAAACTTTCAGAGCAGGTAACTGCTCGGGAAGCTGAACTGGCGACTACTCGACAAGAGCTGGAAGCTTCTTGCAAGCAATCGGAGGAACTCAGTACGAAGCTTGCGGAGGCGCGGAAAGCCGTGAAGGACTTGGAGGAGGCCGGCAGTAAGGCTGACAACGACACTGTCGCGTTCCTTCGTCCCCTCGCCGAACGCTTTGCGGGTAAGTGTCTTGGGTTTTTGAACTTTTCATTCTGCTGATTTTTGCTAAGCATTATTTTCTTTGTCTGTAGATCTTCTGAGTGTTCCTCTGGAGATTCCTGGGATTCAGCGGGTGGACGTGCTGACCGACACTCTCGCGCAGCTCAGGAAACATTCTGAGGGAATATTTTCCCTGATTAACGATGCTTCCAGAGCGTTGGCGCGAGTGCATGGCCGTCTTGTTGCCAGCGATACTCCTGCGCCTGCGCTGAGCGAGCTGTTGAAGGTCTTCTCGGAAGGCAACCTCCTGGAAGCCTTTGCGGTTGCTCAATCGGAAGCTGGCGCAAAGACTGCGATTCAGTTCGCTCTGGCGAACGGAGTTGATGGTCTGGAGGAGGCCTACTCGTCCATGCCGGTCGACCCTTCCACGGGCAAGAAGGTACGGCTATCTCGTTTTTCCGAGCAAGCCACTGTTCTTGCTCGGAAATTATCTGAGATGTTTGCTCGGAAGAAGGGAGGGTCGACTGCTGCTAGTGGCAGCACCAACGCGGCTTCGTAGGCTCTTTTTCTTTTGTTTCTGTTGTTTGGATGTAATGAATTTTGGGATGTATTCCCGTACCTTTGCTGGTCTTTAATCGAAGCATTTTGCATTTAGAATTTATCCTTGTCGTCTATACTTTGCCTCCCGATGGGAGTAGCCCCCGAGCGATTAGTCAGATGTGCGACTAGAAACAACTCGAGTAGGGCGTCTCACTTCTTTCCTTGTACTTCTTCCAGGCGATTGCGTTTGCCGCTGAATCTTCGAGTGGACGTGGTAATCCAGTAAGTCCACTTGTGGCTGCCGTGGGCACTTTTGCTGGCCTTCGTGATAAGGTTCAGGAGGGTGAGCGTAGGCTGAAAGCGCTGCGCGGAGTAGCTGACGTGGCAATATCCAAGCAGAAATTGGCGGCTGAGCGCGAGCAATTTCTAATTGGTGAACTGTCTTCGATTGCAAGGGAGTTACTATGTGAGTAGTGTAGCCCCCATGCTATTTCCTCCTCTGTGTTTCTTAGCTTACTAAGTGCGTTTGCTTCTTAGTTGTGAAACCAGATGACAGGGAAGAAAAGCAGTGGGTGGAAAACCACATTCATCAAGAAGCTAATAGCACAAAGCCTCATGCGAGTAATTTCTGGTCTGATCGCAATCGAGGTTTTGTGATGGCTACCTTGAAGTTTCGAGTCCGCCAGGCGAAAATTCTCGTGAGTTCTTTCCACGAGGTCCTGGTTGCGGTGAATGCTGCTTTTTATCCACTTGAGAGGGGCCCCGAAGACTGGAGTTATCTTCTCAGGTTATTCGGACGAGAAGGAGAGGTTCGCGCGTGCGTTCGCAACCAGATGACGTGCGGCGCGGTTGTTGCTCTCTCGTTTGTCCGAATGTGGCATCCTGAGATAGACTTGAACTCCGTAGCTCGGCGTCCATATTATGCAATCGAAGATATTGCGCCGTACTATGATGCTGTTCGTCCTGCAGCCGAGAAGATTATCCGAATGACCTCTGAAGAGGTAGATAGGGTCTTAGCGACTAAGAATGCTCAGCGTTTCGACTGACTTTATCGGATGTGAATATCCTGTAAGTTTATCTGTAGTTTGTAAAAACTGTAGTAAGGTGTGCAACCTTGTACTCGATAATTCTTTTCTGTGATGCTTAGTTTTAGGTGTAGCCCCCGTGTATTTTATGGGGTGTGTACCTGTAACCTTTTAGCATGTAGTAAACTTGAAAGCTGTCGAGTAAATATGATGAGGGAATCATGTCTTTATTGCTATGACTGAGAAGTCATGTGTTCGAGCTACAAGATTGGCTAGTATAGCCTTATTGTTGCAAAATAAATAAACCTAGGGGTAGAATTTGCGCAGTTGCGCGATATTCCATGGATTGGAATAGATGCCTCCAGTCTCTGGATTCTTCAGTCGATAGGCTCCTCCCGGGATCACTTCATGTATGATGAAGGGTCCTTCCCAAGGTGGTTCGAGCTTGTGTCCTTCTTTTTGCTTCAGCCGCAACACCAAGTCGCCAACCACGAACGATCTGTGGCGTATGCGGCGACTGTGATAATTGCGCAGTGATTGTTGGTAGACTGCAGATCTTGCGAGTGCAATGTCCCGAATTTCGTCGAGTGCGTCCATATCTTCTGCAAGTGCTTTGTTGGAGGTTTCTTCACTGTAGGCTACAACTCGTGGGGCGCTGAATCGAACCTCTTCGGGGAGGACGGCTTCTGCCCCGTATACCATGAAAAATGGTGTGTATTGCGTTGATCGATTGGGGGTTGTGCGGAGGCTCCAAAGTACGGAGGGTAACTCCTCTGCCCAGTGTCCTGCAGCGGGATGTAGCCGATCGAGCAATCTCTTTTTGATGCCAGCCGAAACTAAGCCGTTGGATCTTTCGACTTGGCCGTTTGTTTGCGGATGGGCGACCGAAGCAAACTTTAGATTGATTCCTTTCTCCTCGCAGAACTGTTGTGTCTCCTTTGCAGTGAAGTTCGTACCATTGTCTGTAATGATGTCGTGTGGTACCCCGAATCTGCATACTATGGAGTCGAGGAACTTGATTGCGCATTGGGCGCTAGCCGAGGTCACTGGCATAGCTTCGATCCATTTGGTAAATTTGTCGACTGCAACCAGCAAATGTGTGTACCCTCCTGGAGTGGATTTGCGCAGTGGGCCAACCATGTCGAGCCCCCATTGTGCAAAGGGCCAGGCGATGGGTATCATGTGCAACTCTGTGGCGGGCGCGTGCGGCTTGGGTGAGAATCGCTGGCAAGCGTGACATCTATCGACCAGGTTTTTTGCATCGTTGGCTGCTGTTAGCCAGTAGAATCCTGCTCGAAAGGCTTTTCCCAGTATTGCTCTCCAGCTAGCATGATGTCCGCAATCACCCTGGTGTATATCCCGGAGTAACTCTTTGCCGTCTTCGGGTGCGATGCACCGCTGAAGGATGCCCGAGATGCTTTGCTTGTATAACTCTCCGTTGATTACCCGAAATGATTTGCTACGCCTGATTAGCTGTCGAGCCTCGTGTGGATCGGCCGGGAGCTGTTTGTTGAGCAGGTAGTCGAGATATTTCTGCGTCCAGATTGGCTCGACCAGAAAAACCTGCCGTGATATGTTATGAGTAAGCTCGAGAAGCGCGATTTGCGGGCTGACCTCGGTTTCTTGTGCTGCGGGTGTCTCTAGGGCTTTCTTCACTTTGACTGATCTCTTAATCATCCGCTCGAAATATATCCCTGGCGGTATGGGTGTATTCGTGGAACCCATGTTGGCCAGTCTATCCGCCTCTTCGTTGCTGGATCTTGCAATGTGCTTCAACTCGCATCCTTTGAAGCTTCCTTCGAGTAGATTATACATGTCGCGGTACGCGATCATGTTTTCAGCAATGGCATCGCATTCTTTCATTGTTTGTTGCACTATGAGATTGGAATCGCCATAAATCATCAACCGAGTAGCTCCACAAGCAATCGCCATCTTCATCCCGTGCAACAGTGCTTCATATTCTGCGTCGTTGTTCGATGCTGGATCATCTGGTGGAAAGTCTAGTCGCAGGACGTATTGCAGTTTGTCTCCACGAGGTGAGATAAGAACGATTCCAGCTCCTGCCCCTTCGTTTCTTTTGGACCCGTCAAAGTACATGATCCAATTGCTTGTATACTCGGGTGGCCCGGGTGTTTGTAGCTCTGTCCATTCGCTGATGAATTCCACGAGAACTTGGGATTTGACTGCGTTGCGTCCTGCATAGGTGATATCCCAAGCGCCCAACTCGATGCTCCACTTCGCTATTCTTCCGGATGCCATAGGGTTGTTCATGATTGTCCCGAGTGACGCATCATTAACCACTGTAATGGCGTGTTCCTGGAAGTAATGTTTGAGTTTTCGGGCTGTGAGGACAACTCCATATGCAAGCTTCTGGTAATGAGGATATCGCTGCTTGCATGGCGAGAGCACTTCGCTGATGTAATATATTGGGCGCTGGACTCCGTATGCCTTGCCATCTTCAGGTCGTTCGACTACGATTGCAGTGCTGATGACCTGGTTTGTGGCGGCTAAATAGAGAAGAAGTGGCTCCCTTTCTTGTGGTGTTGCGAGAATGCGCCTGCTTTGCAGCGACCGTTTCAAGTCTGCGAATGCTTGTTTGGCTTCGGGTGTCCATTCGAATTTGTCCGTCTTCTTCAGTAGCTTGTAGAAGGGTAACGCCTGCTCTCCCAATCGTGCGATGAACCTGCTTAGGGCGGCTAATCGCCCTGCGAGCTGCTGGACTCCGCGTAGATTGGTAGGCTCCTTCATGGTGAGGATGGCTTGTATTTTCTCCGGATTGGCCTCAATGCCTCTGGCGGATACCAGGTATCCTAGGAGTTTTCCTGCGGGGACGCCGAAAACGCATTTTGTCGGGTTGAGATTGATCCGATATGCATTAAGGGCGTCGAATGTTTCTTTAATATCTTCGAGGAGTGTGTCCTCTACTCGAGTTTTGATGACGATGTCGTCGACATATACTTGTACGTTCTTGCCAATGAGATTGGCAAGGCATCTCTGCATGCAACGTTGATATGTTGCGCCTGCGTTGTTCAGCCCGAAGGGCATTGTCGTGTAGCAGTATACACCGTGTGGTGTGATGAATGCCGTCTTCTCTTCGTCTTCCTTTTTCATTCGAATCTGGTTGTATCCCGAGTAGGCGTCCAGGAAGGAGAGACGTTGGCAACCTGCTGTGGAATCCACGATCTGGTCGATTCGTGGTAGAGGAAAGTTGTCCTTGGGGCAGTGCTTGTTTAGTGACGTGTAATCGATGCACACTCGAAGGACATCCGTGTTCTTCTTGGGGACCAGCACCGGATTTGCCAACCAGGTGGATATCTTGATCTCTCTAATAAAATTGGCGGCTAGCAGCCTATTTACTTCTTCTCCCAGCGCCTTTTGCTTGGGTTCTGAAAATCGTCGAGTCGTCTGTTTGATGGGTTTGGCGTTAGGAAAGACTTCGAGTGAGTGCTCGGCAAACTCCCTGGGTATACCTGGCATATCTGATGGCTGCCAGGCGAAAATTTCCCAGTACTCACGGAGGAGTTTGACGAGCGCGCTTTCCTATGCTGGCGAGAGGGTTGTGGAAACCATCGCGGTTTTGGCGGAATCTGTCGGGTGCACTTGGTGCTTGCGAGTGTCGCTGTTGGCGCTGAATTCCAGTTCAGGCGCGTTTTTCTTCGTGAGGGGCATTACGGAGTGATCCGTGGTTTTTGCCAGCTCTTGTAGTTCTTCTTGCATCCCGAAAGATTTCGCGATCTCATTAAATTCTATGTCGCACTTATCCGATTTCTGGAAGTCTCCGTCAATGGTGATCACACCGTATTCGCCGGGTAGCTTGAGCTTCAAGTATGCGTAATGTGGTACGGCCATGAATCTGGCGAACGCTGTTCGACCAAGAATGGCGTGGTACTGTGAGGGCCAGTCGACGACTTCAAAGTCCAGGAATTCCCTTCTGTAGTTGCGTGGGGAGCCCAGTACAACTTCAAGGTTGATTGTTCCGAGTGGACGTATTGCCTTGCCCGGAACTATCCCGTGGAAGGATGTTTCTGATTCCGTTAGGCCGTCCAGGTTTTTGTTCATTCGACGGAGTGTATCCGCGTAGATGATGTTGATGCCGCTGCCGCCGTCCATGAATACGCGGGCCAGGTCATAGTTGCCAATTTGAGCTTGAATGACAAGGGCGGCGTGTCCTGGTCGATAGACTCGTGGCGGGTGGTCTTCTTTCGAGAACGTGATTGGCTGCTCGGCCATCTTCAGGTACTCGGGCTTCGTTGGTGGCGTCTGCACTGCCATGCATATTTGTCTCGAGTTAGTTTTTTGAGCTCTGCGAGAGGGGCATACCTTCTGTATCATCCCGAGGAGTTGTCCGTGCGGAGTCGGGTATGTATTTGCTCCCGTGTTTTGTTGTTGTGGTGCCGGCAATGCGGCGAGTGCCATGTTTGGGTTGGCCGGTGGAGGTGGTGGCGGTGGTAGCTGGAATTGTTGTCCGCCTCCTGGTAGTGGTGGATAGTTTTGGGTGGAAGCGAATCTTTTCTTGGCGAGCGCGTCCGAGATTTCGATGAACTTTCGGCAATCCTTGAGAAGGTGTGTTGCCTTAGTCTTGCCCGTGCGCTTATCTGTGAACATATGTAGCGAGCAGTACGCATCGAGGTCTTCCTCGGGTGATTTTTCTTCTACCTTTGGTCTCCATTCGCGACTTCCACGACGACCGGAGTCGCGACTTCGCGTGAATTCTGCTGCCACTAGTTCTTCTCTATCCTCGTGGTCGTAATATTTTCTTCTCTTTCTTCGCCCATGACGGTCTTCGTCGTGTGTGGGCGATGATGTTCTTTCATTGCGTACCGCGTCTTCTCCATTGGCCCATTTTTCGGCTATGACCATGAGCTCCCCTATGGTTTTGGGCGCAGCTCTGCCGAGTTCTTCTCGAAACGCGGTTCTTCTCGCTCCTTTGGCGAAGGCCTCAATCGCCACTTCTTCAGATATTGTCCCTGCGGTGTTTCTGAGCGTGTTCCACCGCTGGATGTATTCTCGCGTGGATTCGCCACTTTTCTGTTTGCAAGCTCGTAGTTCTTCGATTGTGGCTGGCCTTTTGTAGGTCGACTGGAAGTTTTTGCAGAAATCGCGATGCAGGTCGTCCCACGATGCGTAGCAAGATCGTGGTCTCCTCTCCAGCCAGCTGCGGGCCGCTCCGGCTAGGTGCAAATTGAGGTATTGCATGGCCGTGTTCTTGTTACCACGTTGGCATTTTACTGCCGTGAGGTAGTCGCTTAACCACTGGGAGGGCTCGAGTGAGCCATCGTATTTTGTCACCTCCGAGCTGAGCTTGAATCTCTTGGGTAGAGGTGCTTCGCGAATACTGTGAGCAAAGCAGAGTGCTCCGCAGGTTTCGTCGTCCGAAGACCCGGATGAGGAGCGTTCGCGATACCGTGAAGCCCTTGCTTTATCCACCTTCTTCTGGGCGAGATCGGATCGCGCGTCGTACCCGGACCGGTCGCGGTCGCTATCTTTTCTTGGTTCTTTACTTCGTTTTCTCGAGCGGCTGCCGTGGTGCCGCGAATCTTTGTCTCTCGGGCTGTCGTCGCTGCTGCTTCGACTGTCGCCGCGGCGTCGAGCCTCTTTCCCTCGGCCGCGACGCGGCGATTTATCCTTTCTCGGAGAGGAGCTCCTATGCCTGCGGGGCGTGTCCTTATCTTTGTCCTTCTCCTGTCGCGCCTTCTCCAGTTGTTCCTTGCGATCGTGGGAGGCGAGTTTCGCGGCTGCCAGCCCTAGACCCTTGCGGATATGCTTGTATTGTTCCACCCGAGGATCGCTGTCCGTCGGCTGGTTCATCTGCATGTAGGTTGCCGCGGCTAGAATTGCGGCGGCTGGAGTTTGCGGGTAGACGTTGCCATCGTCGTCAACCCTCATGAAAGAAGACGTGGTAGACCTGTTGGTCCCAGCCATAGATTCGTGGTCCCTCGTCGATGCTGCGGGTCCTTTTCCCCCGGGTCGGGTACCGACCGAAGGTGCAAGGGACAGCTCGGCTCGACGTAGGCTTGACTCATCCGCCGCTCTCCTGCGACGGGCTAGATCTGCTCGGGCATCCTTGATGTTTGAGGCCGCTCTCACTAGGTGATAGTGGTAGGCGGTTAGGTCTTCCTGTGTGGCACCTGCTGCGGGTGGCTGACTCTTTCGCATGGATTCCTTGGCTCTTTTCCAGGCTTCCCGCGAGACGCCGATTAGATCGCGCTCGGTTGCGCTATATTCAGTTTCCGAGGGCTGTTCCGATCCTGCCATGCAGACTTGGGCCAGTCGTGGCCCGTGTGTCCTAGGCGCAGATCGGGAGGTTCTTCGCACCCGAGAGGGTTCCTCTGTCGAGAGTGCGTGGTAGTCGATCGTGTTGAAGCGGATGGACTCGCCGCTTTTCTCCTTAGGGAAGCGCGAGTTGACGGCTCCAGATTCGGGTTCAGATTCATCCGAGAAGTGGAGGATTCCGTCTCTGTTCGCCATGAAGTTGAAGCTTCCGAACGTCAGGGTGACGCTCTTCTCCAGATCCTCGAATACCGGGCGTGATTCCGGCGAGTGAGGTGTGACTATGACGGATCCGATCCGTACAGGATTGTTCGGAGCCGTAGTCGATGGTTTCCAACGGGAGTTGGATGTCGATGAAGCCGAAGATGCCGGTGATCCAGCGCCCGCGGTCCCCACGGTCGGCGCCAATTGTCGAAGCTCTGGCTCCGCAAATCCCTCAGGTGACCCTATCGGGTTTCGACTAGGAGATGTCATAGGCGCTGGTGAAATCGTCGGCTTGACAGGAGGGCGAGATTTACCCAGGTTCGGGGCCCTCGAAGAGGTAAAACCCTTACTCCTGCCTTCTGCTGATCTGTATTGGATGATTAGATCGATTACAGGGTGCTCGAATCGAGAGTAGATCTCGAGTTTCAAGGCTTTTGTGGTCCTGCGGTAATACTCTGTCCTCTCCTTGGGGGCTCTCCTGGCCTTATATAGATGGCCAGGTCTCAAGTCCCCCCCGGAGAGGATTCGAACCCTAGTTTAGGTCGGTTACAAGTTTCCTAACTTCATCCGCAAGTCTAACGCGGATGGGCTTCAGGTGGGCCTTCTGGAGTCTTCCAGGGATGCCTCTTCTTGGGCCTTGTCCTTGGGCCTGAGAGGGGGTGTCCTTACCCGCAGGGTCCAGGATCCATGCCTTCGTCAGCCACCCCCGAGAACATCTTGGTGTTTCTCCTCATGCCCCACGCTTTTAGGACGTCGGGGAAGATGCGATGAAGCAGGCCTTCGATATTGCCATCTTAGTGACAACCATAACAATATTAGTTGGGTGTTGGCTAGGCTTGTCAATTTTCATGGATAGTTTTGAGTTTCTGACTATTAGCTACAGTTTAATTCACAAGTGAAAAAAACTATAGTTTAATTCGGTGATAAGAAGGCTATGGATGATTACTTGAATCTAGCTATTTTTATGCTCCCTTTATTCAAACTTGGGTTGGTATGGAGATAATACATTACTTTCACATTGTAACTAATTAAGGTAACTTTCACATTTGTGAAATGATCAATATCTAACAATTCTCATTAACCTTTAACATCCTATTCTCCCGTTGCAACGCACGGGCATATATGCTAGTAAACAACAAAAAATACTGAAACTTAGGCATGTCTCTCAAAATTAAGATTTTTCCTGTGTTTTTTCATCGGGGTGGGGGAGGGGGTGGGAATATAAGTAAACAATGTTGTTTTAATCATCACAA
The DNA here is from genome assembly GCA_028641055.1 of Alopecurus myosuroides. NCBI lineage: Eukaryota > Viridiplantae > Streptophyta > Magnoliopsida > Poales > Poaceae > Alopecurus > Alopecurus myosuroides. Next base: position 390,600,727 of record CM054060.1, read on the forward strand.
AGGAATAATTAAATAATTTTCAATGCACGTTTTTTCATGTAATGTTGTATATTTTTGTTTGAGAGGAATGGTGTAGAGGGTCCCTAAGACGTTTATTTATTTATTTGAAAAACTAACAACCCAAATGCGCATCAATGTGTACTTGAATTTGTTTGGTTGGTCTATAAATGCACTCCACTAACGATGTGAGATCACACAAGTTATTAGCATTTTGGTTTGTAGTTCAAAAAGCATCTATGTTGTGCCTACTAAGGAGTACCATTGTTGGGTAATTAACTATTGGGCATTCGCACTATTAGAATATTGCGTATCAAGATGAATGGAAAACATATGTTTGTATTTATGGCTTAGCATGAAATATGTCATCATTGATAAAAAAGAAGATTCTCTCCACTACATGTTATTTAATCATGTACACATTGAGGGTGTATGTCGTCCTTACTTTAGCTACACACGAGCACATGCTGCTTGTACGGTGGAATGTACTCCATGGGAGCACGTGACTAAGGAGGGTTTAACATATCATGAATGGTGGTGTGTATATATTGCTGACATACGAATTAGACAAGCATCCCAATCTTACCGGGTAAACCTTCCCATACGTGCCTTGACCAATTTTCCGCTCCTCAGAGAAATCATTAGTGATTTCTTGTAATACTCGTATGGTTAGGCGTGTTGCATTTTGTAGCTTGCTAGCCATGTCACTGTCTCTTCTGCAGGTATAGATTAAAACCCCTCAGACATGTTCAGATTATACAAATAAGAACGAACAAATGGAGTACTAGGCAGTGGCCTAGTGGCGAGTGTTGCGATGCCTACGGGAGCATCACGGTCCGCCTAGGGGAGCACCGCCGGCTGCCTATGGAAGCACCTCCGGCGAGAGGTGATGCAATGGCAGCGTCATGGGCGGCGCCGGCGTCGTGCGCGCAGGAGGAGGGCGCCATGGATTGCAGCGAGGACACCGGCGGCGGAGGCGCCGGCGCGCGCGCATGAGGAGGACTCATCAGCTCGCCGGCGGCGGCGAGGCGTGAGGTCGCCGTGCGGTGCGTGGAGGAAGGTCCCGGGGGCGGCTCGAGGCGGGAGGTCGTCAGGACGGCGCGCGGCGAGAGGTCGCCGAGGTGGCGCGAGGCTGGAGGACGTTGGGCTCCATCGCCGCTCGCTCTCCGATGCCGGGGAGTGGAGCTCGCTGCTTCCGCCGCGATGTGGTTCCGTTTGGGATGGGTTTAGTCGAGGGGCGGGGATAAGCACGCGCACGTGGGCCCGTTGCGTGTGCGGGGACGGGACGATCATCCCCGGATGATAGTCAGCGTTTCCCTTTTGGTTACCCGAAAATATTTCCCGCGGAACGCACCCCCCACCCCATCTCACGCACACCACACACACGACCCGCACAGCAGGCTCCCCATCTCGATCCCCTTTCTCTCCCCTCGCGCCGCCGCTGTCACCACACACAGGCCGCCGCACAGCCTCCTTCCGGCCGACCTGGCGCACTCCTCCGCCAAGGCCGCTGATCCTGGCTGTCCCTGTCCTCTCCATGGAGGTTCTCGTGGACGAGGAGGATGCACCTCGTATATGGACAGAGCCGCTGCACGCAGCGGCGATCTGGAGGTGCAACCGCACAGGTTGTGCCCCTCCCCGTTCCTTCCTCTCCAGCGAGTAGATCGAGCGGCGGCGCGGCTGGGCCAACTCGCCGGCGCGCGCGTTCCTCCGTGAGCCTACGGGCGCCGCTCCGTCGATCTCAGCTTCCCGCGTCGCCGTCGGTGACTGCTGCACATCGGAAACCAGGATGCGCTGGCGGAGAGCCTTTGTCCGCCACGCTGCTGCAGCCCGAAGTCGTCGCCATCCACCGGCCGTGCTGGTGAGGAACGTCCCTCTCTGTTTTAAGATCCATTTCTTCCCGGTGCAAAGCTCAAGATTACCAAGATAAATGTTCTAGATGTATATGTAAATACACGATTATATGTGAATTACCTAGCTGCAGATGTAAATAGAAGTGAGAGATCTTGGATTGCACATAGCTTTGAACAATTATAACCTAGCTGCATCATTTTTTTTTTCTGACATGCTGCTACAAATAGATCTTGGACCACAGATATTGAGATTTAAATGCTGGAATGGACATGGGCCATGTAAAAAGTTAGTTTGAGCTGAGTCAAGTTAGTTAGCTGTGTGTAGAGTTGTGTGGATCATGGAGAAACTAGTGGAGTAACGGGCCAACTAGTGGCGTGAGTTGCATGGCAGGATAGCCTAAGCTTTGTGTATAAGTAGTGGTTCAAGTAATGAGAAGATGGCCTTCTTGTTTGGTTATGCGCGTGTGTGTTTTGTGTGTTTCAGAGAGACACGTTGAGATTGAGGGAGTTGAGAGGTCGAAGAAGCGGTGCTAGGTGATGTAGCACCAACATTAAACTCCTTTTACTTATGATATCTCAGTTACAAATTTATCAACAATCAATGATTATTATGTGCAAACGATTCATTGTAGTTTTATTCTAATACATACTTGATGGGTCAGCCGTATGTGCTATAGGAGATTTGAGGCTAGTTTTATGGAAATATTGCATTCCATGCATATATGAATCTCTAGGCTTTTCCTATTTAATTTTATTCTAATACATACTGGATGTATATGTAGACTTTGCCAACAAAGATGGTCTGATGGGCGTTAATTAAATGGTATGTGCTGCTACTACCCCTTGTATTATTCCGCATGATGCTATGTAGAACAGTTGCAAAATAAGATTCGGAACCTACTTTCTGCTCTTGGAGTATACATTTTGCTTGGCACCATCACACATAAGTTGGGCTATATACTTAATACAATCCTCCCAATTCTCTCTCCGAAATTCAAACTTGGTATATGCTATTTGCGACTAGTTAGAGGCATGTATTGCCTTATTTGCTTATATGTTGGCTCCATTATATTCTTCGAGTTCCCCTTGCTGTAATTTCTTTGCCTGTTCTTGGAGTATGTTCTTAGAGTATAGTTTTACTGTAATCTGTGTTAATTGTTGTCATTGGAGTATTATGTTGCTTGCTTCCAATACCCATCAGTTGGGCTGTATATTGATGTTTTGTACTTGGTAGACACAAGTATTTGGATCAAATGCATCAGTTATATTTTCATCTGGGAGCACGTGTGTGGAAACTATTCATGTTCAATATTTGTTTCATGAGAGTGTTGCTATATTTGCTCCACTAGGGCTGTTACAGCTCTTGAACAGAAACTCCGGTAATGTCTTTGTGTTATTGTTATTCATTTTTTAACAAGTTTGTATTAGTGGTTTAGATGATCCAAGTGCCATCTGTTTGACTCAATTAGAACTTGTTGTTTGCATAGGCAAACATGTTCATTTGATTTTCTTTTGCTGCTCATAGGAAACACGTATGTTTTCAGATTGAAAGCACATAAAGAGTGCATGCTGGCAATGGTGGCCTCCTGCACCATGCGTGCGGTGGTAGGCTCCCGTCTTGGCCTACCTCCTCAGCTCACTCCTCCGTGCAGGTGGCAGTGAGTCTCGGTTGAGGTTGGCGGTGCTATCTCGGCACCGGCTGCAATTCTTTGAGGTGAGACCATCTTTGATCTCGGGCCTTCCTGCCTGATGCGCTCTCTGTAGGTACCATGTCCATGGTATAATGTGTCCGGTTGCTGAACTTGTATGAATGTTGTATGAATCTGTGGTGTCTTTTCTGTTACAGAATTGTGCTGTTGTATTTGCTCTCCAGTAGATCCATCTAGTTTTTTTTTTGTTCTGGTAATTATCTATTCCGACGGCAATGCTGTCGGCGTGTGCTCCCAGCTAACGCCACGTGTCAAGATACGCCGACGGCAATGCCATCGGCGTCTCTCTTTATAGGTGTGCTCCCAGCTAACACCACGTGTCAAGATACGCCGACGGCATTGCAGTCGGCATAGCTCATGCGCCGTCAAACAACCGTCCGTCGGTTTGCCGTGCCGACGGCCAGAAATGCCGACGGGGGCGCAAAATCGTCGGCACAAGTCCGCTACACTGACGGCCGAGCTATGCCGACGTTAATCCAACATCGCCGACCAGGGGCTAAGCTGACCGTGAGGAGCGTGGTCGTCAGCGTATGGCTGAGCCGACGGCTCCAGACGGCTCCAGGGGCTCTGCCGACGGTTATTACAGTCGGCATAGAGCCCCAGTCCTGTAGTGTGCGGGTATCTTCCGGCTGTGTGAAGAGTAGCTACGGGGCCTATGAGCTCGTGGCATGGTGGCAGCCCTCATCACGTTTATAGCTCTGTGCGGTCGTTGGTGAGATTTAATTTTTTTAATTTTCTCGTTTGCTAGTCTTTACTGTTAAGGTTACAACGGCGGTGAGGCGGTGTCACACTTCTACAAATTTACCAAGCAATTGCCACCGCACTCTCTAACCTTCTCTAAATAAACTATTTCCCTTTAGCTAGCTAATCCCTGATTCCACGCTCGGATAACGAATTCCCGTTGGCCGCCCTTCCTCAAAAAACGTGGCTTGGCTTATCTCGTTCGTGCTCCACCAAAAAGATTTTTTCTCCGCATCACTTCATTCTTATCGAAATACCATCATCATCTGCTTGGCCATACAGGGGCCTCACGCCGAAGGATGAGGCTGGGCACGTTCGATATCCCAATGGCCGGCGGCGTTTGTCGCGCGAGGACGCGGCCTTCGCTCATGCGGGGAAGCGCTCATATGCTCAACTTCAGCGGGTACGCCGATAGTCGCTCGAGGGTGCCGACGACACCATGCGCGGATACGCCGACAGATGCCACTCGTGCTATCGGCCGGCCAAGGCCGCGGCGGCGAGCCGGAGGCGCAAGGCCATCCACGCCCAGCGTCCTCGCGGCAGAGTACTTGAGTAACGCGCCCACGGAAAGATCGCTTGTATTATACATCTTTAGCGCCTCTCCAAACCTCATGCCTCTGCATCTCAACAAGGCTCGTCACTTGCCTCTCATATGCACACTACGCAAGTCCCTCTCATCTTACATTTTTTCTTTACTTGCAATCTGCTAATTGTATGAACGCCATATATTTTTTAATTGTCTACTCGTTGGGATTTAGTGTTTCATTGGTGTTTTTCAACGACATTGTCCCCCGCCACCTTCTCTGCAGCCACGTCCAGGGAGGGCTCCATAATTGTAACCTGAAGGTTCCCATCTCTCTATGTGCAAATATGATAAAATTCCCTGGAGATGTTGTTTTTCCAGTAATGCAACAACTATGAGATTTGAAAAAGGTGAGATGAGCTCTTGTCTGATTATAAACATCATTGCTACACATTTTTTTCTCTATTCTCCATTTTCATACAGATGATCTCTTACATAGTAGTCATTATTTGAAACTTCTGGACAGTAAAGCATTCTGAACATAATAACAAGGACAAGCATTGCACCTGCTGGTCACGACTGCCATCAGTAGGATTGGAGCACATAGCACCTGCAGGTCACGAGTTTACATAGTAGTCAGTATCCAAACTTCTCCTAGCTCATTGCACCTGCAGGTTCAGCACCAAGTTTATGTTTACATAATAACAACTATATGTCGTACGTGAGAATCTTATTATTTGTAGATCAGAGCATATTGCGCCATCATCTCGATCTCGTATAATGTGAGCAATATATCTTATATATTTGCTAAAGGTTAAAAGGTGCCAAAGCCATGGCAACGTAATATAACTGGCTTTTGAAGCAACGACACACCGGAAAGTAATGAGAGAAAGTTGGCATTTTTCTCTATCTATGCAAATTATGTTCCATCGTAGGTCTGACACATATTTTTGAACTTGAACTACTGTTTTGATTAATGACTTGTTTATTCTGTGGCAATGCACAAGCATTCAACTCTCCCTCTCATTCGTCATTGTAGGTTATAGGGATGTCTAGCGGCAAAGTTTTACCTAAGCTCAAGCGGACAAATATATATGTCGTGAAAAATTAGATTGATGATGTATACACCAAACATTTTTCCAGTAAATATATATGATCCGAAATCAATTCATCCACATTCTCCGTAGCAACGCACGGGCACTTAGCTAGTAATATTAAATTGCAAAAGCGACATGTATTATATATGCACATGAGCAAAAAATAATCCTTAAATTAGAAGAAAAGAAAAATACAAATGAGTAACACTACTAGTTGTTTAGCAACGAGCACACACCAATTGCATAATACTCCTGTATCGGGACTTCAATATACTCCCATTAATTTAGGCCCCAACTTAATAATAATTAAATCGGTTTTGCTAAATCTCGGTCGACTGAGATTTTCTTAAGTCTCAGTCACTTTTAAGAAAAGTGCAACCGTAGTTAAAAAGAGTGCAATTGCACTTTTTTGGACAGAAAAGTGTAAAGGATTCGGTTGCACATTTCTTTAAACTACAGTTGCACTTTTCTGAATTGACTGAAACTTAAGAAAAAATCACTCGACTGAGACATAGGCAATCCCTAATTAAATAAAAACTACTACTGGTGCCTACGGGCATACTTCCTTTCCGTGGTCGTCCTTCCCATCTGCAACTCGGCTGCGTCAGGGTGAAAGCACCAGATTCGTAGCAATTGCCTTTGGTGGTTGCACGCTGCCACTCATGGCAACTCAGCCAGGACATCAAGTAAGGCATCTTCTTGGGATGACGACGAGAAGAAGAGCCGAAACGGTTCTTCATTGCATCCACGTACTTGCGGTGGCGCTCCACAGTCTCGGCGGGTGGACGCAAACTGTTCCAGTTCAATAGGAGTTCCAACATCCAACGGTTTTCATGGATATTTAGCGCAGTGGATCCGTTGATCAATTCCCATAAGCCCTTGAACAGTTGGATCCGGAGCAGCTCTGCGGCCACGTCAGGGTGCATGTCCAGCATTGCAGGCCAACACCCCTGGCGTGGTCGCAGGACGAACATGTCGGTGTCAGGCAGCTGCTTGCTCATCGCGTTGAGGTCTCGGTACCTGCCGCCGATGGTCATAAGCTTCTTCTTACCTTCTGTCACTGTCAGGTAGACGATGAAGTTCTTCTGCTCGCCGGCATAGATGTCGTGGATTTCTATCTCTCCCGTGAGTTTGTCCGAGCAAACGGTGTTCCTGTAGAGGCCGGACTCGATGGATGATATGGTGATGCCCTCGTGAGCACCGAGGGTGACCTTGATGGAGGTGGCGGCGACTTTCAGGATGCCGGCCATGAAAAGCTTCAAGGGGTCACCTGTAAATATCGGGCCATTGCAGAAGGAGTAGGTGCCAAAGGTCTTGTCAGCGATGTACTTCATGACCTCCGGATTATGCCTGTGAACACCAATGGTGTGCACCGGGAATTCGGAGCTGATTTCTTCTGCGGGGATTGTCGCCTCCTTATCATCCGACAGGTAGACAATGCACCCTACGCGGCTATCTCTTTCCTCCGCTTGACGCCCCCTCAGAATCTAAAATAAAATATTTTACGATCGAGTTAGCTCCATATAAAATTATAATGACGAACAATGTAAATTAATCCCGAGAATATATACCACCGTACCTCGGCTGCCTCTCGCAGACCCGCGGCTATCCTAGCACTGTTTGGGTCTTGGACGAAATCGACATCAGAACCAATGGACGACATAGCACCTTTGGCTTCAGTCTGGCCTTTGTCGGACATGTAGGTGAGCTCCATTAGACGCACCGGATGGGATCGCGTCACCACGAGGGAGAGCCGGTCGTTCGAGCTGAGCTTCTTGATGACAATCCCCATATTGTCCTGATAGTAATTATCACTATCAGGATCCCATGTGAATCTTTTTTCGCGAGCATTAGGTTCGCATATGTCGAACACGACTACGATGTCGACTTTGGCGCGCGACATCTCCTCCGCATGGCGCCATGGCGGTGCAGTGACCTGTACCAGAACTGGGAACTTGCTCCTGGTTTCCGCATCAATAATCCCGTCGCTTCCCGTTAACGCACTTAGATTCACCTGAATATATGCCACCCAAGGATCACTGTTTGTTCGATGGTAACAGTAGATACCAAGCAGTGTTTTAAAAAGCAGGCTGTAGCAAATAGCGGCGACTCTCCGAAACAGTTATAGTGGGGTTAAATGGGATTATAGCGGAAAATTATACATAGATTCATTTAGTGGTAACATACTCAAACAACTATAGAGGCACTAAAGGACGCGCGAGATACGCCGACGGTGGGCCCCTGTCGGCGTAGGTCCCTTCCCCGTCGGCGTATGAAGACGCCGACTGCCACCGTCGGCGTAGTGCCGTCGGCCTCCACTCCGTCGACGAACGTGCCCTCCCCGTCGGCGTATTCAAAACCCGTCGGCGTATCAAGATTGGTGGGCCCCACATGCCCGTTGGCCGTTTTCCGTTCGGCGCCGAGACGCCGACGGTCTCCCCGTCGGCCTCCTGTGCCACGCGGCAGCGCCTGGGCCGTGGGCTGGGGGGCTGCTCGTGGGAGACGCCGACGGGCTCCCCTTACGCCGACGGCCACCGGGGGCTGGCCGATTTCGTTTAATACGCCGACGGCCCCGACAATTGGCCGTCGGCGTATTGGATGCCCGTCAGTCTTTAGTGGCTCTCCCGTAGTGAGGGGCTATAGCGAAGGCGGTGATATGTAGGCCAAACTACGTGTAGCTTTTTTTTTTTTTTGAAAATTTTGCAAATCGTATTTTAGAGTTCCAAAAAAATATTTAAAAGTTCAGCATGTAGACAATGATGTCTTCTACCAATGTGTAAAATATCAAATATAAATAAGTTGTATATTTGGCTCTATAAAAATGACAAAATATGATTATGAAAGTAGTGAATAGTACAAAATTTGGACTCACCAGAACCTCTCAGATTTTGTTATTTTTGTATAACCTAAAATATGTATTATTTTGAGTTGAGATTTCACACTGCAGAAAGATGCACTATTTTCTGCATTTGGGATTCTTTTAGAATCTTTTGAAAGTTATATATTTTGAACTTTGAAAACATAGAGATCAACATGTAGCTCGGGCTACATATTGACTTTCCCAGCTATAGCGCGCCAAAAAAAAGTTGCCAAGTTAAACTAAGACCCTTACTCGGCGTGCTATTGGATATGCTTTCCATTTAGCTGATTACTTGTGGACTCCTAATGAAACTCTTAACAATGTTGACTATATTAACTTGACTAAGCCTCCAGCGGTACTCCTGGCATCTTATGAAAGTTGAAATTATGTACATCTTTATTGCTTTCATTCGGGGTGTTTGTATCTCAAGAATCTTAACTATGGGCTTATCACCATGTTGCCTAAGGTTTTAGGAGATGAAAATATTATAGAATATTGACCTATTTTCCTTTTGAGATTCATCTATAAGGTCATCACCAAAACTTTACCCTTCGCCTGAAAACTTAGGCTAGTCACAATGGGGAGTAACATAGACAAGTAACATCACATTTTTCTAGACTATGTTATTATCTTTACAATGGGTAGTAAGTTATATGTGGTGTCATGCAAGAGTTCATTTATTGCACTATAGACTCATATTATCTTGATATGTGTGATGTTACAGTAACTAGCTATGTTACTCCATTTGCCTTTCTCCTCATTAATTACCCTCCACGTCATCCGTTTTGCTTACGTGGCACTGAAGTTACTACCTATGTTACTCCCACTGTGACCAGCCTTATGCACCAAAGTTGTTTAGTATTCAACAAAATGCTTTTATAGAAAAAAACATTATGGATGTGGTACTTTGCTTGCATGATATTTTGAATTATACTCGTGCTAAAAACCAATGTGGTATAGTAATTAAGTTATATTTCAAGTAAGCATATGATAAAGTAAAGGGGGATTTCCTCCTTGAATGCTATAAGCTGAGAGGTTTTGATGTTCAAAGGTGTTGTTGGATCAAACACGTTTGTTTCAGGGCGCCGTTTGTGCGAACCTTAACAACGAGACGGGGCCATAGTTTCAGAGTGTGAAGGTTGTTCGACAAGGTGATCCTCGATCGCCAACTCTGTTTCCTATGGTGGCTGAACCCTTAACCAAAATGGTTTTGAAAGCATAAAAAATGGTGTCATGGTTGGTTTAGCTCCTGACCTGACTCCCTAATGGTGTAACGGTATTTCAATATGCCGATGAGAAGGTGCTTTGTATTAGTCATGGCCCTGAAAAAAATGTCAATCTGAAAGTCCCCCTTTGTACCTTGGAGTTGATGTCGGAACTCAAAATAAAAAATTATGAAAAGTGAGGTGTTTGTGGTGGGGGTGATAATAGTATTTTGGAATTTTATGCGGATATGTTTGGTTGTGAAGTGGGCACACTACCTATCAAGTATAATATATGGTGTACCTATATCCTCTACTTATCTTATGAACTCTGACCGGGATTTTAAAGTCACGTATAATATATGGTGTACCTAAGTATAATAGTATTTTAAAATCTACCCTTCCGCACGCGCTTGCGTGCTCATTTCCTAGGACAATGGAATGGAATTTTGCATGAATTTTATCAGCTTCGCTTGTCAGCTGAACCTGATACAGTTTCGTGGGTTTATGCGAAAACATGAAGTTTTCGACTAAATTTGTGTATGAATTATTGGAGAAAAACCTATCTAGCGCTAGTAATAAACTGATTTGGAAGTGTAAAATCCCTTTGAAGATACAAATCGTTATGTGGCAGGTGCTTAGAAATGTTATCCCTACAAGAGATGATATGAGGAAATTAAAGTGGATTAGGAATCATGTGTGTTCTTTTTGAAAGGAAATTGAAACGGTGAATAACCTTTTTTTTTACATGTCCTTTTTCTAAGTGCGCTTGGGGTATTATGGATTTATCGTTGGGTACTTCTTTCTGCCGAAAAAACTCTTTGGCAAGTTGTTAATTGGTTCTATCCATTTCATCCTGGAGGAAAATAGTTTACATGATCGGCATATAGTTGGAATGTGTTGGGTAATTTGGACCGTGCCTAACAATGTTACTTTTGATGAGTATAATGTGAGTTCTCATTTTGAGGTGGTGTTCACCATGTGCTCCTTCATACTATACTGGTCAGGCTTGCTGCTGGGTGACGACAAAGAAGCTCTCGTTGGATATACTAGGAAGCTGATGAAGATAGTGTCCGACCTTGCCCGAAGGGTGGAAGGCAAAAATGTGAGAATCCCAATGACTATTGGTGATGATGGTGCTAGGTGAGCGTTCAAAGATTATGGAGTGTTACCCTTAGTTCAAGCTTAGTATTGGATTGCTCGGTGCTTTGTAGTTTGTTTATCATATTTTCTATATGCCTTTTGTGTTCTGTAAGAACTTCCAGGTACTGGTTAGGTGTTAGCAGGTTTTCTCCATGTAGGTGCACTCGATATTGAGTGTTCTCACAGGATTTCCTGCTAGTGCCCCAAATTCTCCTCCCCCACCCCCCAATCAATCTTGTAACATAAACTTTGTATTTCCGTTATCTTCAATGGAAAGGGGCTAGCCAGGTTAGAAAAGTTAAACAAAGAGAGACCCAAAGATTGTCTGAAAGAAAAACATATATATGGGCATGTTGTTTATGTACCAAGTGTCCATTCATCAGTGACCAGCTCGACGACGACGACGATGACGACGGCGGCGGCGAAGGAGACCAAGACAATGCCTACAAAGGAAAAGCATTAGTTGATATCAACATGGAGTAAGCACAGGTAGTCAACGGACATGCATTGCATCGAGATCTTTGGGGAATCTTACGGTACCCCCACCCCCAAGCCTATTTTGTTCAACCAAGTGATATGATTTTGAAATTTTAATTCATTATATTGAAATAAAGAGGGTTCAACGTTACCGTGAGGATCACCAATTTGTACCCCCAAAATGATATTCATACATTCGTATATCTAGTGTATATTTTTTTTCTAGGTTTTAGTTGGGTTATAATGAGGGTAATTTTCCAAACAAGAGTTGACATTAAGTAGTGAAAAAACACAGAATAAAATATTGTACCTATACACAATGTCCACCGTCGCCTAAGTATAGTTTCCATAATAGACCCCTCGAGACAAGGAAATTTCCCTCAGCACACATAAAGGCATGATTAACATGGTAGCCTCCGATGCTCATACAATGAAGGAGAGGACATAACTAGCTCTACCCCTTCGGATAATCCTCCTTTCTCGAGTCACTTTCCCCACCCCCGCCGCTTTGAGAGTCTCCCGTGGAGGTGGCGTCCCGGGCTGGATCCGAGCCTATCTCGACGGCGTAGCCGGAGGGAGATGGCGAGGTGAGAGCGCCGGCGGTAGTTGTAGGAGTAGGGTAGTTGTGTTTCTTTGCTTGTGGCCCTATGTGGCAGTGAGGAGTCGTTCCTTGGCCGTCGACGGCCATGGCCAAGGTCCCCTGCAGCTTGTTCTATTGGCGGCGGTGTTGGAGTGGCGTCCAGCGGCGTGTGCGGTGGAAGGGGCGAAGGGCATCTCCTTCAATAAAGCTCGTCAAGGCAGCTACACCGGCGTTGCTGCGAGGTCCTCGCCGGAGTGGTCGAGTTCTATTTCTCCCTTTGCTTCATGGAGGAGGAAGGGGAAGATGCAAATCGACCGCTGCCCAATAAATCTCGCCTCTCAGGTCTGTGCGCATCGGCACCCTCTATGCTTGCCCCTCCTGGTCCGTGGCAGGAACTCGGGAGCTGGTGAGTCGTTTTCTTTATTCCGGTCCACCTGGATCTTCTTCATTTCCGAGCAGCAGAAGCTTGCTCTCGCCATCTGCTCTGAGATCGCCGTGGTGGTGATCACGAATGGAGGTGAGGATTGGGCTGCTGCTGGTTGGGAGTGGATTAGGAGCTTTGGAACCAACCCTTGGAGCATCTCATCAGTGAACGAGTGTGTTCATCTGATATCCATGGCCATGAAGACGCCACTTATGCCGACAAGGAATTCCGGCAAAAATTCAACCTCCAGTTGGAGGCCCTTGAGCTGTGCTACTGAGGTTATCGCCAGGGTAGGGGCAAGTGGTGTTGTCCCCGTCGCTACTCATGGCTGCAGTAGCATGGTTCTCTCTGCTCCTCGCTAGGGAAGAAGATGGACTCGATCGCGTTTTTATTTTCTTTTCAAGGTCCATTTTACAAATGCTAGGGGCCTATGTGTAATTTCTTTTTCTTATGAGGCTCCTTGTAATTTCTGGTCCACCCAGCGTTTGTAATCTGAAGGTTCTGGTCCCTTCGGGGCCGCTCCACTGTTCAAAAAAGATGCTCATACAATGACAGAAGGGCTTCTGGTAGGTGCAAGCGTGGGAGATAAAAATGTCTAAGAACATATATGAACAAGAAATCCTTATGCATAAGACTAGGTTCATCAATATAGCACAAGCCATCACCAAACACTTGACAAATACTAGAGCTAGCTTATTGGTAGTCACCAAGCCCCCATTGCTAACACTTTGCGGTTAATGTAATACATACATGATTTGAGTTTTAAATTTAATGTGGTTGATCTCATACCTACCTAAATCTTAGTTCACGTGATAGAACAATCCACATATCTTCTATTTTTTCTCTACTTGTATTTCAACATTCATAAAATCAATGACCACAATTCTAGTTGTCGATAATTAGGAGGATTGAACATTTTAAAAAATTTGTTTGAAAATTCAACAATTCAAAGAGGTTGTATACCTTTGACTGTGCATGATTGTGTTTCTCATGATTTAAGAACAAACGAAGTGCATATGGTAGTGGCGATCTTAAATTACCGTATCAACCACATATTCGATGTCGTTGAGTTGTTTGATGATATCCCCTATGTTTGGTCTTTTATGCCTATCAATCTCCATGCAATTTAATGCTATCTGCGCGCATATTTTAACTTGTTGGCAGTATGCTTCTAGTGGCCGGGAATAATATGTTTCTTGCATCCTCTTCCTCCAATTTTCTTGTACCTATGAATAAGAAGTGTAAACTTGGAGTGATTAATAAGCTATTTGTTTCACTTTTTTTGTCTGTTATCTTACTCTGATATCTATAAGACACCGAAAAAATGACTAGACTAGCATAATGATCATATTTAAGCTACATAATGAGTACAACCATGCAGGATAGTATTTACCAAGACATATATGAATTTCTTTTTGGTAATACTTTGTACATTAATAAATTTTTAAGTAATCAAACATTGACCCATTATCCAATCTGTATATTTTGGTTGGAATTGTTTTTTACCTATATACTAGATAGAAATTATGAAATTTTACTTTAAGATTGTAAGTTCGAGGAAAAAGTATGATATAAATTTATTACCACATTAACAAACAAAACTTTCTATACAATTAATATTAAATTAGAGAAGTTGGACACTGAGATCTCTAAGAGGCCATGTTAGTAAATGTACACTTTAAACTATAGATACTCATGTATGCTCCATTATTGTAAGTAGTTAAACTATAGAAGTACTATTTTTTTATCAGTTCTAAACAATATTAGTAAATTATCAAAGTAACGATGGTGTTTTAAGCGCATCCATACATTGACACGCACTATTAAAACTTTACAACGAATCGTAGATCAATCTAGAGCCTCATACATCGCATTTGGCGAGTGAATTAAAGGATGATATAGAATGAAGACTTAACAAGATTTAAATTTGAAAGAATTAGACCCTTCATTGCACATGTCTTGGACATACAAAATTGGCCCCCATCAAGTTATGAAAAAATAAAATCATGTGATTGTTTTAGAAGAACTAGTATGTCGTTCGATGGAACAATTTTTTGTTAATGATATTGTAGGAGGTAAGATTCGCAATGATAACTCTTAAAGTTGGTATTTTTTAATGAAAGTCTGTGACAAACAATGGATGGAAGGGAAGATGCCTATATGGAGAAATATAGTAAGAAGCTAGGCGCGACCTACATGATTGCTACAACCACTATGAAGCCTTGTTGGCTACCAAACCATATGACCATTTCGATTTGTGTGATATAATGTCCACATAAGAACATGCATAAAGTATCACCCAACACTAGACATTGTTGACAAATGTGATATCCTTCCTTTTTATGTATTGCACACATTTTCATCCTTTTCCTCTTTTATAATTTTGAGATGATTGAACTTTGTGTGTTAATAGATAATTCAATAGTTACTATGTACTTTAAGTGCAGCTCTTATATTAGTGAACAACTAATAGTTCCTATATTCTTTAAAAATGTACAAGTTGTGTACACGAGATTAAAGCAGAGCATACCAAATTTTCTAAATAATAATATAACTTTTACATGGCCTCAAGAGAATTTTTTTCTTACTAGATCAAGGAACTCTTCATGGCGCATTTCTGCACTTCTCGCATGTGCCTCCTGACCACCAATTATTTTTGTCATTACCACACCCAAGCTAAATATGTCAAACTTGCTTGAGACAATGTTTCCATGTAGGAATTCCATTGGCATGTATCCACTGCATAGAAACATATATATACCATGAATATAAATTACTTGAGCAAACTATGTTAAAAGAAAATGAATTTATTCTATGAATCCAAATTAACTTACATTGTTCCCAATGTAGTTTGTGTCATCATAGTTTGTTGATCACCCAACAGTTTTGATAAACCAAAATCCGCTAGTTTGGGCATCATGTTCTTGTCCAGCAATATGTTGTCGGGTTTGAGATCCAAATGGTAAATTGTTTCTGTAAATCCTTCATGCAGGTGTTTTAATCCCTCACACGTCCCCTTTATAATTTTGTAACGTGTGTTCCAATCATGTCCGATGCATTCATCTACAATAAATTTAGGACGACATCAATGAAGAGAAAATTATACACAAATTTTCATCATGATAGTACTTGTACTAGTGGTATAGTACCATCATACCTGAAATATGATTCTGAAGGCTTCCATTCTCCATGTATTCAAAGCAAAGTGCTCTATATGTTTTCTCAGCATAAATTGTTCTTCCCATGTACTGCATAGGTTGGTGTTGCGTTTCGTAGCAATACCCAATTAACTTTACAATGTTGTGATGATCGAGCCTCATAAGGTTTTCAAACTCATGTTGGAATTTCTCATCATCAATTCCAGGCATGGAATTATGAAGCAACTTCACTGCAACTTCTTTTCCATTGTCAAGATTTCCCTATTCAATTTTTATTATCAGTACGGAGTATCGATATTTATCTTTAAAAATTGTAGAATTAATAAAAAATACACCTATTTGGAATACTTAATCATGTAAACAAATACATCATAGCGGTTGACCACATACTAAGCAATATCATGTTGCTTTGCATGATGATGTCATGCATGAGGTCAGCCTCATGATTATCTATCTTTGCCAAATCCACGGGAATAAACACAGTTGATGTCATCTGAATAGTATAAGTATGGAAAATGGAAGTGTCGGCCTCTGGTTGTTTGTGTCGTTGTATTCTTTTTTGTTTGTGGAAACCAATATGGATCCATGAACAAAGGTATGTGGCAAGGTTACTATTGTGGAATGAAAGATCCAGTCCAAACAACTAGCGATAGTTTACGGATGACAAAGTTCTATGCATGGTTATGTTTTTCCAAAGAAGAAATGTATGCTAGGTGAAATAATGGAGAGAAGAACTTATGCAGTGAATAATTTTCAATTGTTTGGATGCCCATGACCGTTGATAGATCTCGCTAGAGCTTTGGAAACTAGCAAGATCTTAAAAGACCTTGTTAATGAAGTGAGTTACACTGATTAAGTTTAGAAGGGTTGGTGGGGTTATAAAAAACCTATTATAGGGCTTCGAGATGATTCTAATCTAAACAATTGTTATACGGAAATTCATGCATTTCTATTTTAGGGAGAAAACAGGAGCCCCATTTCCATAAATATCACTGAGTCAATGGATGGAATTGTTGGGTCTTGTAACACCCTTTGTCGAAAAATGCTGCAATCCATTGTAAAAGATGGGTTGTGGTAGGATCTGGTGCATAATAGATATGTGGGATCTAGGCGCTTTCTTATGATAAACTAGACATGCTTAGTAGGATTAATGAAACTGATGTAGTTCTTTTTCCTACCCGAACCTTCGCTATTAAATAAGCTATCAATGTAGATTGTGAGAAGAATTGTTAAGTTCTTATTGAGTGAAGCCCCGTTACGGTATCAATACAAATATATTTTTAACACTGCAAGATAGAAATACATCACAATATCCATAGTGTTGTGTAACCAAAGGTATCTTTTATAGGCGGGACTTAATTTGAAAATCGATAAACATCTTGAATTGCGTTTGTTAAACCAAATAGATGTTGTCAATATAGTGCTTGGGAATGATAAGTTTCGATGGAATTTACACTAAATAGGATATTCTTCGTTAACTCTTTCCATAGGGCACTAGTTACCAACGATTCTAGCTCCAATAAACAACAATAAATACTGAAACTTAGGCATGTCTCTCAAAATTAAGATTTTTCCTGTGTTTTTTCATTGGGGTGGGGGAGGGGGTGGGAATGTAAGTAAACAATGTTGTTTTAATCATCACAAAGGAATAATTAAATAATTTTGAATGCACGTTTTTTCATGTA